>OX438529.1:40901165-42101165 GCA_949316355.1 Bruchidius siliquastri
TCAGACTTGCAGATTGACATTTTGCAATATGTACCGAGATTATATGACATCCCAATGACCCTATATTTGAAATTAGTTCTATAGTAGTAGTAGTACACCTACTACATAAAACGTGACAAAGTCTAGATATGAAGTCCCGACAAACGATCTTTTATAGTGTACACGACATGCGAACAAACGTGTAACATTTTTTGAATTTATTCATTAATTGCCGTTACTGGGTTTCCGCCTCACGAATATTAAAAGCACAACCGAGATTCAAAGCAGAATAGCAAAAAAGCGGCCTGGATTAATATGATTTTAAACGTAGAAATAATGGTGGCTATTTAAATGAAAAATGTTACGGCCGGTACCTACACGCCCACCAAATAGAATTAGTACAGTAATATTGAAATTTGATTTAGTGTCCTGTTTTGTGAGATGATACTTTACAACATATCAGATCTGTGCATGCAAACATACATGGTTTGCACCAAACTATGGAGGTCCTTGGTGCAGTAGGATGCATCCACTAGACGTATTGCTCCTTTCTGGATTGTGGGATCCTCAGGGAGTGCTTCGGAGCGTATCTCCATACATGCGAGGAGTACTCCAGTGGCGCTATGACCTGGGTCTTATACAGTAGCAGCAGCTCTGCAGCACAACGTTTCAGGGGAGTTACTGATATGTGTTCTGGGCCACTAGCTTTCCTGGAGATAAGTTTTTTCTAGAACACGATTCATATCGGTCTTAAAATCTAATCCTTTGCATTTTTGAGTCCAGATCAATGGGTAGCGGGCTTGCACGAATTTTAATGACTTGGATTTTTCAAAGAATCTAATTTGTTGTGAGTTATATTTCTGTCAAGATATTCATGAAACATCCTGGATGCCACTGTGGGCCTTTCTGCCGAACTGATTCGGTATTATAATTTTTGCTCCCTTACTTCCCGCGTATGTCTGTCGTCTGTCTGTCGTCGGTCTGTCGTCTGTCTGTCGTCTGTCTGTCATCTCTCTGTCGTCTGTCTGTCGTGTATAGGTACAGTGGAGGCTGAGCTATCAAAAGTATGCAAAAGGTTAGTAAATGCAGACTTTGATTTCAGACATTTTCAAGGAAGAAGGTTATTTTCCAAAAAAAGGAATTAAAGAAACAAATAATTGAGGTGATAATTCTGCCCTCGGAAATCCTCAATACTAGAAATAGATGATTATCCACACATTTTTCTTCTGCATGTATAAATGATAGACATATCAACGGGAATGAGTGAAATTCAATTTCTTAATGTGGGTTTCATAAATAATCAAAAAAAAAATGGTAAATTCAAAAAGTTCTGCGATTACAGTAACTCTGTCGCTTATGCACGCAAAGAAAAATGACGTATCTAGGAATATCTCAAACTAACGAATTTGCTAATAATCTGCAAAAAAATATCTGGTTCAGCTGTGACTATATTTCATTTCTATATCTGGTGTAACGTAGAAGCCTCGTCCCACGCGATCAATGTTTCACAGGCTGTCGAATGTCGATCCTCCAATTAGATGCTGAGACATACAACCAGTATGCAATTTCCCGGGAGGATTGTAATATCAAGATCTCGTTAATTGAAAGGAATCGGTTTGGGAGAGATAAATCAGTTTCCCGGTTCCCTAATATTAATATATGAATGCGTGGTAGTGGATAGAACCCTCGCACTGAGTTGTAGCAAATAGCACCTAGAGCGTGAGGTTTTCCAGGTCCTGGAATCAAACTGCTGACGCTTCTGGATCATAGTCCTAGGCATATTCATATTTCATGCTCCTCTTATCAACTTCAAAGCACGTCTGGAAAATCACCGTAGGCTAAGTTTATAGATAATAAAGATACCTACCTATCTTATAGTTTTTGAGGAAATTTGTTGTATTCTTTTAAGCAATTTGCAAGTTGCTCAATGTAAGTTTAGTGACAATCTTGTGTGTTTATTTACGTATATTCTATGTTTCTCAATTAAACATTGTTACTATTATTATTAATTTTAGGCATGTCACAATGTTGCAAGTAACCGTTTACTTATTCAATTGAATATAGCAGATTTACCATGAAAGTTTGTATAATCGCTGAACCCTGTTTTCGGGCAATGAAGATCCGGGCAAACTGAGCTTAGAACTAATTTTTACATATGTAATATTTGATGTATGAGTTTCAATTTTTCCCTGAAGATGCTAACATAGCGAAAAGTGGTTTTACGAGTGGTAAAACTTTGTAGTATTTGTGCTTATGAAATTTTCTTGGTTGTTGCCATTGCAGATTGCAATGTAAAGCTACTTGTTACATTTCTTAACTTCCAAAGTCAAGAGGAGAGCGAAGGACTGTAAATATTTTTGTGTTTCACGTATTTCATATTGATAAATAGATGATAAATTTGAATTATGTAAAATCTATTTCAATAATTCCAGTTATTATCACTATTATTCCTCAATATAGGATTCTTCCAAGATCTACATAATTTCCAATATTTTCCAAACCTATTTCAATTTGACCAACATGTTCTAAATCCGATAACCACAAAATACCTCTGTATGTGAAATAAGCGATCAACCCAATTCACGCAAACTTTTATAGGTTGAATAGCACTCTCATATTTGTATATATATATATGATTCTTATTTAAATAAAAATGCATTAATAAGTAGTAGTAGTTTTTAAAATACATGCGATATTCCTCAAAAGAAAAATTGAAAATAAGCAGGGGTTGAACGTCTGAAAACGAAAGTTCCATCGTTTATGATGTTTGTCTTTTGAAAATAACTACTCCATCACTAAGTGCTTTCGAAAACTACGAATCTCTTTCGAACTTCCCATTGTAATAACCTAGTTTAAACATTTCATTGGAATTTCAATGGTATTTTCGGATAGACACGTAGTCAGAAATGAGTAACATGATTTTTGTGATTTATATGCCATCAAGAAAACATAATATATTGAACTCGCAATCACGACATTCATATACGTACTTATATCATTGACCAGTTCTCGTTATATCTATCGAACAGTTTTTGCAATTTGTCAGAGATCGCCAATCAGCAGTTCGAATCCTCGTTTATTGGCTACGGGAATACTGAAGAGAAGTCCAAAAATAGAAAGGCACGTGGTTAAAGTAATGGATCGTGAAACTCAAACAGAAGATCCATGCTATGACAATGACTACTTAGTACTCAAGAAGAAATACGAGGAACTAAAGGCAGATCTAGATAAGTTTACGTGCGGTGTGAGTGGTAAGAGAAACCTGTCTCTATTATTAAGTATTTTTTCAGCATTCATATATAACACGTGATTTTATTTAATTGAAGCAGCAATCGAACAACAATGGTATGAATTGAGTATGTTTATTGTGTGAAGCTGGCAGAGAGGTCAGTCACATGTATTTCAGCATAGATAGCCAAAATATTTTAACACGATAAGGCCGGTGTACTCGTATTAGTATGAGTCGCATAATGCACAATTAAAATTGTGGTTAAGCTTCTTTTATGTGGGGACATAATAGCATATTAAAAAGGCAAGGTCTATAAACATGGCTCATATATTCGGCAAGCCGGTCGACAGTATAAATAAATGTCTCAGTTGTCGTTAACTAAAAATGCATCCCTTTGAATGAGCTCTATTTTGTTCTGCTTTCAGCCGTACAGGCAAACTTGGAGGAAGCAATGAGCACGCTGAGAAACATGAATGCAGACGAAAGCGTCAGCACATCGTCCAATGGCGCTGGTCAGGAAAACGAAGATCCGTTCAAAGTTAAAGTGAGTACCTGCTGCAATGAGGAATATTAAGTTAATCAACAATAAAAATTGGAAAAAAGTACCACGAAATATATTCTGTCTCTTCTATAGAAACGTATTCGTGCAACAAAAAAATGCAGAAAAAGTCTACACATCAAAAAAAGTGGAGACATTATATCCTGTTTGACAAAATAACGTAGTTTTGCCAGAAATTTCAAAAAAACTTGTTATTCTTCACAAAATATTAAAATAGAATTATTTTCCAATCAACCGATACAAATTGCTGAATTTGTGATCTTGTAGCCTCAATGGCTCTTGACTTGCAAAAAAATTGATATGATATTAACGATTAATGTCACTTCTGAACCATACGTGTGCTTGTCTCTCTCATTCGTCTTGGATGTACTGAACGCCGATTAAAAAAACATTTTGGTTACTCTGTGATCAACCATAAAAGAAAAAATGGTGCCCTACTGATAATTTATTGGCATTGTTAATAAATCTAAAATGAGGTACGTAATGTATCGTCATATAGGAAAGCCAACTCTTGAGTAAAAAATAACTGTAATCGTAAGATACTGACAGAAATTATGTATTTTGACAAAGTCTCGCATGGCAGTCGAAACGTTGGTAAAGTTGTTTCAACAGTCACATGTGATTTTAATTGACCGCAAGTACCAGCAAAATGAAGTGACTGATACGAATGGTTCAGTTTTTTCACTGTTTCAAGTGTTCTAAAAATTCCCAATAATGTAATGCCCAAAATAGATTATTTTGCTGTCCTTCGAACTATAACTGACGTAGACGCGTTTCTCGGCATTGAATAGCGAAAAGTAAAATTGGATATTTTACACGGTGCTTGCCAGCCTACTGGCCTTATTCTATGACGGATTTGAAACATAAATAATAAGGGCGTCTAAGGCAAAAATATTATCGTTCTCATAACTGGAGAAATGAGCCATAATTATGGAAAAATAGACTAACACCTACATTCAAACTGAAAATCCACTTTCCTCAAAATCACAAAATGCAGTCAAACGCAAGAAACATACAGTATAGATTCAACATGTTAATGTATCTACAATCTACATACTATACTGGCATAATTCTTTTTCATTCCAAGGTCCAAATTGGAACCTCGGGAACGAGGATCGAAAAAAACGTGTATGATTCTATCAACTGGAACAGCTATACTGCTGCCACGAGGAAGCTTCTCATTTCATTATTTCCAAGAAAAATTTTGGCTACACATTCTCTCACAGGAAAACCTAGTCCGGCATTTATGGGAACAAAAGAGAAGAAAACCAGGTGAATTTAGAAACATAATATATGCAATATAGTATATGGAAATTTTAGTTATTTAGATGACATGCATCATTAAATTCCTCATTCCTTGTTAACTATCTTGAATTTCGCGCCGATTCGCACTCATAAACGAGTTCCAAATCAGATTTCAGGATCTAAGAAAAATAAGAAAATGCTTGTTACTGGTAGAAAGACCATTGCATCTAGAAACAACAACTATTGGTGAATTGGCTTCAGTTTTAAACTGTAATTATCCACAGTTGTTTGATGAATTCATCGATTTTAAAAACGATACCAACCTAGAAGTTCTGTTTAAAGAAAAAAGGAAAAACAAAGAATATATGGAATTTTGGAGCATTGTTCCCCAAAAATATAAAAGTGTTCAAAGAAGTGTTCAAATCCTACTAACATTCTTTGGGTCTACGTACCTGTGTGAATCGTCTTTTTCAAAAATGAAATACATAAAGAACGTGTATAGAATCAAACTTACAGATTCTCACCTGGATGATGTAATAAGGTTAGCATGCAGCGACAAGCCAGATCTGGACAAAATTATGAAAAAGCGCTCACAGTTTCAAAATTCACATTGAATGGTTAACATCTTAGTTATTTTTTTCAAAAGATTTGTTTCTGTCATATCGTTATCTTGCCTAATATTTTTAATGTTATTGTAACTACCCTGTCTTTTTCGACTATTAAAGTATAGAAATCGTTAATTTTGAAAAACGTTATTTTTTTCCCCCCAAATTATGTTTGCTTGCGGCCCGCGACACCATGACTAAAACCTGTTTGTGGCCCGTAGAAAAAAAAGGTTGAGTACCAATGATTTAGCTTCACCCGAAACTAGAGAAGAACACAAATATTCGGATACGGTTACGGTTTCCATTTACATGTTTTAGTTGACACTAGTTGTGTCACCTAGAATACTTGTTCATGTTTTTTCACGGGAAGCCACCTGTTGCTTGCCGTATAGCGTTTGTCAATTAAGCCGCCTAACAAAATGCAACCTCCTTTAAAAGAATAATATGCAATGGGTGGTCTTTTTTCAAATTCGCATCAACTAGTTTTTACGTTACATAGCAGCACTAAAAAGATGAGGGAACAAATTCCTCCAGACCTCAACAGATGGTTTGCTTTTTCATTTACCGGTAGACCATTTTGGTCAGAAACACCTATTAGATTAATGTTCTTGGATCCATCTCTTCGCAATATTATGATACTGTGATGTAATTATATAAATTTTGAGATAATTGTGGAAGCTAAGATGACAAGTATTTTTCAGATTGGATCCGTCGATAATCAACGATATCATAGAAGTAGTCAGCAAGAAGTGTAAAGTACCTGAAACGTTAGTGAGAAGTGCTATAACGACAAAGTGCGCGGATGAAAATAAACTATACCGGAAAAGGTTACAGAAGAGATCTAGTCCCGATGGCAACTTGGGTGATATGAAGCATAGATTATAATTTCTAGTTCCTTAGATAGATTGAATTAAATTTTGCCATGATGAGTATTTCTTGAGATTATTTGTCACTGTCTGTGTTATTGGTAGTTGACGCAAGGATTTTGTAACGTTTCTACATCATTGTGTGAAATCACCCAGAAGATTGAAGATGATTTTTTTGTGTCACGATAAACATTGCGTCTGTATGCTATGAGTGATAACTAATGGTGTCGGTCTCTCATTTTCAACGAATACTGCGTCTTACTGCGACGGGTGCGCCAGGTACTGAATAGTAAATAGTGGATGATTGTCAGGGAGAGGCTCTAGTCTTTAGCCCAAATCGGTACTCTGGCACTTTGTGAGAACGTGCAGTAAGACAAAATAAGGTTGAGGGCATCACAACTCATTTTTGAATTTTTGTTAGTTACAATATGTGTAGAAGGCGACGAATTTTCGTGACCTTTGACGCTCTTTCATCAACGTAATTAGATTGAATTATATTCACATACGTACCAAAATATGCTAATAATACTAATATATGATTCCTGGACTAATTTATTGATTTCCTGTGAGGTTCTTCAGCCTATATTAAATAGCGTAACATACCGCGCCATCTGTCACGCAGTAGTGACATACCTACACCATCTGTAAATGCGCAAAATCCCAATGAGTCAACCTTGTTTATATCTGTAGACAAGTCGTTAACCTTGGCATCAGTTATTGCGTGGAGGTGGGCAAGATGACTCTGCGCTTCAAGTAAGTAGAAATTTTGTATCTATATATTTAAATAAACAGATCTGCCGTCACTGTGTTTTCTGTATAAAGTATAAAAGTTACTAGAACAGCGTAAGTATTAATTCATGCTTTGTGACGATACATTCTATAAATCTGAACAAACAAACGCGTTTTATAATGATTTAGTTGGAGGTTAATTCATTGTTTGCATCTTTTGTCTAGTTTTCTCAGAAATATACGTAGTAATAGTTTTAATTGCTGGAATTGACACTTATTCTTTCACTGTATAGATATGCGTCGAATCGTTTCAAATTGATAGCTGTAATTAATTATTGTGCTTGTTAAAATAATGTTCAAAAGCCTGTTTGGTAATTTTCCGCTCAATGTCTATATTGCGCCGCCGCGCGCTGTTGCGTCGCGACGCCAGAGACTGTAGCGATGCTCCATGTGGCTTTGACAGGTCCTCGTTGTCTATCATCGCGGTTTCAATGAACTTATATGTACGGGATGTCCCAAACATGAGCGAAATTATACCTAATAGAACGAAATTGGCTAAGAAAGTATAATACCTGCCAAAACTATATACATATGGTCAGCTATTTTATCTCGTAGGTGTATACGGCGTAATTCAGATATAAATATAATATATATTATAATGTAATTTAATAAATAATTATCTATGCTATAGGTAATGCGAACAGCAGCGGTTTGTTGTGTAGAGCGTCGTGGTGTCGTTTACTTTTTGTACTGATGACAATTATCGACTCTATAGAAAATATTGGACGCCACTGACTTTTTGAGGAGAATTCAAAAACCTCAAAATCAGAAAAACTATATATGCGACGGGATATCCTACGGAGACCTCAATCATACGTTTCTTCTTGTCAAAGTAACACTATTGCCATCTCATTCTTGCGTACATTACTAGGTAGATTCAATGCTCTACCAGCAAACTGCATTTCACTAGCACACTTATTGTCTACAAATTCAAAATCATGCAAGAATTTTTGTTATTTATCAAACAATCGAAAAAAAGACCGTAAAACACGTGATGATGTTAGACTTCAAAAAGGGAAATAATTTTCTATCAACAGTTAGCTATCGTTCCTCTGTTTTAAACCACTTATCCCTACCTTTCCGTGGTCCTCTATGTGTGTGTCTAATAAAAGTCGCCCTGACAGACCCCTCAGCGTGAAGCGAGTGTCCGAGTTTGTTGTGTATATATTGGTCAGTCGTTGGGGTAGGTTAGGTTTAGGGCTTATGAAAAATAACTTTCACTCACGTTACGGTTTGGCTGAATGGGTCAATACTCAATGCTATTTAACAAAAAAATATATATCTATAAAAAAAAATTTAAATGGACAGATGATACCAAACATATTTTCAATGCATTTTTTCGAGTACTTGTTCCTATTTAAAATAAATGGTTGAAGTGAAAAATTATATGATAATGAATGATAAGGAACATCCATAAAAGTTAATTTAGATAGTTGTAATATAAACAGATATGGCGTAGATAAAACAATAAAAAAATAGCCGTAATGATAAAAAGCTAATACACGGGACTTATATGAGTAATACAAATTTGATACGCCAATACTTTTATAACAAATTTGTAGAAATACACTATGCTACAAGGAATTGTAATTATCCAAGAATACATACATACAAACCACTTTGAAATTTATTGGAATTAAAAACGTACACAGTGAAAGCGGATTATGTCAAATATATGTATTAGCTTATATATACTCATCCACTATGCCTGTCGTAATCAGAAAATTGGCATAAACGCATTTGTTTCAAAAGCAAGAATAATAAAACATTGGGAAAATGAAATTTACCATCAGAAAACGCCGATCCTAATAATCCTAACATCAAAAAGAATGTGTGTATTCACAAAATGTTAATCAAAGAGGCTGACTTTTTTGTCGTACTGAAAAATAATTCGAAAATTTATCAATATGGCGCCGTGACTAAAGTCTAAAAATACGCAAACTTAAATGAATCTAATATATACTCAAAATTAATTAACCGTTCGTGCTCAAAATGAATGAACCTGGTATCACAAAAAAAAATTGCTTAGGATGGGGATTTCTGTGGACTGCAGGCGTCTGACCAAATGAAATTGATATTCGAAAGAGTTTGTTGTAATCTGGCAACTACATGCCGCTACTTTAAAAGTTCTGATTCAAGTGCGTAATGACTATATGTTTAGATCAGGCAACTGAAAAGGAATAACAAGAACGACCCTCTTATTATCATCTCTTTTATATACATCGGAAAGTAACACAGTAACAATGTGGGAATTATGAATTAGTCTGCCAACTGCTTCTCAACTTTGCGTTGAGTAATTGCCAATCTCTTTCATGATGTCATGAATATTTTGACAATATTCTGAGTTGACAGATCAAAACAGAAAAACAAAAATGAAATTCAAAACTGTCGCGAAATTGGCCAAAATGGGACTATCAGAGGGACAATCAATAGGTAGGTGTTATAATAATATACAGCCCCACCATAACTATTAGTTAACAAAAAAATTGCCAATTTCTTTTATTGCAGATGAAGATGATAGGGTACAGTCAAATCCAAAGACTATACAAACAATAAGTTAAGATAGAAAGATTGTGTAATTGAATACACAGTTTCACCAATAAAACTCTTTTTCTTTCAGTGACGCGTTTCGATTTATATTTATATCATCGTCAGACTATCAGATTTGACTGCTAACAAGGCTACCCAGATCACTTACCAACTAAGTAACTAGATCCTATCATGGATACGAAACTAGAGCTCTCAAATCTAGCATACTATTTATCCTGCCAATTTCTTGCCAACTCAACCAATAATGTTCCAAAGCGTTGTCTACCGTTGCGGTATGGAAACGTTTCGAAAAAAACAGATGTTTTATTATTTATCTACTCAAGTTGCAATCGGATTAAACAAATTTTTGAACAAAATATATTGTTTATTCTCTTAGATTGAGATTATGTGATAAACATGTATATATCCTTCAAAAAAACATCATTGACCTTGAAAAATCCTTGAAAGCGCTGTCGGGTTCGAAGATAAAAGAGTCTCATGATAAATGGACCACCCGGTATACTCTTATAAGGAGAAAGTTGGGCTTTGTAGCATTTATGTCAAAATATTGTTCAATACAGTAGATTCTGTTGATATCCTTCCTCAATTAATCTGCCATCTATCCTTTTTGAAGAGGTCACGACAAGAATAGTTTTTAATGCGATAGAGTGCGTAATAACTTTACTTATTTCTGATATTTCCGGTTTACATCATGTGAGCAGGTTGATAATTATAATTAATAATGCAAATTTTGTCTTTACGTATTGCAAGTATTTGGAAAATATTTTGGGCACATGTAAGCACTGTACCTTGTATATATTTTTCCCATGGTTGCTGAAAATTCCCTGATTTGGTTCGCTTTTTCTTGTTATGTTTTATTCTTCTTAATTAACCTGATTATGCACGCATTCGAGCTTTCAGTGCACAGGCACCTTGATATGCTGGTTCTCCCGTAGATGGTATTTAACTCCATGATATTTTGTATTGTCAGTATATCATGTATTAGAAATAGTTAGATCATTCAAAATTTCCATAAATCCCGATATTTTGAAACTCATATAAAGTTATAAATTGATAAAATAACTCTCTTAAAAAATTAACTACCTCTTATAATGCACTGAAACTAGTCAAAAAATTATCATTATCATTTAAATTTATGCATTCTACCATATAAAGTTTGCTAACTATACTGTCAGAAAGACGTGTTGAGCTATAGTAGTATTCCACTCTGTATTATTTTTTGAATTATAGCTTTCATTTTGAGTAGAATACTATCCAGTCAATAGTAATAGTTATCTATTATAAAAACTGTTCAATTTAGTATTTTGCGAATATTTATTCCTAATTATAGGAACATTATTTTAGAGACACAACGAGTGAAAACTGTACGCACACTTTGTGTGGGACGCTGGCATGGAAACACTATAATAGTAACACGTGAATAATTTGTGATATTTCGTAAGCCTGGTACAATTAATTAGTTGAAACAGAAACAACCTCGACTTGCGTATAAACGATTATGGTATGTTTATGCATTGCATCTGTAATCAGCTATTAAAAATGTCAATTCTAGTTAAATGGATATTAAACACAGCATTTCCTTACCTCTGCCGCATCAGCCAGACTCAATCATAAATGTTGGAGGAAAGTGTTTAGTGACAGTCAATTATTCCCATCAGTCTGTTCGTTGTTCATTATCTGTCACAGGCCGGAAAATAAAATCACTGTCACTCTCCAAGTCTGTCTGTCTCTGTCTGTCTTGGTCTGTCTTGGTCTGTCTCTGTCTGTCTCTGTCTGTCTCTGTCTGTCTCTGTCTGTCTCTGTCTGTCTCTGTCTGTCTCTGTCTGTCTCTGTCTGTCTCTGTCTGTCTCTGTCTGTCTCTGTCTGTTTCTGTCTGTCTCTGTCTGTCTCTATATGTCTATCTCTGTCTGTCTGTATGTCTCTGCCTGTCTCTGTCTGCCTGTCTTTGTCTATCTCTGCCTGTCTCTGTCTTTATCTGTCTGTCTCTGCCTTCTCTGTATGCCTCTATCTGTCTATGTTTGCCTCTATCTGTCTCTGCCTGTCTCCGTCTGTCTCTTACTGTCTCTTTCTGTCTCTTTCTGTCTCTTTCTGTCACTGTCTGTCTGTCTCTGTCTGTCTCTGTCTGTCTCTGTCTGTCTCTGTCTGTCTCTGTCTGTCTCTGTCTGTCTCTGTCTGTCTCTGTCTGTTTCTGTCTGTCTCTGTCTGTCTCTGTCTATCTCTGTCTGTCTCTGTCTGTCTCTGTCTGTCTCTGTCTGTCTCTGTCTGTATCTGTCTGTCACTGTCTGTCACTGTCTGTCACTGTCTGTCTCTGTCTGTCTGTCGCTGCCTGTCTGTCTCTGTCTGTCTGTCGCTGCCTGTCTGTCTCTGTCAGTCTCTGTCTGTCTCGTCTATCCATATTTAGGGGCAAGAATGGGAGTTAGGTGGCGGCATATAGGAGACATAATTAAATGGGCATCTCTATTACTATCTGTTGCCTCATCATCAAGCTAAATCAAAAACGGTTTGTCACACAGCTTCCCGAAAAGTTGATGCTGCAAATCTTAAGCTACATCTGCGACGGGCAAAGGTATCGTTTGGTAGGGGTATGGATTGCAACTTTTTAACAAATTTGTTACAAAACATAGCATTTTCAACCAAAGCTGTTGCTGGCAAAACAAACTCTTCACCAATAGTGTGAGGCTTTTTAGATCTGGCTATTTTATATGAATCTTTATGAGACGCTAGTAGAGCTTTTTCACGTACACAGTTTTTTACATTTACTTCTGTACTGGTGAACCTAAACTTTATGTACGCTGTACGCCCAGTCAAAAATTTATCCATGATTTTGTATAAATCTGCTGCTATGAATTACAATTAACAGACGAACCACCACATCCACATTAAACTGGGCTGATCTCACAATACGAGTACATACAAAACATATTTCGTTGCTCAAAGAATATCAATTTTGTGGAATTCCGATATCATTTTCTGGGTAATTTTGAGATAAACTCCGACCAACAGGAAATAGCTTTGATAAAAACTATACATATGATACACATTTCAAATTATTTCCATGGTAAGACAAGTAGTTTAGATTATTGCTATTTTATTGATTTCCCTTAAAAATATCAGTCATCCAGCATTAATGAATGGGAATAAATTTGTAGGGCTTAAAATATTCTTCAAAATATTACCATAAAAGAATCGAGAATTCAATTTCACATAATATACATATCAATGGCGGGTTTGTTACATGTGCAGTATGAGTTTTTAGGTATTTTTGAGGTACATTGTTGACACTAATTAATATTTTCAAAAAAAAATTGTGCATGTTAATCTTAATAATTTCATTAGCTTTTTTTCTGTATCTTACGTTTACGTATATTGTGCGAGGACAATTATGATTTTGAAGTGAATAAGGATTATATTAAATAATTACGAAAGTTTGAGCATCGTAATTAAATGACTATGGTTATGTTGAATTTATTTCACGTGCGGTGGTATCAGTCTTTTAAAAATATTGATTTCATCTGAGAACTACTGATCCACTTGAAGAAAGTTTTGAAGTTTATGTTTGAATAACGAAAAATCTAGTTTCTCAATATAATTAGTTCCATTCCGAAAGATCAACTGATTCACATTCAGAGCATAATACTCATTTCTACATTTATACCATAAAATGGGAAGTACATGCAGTGTCAATCTGCTTGGCGCTATTTGAAAAAGGCGATGCTTTTCCTTCACACAATAAAGCGAACATGGGACTGGATCAGATTTTTTGCTTGAATGTCACCATTCATCTGAGAGATTCTAGTAGTTATCCTAAGCAATCCTTGTATTGTACAAGGATCATCTATAAGACATCTTCGGTGTTTTACGTACACCACTGACTAAACGCCACGCCAATATGGGTGCATTACGATGTATCAATGCGAGAGCTGTAAACGTATAACCGCTTCTGACTTTCGTGTCTTCATTGGCACATAGGCATCGAAGGCACCC
Organism: Bruchidius siliquastri; assembly: GCA_949316355.1. NCBI lineage: Eukaryota > Metazoa > Arthropoda > Insecta > Coleoptera > Chrysomelidae > Bruchidius > Bruchidius siliquastri. The sequence goes on from OX438529.1 coordinate 40,914,972, forward strand.
CTCTCAGTCAAATGATAACTCGATCTCGATAGCGAAATAGCACTAGAAACACGATAGACATAAGGTCCACTACGCCGTTAAGTATTATAGTATGGGAGAATACAATAAATTAGCCATTCGCGATTTCAGTAGTGCGCCGCTAATGGATTTATATGCCGCCAGTAAGTCTAGCCCTGGCATGGCGCCACAGTAATACTGCATTGCAACATGATTACTGTATTCGTACACTCAGCTGGTTCCAAGTTTCCAAGTTAGGTAGTTTATATTTTGGGAATATTTTCGTGGTAGATCTATTTAATAACTTTCCAAAACAGTAAAGATAAAGTTTTGGTTATAACACTATTATATTATTTGGGTAGATAATGTTTATGTATAGCGCAAGTTCAAAAAATTTGCTGCACGTACAACCAATAATGTGAAATAGCTACGCCACTGTTGTGGTGTTTCAGTATCTCAATTAACGTAGACAATAGATACGTCAATGTCAACCTCATCAGAAATCGTTACAAAATGTAGCACATAAAGAAACTGAATTCATCCTTTTTTGCCACTAATATATGTAATGCATTTAATTTTCTTTTACTGACGCGGTTATTCCTTATTAAACTTGATATGAATCACTCTCAAGTCTACGATCACGATACTATAGGTGGCGTGGGGATGAACCACTAATGAACTGTAGCTTTTCGGCTTTCGCCTTATAAGCCGTCGGTATACATGGGTGGTCAAGGAGAAGACAGGCATTTTTGAGGGCCCGACGGAAGTAAATCTAGTTACTTTTGTCAGTTTCGTAGGTCAGTCGACAGAGGTGTGGGACCCTCTAAACACTGGTACGGCAATCGCCAAGCCTGCCACTTCGCATTGTGTGGAATAACCTGGAATATTTTTGGGGTAGCTTGGACCACCCCTACCCCCCAATAGTATCATTTTAAAATGTCTTACTTGCTATGACTAAAATTAGGGTTTAATAAAGTGGCAAAACATTGAAACGTTATATTCTCTCCTGAAAATATGAATTGATTTTTTTCGATTAACCGCATAACCAGTTGGATATTCTTCGGTAAACCGGTTCAGATCAAAGTTATTGAAGAACTAACAGGTTAATTGATAACCGGATTTTTCCCTAGGCGACGCCACGATGAATTCTTTTTACATTAACATTGGATTTTCGGTTACAGTTTCACACACACAATATAGTTTTCAAAACATCTTAACCTATTTTAGGCGATTCTGCCCATGCTCTCAGACTGATTAGGGGGTGACGTTGGAATTCATTAAAGACAAATGTGTAAATGTTATGTATTCAATCATTCGCAATGTCGGTTATATTTATGAACTTTGCTAGAAAAAGAGTTTTTCTTTAGAAGTTTAGTAATAAACTTCCACGTTAGGTTTTTAAATATTAAACTGTTGTCCAACTCAAGGAAAGTAGGTACAAGTACCTTACTGGGTTTGAATTTTCATTTCCTAATCTACATTAGACAAAATTTAGCACCTACAACTACCCTTTCACCCAACCTAACGTAGATTGATCAGACTAGGGTAATATAGTTTAAAACTTGATTATATAATATATATATTATACCAACTTGAAATATTGTATACACATATCCACAATACTGAAAACTGAAGTGGCCAATAAAATAGAAAAATAATGATATTGTGGAAGCACACGTGCTTTAAACATACACACTATATAAAAGCACTGAGTAATTTATTAAAAAAAACTAATCACATTTACTTAAATATGTTATCAATCTTTAACCAGTAGGGTTGTGTGGCGAGACGTACCGGCAAACCGGCAGGCAGTCAGTCGCGAAATAGAATTGGCAGTGGGCGATCACGTCGATGGTCAGTGCCCAGTCCCCCAGTCATACATTTAATAATTTTTAACCGTTGTTTTCGCCAGAGTCGCTTCACTAAGGGCGTGGTTCGTCAAGTCGATTATGAGTGCGTGTTGCTCAGTAGGCAAGAAGGATTAATTTCACCTTGTATTTTATTCACCGCTGTACCTTACAGTCCACAATAAATTTAAGTTTGTCATCGGTCTTTTATTACATCTCGAGCGATCGAAGCTTACAATTACTCTCTCTCTCTCGCCCTGGCCTACAACCCTCGGTGGGTCTTTGCCGACTTTACAATAGTCCTCCATTTCTGTCTGTCCGTGATGTCCATTGCCCTCCGGGCTTTGGCGATATTGTCCTTCCACCGGAGGCGTGGACGTCCTAGTGGTCTTTTCCAGACCAGTGCTCCCTCCCACGTTAGTTTGGCTCTGGTAGCCTCCTAACATGTCTCGCCCACTACAGTTGCTTAGATTTTATTTCCCGTACTATATTGGAATCTCCAAACAGATCTTCCAGTTCTTTGTTGGTACGGATTCTGTATCGTCCTGTCACTGCATCCATTACAGCATTAACTTTAGTGGAGTTGAGTCTTAATTTAAGTCAGAAATTTATCTTATAAGTTCCACCGTGGTCCGCCCATATAGAGTGTCACTTTCACATTAATAAACAATGTGTGTGTATCTGTGTATTGTTCGCTGCCCACACCTCTACAGGACACTTCTATAACATCCTGAACTCCGCCACTGCGGAAATGTGGCAACATTGGTACCGAAGCCACCAATCGGCGGTTTCCATATACGTTGCGCCAGCTAGCCGCCCGCCGTTGTCGTAGACTGCCGATCGCTTTTTGAATATTGTTCCGCAATCCACATTCAGATTTCAGCTGACTACGTGGTGTTTGTTATGAATGTTACCCGCAGACTGTGGCCGCGTGGAATTAAGATTGTTTGTGCAGTGGCCCAATAAAACTATACTTTGGTTGGTGTTCTTAAATCGGGTGCTTTCGATTTGTTGTCCTGGTGAGTATCTGTATGCACTTATCAACTACATTTAAAATTGATTAATTGCTCTGCACCGTTGAGAATCCTTCCATTCTGCAGTTCTCTTGATGCAAATCGGATATAGATTCCATCTGCAATTGAGGAACTTCTTGTTTCTCAATAAATAGGTACCGATATTTGATATGGCGCAAATAATTATATTTAATCATAAACTTTTCACAGGATTTCATTATGAGATATTTATGTATGAAACTTTTCTTTATTTTTTGACCAGATTCACTAAATTTTAAGCCTCACAAGTGATATACGAATAGATTGGTTAATTAACATATCATGAAATTCTTAAGCTGTTTATCGGGTTGCATATACTGTCTCAATCTCTGATGATAAGTACACTGATATTCAGTACCAGTATGACAGTCTAATTATTAATACTTACACATTTTTGCTTATACCTACATAATTTGTTTATAAATGAAAGTGCATCATCATGCACATAGTATAATGGACTATTTCATAGCAGAAGCTCTCACGCACCATGGTTGGGCATCGGAAAGCTTGGTAATCCAACCTCCATAGAGCTTGTGATGATAGACATGTTTCTAATACCCCCACTGTATAAGCCTTCATTGAAAAATAACTCCAAACCGATCTAGCTCTAACTAGACCAAATTTTATAATCACTATCAGTTACCTTTTTCAAAAAAAGTGCGCTATGAATCACGTTGTTAAGCGTAGTTTGGGCAGGATTTTATCACTATTATTATTGTAGACGCAATAGATTAAGTATCGACTTTGAATGATTGTATGGAACACGGAGATGGACAGTAAGAAACTCCTCATGCCCTACATGCGTTTACTAAATTTGATGATGCAAATGATAGCTGCACCCACGCAAAATGAAAAATCATATAGAACAAAACATCAATCACAAATGCAGTTGCTGCGTAATATATATACCGTATTCAAACATTTTTTTTCGATTAAATTTTAATTGATGAAGCAATCCTGCAATTCAGTTTTGTATTTAATATTTCTATTTATTGCTCACAGCTTCATACCTACGTATGGTTAGTTCACTGGGAGAAAGTTACAGTATCGTTTCACAATGTCGCTAAAACATATTTCCTTGTCTCTGGCCGCAACATGCCATATTTTCTAGAGACGTCTTTTAAATAAAATCACAAAGACCAATCATTTGCAAGCGCCAGAAATCAATAAACTGATACAGTGAAATCAAACTGATTTATTGTAAGCGGTCAGCCTTGAGTTCTTGATTCTTGAAATCGTCACTGTAATTTTCTCTCGGGGAACGAACCATGGTATATCGAGACTCAATAAAGCGGAGAATCGTTAATCTGCTAATGCCAGAACATGCCAGATTAACTAGCATCCCCTCTAGTTTCTCACAATAAATGACGATCGTCGGCAGATTGTGCATATGCATGGAAACTCTTTTAAGTCCAAAAGCAATATTGGTTGGTAATTATCACTGACGATAGACACTCATCTCCTAGCGTCGCGCACGGTGGCGCTGCTCATTGGCAACTTACGCAGTCAAAGTCCAACTTTTGGACTGGCTTGAAGCGTTGACAGATCTCTTATGTATAGTGGGGAGCATACACATATCATCATAATTATAATTCGTGTGTATTAATTTCCTTTTCTAAAAATACATTAATTACGAAACGTCTTTCGCCGATCTCGTTATTATAGTTAGCATCATTATAGGGAACTAACATGTCTCATTAATCGCCCATAAAAATTGAATCTTCTAAGAAATTCGTTTCCCGTCTTATTGACAGATGTCATATAGATATAAGAAAACGGAGCTCCATATGGAACGTTTGAAGATTGCTAAACATCGCAAAGCGTTAACTAGACCGACCAAAGTAGGATCTTTTAAAGTTCTACCTCACCCTTTACGTATCTATTCTAAATGCACGAGGCACGTTCACGAGATAACCAAATAGCGACGGATTCTAGAGGTACAACTTTCAACATAGAGGAAGTAAACAAGTAAATATAAAACGGTACAAAGGTTGATAAATATTTTTGTGTCGATATCCTCATTATTAATACTTCTCACATCAATCTTTTAATAGTACCTACATTGGTTTTACCTTTTGTACTAAACGCTTTCTCCATCCTTCATCAAATCTGAAGGTGATTTGGCTACTAAATAGTGACTGTACCAACAGTCATTAAGTGTTGTGCCAAGCAACATTTTCCTCACCTTCAAGCTACATTCAAATTTTATATTATCTTTCAGATATATTAAAAATCACAAATATAAGACTAACAAAATCATATGATAATTCGAAGTTTATCTAATATACTTCGATAATGTATTAAAGATCCTAGATGCCAGTAGGGCGATTTACTACCAACAGTATATAAACGCCACCTTTATGTCTGCAGCCTGTCTAGTCATTTTGCGGTGTAGATTATTATTTAGACTTATTTTTTTTTAAATAAAAGTACACAGCCATTTCATATGAAAATAATGTGGACAAACCAAGACCCAAATGAACATTCAACTTATTGTCTTGCTCGAGACAGTCTGTAACTGAAGTCTCGTTGTTTCACGCTAAGATTATCTCCGCGATATGGTTTTAAAATTTGCTCATTTTCTAGAAAAGCCGCATCTGCAACAAGAATGTATGGAACTTTCAAGTTTTGTGGTGGGAGAGTTTGTGGATTCGGTATTACAAAATCATGACTGTTCAACCGGTTCCAAAATGTTGTGTTTTGAAAAGTGGCAGAATCGCAATCTTTTACAAATTTTACGGTATCAATATAGATGAAGTTGTATTTGGAGTTACATATGGCCATAAAGTACAATCTAGAAAAGCACACTTAAAGCACAAGTGGCTGTTTCCATCCAATCTACTATATCATCACGACATTGACAGTCGAGATATTCACCCAGATTGCTATTATCAATTGATAATAATTATTCGCGTTGTTGGCTTATTCTGATAACAGAGTGTATCGAGTATTCACTGAACACATTCAAGAGAAAGTGCAAATTCCAGTTCGTCAACAAGACTCTCGCAGTGAATCATTGCTTAAATACTGGCTAACTGGCTTCTAGTTAACAACTAGAAAAATTCAGTTTCAGTGACAGCCGTTTGAACAGTGTTTTAATCTTGAGACTGGACGGAATGTAATTAGCACAGTTGCTTAGGGAATACCTGGAAAATTATATTCGAATGAACCTTATCAGTGAGGCGATCTGGTACTGTATTTTTTTGTTACTGTCCAAATTATTTTCTGATGTATCCATTCAAAAAATTGCTATACGCAAATACACTGCGAAAATGCATTCTTTGTTACGAAATCAACCATAAGACACATAAACTGAATGAACTTTTTTTTGAAATCATTGAAAATAATTATAATTCAGCATCTAGAAATGCCGTTGCGTCGTGCAACTCATGTAGAAAACATGATTACAGTATGCAATCATGAAATACATTATATAATTTCCTATGTTTTCTTTTCTAAAATCTTTGTTGTAGAATACCACATCTCCTTGGAGTTTTCGAAAAAATCGGTGAAATTAAAAAAAAACGCATCTAACTAAATCTTGACATAGAAAAGTACACTTTACGTGTTACACAAAACATCGACTTTTATTTGTGCAGCCTTGTGTATAAGTTGCTCAGGTTTATCTTAATTTCGTATGCGAGGCTTGATAATTTTATAATATGTTTAGTGAAAACTTTACCATCCCGTAGTAGATGAAAAATATCAAATTCATTTAATAAGAATGTTGAAAGTCTATATTGAATAGAGCTATCAAAATCGTTGCAACTAATACAGGGAAAGTAAATGATCAATCAATGCATAAACCTTAGCTTTAGCTGGGAATGAAGATTTTCCGGTTTCAAAACCATATATCCACAGTGGATTCGCTGGTTGTCATTGAATTTCTTTGGGAAGAGCCTTGTTGTAGAATGTAGTTTCAGATTCGCACAATGCCAATCTGGTTTTGATACAACTACAATTCCATGGGAAATTTATTCTGCCTATTTCACAAGTGATAAACTGGCGATTGTGTATCTGAGAGAGTATCAGTTGATGAAATGATAAAATGATCATAATATGACTGTGTAAATGAGTGGAAAAGTAATAACCCTAGGATCCATTAATTTGTAATGTAACAGTAAAGGTCTTTTTTATTATGACCGCAAAGCAAATGACTAATTCCAACTATTGAGTTGCCGTACCTTGGACCTGAATGATTTCACGGCCCTTTCTACAGATACACAGAAAATATCCGCCTTTCCATCTCCTCGTAACCTTCTTTTTTTTTCGGCCTTATCCGTTCCGGATGTTGGCTATCATCACGCGCTTTATTAGCCGAGGTTCGAAAAGTTCTGTGAAAATCACGCTAAACCACTTGTTGTCTCAATTTTTTTTAAGTATGGGGTCGTCTTATACACGTTATCCAGTGTTATGAATGTTATATTTTTTTCGTAACTCTCTGTAGTAATTTGCCATTTTACTTTCCACCCAGAAGCGATTGTATTTTCATCAACAGGAGTATGTGGCTTGGAACATTTGGAAAACGCCAAAGCCTCATTTCTGCATGTTCTAAAATTTTCTTATTAATTTAGGTAGTAGCCAAAGTAATGAGTGATTATCATGACGTTCATGAAATTGTTTACATAATTAATTGAATGGAATTATTGAAACTTTGTTTTGAAGCGAAAGAATAATCAATACAGTTCATTTATTGAATATTATCTTATTCAAATTTTGGCTGCGACTATGCTTCATGTGGTCCATTAGAAAATTTTTAAACATTTTTTCGAGCATTATAATTGATATCTGGCCAAGTGAGGCCAGATTACTTCACTTAGACCTTGAAACAACACGTAGCCCCAAAGGTAATTAATTCATCCGAAGTTGTGATATCACATGAATCTGATAGCCAATTCGTCGTTCCAAAACGTGAAATTAGCTGTTCATTAGAATGGGTTCACGGGCTTGTATTAAAGGTAGTAAAAAGGTGCGATAGCGATTTTCATTCACGGAATAAGGACCAATGATTCCACTCGCCCATAAAACGCATCAATCTGTGCATTTCTCTGGATGATAGCTCTTGATATTTTTCGGGCTTCTCATCACCCCTAATACGGCAATTTTGTTTATTGACGAACCCATTGTGCCAGAAATGGGCGCCTCATCACTAAACAACACCAACACAATCCTACACTACGATAAAAAAGTGGATCTTTCATCAAGTTGCGGCTTTAGTTCTTGCATGACTTGGGTTTTCTATGCTCCTAAACCAAGATTTTTACGTGAATTGCATCAAGTTGTGGCATACGACAAACCCTGCCGCTGAGAACGGCGACAAATAAATTGATACAGGTTATCGTTCACACTTCCATCTAGACCAGCAATATTTATTTCACTACTTGCTGGATGAGGTCTATTCGGTCGTTAGTTGTCCAATAATTTTATTAGAATTCGGTTCAACAGTTTCCAATGGTATTGGCAAAAGTGCATTCGGGAGGTTCTACGATATCGACTAGAGTCCACAAAAACATTTTTCACAGTATGCTGATTTTCGTAATAAAGTTACAAAATTCATAGACGCTGTTTTTTATATAATTAAATGGTATAAGTCAAACGATAACGACAGTAGAAACGTTATGAGTAATCATTGAACCGAAAATTCTGTAATTATATTTATTCTATAACGAAGATAACAAGATCAACTTGCAAATAGTACGATGAACAAGCAAGTCTGGTCTCTCCGAGAAGATCTTGTAATATTTTTTATTATACACCTAATTATAATAAACATTATTATACAGGTAAATATTTTTCTCAGATATGAGAAGTACTAAATCAGACTACTGCTGATCACTTTTTTCTTGGTAACCAATTTTATCTGGCCGTAATTTTCAATCGCACGTCCATTTAACTTAGGCGCAATAAAAGGATCTACAGCAAAAAAACAAGATTATCGTTTGTATACCAATCAACGCAGATATTGCCTCCACGTGTAGTTGAATGCTTTCAGTATCAACTTGTTATGATAGTTAAAACACGTGCGAAATCGGTCACGACCGAATTACAGGTGTAGGGCCATGAAAATTTAATAAGTTGTCAGGTAAATTATGAGCATCATTTTTCGCAAAACCTTTGATGCCCTGGTCAGGAGTCATTCAGACATCTTGAGTCTGAGAAATGTGTGGGCCAATGAAATGGCAATAAGAGAAACAATAACAATAATGATATCATCTTTACAGCGCACCGCCCTTGTATAATATACTCTGCTTACGGGGGCAATGCAATAATATCTCGGTCTGAGCGTTACTGTCAGGATGTGTTGGAAATTCACTTACTTGGTGACTGATAGATCTCTGAGTCCCCCCTCGATAGCTGTAGGGTCGAATTGTCGGAGTCAAGCCTGCGTTTGGAAAAACGTCTTTGAGTACCCTCCACACTCAACCGCTACATGACATGCACAACTCTACTGTACTGTTATTATATAGCTTAGCTGCTATGATACTGGTATTATCACCAACCAATGCCGTAATGCCCAGGATGTCTTCGAACTACATCAAGAGCCACGAACATAGTCTGGGGATGATCTCAGTATTTTCTCTGAAAGATATCGGGCGCAATCTCTTAGCACCGCCACATGGTGCTCATCCGCACCTGCGCACACCAGAGGAGAGCGCAAACCCTAAGGTGCCACGCGGACTGCAAAAGGTGCTCTTGGCTTCACTTAAGACACACCCGCCAACAGAAGCTACCTAGCTTCATCAGTCGACTCGCCACCAGGCTGTTCGATAGATCTATCTAGGTACGTACCTCCACAACCTTTGTGAAGACTTTGTCGTGGCGACACTGCCCTAAATAATGACACAGGTAGAGGGGGGTGCAATCTACCTCCCATATCGAGTCGAACGGTAGCCTCCTACCGCATGGTAGCCTGGCTCGATATGGATCCACTCTAGCAATGGACGATGCAGACCAATCTGCATTCTGTCCCCGTGGATTGTCGAATCACTCATGTGTGTCCCACGACGTGTTTTGGAGCGAAGGTAATGGTAGTGCAAGATACCTCCCAAGATTCCGCCATGTCCGTATCACACAGTAGGGGGAGCGGTCTCTTGCTTCCAGAGTGCAATAGTTAGGGCTTCACAAGAGCGCACAGCTACCAGCTACTCGCCGTTCCTTCTGGAGGGTCCTGCACTTCTGATCAAGTGCTAATCCTATGGGCTGGTGTATGGACAGGCAGCTAAGATCAGCTTTTACTACGGGCAACAGTTCAGGGACTTTTAAGTATAACTGAGCCCTCCTGCAGTAATCTAAGTAATCTGAATGCATACCCAAGATCGACTTTTACTACGGGGAACAGTACAAATAACTGCGTCCTCCTGCAGTAATCTAAGTAATCTGAATGCATACTCAAGATCAACTTTTACTATGGGAGACAGTTCAGGGACTTGTAGTATAACTGGGCCCTCCTGTAGTAATCTAAGCAATCTGAATGCATGCCTTGCTGCTCCTCACAGCAACCTCTACCTCTAGAGGCGTCCCACCTGCAGAGATTGTAAGTTGGCTACCCTTCATCTTTATCGATTCATGAATGATCATATCGAAAACTATCAGTCAATAAATACTAAAATGTAGTAGTTTACTATCATTAGCTTAGGAAGCTCATCTCGATAGACATATGGAAACTACAATTAGATTAATCTCATGCCATGCAGTACAGTTGAATAATAGAAAGCACTCAGTAAGTACACTTACTACTTGGTAGAACCACACCCAAAGACCACACCCACACACACACAAAGCTCACTGCTCAAGGTTCAACGTTTGACAACGAAATGCGAGCTGCCCTCAGACCCTGTATCTTCACAGTTCATATGTAAGATAAATAACGGGTCAAGTGGCTTCGCTCCGTACCAGATCAGGTAAGCAACATTCGTGCATGGGGCGACTCTTTACAGGGTGACATTCTATCAGAAATATGCTCAAAATATTTCGTATGCTTACATTCGGCCATCCGACATTCACCTCGCCCCGAGGTGGCAATTGCTATCTGGGGACTCCGGGAGTGGAACTCCATCGTCACCACTCTCACTATCAGTTTCATCAGAAACACCTCCTGGAGAGCACCAAGGTTTCATCTTGTCCACTGCGACAGTTCTCTCATAATTCGTTCCCCGTTCGGTTCGGTGCGAACCCGTCATGTCGGTTACGATATACCTATCATTTGGCAAAACTGCTTTTACCACCAATGGTCCGCTATAGGGAGGTTGTAATTTTCGACTCGCCCCGGTAGATGGTTGCTGTTTTTCTACTAGGACTAAGTCGCCTGTTTTATATTTTCGCGGAGGCTTTCGCCTCTTGTCAAAGTTAAGCTTTTGCTTTTGCTGGGCTGCCCCTATCTTAGCAGCTGCGGCTTCCCTTGTGGAAACCAGATCCTCTAGAAGTATGGGAATTTGGCTCACCTCATCCTTTAGTGCCATGTCGACTCCCCTTCGGGGCCCAAACCCGAAAAGGAGTTGACTGGGTGTTTTCCCAGTAGATTTATTTGGGACGTTGTTTATTGCGAACTGTATATTTGGGAGTTCCTTGTCCCACATATCTTCTTCTAATGTTGTGGTAAGTAGAGCATTCAACAGTGTGCGGTTTAACCGTTCTACTTGACCATTCGCCCTGGGTGTCGCTACAGCATTCAGAACATGTTTTATGTTGTTCTGGCGACAGAAATCCTTGAATTTCTTTGCCGTGAACGAACTTCCTTGGTCAGTGATGAGTACTCTAGGTACTCCGTAGGTTACTGACAGTGATCTAATGTGGTCTATCACGAAGTTAATCTTTGTCGACCTCACGGCCTTCAGCGCAACAAACTTCGTGAAGCCATCAATTAGTGCCAACACATACAAATTTCCCTTCCTACTTTTTGGGAATGGTCCCAAGTGATCTACATGTACCGTGAGACAATACTTACAAGGTTTTGTTTACGGCAAAGTGACTTAAGTCATCATGAGCAGTCTTGACGAGGTACAACCCACTGTATTCCTCGAACAGTAATTCGATACACTCGACCATCTCGTAAAGCATAATTCTCATAAACCTGCCTCTCATCATCTGTCGATGGCTCCCTGGATAACACCTCGCGAATATGTCTAATTTTATCGTCGGTGAGTTGACCAGATAATACCCTATAGACTCTGAACATACCTTCTGATTCTGCAAACTCTTCAACACCTTCGACTGAGCTTCTGCTCAGACAACCTCATGTGCCATTCGAGCACCAGGCTTGTACTTCACTTTGAAAGTGAACTCTTGAAGTTACAACCACCATCCAGGCATTCTGGGAATTATTTGCTTTTTTTTTACCAGCAGCTTTCAAAGCATTACAGTCTATCACCACTGTAATGTTAATGGCCAGAAACTATAGCAGACATATCCTCAAACTTTCACTACCGCTAGAGTGATATGTTTGTTCACCATCAGTAGTTTGCCCGTTGTAGTACGCCACTGGACACTGGACGTAGCCGTCTATCAAGCTGGACTTGCAATAGTATGCTACCCAATCCTAACATCCTTGCATCAGTGTGTACTTTTAGTCACAACAGTTGAAATGTACAATGCCAAAGCTGGTCGACTCACCCAGTCTTGCAGCTTGTTGGACCAGTCCTCCACTTTTCCACCTCACCTCCAAGATACACTTTTCTTAAGGAGGCTTGTGGGAGGCTTAGCTATCAAGGCATAATCCTTCACAACGTACCTAAAGCAATCTATTAGGCCAAGATTTTTTTTTTGACTTACTCAACCGTGCTTGGGCAACAAGAGTTAACCACAGCTATGGTTTTCTCTTCGCCTGATTTCACCTTTCATCGCTTTATCTGAAATCCGAGATATGTGACTAAGCTCATCTAAAAAAACACATTACTTCGGATTCAAGGTGAGACACTCCCTTCGTAAAAAGAACTCCAAAACTATTTTGGTTGCCTTCCGATAATTCTATCATTTTAGCGTGCAGCAATACAACTTCAAGATATACCGTAGTAATGCAAGCTCAGGTCATGGTGAACCGTGAGCCAATACGCGGGCATCTGTCAACGATATGACATTATCAGACACGTTAAAAAATAATAATCGAGAAATAGTTTCTCGATGCACTTGTATTATTCACCTTGGAAAGCAAGACACTTGATCTTCCGCAAGTCTGCGGTTGGCCCTTGCCTGTGTCTGTTACCTTCGTATTCGGCTAGAGACACTTAGAAATTATCAAAATGATAACTGTGTTTTTTTTTTTATAGTCAAGATATGGTATTTTTCGGTGAGAACTTTCCCATCTGGACAACTATCTCCGTGAGCGACCTATAAAACGTCCCTATTTGGGGTACTGCCATCATTACCAAGTCATGCCAGCCGCTGACTTTTATTGATTTTTTTTTTATCCGTAGCCTCGATGCGTGTGTCTTCGGTGGTAATATAAATCACACCAAATGGCACTCCTCTGCCAATGCAATACATGTTCCTATTTGACGTATTTATAACAACTTCGACCCTTACCAACATCTGTTTTATTTCTTGGGCGTCTGGTACGACCCAGTGATGTACCTGCTCGGTCAGATTTGGCGACCCTTTTTCCTTGAATGTTTATTTTTATTTTGCAGTCGTTTTAGATGCAACAACATAACAATACTTCAGATGTCGATAATCACCTGTAGTGTATTATACAGTAAGTACTACGACCAACCAAAGAAACCATGAAACTCATCTATTCCATGACACCGCGTTATGGAAAACTGCTTAGGTTTTCCGGGTTAGCGACTATGTCAATATTATCCTCTGTTGACGCTGACGGTTTTGCCTCAACTATGACCAAGTTTTCCTTTGCTATTACCATGTTCATCAACATACTAGTTTTATTATCAAGAGTTGTAAATGATAGGATCGCATCATACGAAAATTCCGAAGAAGCAGAACTTTCAACACATAATATCCAGACAGTTCAGAAATTATGTCTTTTTTTTTTGTCGCTTGTGATAGAAAATGTATCTTAAAACATTTGGCCTGGCACATAAGTGTCAGATCCCACTTCTGAGAAAAATTGTAGGGCCATGAAAATTTAATAAGTTGTCAGGTAAATTATGAGCATCATTTTTCGCAAAACCTTTGATGCCCTGGTCAGGAGTCATTCAGACATCTTGAGTCTGAGAAATGTGTGGGCCAATGAAATGGCAATAAGAGAAACAATAACAATAATGATATCATCTTTACAGCGCACCGCCCTTGTATAATATACTCTGCTTACGGGGGCAATGCAATAATATCTCGGTCTGAGCGTTACTGTCAGGATGTGTTGGAAATTCACTTACTTGGTGACTGATAGATCTCTGAGTCCCCCCCTCGATAGCTGTAGGGTCGAATTGTCGGAGTCAAGCCTGCGTTTGGAAAAACGTCTTTGAGTACCCTCCACACTCAACCGCTACATGACATGCACAACTCTACTGTACTGTTATTATATAGCTTAGCTGCTATGATACTGGTATTATCACCAACCAATGCCGTAATGCCCAGGATGTCTTCGAACTACATCAAGAGCCACGAACATAGTCTGGGGATGATCTCAGTATTTTCTCTGAAAGATATCGGGCGCAATCTCTTAGCACCGCCACATGGTGCTCATCCGCACCTGCGCACACCAGAGGAGAGCGCAAACCCTAAGGTGCCACGCGGACTGCAAAAGGTGCTCTTGGCTTCACTTAAGACACACCCGCCAACAGAAGCTACCTAGCTTCATCAGTCGACTCGCCACCAGGCTGTTCGATAGATCTATCTAGGTACGTACCTCCACAACCTTTGTGAAGACTTTGTCGTGGCGACACTGCCCTAAATAATGACACAGGTAGAGGGGGGTGCAATCTACCTCCCATATCGAGTCGAACGGTAGCCTCCTACCGCATGGTAGCCTGGCTCGATATGGATCCACTCTAGCAATGGACGATGCAGACCAATCTGCATTCTGTCCCCGTGGATTGTCGAATCACTCATGTGTGTCCCACGACGTGTTTTGGAGCGAAGGTAATGGTAGTGCAAGATACCTCCCAAGATTCCGCCATGTCCGTATCACACAGTAGGGGGAGCGGTCTCTTGCCTCCAGAGTGCAATAGTTAGGGCTTCACAAGAGCGCACAGCTACCAGCTACTCGCCGTTCCTTCTGGAGGGTCCTGCACTTCTGATCAAGTGCTAATCCTATGGGCTGGTGTATGGACAGGCAGCTAAGATCAGCTTTTACTACGGGCAACAGTTCAGGGACTTTTAAGTATAACTGAGCCCTCCTGCAGTAATCTAAGTAATCTGAATGCATACCCAAGATCGACTTTTACTACGGGGAACAGTACAAATAACTGCGTCCTCCTGCAGTAATCTAAGTAATCTGAATGCATACTCAAGATCAACTTTTACTATGGGAGACAGTTCAGGGACTTGTAGTATAACTGGGCCCTCCTGTAGTAATCTAAGCAATCTGAATGCATGCCTTGCTGCTCCTCACAGCAACCTCTACCTCTAGAGGCGTCCCACCTGCAGAGATTGTAAGTTGGCTACCCTTCATCTTTATCGATTCATGAATGATCATATCGAAAACTATCAGTCAATAAATACTAAAATGTAGTAGTTTACTATCATTAGCTTAGGAAGCTCATCTCGATAGACATATGGAAACTACAATTAGATTAATCTCATGCCATGCAGTACAGTTGAATAATAGAAAGCACTCAGTAAGTACACTTACTACTTGGTAGAACCACACCCAAAGACCACACCCACACACACACAAAGCTCACTGCTCAAGGTTCAACGTTTGACAACGAAATGCGAGCTGCCCTCAGACCCTGTATCTTCACAGTTCATATGTAAGATAAATAACGGGTCAAGTGGCTTCGCTCCGTACCAGATCAGGTAAGCAACATTCGTGCATGGGGCGACTCTTTACAGGGTGACATTCTATCAGAAATATGCTCAAAATATTTCGTATGCTTACACAGGAAAGAGCACGGCCAGCCGTCCTGGATATGCGGTCACATCAGAATAGCGCAACATTGATTAGTACAGAATTGCACGTGCTTTTTACAGGGCCTGCCACGTGCAGCGACCAGTTGATATCAGAGTATAGAACTAATGAAACATACTGTCAAGCAGGCATACATTGTTATACACCATTAAATATCAGGATTAGTTTAATTAACGGAAATTAGTAATTAATAAGCGCGACTTCCCACTTCTCACCCTCCATTTTTGACCTCCAAAAGTTTTTAGGAAATTTATCAGACTATACAGATGACAGACAGACATACTGATGAATTAAAAAGATATTTAGTTGTATTTATCGTACTTTGATAATTACTCATAAAAGTGTGAGCCATAGATGTTATGCTATAAAATGCTTCTTGATAATTTTATTGATCTAGATAATATTCTGTTTGAAGATCTTCTGTTTTATTTGAATGGTATCGAATTACTCGAGTATATTTCCTATATCATCTAATCGATTCATTCAATTGAAACTAATCCTCCTTTTCCATGGTCTGATTATTATTATTATCAGAATAGTGAGTATCAGATCGTCTTTCTGTGCTGCAACGTATTCTGGCATGTATTTATTTTGCCTCCCATCCGGCTAATCTTCAAATCTAACTTCCAAAACTCATCTTGTAGTTGTCTTACTGATCCCTCGTCTGCTTGTACTGACTGCTGATTGAAGCCACATCTGCAGTCGTACTTATTTATTCAACCACACCGAACAGTGTGTGGAGGTATCGTTCCATCGGTTTAACTGACATCGGTTGGCACGTCGTTCAAACCTGATGAAAAAGAATGACGTCTGTGGGGCCCTTAAGCATCTTGCCACGTGAGAGCTCTAAATAAATATCGATCTGTTTGCTTCATGAATATGAAAACCGGTAAAACTGTTCTTGACATCCGTAGTCTCAGTAGTCTGTTTTTATGCTCACGATTACAGCTGGCACGTGATGGTATGCAACTACATCTGCATCGTTGTTTTTGAATAAAACCAAACACGTGATCGCACGCTATACAAGAATAATTATTTCTTTGGTAAATTGAGGCACTACAAAAGATTGGTTGTCGTTTCTAGTTACCAACGTAGTACCATTATTATGTAGCTTTCTTTGAATTAAGACTGGAATTAGTTTTAATGATTTTATCTTTCCATCAGTCAAATCCGAATTTCTTTTCCTAACCACGCCAATTAGGGGAGAAGAATTGTGTTTTCTCGATGTTTCCTGGCATATACATTGCAATTAACCATTTCCGTTTGTGTGTCAGCTTCGTCTGGTGGTCCTTGTCCCATCTAGAACTGGGGAAGCATTTTTTGGATCTTTGATGAAACTGGCACGATTTTTTTTGGTTAAGCTCTCTATTACAATTTTGGACAAATGAAGTGCTATCTTACTTTTTTCCATTCATGAAAATTTTGCAAATTCACCTTTCTGTTTTCGTAAATTCAGTGGATGTTCCTTTTATATTTAACATTCGGTTGATAACACCAGTCTACTATCTGCAGGATAATAATTATCTTTAGTAGCATCGACCTCGTAAATTGATGAACGATTGGAAAAACATATCCTTTGTTCCGTTACTGCTGTTTATAGAGTTTTCATGTTTTCGATCGAATCCAAGCTGTGGCAGATCATTTATTGTGTGATTGTGCATACGTCAACACAATTGTAATACGACTACAGTGAATCGAATTGTCGACCAGGTAGAAAGTGGATTTTTGGATCGTAATTGACTATCCATAGAAGTCTATGCCAATCTCTACCCTGGGAAAATGAAAAGAACAATAGACTGTTTTTGCCTTTTTCAAATTTTGCTTAGAAGCTATGGTGTAGGTTCAGGTACTGACTGGCTGTGCTTAGTCAGTACCCGCGCCATTGCATAAATTTTTTATTATTATTATACAATATAATAGCACATAACAATAAATAATAATAGTTATTATCATACTATTATTATACGGCATACTACAGCTGAGCAGAAATATAGATGGATTATAATTGTTAACATTTCATCACTCACACATAAAAGGCGACATTTGGAAAGACTACATTGAAATTTTCTCGTTATGATCTGGTTTATGGTAATTTCAGTCTCGCTGCGCCTATAAGAACAGTAAAAAGAATATAATTTCTGCAAGAATAAGACACTTAAGTCGTTTCAATGCTAATTAAACCAGAACGGGGTCACTATACATAGAAAAATATATTCAACAATATGTAATTTAGTCAATACTAGCAATAAATGTATGTTAATAAGTTTAATCCTACTACCTGTTTTTTTCAATTTTTTATAGGAATGTATTTAATCCGAGCAATTTATATTTAAATTTGATATGCATACAAACACATATATACAGGTAAAATTAATATTATATTAATAACATGACAAGAAGCCATGTCACTAATATCCTTCGCCATCTGTCTATCCGGTTATCCTTGGACCCTATATAATTCAGAACCAGCTCGGCCAATAGTGAAGCTCATCAATTTTGAACAACAAAATCATAGCAACCTGAAAAACAGTACGCCATTGAATATCCAGCAGTTCAAATTACCTAGAATTAAGCCACCAGCTGATTCTCGAGAAATGTAAACAAATGCTTGAGACTAATTTCACACTTGTATTTGTATTAGAATGTAGACTCTTCACCTTGCGGTCCGATAGAGGACAACATCGCTCTATATTTTTTGACAACTCTGTGGGTGAACTACGTTCCAACATACCGGGTCAAAGTACATGTAGCATTTTGGAAGAGCAGAACTTATGTACAGTAGCGAGATCAATTAAACTACCATAAATATTAATCAGGAATAATTCAAGCAGTGTGTCGAGGAAACAATGCTAAGTGTTCTTATTATTCAAGCGCAATAAATGAATTTTCATGAGCATATAAATAAACATACACGTGTTTTTCAATGTAAACTGTCTAAAGTATGTAAACATTCGAATGCAAAATTTCGTTTAGATGTTAGGGTAATAAAATAGAGATAAAATAACCTTCCAACATGAGATAGTATTCACAATAGAATTTTATAAGATTATAATATAAACCGAAAATAATATGATATTTGAAAATTAGGGAATTATCATTTGAGCTTTTATTTAACTTGTAATGTATGTGTGTGTGTCGGGTGGAATCTTGCAACTCAATTTTGAAGCAGGTATCGTCAACCTATTGAGCTAAAATTTTGTATACACGTTAAGTTTGGATGACAATGTATAGTTTTAGCTGTGTGACGTCGTTCTAAATCCAACACGGCGGAACAGCCAAGATGACGGACTAGTTATTCTTAATGCAATATGGGTATAAAATGAAAGGGATTGCTGAGAATAACTCGAAAAATAAGTGACGTCATGCTACATCCAATATGGCGGACTAAGTTTCTTATGCTGTCCTACAATATGGGCGTTGCTGAGAATACGAATGAGAGTAAAAAAAGATGGTGATCATACACTCCGTTGCTCCAATCTGTCTGGTGTACTGGGGTTTTTGCAAACCTGTCCAGCGATAACTTGAAAGTGAAAAACTTTTTTAAACATAACCTTTTATTTAAATGCGCTAAAAAGAATAAAATAAACTTTTTCTTTGAATATTTTACTATCAACTTTCATTACACAATTTATATGATGTAAAAGCTTGCCGCCAGATTTACCTGTGTAGATGAACAACTAAATTAAATAACTTGATCTTGTCTACACCAAGTCATCATTCTGATTCATCTGTGCAGGACAGGTCTCACGTTCCAACGGATGCTCTGGAAATTGTTCTCTCCATGGTAACCATAATCGTCTATTCCATGAGTAACACATTTAAATTACTAACTAAGCGTAATTAGAAGCTCACGGTCGCACATAGCACTGTAATTTTTACATTAAATTATTAACTCGGAATTTTTCTCCTTTAGTTTCAGTCCTTTAAATTTATACATTTTTGAATGAGAGATGAGGTTTAGTTACGTATACAAAAATCCATGTTACTCATTTCCGTCGCTCTGTCTGTCGGTTGGCGATTTGTCACAGCCCAACCTCAGTAACCACGTACCGAGTTTGATCAAATCGACATGATGTGGGACCGTAGTAGATATTCTGCTATGTTTTTCAAATTCGGTATGTGTACTGACTGTTCAGTAATTAGTAATAAACAAAAAAAATACTCATATTTTGTATGTTACTAGAGTTTCTAATTGGGTGCAGTCAAAAAAGTTTCTGTTATAAATTACGTAAATCAAAAGAATATCACTTCCTGTTTAGTTTTTACATGTACATTATGGATGAAATAATAAAAAGTGTTTGCTCCCTGAAAGGATACCGAATGGGCAACCAAGAAATAACTATTCTATGCTACGCCGATGATGCTGTACTGGTGGCAAAAAATTAAGACGGTCTACAACGGCTTTCAAATCGATTTAGCTGCATTGCCAAAACATTTAATATGACGTTATCGGCCCAGAAAACTAAATGCATGACAACATCAAAAACACCATTAAGATGCAAACTGGATGTTGAAGGCAAAGTTATCCAGCAGGAGATGAAAATTAAGTATTTAGGCATAGAAATATCAGGTTATGGCGATGTTGAGATAAAGATAAGAGAACAGACAACGAAGGCAACAAGAATAGCAGGATGTTTAAATTACACAATATGGCGTAATAAAAATATTAAAGTAGAAACCAAGTCAAAAATCTACAAAGTAGTGGTCAGATCAACTATGACATACACTGCAGAAATTCGACCTGACACAGCGAAAACTAAACAACTACTAGAGACAACCGAAATGAGAGTACTTGGCAGAATAACTGGAAAAACGCTATTGGACAGAGAGAGAAGTTTGTATATAAGAAGAACATGCATGGTAGAAAATGTTAATGAGTGGATCCTAGGTAGAAAGAAGGAATGGAACGAACACATCAATAGAATGGACGATAGAAGAGTACTCAGAATCGCACGCGACAAATCACCGTTAGGTCGGAGGAGTCCAGGGCGTCCTCGAAAACTATGGAGTGACAACTTGGCGATGTAATAGGCAGAATGACGACGAAATAAAAAACAGGCGATTCGCCTATACTAAAAGAAAGAAGAAGAAGAATGTTTGTCACCCGAATCGATCTCGCACAAAAAGTAGAAAAGCTTTTATCCATATCTTTATACGAGGGGCATCATAAAACTCCATGGAACATGATTAAAGTTAATAATATTCAGTGTAGGAAATACTGAGTTAATCTATTTGATTTCAGCTTCCTACATTGATAAAATGTTTACGGCAATACAGTTCAAAGCATATATTAGCTTTTTCGGTTTTATACAAATTGTTGCGTATAGCTCGTCATGTCACTATAGCAAACTGTTTCGATTGTAAGCATACGAAATATTTTAAGCATATTTCTGATAGAATGTCACCCTGTAAAGAGTCGCCCCATGCACGAATGTTGTTTACCTGATCTGTTACGGAGCGAAGCCACTTGACCCGTTGTTTATCTTATATGAACTGTGAAGATACAGGGTCTGAGGGCAGCTCGCATTTCGTTGTCAAACGTTGAACCTTGAGCAGTGAGCTTTGTGTGTGTGTGGGTGTGGTCTTTGGGTGTGGTTCTACCAAGTAGTAAGTGTACTTACTGAGTGCTTTCTATTATTCAACTGTACTGCATGGCATGAGATTAATCTAATTGTAGTTTCCATATGTCTATCGAGATAAGCTTCCTAAGCTAATGATAGTAAACTACTACATTTTAGTATTTACTGACTGATAGTTTTCGATATTATCATTCATAAATCTATGGAGATGAAGGGTAGCCAACTTATAATCTCTGCAGGTGGGACGCCTCTAGAGGTAGAGGTTGCTGTGAGGAGCAGCAAAGCATGCATTCAGATAACTTAGATTACTACAGGAGGACCCAGTTATACTACAAGTCCCTGAACTGTCCCCCATAGTAAAAGTTGATCTTGAGTATGCATTCAGATTACTTAGATTACTGCAGGAGGACGCAGTTATTTGTACTGTTCCCCGTAGTAAAAGTCGATCTTGGGTATGCATTCAGATTACTTAGATTACTACAGGAGGGCTCAGTTATACTTAAAAGTCCCTGAACTGTTGCCCGTAGTTAAAAGTTGATCTTAGCTGCCTGTCTATACACCAGCCAATAGGATTAGCACTTGATTCGAAGAGCAGGACCCTCCAGAAGTATGGCGAGGGACATCTGTAGCTGTGTGCACTCTTGTGAAGCCAGACTATTGCACTCTGGAGGCAAGAGACCGCTCCCCCTACTGTGTGATACGGACATGGCGGGATCTTGGGAGGTTACTTGCACTACCATTACCTTCGCTCCAAACACATCGTGGGACACACATGAGTGATTCGACAATCCACGGGGACAGACTGCAGATTGGTCTGCATCGTCCATTACTAGTGTGGATCCATATCGAGCCAGGCTACCATGCGGTAGGAGGCTACCGTTCGACTCGATATGGGAGGTAGATTGCATCCCCCTCTACCTGTGTCATTAATTAGGGCAGTGTCGCCACGACAAAGTCTTCACAAAGGTTGTGGAGGTACGTACCTAGATAGATCTATCGACCAGTCTGTGTGGCGAGTCAACAGATGAAGCTGTGTGCACTTTTGTTGGCGGGTGTATCTTTAGTGAAGCCAAGATGCACCTTTTGCAGTCCGCGTGGCACCTTAGGGTTTGCGCTCTCCTCTGGTGCGCGCAGGTGCGGATGAGCACCATGTGGCGGTGCTAAGAGATTGCGCCCGATATCTTCCAGAGAAAATACCGAGATCATCCCCAGACTATGTTCGTGGCTCTTGATGTAGTTCGAAGACATCCTGGGCATTACGGCATTGGTTGGTGATAATACCAGTATCATAGCAGCTAAGCTATATAATAACAGTACAGTAGAGTTGTGCATGTCATGTAACGGTTGAGTATGGAGGGTACTCAAAGACGTTTTTCCAAACGCAGGCTTGACTCCGACAGTTCGACCCTACAGCTATCGAGGGGGAGACTCAGAGATCTATCAGTCACCAAGTAAGTGAATTTACAACACATCCTGACAGTAACGCTCAGACCGAGATGTTATTGCATTGCCCCCGTAAGCAGAGTATATTATACAAGGGCGGTGCGCTGTAAAGATGATATCATTATTGTTATTGTTTCTCTTATTGCCATTTCATTGGCCCACACATTTCTCAGACTTAAGATGTCTGAATGACTCCTGACCAGGGCATCAAAAAAAATGATGCTCATAATTTACCTGACAACTTACTAAATTTTTAAGTCCTACACGATTAATTAAACTGTTTTATTGTCGAACTATATAAATAACAATGTAGATCTATTTGTGCATAATACGTAAAAACGATAAATTGTCTCGTTTCGTGCCGACCCTGTGACTATTAACCTCTCATCCCTTGCCACTGCGACCCCCTTCGACGCGTCTTCTTTCGTAGGCGGTGGTACTGGCAGTGTCGTCGGATGTACAACAGAAATATATCATTTATATTCACATTGCGCTCCTCTGCGTGACATGTAGCAACATGGAGAAGGTGGATGCAATTCTTTCCTGTTTTGATACCATTGTTTTACTGTCCAACTAAACATTTAAAAATTATCATCGACCTTGAAATGTCAAAATGACAAGATATTCTACATAACAGAATGAGATCCAATTTGGAACTTGATCTTTATAGTGGATCTTTCAAATAGCTGTGATTTATATGTTGCTATGTACAGTTCAATGACGTCAGAAAGAGGAAATTTATATTCCAATATTGATAGAAACTTCGCAACGAACTCATCCAGTGAATCGTAAAGAACATACGTTTTTTATATATCCTTATCGACGACTCCGCTCCCTCATTCATCAGTGTGACATGAGAGGTAATCGAATTCTAGGTTAAAATAAATACTATGCTGCTCAAGATCCTAGATTTTGACATCATAACTGAGATATAATGGGTTGTGACATATACATACATTATATGAATATATTTTCCTACGCAGTGAGGTATCCTAAAAAGTTGACATATGATTTACGTAGTTCACAGGGTAAATTCATGACATTGGCTTGTGTCAACCTGTCTTGAGAGTCTACCAGTCTGGTAACCATTCATCGCTCCATGATTCAAATAGTACATACAACTCAAATTCAATGATCGTTTGAAAGCATCAATGCTGGTTGATCTTGTGTTGTTCGTTTATCTCGGGTTTACCTTGAAAATCTGAATCACAACTGACCTTATCATGTGGTGCCGGGAATAATAAATTTGGCTTGGTATCACGGATTATTATAACTGTTCAAATGGGATGCAAAGTACTTACTGTGACATTTCAATTCAATCTATTTTATCAATTTTTGTTATACCTCTACCAATTTTTGAATATTTTTCTATATATTATCGTTTGAGAAACGTCTGTGAGTAACAACCGCATCGTTGAATTCATTTATTGGGGCATAATATTATTGAATAGCGCTATAGATATTTGCAGATAAATGCAGAGGTATTTTCAGTTGGTTTACTTGGAATCCTTCATTCAAGGTCGTTATTGATTTTTTTTTGTAGATATTCAACAACATTTCGGAATACGTTTTGGAGCAGTCCTGTTCATTTGGTAACTCGAACTTCATTGAAGTTCAAACTTTTTCATTCATCCATTAATTTTCTTTAATGGAAAAATGAAATGTAAACTGAATTGAGCAGGGAGTTCAAAGTTAAGATACTCATTTAATCACGTAGGTTGTAGATGTTCTTACCTGGTTGAAGTCTTCCATCATTAAGATAAAATGTTCTAATTTAGACACATATGGACAAGATCATATATGTGAAATTGCACTGTATTCATGAATCTGTTACAATTTCCTCTATGAATGTAAATTTCATTGTTTCAACAAACTGTATAACGACAGAAAGACAATAAGGAAGTTGGCAGAAATTTACATGAACACAATGTTTATTTCAGTTTGTCTTCTGCCATAACTGAATCTCCCTGCTTCCAAATCTATTTCTAAAAGTTAGTACCTCGAAACTAGAGGATGGTAAAAAAATATTTTGAATATTCTCTTGCTGTAAGTTTCCATACAATTTTGTTAAAAATATATCTGTACGCATCTGAAACAATTTTGATGGTTGAAGAGCTTGAGACAAACGGCAGATTTTGTTTTGCATTTCACAACGGTTCGATTGAAGTGGTATCTTCAATCGTCTTTCCGTGTTCTCCGCAAGAACCTCCACACCACAACAAGCTACTTCCATTAAGATTCTTCCCGCAGATATAAGAAATGCCACGGTCATCATGGTCGCCATTACATACGAATCGAAGGTTGCTATAGACGCCTTCATGGTACGATCCAACAACCAAGGCAACTATATTTAACCGGCAAGGAAAGAACTTCATTAATACCACGCTACAGCGAGCCGTCACATCTCAATGGCCTAGCTAAGGTACAAAAAGATAACATCGCTCTTCATCAGATAGCCAGCTCAAGACTCTCCCCTACGTTACAATTTACCCAAACATCTTCTACAGATTAACCAGCCGCTGGAAGGAAGGATACTGAGTCATCTAATATATCATTACCCGAAAGTTCAGTTCAGTTCTTCCAAGACCAAATACTATAATATGATAAGAAGCACCCAAGAGAGTACCCAGTTCTGATGAATAAGCACCCTAAAGGCATTATTCGATACGTCCACGTCTAGGATAGCTATCCAGAGGAGAACAATTCGACTTATCTGTGATATCTCTAATGAACTACCTCAAGTGACATCTTCATTCACTAGAGGTATAATTGCATAATTCGGTTAATCTCTAAGCCCACTAGACGAACCCATCAAATTGCTAATACTTTATACATCAAGAAATTACCGTTACTACCGCCCGATTTTTCCCAGCGTCAGACTGCCAAGTATTTGGAACAATTATTTATCAAGAGACGGTTTTTTCCAAATATGTCAGCGCTCATCACTTTAAAACCTGTATTAACAAAGTCTGTCTAATTTCTTCATAACGGTCACAGTACATTGGTATCAGGTTCAAAAACGCAATTGAGGTATTTGGTTCAATATAATGATTATCCAATCATCCTTTTGTAATTGTTATTTATTTATTGCTTTTATGCGGATATGCTACCTAACTCTTTTGTATCGTACATTAGTTATTTTATCTGCTAGTTATCTTTGAACGTGATGCATCACACTTTTGAAGTACCTATCTGCCTGATATTCACCTGTACACAGACGTCTCTGGTTTGAGACTGCGCGGCCGTGCCTTGTATACTGTTGTATAGAGGTACACCTATACCTATACAATCTATGGCAGATATATTCTCATTCAAAAAATTACATTATAGTTATTTGGTTATTATACAGAAGCAGGTTTCAATGTATGTACGAGTATATGCAATTCCTCCTTATCTGTATCAGTCTTTCATAACTGCTTACCTTATCATGATATATAAACATCACTGCCACTTTGTTAGACATACTGGCTACATATTAAGATTTAATAATCAATCAACCGAAATCCGCATGGTTAAATTCAAAATCTAAACTTACTTTTTAAACCTTATTTTATAAACAGACTAGAAATTGTTCCAACTTGATATAGCAACAAAGTCTGGCGCAGGTACTACACAGAATTTTCGAAGTTCCCCTTCAACAATATTTCATGATAATGATATATTATTTTCTAAGCAATAATAGTGAATTTAATGTAATATGGAATAAAACAGAAAATATCACCATGTTTACAAGTTACACATCATGTTTCATAGACACATTTTCCATAATGATGATTTTAACTCGTCATAAGTGTTCTAGCTCTAATCTACAAATGAATGCTGCTTCTGCTTGTTAGAAAATGTATGGGGGAGATAATTTAATATGCCAGATACTGCGTGATTCTGATAACACCACGACACGGTATCTCTGCCGTTTGCTAGCCAATAAATGTTGTTGTACGGGTGGTCCGAACGCAGTGTGCTTTTTAAATTCGTGGTAACTGGTGACGGATCAGTGTTCGCTATCAAAGAGATAGTCCATCAGCATGTTACTAGACAGGTAAATATCTCCCATAATGTTATGAATTTGAATTCTGTGCAGAATTAAACCACATGTATTGAACCAATTTTTGCCAGCCTATCTCTTCTGTTATCATTTTGATGAAATCTACTTCAATATCAAGGTTGGGTGAGCTGATTTTTTTTGTTATTAGTAACATTTTTCTACGATGTTTGCCTGATCTCTTACCCAAAGCGTAAATTCCGATACCACTAGGCGAATTCAAGAAAATATGCTTCCTTTATAATTATTTTAACATTATAAAAAACCAGGCCATCGATTCCTATCGATCTGTTCTGTTCTGTTTGTCTGTCTCTTTGTTGTCTTGCGTATGTCGTATATATTTCCGGTAATCATTGGCCGATCTATAACTCAGAAGAAGGTACCATTCGGATTTTGTTTAACCTTTGGGACTAGGGAATTAGAAGAAAATACTTTCTTTGCTTCAAGCTTTCATAATACGGATTTCTTATCTTTATACCAGCCTTATGACTCTGAAACCATCAACTGTTTGTTTACAAATTTTGAGACTAAAAAGTGAAAAGCTCAAGTTCGGGTGCTCATTTTGGCAAAACCACATCATCTTAAAAATTTGGTTTTTGTGTTGTTGACCTCTCAGTTGTTTTTGATGCACTTAAAAAATTTTGTTTTAAAAGATGAACTTTGCCTAAAAATTAATTTGTTGTTCATCAGGCATAGTCAAAACCATTTATTTTATTTTTCTGAACTTTATGATTATCGTAGCTCGTTGGTAAAGCAATTCATTTGTATTCATTAATTTTTATTATTGAACGTAGTGTCGAAATGGTCAACCTTACTACATTTTTTGGTGTTTTTATTAGTATTCTATGTATTCTAGATTAAAATACCTCGTTAACAGGTATTTTCGAAATTACAGATTATACAAAAAATCATATAATCCTGTTGTATCAATTGTATCAATTATTTTGAGTGATGATCTAATGAGGCAAAGTATGTTTGATGGACGTTCCTACTCAACAAATGATTATAATATATATATATATATATATATATATATATATATATATATATATATATATATATATACTCAAAATAATTGATACAATTCCTTTGTTTCTATCAATATAAGAAAATACACGCAAAACCAACAGATTCTACGTGATAATGTTATCAATGATTTATAAATCTAGATTTACCGGCGCAGTTGGATAACAATTCACGTTTCTCGGAACTGTTTTCATATCACGTATTTGTTTTCAATAACAACAAAACAAATTTTCCACGCCAGACAGTGCGTCGGCTGATGCCGATTTTGATAATTCCATGACACTATTTCACTAGCACTCTTTAAAAATAGGTGATTGTTGTTTATGAGAACAGCAAAGATGTAAGATACTGCTAAAATGTATCCAAATAAATTGACGCACTTAATTCGTAGGAATTTCATTGCACATTTATTTCCAAAATAAGCAATCATCCCCTTCGAATGGATCCAGCATAAGATTTTAATCATGACCTCTGAATGATGTGCTTCTTGGGAAACACGCAGATATTGAAATTACATTGGAAATATTTGATATATAAAATATATATGACTATTTGGTTATTAAAATATCACGTATTTGTTTTCAATAACAACAAAACAAATTTTCCACGCCAGACAGTGCGTCGGCTGATGCCGATTTTGATAATTCCATGACACTATTTCACTAGCACTCTTTAAAAATAGGTGATTGTTGTTTATGAGAACAGCAAAGATGTAAGATACTGCTAAAATGTATCCAAATAAATTGACGCACTTAATTCGTAGGAATTTCATTGCACATTTATTTCCAAAATAAGCAATCATCCCCTTCGAATGGATCCAGCATAAGATTTTAATCATGACCTCTGAATGATGTGCTTCTTGGGAAACACGCAGATATTGAAATTACATTGAAAATATTTGATATATAAAATATATATGATTATTTGGTTTTTAAAATAACAGATGGCTCAGGAAATATAGAAAACAAAATTATCGCCTTATGAAGAAAACCAAAAAGCAAGAAACGCAGTCTAAAATATTATGGCTTATATGAAGAATTTATCTAATATTAAGAGACATATTAAAGGTGGGAAGTTTCCAAATTGACACCCTGTAAACCCGTTGATATATCGATGCAATACTCTGCTACCACCAGATCGAAAAGCCGTTTGACGTATAAATTATTTATAAGTAAATTCGGATATTTGAAACTACTTGAACAATTTACGCTATATAACACGATAACCTTAACAATGCGAAAGTTCAATGACAAACCAGAGTTTCGATAACGGCATACATTCAAAGTTTTGGCAGTGAAACAGCGAGTTCATGGAATTCTATTTTCATGTGAGGCTATTTGAGTATGCTTGTAATGCATTCATCAAATTTTACTTAATTTAGGAAGCAAGATGAGGAATCAATTAGGTGGCGCTGTTTGATCGTAAAATATTTTGGAGCAATCATACCCGAACTTATAAAATATAATGCATATCTACTACTTTCTCCTTAAAATTGGATGATTCAAATTAAATTTGCCTACTAAAAACGACGGGTGTGAAAATAATTTCCAAATATATAGATCTTTATACGAAATGAATGTGGCATTTAAATTATCCATTAAGTTCAAAATAACTTAATTAATACGCAATTTCTGAAGTAGGTACATAATTTTTGCGGTTACCAGTAATTCAACAAAAGTTTTATAATTCCGTCTCATGTTTGGTGACGAAGAAATGTGTCACGTTACGTATATGTGATCTGCAATTGCACTTATCACTGTTAGTTTGAAAAACTATTTTCTAGGGGTATACATTTTGGTTTCCTTTTTATATTTAAATTCCACACTGGATTGATGGCAAAAAAGTCTGAAAATAGAGAAAGCCTGCAATGAGTCGCTGCGAATGCAAAAGGAGGGTTGGAGAAGATTTCCAATGAAAACACCTGAACAATCACTTAAAGTCGACTTTGAAGTACAAAAAAATCGAAGTGGAAATTAGGAATGTTTTTTCTGAAACAAAATTGAAAGGACATGGTCCGTCCGCGTTACTCAATGAATAACTCCTATATCTGATGCGAATTCATTGTGTCGTTTGAAAACCATTACTATTCTTGAAATGACAATGATGTTAACCGCGTGCTTTATTGTTATATTATTAATAAATTTATTTTTGTTATAATAAAAATTCCGCACCACCAATGGGGAAATTAAGCGATATGTTTACCTACTGCGTATCATGTTGTGAAGTTAACGCCAACTTGCATGGAAGGACTTGTATTCTGATCTCTAATGTATATTATCTGTTCAGCCGTGGTTTAAACACCTTGATACTGTTGACCTTTCCGAGTGACGGTTCTTGAAACTTACTGAATTATTATAAGTGAAAAATAAAATAAGTATTTTGGATTGGGATAATAAACGTTGGATCCTTTTAAATGCTCAGTATTGAGATGTGGCTGAACATGTAGACAAGGTTTTTCTTTGAATACTCAAATGAAAGAAACAAAGAATCAAATTAATTCTGGCAGAATGATATTCTGAGGTAAATTATTTTTCGTGAAAAAAATCCTGAAACGCCTCATTTCAAGTGATATTCTCGTTATTTCATGGTTAGATGAACCACATTTAAAAAAAAGTATGTCGTCATTGTGATGGTGAAATTATACCTAGACTTTTTCTCAGACGAAAACAATCAATAATTTTTCATTCCTATTGGAAAGAGTATTCTAGATCATGATACATTACACATAGTTTGAAGTATGTAGATTTCCTTGACGTTAATTGCATTTCCAGCTTATTTATGCTGTAATGTAATGTACACGGCATTCTTAGTGTATATTTCTGTTAATAGCATTGGAACACTGTTGTGACGTCCAGTAGTTGATATTCATTCTTTCTAGTCGACTTGTGTATAACTGCACTGTATCCTAGGTAATCTTAGCCTGAACTTGCATTTTTTTAATTTTACGTTCAACCAGAATACGAATGACTTCATTCTGAGTGTAGCGTCTGAACAATTGATAACCCACTTTATAATACAAAGATCAAATCTTTTTAACGTATCCATACTTATCAATCGTCAGGAAATATCCAGGTGGTCTTCAAAGTGGTATATTTTTGATGGATTTTCTGAACGTACCAAAAATGGCCTTACGTGTTAATAGTATCTAACAGATAATGAGATGTGCTTACTGAAGCTCTAGATTTATGTAAATATGTGTTACTTTTATATTAATTCCAACATCGTATATAGTTAACTGTCTTGTAGGTAAAAGTAGTAAACGTTATCTTGGTACAAAATCATAAATAAACAGTTGGCATCATGTATATATAAAGCGTTTTTAAATAGACAATGGTACAGTCTACCAACACCAACTTTGGTGAATAATCTTCGAAGTATACTTGACAGTAATTATTGTTGACATTTTCAATCCGGCTTCTGGATGAAATTGGCACAATCCGAGAGAGCTTCATTATGACTCGCCTCTCATACTTTTTCCACACTCATACATGAATATGCACGTTAAATTATTGTTTCTCAGAAATCTCTAACAGCATTATCGTATATTCTAATTTTAAGAAATGTTAAATTAAGAACTCCGTTAAAAAGATGATTAATCTTTTCTACTAGTCGTATAAGATACGTAATTTTACTCAATACATACATACGAATAGGCACGATAAACGTATCCTGGCTGGTATCTTATTTCCTTTATTTTTATAATGCTGTTCAATCGAGTCCGTTGACGTTCACGTGCAGATAGAACTCAGTGTCAATAAACAGGAAGCATTAAACTAATAAAATGTTATGAGGATGACAGAATACGAAAGAGTCGCTGTGGGACTAGCGTCTCACTTTTGTCGGACCCATATTATTAATCCATCAAGCCCAATATCAGACTTCATGATGTTGCTTGTATATCTTTGGACGGAACATTCACCTGATACACTCCTCAGTCTGCGAAAATATCAAACTATTTTAGGATAGCTTATTTTTGGTATTTCCAGCATGCAACCAATAATCCAAATGAACTATATTTACATTGAGTTTATTTATTAGGGCAATCAGGCTTTGAACAAAATGTTTCTATAACCAGAAGTTTTATCGGTATCATTACTACAAAGAAATGGAGTCAATTGCATTGACCTCGTACTTTCCATGCTGTGCAATTATTGCATTTTTTGCGAGACTATTCTTTTTCTTGAATTTGCTAGTTTGATTTTTTGCGTCTGGCACTTAACGGCTGTATTGTCCACAAAATCGTTGAATATGCTGATTGATGCGTACTAGGTATAAATTTAATTTGGTATAATTACAACCCGTGTGAAATTAAGGAAAAATTTAATAAATGGAAAGCAAGTATACCAGTACAGGTTTCTAAAACTTTTGAAAACATATAATGATCAAATGATCAAACTGTACGCGAAAATGATCTAAAACTCAAAACAGTACAGACAAATGCAGATAACTTTTCCTTTTTGTTAGACTATGGCCAATGATTCTATTAAAAAAATAGTTTATTCAGCTATTATTCATAATTATATTGATCTGCATTTTAGTTTCAAATAATGTTTCTCGGTCATAACATGTATCAATGGATGCAATGTTTTCAGGAAAGCATTTCACACGATATCTGGGTCAGTAACTCCGATTTGCTTTGTAATTCTCAGTGAGTTCGGCACACGAATTTCAAACGTATCGCTGTTGCGAGTTGCCTGATTGATTAGCGGTTCTCGTCATATTATAATTATTTTTAACTTACCGAGAACGACGAGTTCAGCCGAACCTAAAAATACAATCAGCCGCTACTGAAAATCTATACAAAGAGAAGAAGCCTATATAACTCGACGAATCTACTCCGCTAATCATTTCAACGATCGTCTTCCGTCTGATCGGTAGTAGTGCTCAACGTATCTAAATCCAATGATGCCTAGAATGACTTTGTGACAGTCTAGCATTTACTGTGATATAGTTCCTATAGTTATATAGACAGTTCTGTTGTGTTCAAAATGGTGGTGAAGTTGTACGTGATTTCTTTTTGTGAAGTCGTTGGTTGCCAACTTGTCTATCTTTTGAGTCATTCTTATGATTCCTAAGTTTGTGTATTTAGTACTCTAGTCGATGGTAGGAGAATATCATTCCAAAATATTTTTTCCACTAGTGCTAAGCATCATAATGCAAAAATTTATCAGGAAATCAGTCTTTTTTTAGTCGACGGGCACCGTGACGTTTACCTCCAGGAAATATATTGTAAAATTAGTGATTTATTTTAAATGCTATATTGTTTGAATTGACCTTAGAATCATTATGAAGGCTTCGTACCACTTTGAAATTTAAAAGACCGTAATGACAGACTTAGGGAAATAATGAAAAATAAAGCATGTTACCTAACATTTTAAACAAGATTTTTTTTTATTATATGTCTCATCTCTGCCTCTTTTGAAAAATATATCTATATTTGGAAGAAAATATGAAACTAAAAGCACTATTAAAAAATTTCAGTACCTAGGTTAGATATTGTAATAATAACAGATGGTTTTTCAAAATAAATATTACCATTGCAATCTCATCTGTCTCATGAATCAAAATATTTAGTAAAAAATTATATGATCCATAGGATTTCCAAGGGAAAAATACGGCTCTATAACATTTTTCAGAGAGGACAACTAAAAATTCATCGATTTCCTTCTCTCAGATATGCAGAAAATGTGCCATGGATTGCTCATCACCATAGATCGGTTTTTTTGAAACTATATATGGATTTTTCACAATATATATTTTAAATATGCTTCCAAAGAATCAATTATACTTTCAAAGTTGGCAACCTGACTCAAAGTGCGTTTCACAGTTTTCACATTGGCCCTTTATTCCAGATTAAGAATTATGCCGACAAAGCCAAAGAGTCCTAAAACGCCCTCAAAGTCGGCGGTCAAATGTAAGGAACCACCCGAAGAAGCTGACGTGGGTACTATCCACGAAGAGGTGGAAGTTCCTGTGGCATCTGAAGTCGTATTCAGGAAGATATGGAGGATAAAGAAATTCCACAAAACCATTACCAGGCAGGATTCTTTGGATAGCCCAGTATTCAGATGTTCCGTAAACGGGATGAATACCTTTTGGAATATATCAGTGCGCTTTTGGAAAGGTGAGTTTTGAAAAACTGAAAATGATATGTGCACCTTAAATGTAAAATTGATTTTGAGGGTAACATTCATTGCCAGATTGAAAGAGCATTGGTTTAGAAAAATGGTTTGCATGCACTTCGTTTTATACTAAGGATAGGTACTGCTGACGTATATTTCTCTTACCCCTACGTGAAGGACGAAAATATGAGAAGATGACGTTTGAATCATTTTTTGTAATGTTTCTGATGTCATTTTAGCCCGTAAAGGCTATTTTGGAAAAACAATTTTTTTTAAGATGTTTGAAGTTCGATCTGATGAGGATGCGTCCATTGGGCCCCTCTAGTGTTTGTTGCATTGATGAATCCTGGATTTATTATACAAGACAGCTCAGTCGAACATTTATCATGGTAGAATCTTAAAGAACAGAAACAATTTTTTTTTGAGCTTTTGTGCCTTGTAGAACCGTAGTAACTGTTACGAATAGTACAACTTTCTGGAGAAGAGAGCCCCTCAGATTCTGGAAGGCCGACTTAGCAAGGACAGCAACATGATCGTGCCAGGACATGTTACTGTTGAAGTTAATCCCCAGAAGCTCAATTTAAGATTACCCGAGTATTGGGCATTACTCCATATCAACGATTTTTAGACCAGAATTTTCTGTCAAGGTAGTCCCTCCTCTCGGGATTGGTTTGCCTCGTTTCATGCAGGAAATAAGGGGATGCTGTCGCCCTGTCTATGAATATGTAGATTGAATTAGTTATTTTTAACAGTTTGTTTACCACCAACGCAAGAACAGCGTTGGTGGTAAATGTATCAAATGCATATCCATCTACCACCATAACTAAGGATCAGTACCTGAGAACGCTATCCAACCACTTCCATAGTTTTTGGTGGTAAATCATAGGCAGTAACCTTGATTAAAAGTCCCTCATGACACACGCTGTCGAGTTACTATTTTAATAGTTGTGGGTTGCATTTTTTTTCTAATAGATAACATCACGCAAAGTTAGATAGTCTATCGCGCTTCATAAGCAAAGCGCGAGGATAAATGTTTGTTCACATTGACCTTGAAACGTTGTAGATTGTAACCATCGGGGAACAAAGTCCCTGGTAGCTCATTCCACAACGCTGAGGTTCTCCAAAATAACGACTTTTGGAACAGGTTTGTTCGAGGCGTTGTAAGTTGGACCTGATAGTGAGGATGCACCCGATTTGCTATATTGGCGACTTTTGGAGTTATTATGCGAGACAGCTAGGTCGGATATCGTCCATGATAATATCTATAGAATAGGGACAGTTCAGCCACCCTTCTTCGATGTTCCAGACTCTGGAGGTCATTTGTGAGGTACGGCGCATCCCCACAAATGCGAGCAGTACTCCAGCGAGGGTCTGATCTGGGCCTTGAATAGCAGCAGTAGCTGTTCCGGAGAATATAATTTGCTGGAGCGGAAGAGAACCCCCATCTTCTGGGACGCCGACCTAGCGAGGCCAACAACATGATCTCGTGCAATGACATGTTATAGTTGATGTTAATTGTCAGAAGCTTGATGAAAGATGATTCAAGTGTTGGGCGTCCCTCCTTCTCCACTGCTGGCAGACAGCATGCGACTTCTTTGTCAGGGTTGTGGTCTCTGAGTTTCCTGCGCGTTAAACTGGACTTCGTTTGTATATCCCCATTCCATAATTCTCTCAATATCCTCATTGATCTGAACAGCATACTGCTCTCGCCGAAATACGGTATCTCGGGATGGGTTCCATGCAGGAAATAAGGATGCTCTCATCAGCGAAGCTGTAGTTAGGATTAGATGATATTTCCAACAAATTGTTACATGAAGAGCGTAGTTGCTGGATATATTTTTCGTGCTCTTCTTAGGTATGGTTTTAATTCGACCGATCTTCCACCCAGTAGGGAACATTCCTCGCTGGTAGGAGATTTTAAATAGTTAGCAAATATCAGGTGTAAGCTCTGCAGCCAACGTTAGCCTTTCTGCAATCTCAAAATGTTTATGAGTGACTAAACTAAATGTATAAACAACATAACTGGATCATATGGAAGGTCCTTTATTCCATAACTGCTATATATAGCTACGCGTGTACTGTTGAGTTGAGCCAAATGAATAGGCATTCTGCTTATGCAGTTATCCATTTGAAAGTCATACACACTTTAATTTATTTTATACAGCGCCAGCGAATGAGATAAACAACTCGCTGAGTGGATACATCGAAATTGGATAAGTATCTTCAACCAACTGTTCAAGTTTATTCAGATCAAGTTTTCGAAAAATTGTGTTTAAATATTCATGAGTTACATTTAGCGTCATGGCATCGTAAACTTCTCCAGCGAATCATTTATATGTAGAGCAATATTGTGGAACATTAGAATCCCGCTGTTGTACATAGCTATTGAATTGAATCCCATAATAACGAAGCCAGTCATACTACACATAAATATAACTTACAAAAATACTTTGAGGATTTTTCTCAATCCATTTTTCCGTCCCTCTGTCTTTGTGATCAATTTTATTTTATTTCGTCTATAAGTAAACTTTTATAATGAATTTTTGATGCTGCCACTAAATAATCATGTATACATGTCATACAGATTTACAGCTTGTGTAAATTGATTTATTTTTGGATATATCTTGATATCGGATGCCCAATGAAAATGGTATGTACTTTGGACCTGATTTGAATTCGGATAAAATATTTATATTATATATTCCAGACAGAATGTTTCTATTTCGGCCGATTTCTGAAGTTCAGGAACTGAACAGATATACTGGGATAAGGAGTAATTTTAGCGTATTTATTTCAGCGTGTTTATTTTTATACGATAGATTTTTCAGAACGGAATTTTCACCTTGATTTATAGGTTTGACGCAAGCGCTGTATTCAAAATGCATCAAATAGATTAAGTTATAATTAAATTTTATGGTGTATTTAAAATTTCCATTCATATTTGTCATATCATTCAAGTGTCTTCTATAAGTAGCTATGATAACTCCAGTTGAATATGTTCATATAATAATCTGTAAATATTGTATTCCTCATTGTTACCAAGACGTGACTGCTAGTAGGTTTCCACTCGGAACGTTTTGCCTAACAATTACTAAATATTATAACTTGAGTTTCTGATACCCTGAGTCGTGTTCGAAAGTTAAAATTTCTCCTCCACGTTTTTATGTTGTAGAGATATACATATTAAATACTTGTCAGTAAACTAAACATGAACTGATCTGCTCTACTTACTGCTAGTAACCTGTTTGAACAGTCCTTTCTTATATGTTCAAAAATTGATTAGATACATTCATATACATAGACTTAAAATGTATAAGTTTATATTAACGTTATTATTATTTTTACAATATATCACTGTTTATATACATATCTTTATATCGGTTATACTTATTCTAGGACCAAATGGTAAGAAGATTACCAACCCCCTTGTGATATGCTTAAACCTAACAGGCTGTGAAACTGAAGAAACAGGTCAAGCTAGAATACGATTTCAATTTGGAGTTTGGGACGCTAGCATAAGACACTGGGAGTGTTGTCCAATTTCTGGAGTAGTGCTGAATCTACAAAATAGTCGAGAGCTCATATCCGTAGGTTATAAAAGCTTGGGGATTCTGGATAGACACATTGAATCAAACAGTAAGTCGAACTATTTCACTTACTCTTTAATAGACATGAAACCAACAGACAAAAATAAAAGTCGACACTGACAATATATTTCCCTTTCTCTTGAATATGCTTCAAAAAAAAAAAACGTATCGCCTTGTGTGGCCTAGAATGTTGTAACTGTGAGATTACCAGCAAACAAAGCGACTTAATTCCTTATAACGATGAATTCATGTCGATTTCTTAATTTTTTACTCTCATATTTCTGATTTTTGCATCCTTACACAAGTAAAGCTTGAACCTTTTCGTTGCGCACTAATTATGTTTTCATAAATTCAATCATAACTGTGACGCAACTATGGATAATGATTTATGGGTGGTTATTGCCCATGTTTATTCTACACATATAGCAGCCAGCCAGTAGGCCACATGCTACAAACAATTAACTTCACTGTTTACTTCCCCAGATACTTCGAATACTTAGAATAGTTGCTGGCTTAATAACATTAATAGAAAATAATTGTATAACATTTGTCATTGACATACTTCATAACAGCTGTTCGTTGAGATAAGAAGTTGTTTTTACGGTGCTCGTATGAAAAGAAAACGTGTTAGCGTTCATTCGCATTATATGCATTATAATCTTCTCACTCGCATTCGCTCTCGGGTATTAAAATAAGATTGTAGTTGGTGTATGAACATTGCTTTAGGACACTTGCTAATTCAACTTCATTCCAAGATGAAAGAGAATGACCCAAAAATATATCATATTATATATGGTAATCAAGGAAATACAATAGGACTGGCTTCAAGAAACACACATTAAAATACTGTCTACTAAAAAACTCCTTACCAGATTCTGTGATCATTAATAAGTTCATAAACTCTATGGGTAAATTCTCTTTATTTTCGTTATAGCGGTAACAGCACATTGATATTTAGACTTTGCTGACGCGTTATGGCTGTTTGGACATACATACAAATGTATTTGGAATAACTTTCAGTTTTGTCACCTAATTGGCAATACGGCTTTATTAAATGCTCATTTCACAATTCTTTTAGGTATGTCAAAAACATGTATTTAACTTTTGTAGCCAAAGACGTGCAGATCATGGTCAAACTTCAAATCATCCAAAGCGATGAAGAAGTACACAGTTTGTCTCAGGACATGGCGAGGCTGATGAATTTGGAAGAAACCAAAGACACGGTGATAGAGTGTCCATTGGCTGATGGGGACAAACGGCTCACTGCTCATAGCTGGATAATCAAATGTAGGAGTGGAAAACTAGCTCAGAGACTGTTGGAGCACAAAGATCCAAAAAATGAGGTATGCGTCATTATATTTCATCTTCTACGTATTTTTTATGCCGGTTTAATAAAAACAGTTTTTTTCGCATTAATTTCCCTCACCTGTTATGTGACATCTTGCTCAATCTGATGATATACGGCAGCAAATATATTTTCGCATCCTTTAATCCTCACTTAAAAAAATTAATTTTAACTTGGAACGCCTTTCCGATTGTCAGCAAAAGTTTCAGAAAGCTCCCGAGATTAGGCTGACAGTGTAGCCATTTTGTGGTCAAGTACGTTTAGTAAACTTTTTTCAGCAACAAGTTTCTAGGATGTGCGTTTGACTGCAGTAGTTGTTGGAAAATAAAATCAACAACATACTTAAGGCCAATGCCGTCTTGCGAAGACAATGGTTCTACCACCTTGTTATGCCAAGAGCCGCGATAAATGGCAATTCAACAATGTAACATCACAAAAATCACTCTAGTCATTTGCGTCGATCAGTTGTCACCACGAAATCTCAGTAAGCGCTGCACGGTTTTTGATAAAATTTTGGGGGTGATGCACTGGCATCTATTTTGTAAATATCTTCATTTGCGGCAGATTTGTCAATGAAAAAAAAGATCTTGTCCGAGCTTGGTTTTTTCTATTTCCCAAACTTTCGATTACATTAGGGGCGTGTAAAAAAATGATACAATAGTATTTGAAAAAGCCAAAACTTCATTTTATCTTTCTCAAACGCGAACAAATCGATTTGTGTTGTTATGGGTATGTCAGTGATGAACGTGAAAAATCTACAGTAGATTGATGCTCCACTCCCTAAAATTATTTTTTTTTCTTTTTTTGTGAATAATTGTTGAATTTTGTGACCGGCTAACCAACCAAGTGATATAAACCGAAGGTTGCTAGAACCAAACTTCTCCGAAGTTTGAGTATTATATTAATCCTAGTGTACACGTCATTATCATTTTGGTCACAGTTTCAAATATTCTGTGCTGGTTACAAATACCAAATTACTTTTAAACCAAGAATCCATCAATACGCCAATTCAAGCAAAATCAACGTTTTTGTTTATGTCAGCCATGGGGCACAGTCGCGAGATATTCTACTGCACATTTGCTCTCTGTTTGAATACATTGCAAATATATTGTGGCAGTACACAGTTTCTCAAACAGTAAATGTTTTGTAGATCTACAGCCGTTTTTAAACTTTAAAAAGGATTTTGTTTGAAAGGTATTGCCTAACTCTCATGTTCATGAGTTCCTATAAAGACATAACAATTTCAAAGTTGATTCATACGAGTACATCAATAACGCTGAAATGCTGAACTCTACCAGCAGTCTCAAATGTTGAGTCCTATAATTGATAACTTCACGCTGCAAATACTACTTTATGTTTTATATTAATAGTAAATTTTCTACAAAGTAGTAGTAGGAATATTTTTTACACCATTTTATTAGAAATAACAATTACAGTTCAAATGTTCAAATTACAAATTCATCTTGATTAAAGTTCATTTATTATGCATACCTCCGTTCCATATTGTTTTTGGAATTTCTAAAGATTCTTTAATTCAAACGGAATCTCACATTTCGGATGCTTGTTCTCAAAATGAAGCTTATAGGTCTTCGCATCTGGCATTTGGGACTTACAAATGGAACAGATGTGCAACAAAGCTTTCTGAGCGGCTTTTTTCTGTTCATTAGCATTATGACCTTGCTTTTTGGCCGCTTTAGCTCTTTCTGCCGCCTTTACTTGGGACTGAATTCTTTGATGACCCCTAGCCATGTACTTTCTATGAAATTGCACGTTTCCCTCGCCGTAATACTACATTCCAATTTCCTGACGTTAACAACAATGACAATTCCTAGACAGTTAATTCTGTTCATCCATACAGGATACTAGAAAAATTATTGACATCTTATTCGCAAAACTTGTTAGAAGATTTATGAGTTACATATATAAGTGAAGGACCGTAATCAGTCTTGTTCTCATCATTAACTAGCCTATTTAACCTAAACATAAACCTCCTCAAATTCATCTTTTTACAGAACATAAAATACAAGTTAGAACTATCCGAATTCTCGTATCCAGTGGTGAATGAGTTGATACGCTACATCTACACGGACAAAGTGGAGCACACAGACAAGTTAGCGCACAAGCTCCTACCTTTAAGCACCCTCTTCCAGTTACCCGGACTGACCTGCCTCTGTGAGCGTAGCCTTATCGAGAGCTTGACGCCATGCAACGTACCAAACATCTTGCTACTCGCTGATCAGTGCAGATGCGAAAACCTCAGGAAGGCAGCGTTGCATTACTGCGAGAATTCCAATAAGATCAAGGATAATGTTCACTTAGGTGAGTTGATCACTAT
Source organism: Bruchidius siliquastri (assembly GCA_949316355.1). Lineage (NCBI taxonomy): Eukaryota > Metazoa > Arthropoda > Insecta > Coleoptera > Chrysomelidae > Bruchidius > Bruchidius siliquastri. The sequence continues at coordinate 40,956,371 of OX438529.1, forward strand.
TGTACTGTATTTCTCTAGCTTGATTACTCGTACTGGATTAAGTAGATTTATATTATTTTATTTACATTCAGTAGTGGAGTGGCATAGTCAACAAATGCTAGGAAGCGCTGATACTAGTTCATTATAATCAGAGTGTTACTTAGGCTAGGTAGGTTAGCGAAAATGCATAGTGCTGTAAGATGCTATAAATATTATTCAGTCTTGAAACCAATTGTTCATTTTTTCAGGTGGCAAAACCCTAGCTTGGAGAGTCATGGAAATGGTTAATCCAGATTTATTCCAAGAAGCTTGTGAGAGCATAGGCAGTTCTTCTAGCAATCTGGACAGCCCTAGTACAACAGGGTCCTGGAGCGACTGACGCAACGTCGACCCCATCTGGTTCAAATGAAGTACAAAACGCATTATGTGTATGGCCCATTTATTTTATATACATGTGAATGTGATCTGATTTTTTACTTATATTAAGTATATTCAACGGTATTATTAATTGTTAGTTGTATTTTCGGTTGGCAGAAAGATGAGACAGATTAGTGGCACAGGGAATTATGGAATAAAAATTTAACAAATAAAAAAAATAGTCTGTGCAACATTTGCGTAGACCAGTGTGAGATCAAGATTGGTAAATGTTTGAGTAACAAGGGTTTGAAAACATTTTCCAACGACTATCAAGTTTGGTTGCGTAGGTGATATGATTCTGGCTTGAAATCCTGGCGTAACCAAGGATTGTTGAATTTCTTCACATTTTAATCGTTAAGTTTTTTGGACATAAAGTATAATTCATTTTTCTTGTGTCTCAAAATACAGGTCGTACTAATAATCATCTTAACTTAGTATGTTCACTAATGTGCTTTGAAAAATTGATATACAGGTACATAGATATATTTCAGGAATTTTTTTCAAGGTTGGTGTTTCATATATTAGATCGCCAATATATAGGCGAGTACATTTTATCTAAGACATATTTTCCAGAAAAAAACCTTTTTGGGAACGGCGATCGGATCTGCGTTTATAATTCGGAACTTATTTTAAACACATCTATTTTTTATACCGACCTCTTTCTTATCCTTTTTACAATTTTCTTTCTGTCTCAACTTTCCCAAAGTCCAATGCTAGAGTCGATGTGTTTATCAATGTATTATTGTGACACTGTTATTATTACCATTTAATTTGTATATGCTTAGTAAATTTGTGAATTACATGTTACAATTCATTATTCTTTGGTAGATTTCAGTAGTATTCAATAATACTTACTGATTGCATGGACATGTCATTTCAACATTATTTTGAATGTTACTTTGTAGTTTATTATGTTTTTATTAAATGTAATGCAAATTATTTTTAGTTCAAATGAAGTTTATCCTTTCAGAATCACGTTTACCGTGAGTTACATATTAATTGATTCAAATAAAGTGCTATTTACATTACTAAAAAGATGATGTGCGTTGACTGTATTTTACTTGCAGTGGTATCAAATTATTGAAGATTTTGATCGGGTTGTTGATTTACTTTAGGTAAGTTTTGGAAGTATTAAAAATTTAGTAATTACTCTTTTGATACTTTTAAATTTAATTTTGATACAAACATTATTTTGTATGGGTCAATTACTTACTTGCTTTCTCCACAAGATGGAAGCTGATGCTTGTTCGCATTTAGAAAGCCGGAGAAAAATTGCGGGATTCGTATCACACATCTTCCTATTGCCTTCTAACCAACTGGGCAACCACTAGCTGCATTTATTGAAATTGTTTTGACGAGAGCTAACGTGAGTTTTAAAAAAAATTACGCCATCATTTCCGCTGTGAATCTAACACATTACATCGAAAGGCGGTAACTATATGATTTGAATCCAATGAGAACGTAGTTACAGATAATTTTCATTCGTAGAAGCTGGAATATAGGTATTCTGAATTACATATACGAGAACTTTCACTTTATGCAATATTTTTGCTGTGCTATGAAGATCAGAGTGAAATTAACATTTTTGATAATAACGTTACAATACTGGGGAAGGTGCTATCTCTATGTTCCAAAAGTGATTATTGCAGTTTAAGCAAAATAAAATACTGAAAACGTTGAGAATACATTTAATTTTCAATAGTATTTAAAAAATCCCATAGAATTTATTCATTTATTTATAATTTCATCAATCTCTTGTAATATAGTTATACTAACAATATCTATAAAAAAGATGGCAAATACTTATTTTTACAGCTAGACCTATATATAAAACACAAACAAACTGTGTATTAATCTTAATGTGACTTATGGTACAAAAATCTACAAAATGTACAGAAACATGGCTTTCCATATAATAGGAAATAAATAATTATTCATGTACAAGAATGTTCCAATCAAAATTGAAATAACTTGGCATATAATAAATCAGACTTTGCATATAAATGTAAAAACACAACATTAAAGCATTCATATACTATTCAATAATATTCATCTAAGTACACAATAATGGCAACAACTGTATATATGTTTAAGAATGTGGCGTTTATTCACACCACGTTTTTTAAATCAGCATATCATAAGTTTCTCCACCCACTTGATCAAACAATTTTAACAATACCTACTAGTCATGCTAAATGAGTATCATAAGTTTTGAAGAAAAACTCCATTTTTGCATCTGCTTTGTTATTATGCCAGCAACAGCAAATTTTATGGTGTCAAATGTGAAATTTAGCAAGTTATGTGTTGAGAAATATTCATGTGAATATCATTTGTAGAAGATGCTAAACAATTCACAACACATTGCATATTCATGAACATAACTAGATATTGCTAGATTGTATTTCAGTGAATAAAATCTATCCCAATATCTATCTAGACATACTGTTAAAGCATATATTATACGATTTGTGATCAGGTGGTAAGATAACAGAGTAATAAGTAACATTGTTTTCAAAGAATCATGTTTTTTATATTTTAAAATTTTGCTAGCTACATATTATTTACAAGATAATTTGTACTTTGTAGTCAACGGCAATGAGCTAATAATTACGAGAACATAAAGTCTAACCCTGTTATTTATACTTCAGTAGCCAATAGTTTTTCCTCAAGTGAACCTATTGTTATAGTATGTACAAATGCAAAGTGGGGTAGTAGTGTAGTACAGTACCAAAACAATACTCTGAAATACTCCAAAAATTTAAATTATACATATATACCTTGGCCAATCTTATACATGAAGCGTGTCAAGACCAGCTCATAGCAAATTTACAACTAATGGACATACGATGGCGATGAGATACCAAAACATGATATTATAATAGATGTTTATTTGCACTGATGCAAAAGTACTGTTTTGCATAAAATGAAGAAGTGCTATTTCATGAAAAAACGGCCCACTATCAATTATTAATAACTGTGAAATACATTTTTTCAATAAAATCCATTATCTGTTGCCTTTGAGTAAAATTGGATTTGTATACAGCTATTTTAACGGGGCTTGAACACGACAAAAATCCCAAAAAGGTTGCTTGATTTCTGCATAATAAATAACAAGTTATTTTATTGAACTAATCTACAGTAACGGCGGAACATCCACAGGCACGGTGAAAATTCTTAATTCAGGATTGAACCTGCATCTGATTTGCGCTAAATGCCTAGCTCACGGACGCAGTCTTGAATGTCTTAGTATCTTAAGAAAAACTATAGCGCTTGAAGTAAATCTGACATATGATTTACCCTGGACTGAAAGATTCTCTAAGAGAAAATGGTGTTTGTATTTAATTAAGATAGCTCAATAAGGGTCTCAACAGTTTTGAGCTAGTAACTGTTCCTTACACTTATGTAATCTGGTTCTGCTTTGGTGCACCACAGGTTTTGTACCTCACAAAAACAAAATATTAAAACTAGCATTTTTGTGCCTCAATACTCGAATGTAATTTGGACTTTGAATTCATCTGTCTTCTGTTGGAAACATGTTGTCATGAATTAAGGGTACAATTTGTGCAAACATACAATATTAGTTGTTATAAAAACGCATCAGGGAGTCGATGAAAATTGAAGTGAAATGTACGTCTAAACACAAAGCAGTTTACCTGTTCACACTATTGCGCTTCATGTATGTACAATTCAAGTTTTTCGATACAGTCGTTTGGCTTTATGTGTTATCTTTCTTAGAGCTAACTATTACAAGGCACAGTAATAACGAGTTAGCATAAATAGGTAATAACAAAAAGGTATAGTCGTAAGGAGGCAAACTTGTTGAATATATATTTTTTTTCAATTTGATCCTAGCCAGTTAGAATTCTGTCAAATGTAATCAGTTTATGAATAACTCAATTAGTGTTGTAAGCTGTAGATCCTTTTACTTAGTGAAATCCTTGCATGAAAAATCATGAAAAATGTGACGCGTTTCGCTTTATTTGAACGCATAATTACATTGCCGAACTGACCATTCATATTTTCTATCCAGGGTTGATGTAAACTTACATTCTTATTGCAAATATAGTCACAAAAAACTATATCACCGTCACAACAAGGTAAAATCAAAGAATATTTGCAAATATTGGAAAAGAAAAAAAAATCAAAAATGTATCTGGCACCGGTCACGACAATTTTAAATGCGCATGCGCCTAGCCCCTGAACATTATCGAAACATCATCCGTAAACAATCAATATAGGGTTGTTGTATGACAGTTCAAGGGTGTATTTCTGACTGCGAAGTCGTTATTAATTGGATGGCTTTATTCGAAAATACCTGATAATCAGAAATTTATTTCCGGAACTAACCCATACATTTCACTAACTGTGACTGTTACAAAAATGGACTAAACATGGCGGGCCAGAATATTCTCTTCTGCAGTACTTTAGTAAAGATGAAAATAACTGCGAACTATAAGTACACTTACTCAACCGTAAAATCGTCGACCGACATTCGGCATTTCACGAAAATTCAGGTGTCAATAGATGCCATTCATGTTGCCTACCAAATTGTATTGTATAAAACTCAGACATAGCTCTCATTCTCTCCATCAGTCATCAACAATAGCCGACGCTGACTGCTATAAGGCGGAGGGGGTGGGGGCGGTCTATATATGGGCGGCAGATGAACGGGAGGCAAATGTCGGAGGGGTGGGGGTCTACGTGGTGGAATGGGTGGCGAGCACAGGCTCTCGTTGGACGTGCAGAATGCTTCGTCCTCCTCGATCCAGGCGTTATCCAACTGTCGCACTCTCCCAGCCTGGCGGGTCCAGTCAGAACGATGGAAGAAGGGCTGATGGTAATTCAGACCGGGACTTTCTCTGTCGTCTTCGCTTAATGTAAGGCCAGAATCGCGACTCAGGGATTTCTGATCTTTGCTCAATTCTGCTGAATCTAGTGATAGACCGAGAGCTGCAACAATTCTTATAGTTATTTCAAGTAGACCACACAAATATGAAAGATCTGAGCATCAAATATAACTTGTGTGAATTTTTCATTTTAACAGACTTCATTTTAAGGATACATCATAAACCTGCCGCAATCCATGCACCTATAATACCCATATACAGAATGCTAAAAATTAAAGGTACTGCATTTGGTTCTAGAAAACTGTGAAAGATATAAAGGCTTCTTAAATAAACATAAATTTGAAGAATACCACACATCGCAGATATCACGATCATTTGAAAATTTTGAGTTCTAAAAATATGAAAAAGAAACAAGACATTAATTTTCATTACCTAAGTTTTCTTCGGACATTTTCGTGTTTTAATAATTTATTTTTGCGGCATATTACACCAAATACAAACAGAATATACAATCACCAGAAAAAATATAAAAAACAGCCTAAAAGCATTTCGTAGACTATTTTACTATAGCGCTTATTAGCATCCTACACATCAACGACGCAGTGTCAAAATTTTAAAAAGAGCTGCAAGGGTGCTTCCTGCAGTCGGTGTCCTCCATATTGTTACTCTCTGGTTAACAAAATTGATAACATTTGTTATTTCAAGTGACACATGGCGTCGCATCCCCATCAGAAAGATTCGCTTGCCGCACATTTGCGGCGATGACATACAACTAGAAATGTGTTTTGCTGGCGTTCATATGAACAAATCTTTGCAATCAGTTGATAACGATTATTTAAAATAATATTTGCTATTTTTGACATTGACTAAGTATTTTGTAATGATCACGATTCTTTTAAAACCAACAACATACTCCTCAACTACAACCAGCCTACTCCTACAATTTGTGAGATCTCTTTGATAAAGGTTGGCCGTATCGCTATGTATACAGATGCTTTTTGGATACCCCGATATTTTTTGATGTAATTAATTATTGATGTTAGTCATTTACTTTAATTTTACTTTTTGGTACTTGCACTGCTCGTTGTTTACGTGAAGGAATCTATTGTTATCTTTTAGTAATTTGTCTCTCATTTTCATCTGGTATATACTTACAATGTAAACTATCAGACTCCTCTGCTCCACTGTCATTCGCAATGTCGCCCAGTAGTGACACAACTTTGTTCCCAAAGAGATTTTGGCAGTTATTTATTAAGGTTTCTATCAAGGTAGGTAAAGTTCTCAAAGGTGCGTTTTGTGTAGACTCCCACAATAAACTTGGACCCACACAAATACCTGTAAATAAAGGAAAGACATGATAATAATTAATACTCCTTGTATATCCATTATAATCCTTTTTGCTAAGGGTTCCATCCATAAAACTTCTATGTTTTTCTATGACAGGTGTGAATGGATTTCACTGTCGTCAGTAAAATAATATCATACATTGTCAATGATATTAATGTCGCTAGTTCAAAAAAAAATCACACTTTCACTAAATGGACAATTGACCATCTGTTTGATATTATATTTCATCCAATCGCCACATTTAACGTATGAAGTATAAGAAGGTTGTCAAATATGCAAGATAAAATTAGTTACACAGACATAATAACAGATCAGACAAAAGAATATGTAATATGTAAAAGTATCTTAGAAACAACTTGTTTTGTCAACCTGAATTGATCTTTCATAGTTTTTTTGTAGTACTCCAGTCTTATAGGCTTCTATAACTTTTTCTTTGAGATCAACAGAATAATATATACTACGAGGCATTTTGCTCTATTCGACTATATCGAAAAACATCGAGCTACAGCAACCACAATGCAGAGTCGTGGTAATTTTTGCCACCCTTAAGAAATGTTGATAAGTATACACATTCTCAAACGAACCTAAAATAATCAAACAAAAAACATGTTTAGATGTTATTGATAAACACCATATTCCATTTCTTTCATAGGATCAGCTGAAAACAAATACGGCTGAATTTTTAAAAGTCGCTCTAATTTTGTCCGATACTGTATATCTCCACAAAATCTCGTACGAGCTCTCTAAAAAACCTTAAAGCAATTGTGAATCCATCAAATTTAAGAATCGTGTAATTGTATTATTTTTCATGGCATAAGCAAAAGAAGTATATTGGAATGTACTTCGACGTATGTTTAAACATACGCTAGGTGCACTATTTTCAGCAATAGGTACTTCAGTTACACTCACCCAAGTTAGCGGCAGACATGTGGTTGAATCTCGCTTTTTTGGCGATTGCGTTTAAGACACAGATGATATGTGCCAACAGCAAATGATTTTCTCTTGGTAACTGGTTGATAAGCCTCCTGATCTGTTCCAAACGACCAGCCGTGTTGAGCCAGTGTTGAGGATTCCCTGACAAAAGCGGTTCTGGTAAACTTCGCAGAAAGTCTTTCAGAAGGCCAGCTAGCAGCAATGGGGGTGAGTTTGCTATTTCTTCACATACTACAGCACCTACAGATTTGAAAAAAAGTTGAAATCAATTTCCAAAAGCAGGTCAGCTGAAATGTATGGTTGGCGGATGGCAAGACATGCTTTCTATGATCAAATATTGTTACAGGCACTTATAGACTGAGGGTATTAAAAAGATTTTTGTACATGCATCAGGTATTAACGAAAGACAAGAGCATTCTGAAAACTTGCGAAAGTGCGAAAGAGGCGACCTGTGGAACCGCGCATTTGGCATCATAGCGGCATGTTCCTTCAGTCAATAGTCCAGTCAATTTAGGCTTAGATGCATAGATAGAAGCAAGCAACGACGCATTTCAAAATAGTAAAAAAATAGTAGCTTTCATGTCATACTAAAATGGATCGTATGATTGTGTAACAAGTACTTGCGAAAGAGTTAAATCTGATCCTGTAGGAGTATATATTTCCTCAGTAAATAACTGGAGGACCTTCCGTCGGACAATCATTCACGTGTAATACCCATGTCTCCTAAGACGTATTGTATTCTGCTCACAGTTCTTTACAAGATAGCTGACAGGATTATTATTGGGGATTTTTGAATTATGCACCTTAATACACTGAAATCGAGCAGTTGATAGCTCTTAGGCTTACTGTAATTGCCAAATAGACTTTCCAAAAAATGCCAAAATTGTCGGAAATTGTCGTTACTGTTATAAGTTACAGAAATATTCCAACAAATCTATAATTTAAGGTCAGAAAACAATAGTAGACGATTAATTTCTGTTTTCGGTGTGTTGTGTTAGTGAGTAACAGTCAACATCCTTGCCATTCCGTTACTAACAACTTTAGAAGTAATTCCTTTATATCTTTTTTATAGACTAAGTAGTAACCTCAAATTTATATGGCCGGATGACAAATTCAAAAAAAATTGTCAGTTTCCAGTCTTTAATGATTATAGCACAACACTTCAAACAAATTCAAGACTTACCTTCGTGAAACGTAGTGCCGGAATTATATAATTTTACCTCAAAGATAGAAGAGCTTCTACAATCTACACAATTTGACAGCGGTTACGAATTTTGCAAAAAGCTTTTTTGTGTCATCTTTTCCATGAAACATGGAGAAAGTGTGAAACAGAAGTATGTTTAAAAATAATAAAAAAATATGATGATTTGCTTAAAAATATAATCGATATATCATAGGTTTACTTTCTAGGCATAACATTCAAAGTATTTACCTTGTGAGTCTATTTTCTCTCTGAGTTCCCGAAGGCCCTTGGCGGAAGCACATTTTCTAAAAATGCCCTGAGTTTGAGGACCCTTTTGGAATAACGCTTTGAGAACTGTAAGAAGGACCGACGGCAAAGTGTTATTTGTACATAACCTGGATAGAGGCACACCGAATAAACGACAACTTGCTTTCCTGAATAGCTTTAATGGGGTTCTGAAATAGAAAAAAATAATTGCTAAAAAAATGTACATGTTAACTTAATGTAACGGTGACTTATAAATCACTTCGAGAATATATCATGAGAAATTATACAAAAAATCAACTTGCGGATCGTTAACGTCTCTGTGTTTCCTGAGAGCTGCTTGTTTTACGCATAATGACTTACTTTTTAGGTGCACTTTTCGTATTAGGCTTGAGCTCGAAGACAATATCACTCGGTATCCGCCTATTGTTGCAATGTTGCAGGTCGAAGCCCTCTTCTGCGCAAAGGGACTGCCTCAGCCTCGCCAACTGGATGGAGTGCGGCCTCTCACAGCCAATCAGGGGACAAGGGGCGCTGTCTCTATCTCTCGCGTAAAGGGTGTAGGCGCAATCCTCAGCCCGATGCTCATCTAACGCTAATCGCGCCAAGTCTCCTGAGCTCATCTCTGGTCCGACTCCTAGAGTCTTGGAGCATTCAGTGCCACTCAGAGGGTCACGATATATTACCTGCAATTAGAACCAAATGATGCATTAAATCGACTTGCTCGCCATTCACAGATTTCCCTGACTGTTTACCAGCTCGTCAAGGTTATCATAAACATAGTCGTCTAGCTATTGTGCAATTTAATTTTATTATTTCCTACATCACACGCATCTGAGGTTTTTTTTGCCGCATACCTTCGAACATTATATGTGTAATGTGTATTTCAGGTGGTTTCTATCATACATATTTTTGAACGCATGCGGTGGTGTAGAGCTGACATTTATTACAATTTTTCGCGTTTCCGGAATCGATAGAAGGAGTTTGCTTATTATTACGGAAACTTACAGGTTGCAGTTGACAAAACAATGCACAAAATGACTCTATCGCAACGTAGCATGTTTTTATGAGTGAAACGAGTATCGTCAGTAATAAATTAGTGACACTCCACGTGTTCATTCATCAGATCAGTGAATTGTAACTGAATACGTATCATAAAGAATACGCCTCTCAAAAATGTCGTCAAGTAGGTTAACTCTGTATTTTATATGCAGTGGTATCAGTTTATCGAGACTCTTGACAACATTTTAGCGCGGTTGATCCACTTGACGTAAGTATCGAAAATCCTGAACATTATGAGAATGTTTCAAAACGTTGGAAGTTTAAAAATCATTTACGTTAGTATTCCAATTTTTTAATATTAACAATATTATTTGAATTTCATTCTAAAAGGTCAAAGGCTCCAAACTCCAATTTGTATCTTTGTTCTAAAGTGATACCATTGCGTGGGAAGTACAGCGATCTTATTTTAATCAATTTATGCTATTCTGTTAATAGCAGCGGAATTGGGATGACCCAGTCGTATCTAAGTGCTTTTGAAATTGGATAGTAATCTCATAGTGCATATCTGTAAAAAGGAAGAAAGCAATAGATATAGAAAGAACAAACCTTAATATTTGTGGTAGGTGGTTCGAGCCTGAGCTGTGCTGCCAACGCCTGCTGGAGTTCCCGCCACCAGGAGTCGCGAGCTGCTTGCGTGCAAAAGCTAACCAAGTATGTACGTGCAGGAGAAGGCCAACCTATCAAGAAACCAGTCTCTGACTCGGGACACCGGGCAAGCCAGAGTTCCGACACTCTAACGCTCTCCTGGAAACAAGAATAAATCGTGTTAGTGATGCAATATGTAGTAGAAATATCCAAAATCGCTCTCGGACATTTCGTGTTAGTTAACTGAAAATCCATCATCTTGGAGTCAAAGAAAATATACGATAGAAACAATTAGAATATGTTTCGCATGCGTTTATTGGTTATTCTATTATCAAAATACAAACATATTCCCAGCTTAAATACGTATCTATGTATTAGTCAATGCCACACTCCTACAAAACACTGACTGACGCTGCAATAATTGGGAGACATTTAGTATCGATTGTTCCTGTCATTACATAGAGAACACATGTTACAACATATGTTACAATTAACAATGGATGTGGATATGTGTCAAGTGCTAATGAAAATGTTATAATCTATATTACGGTTTATATTCAGTTGAAAGCTTCCAGATGGCCCTTGGTATAAATGAAGTAGGAAATGAAAAATATGTACCTAAGAATTAAGATGTGTGTCGCACTAACAATTCCCCTCCTGACGATAGAAGAAATCCTCCTGATTTTAATGTAGTAATTTTATTGTTTCCACTTCTGCTTTTCGGAACACTTGTGCAAGAATGGTGCAGTGCGAGGTGTTGCAAAATTGTCTACCACAGCAACGCTGAGGTTCCAGTGAACGGAGTTCAGGGGATTTACATAGAGGTTTTAAATTTCCAAATTAAGTTCCGGCAACTCTACCCATTGTTATGCAGATATTTAGAATTAAGTTTCATCAACACGATTCGGATTTATAAAATGGTAATAAGATCACAAATTATTTACGCGTTTGGCCATTTCTCACCGAAACGCACATGCGAAGCCTGTAGCCTCTGCAAAGCAAGACCTTAATTACAATCACCAACGCACCACGGCACTTATCAAACGAGTTTTTTCACAAAGAACCTCGACATCCCGTACTTAAGGAATTTAATTAAACAAAAAAGCGAGCATACAACGGTTACAATTCGCCTTTGATGAAATTTAGAACGAAAATGCGAATGTCATAACATTAATTAATTCACAATGCCTAACTGCCTCCTGTCCTAAAAGATACTCTGATTCTCCTTGCTCTCCCCCTATGACTTAAGAGCTAAGGTCCCGCTCTGACAGTCAACTATGGATTGATGATGATGTCTTAAATAAACTACCAGGAAGTCGTGGCAGGAAACCAACGACAAAATGGTAGCATCTACTGTACGCTTACTCGATATCGAGTAAAATTACACTCCAACATCACAACGAGGAGTATGAATTCCAATGTCAATGATGATATTCAATCAAATTAAAACAATATCTAATGCGTTAAATTAAGAACAAACATAAAAACAACATCTTAGCATAACCATGCGAACAAAAAAAAATACGAAAGCTACTGACACGTAATTTGATTTGATTAGATATGAGAGCCGCATATGATAAAATAACTTTGGTGGTCTCAGCAATTCTTATAAAAGCACTAAAGGAAAAAAATACATTTTGACGTTATACAATGATCAACGGTGATCCTAAAGACAGTTCATCAATGTAAATTTCAAATTTCAATTCATTTCTTTTGAACCTTGAGATAAAGGATATCAAGGTAGCCGAAATGATAATAAAGTAATATCGATCATCTTATCTGCTTTCAATTAACAAACAAGATGTTCTGTATAGATACCTACTTTCAGTTTAAATGTGCCTCCAGACCTCGGTTTGGCGACGAGCAGCAGGTCCGAGAAGAGGAACAGGTGCCTAGGTTTAGCGTCGAGCGGTAGTTGGCGTGGTGACATAACACATGGCGCTTCTACCAAGAATATCCTGTTACAATGACCGGGATGGTTATTGTTGCCGACAGCGGTGAGATCGTTCAGAGACTTCTTACGAAACGATTTCGTTTTCTGAAAAATTAAGACAGGAATGTTGACTAACTATTGGTGGTGGTCTCACAATAAAATCGTGTTGTTAAAAACTATATATCTACACAGGAGTTTCTGTTCAACATACCTAGATACATTGCCCCCCCCCCCTAACAGGGGGTCGCTATCGCCCACATTGAGATTCTACAAACCATTCATTCCTAACACCTATACATATTTAGTTGTTTAATGATGGGTATATGAAATTTTAAAAACATCATTAAAAAACTTTGTTTACTGATGTTATATATCTGTGTACTTTGACCTTTAAATATCGATTAACATTCCTCAATGATTTTATGAAAACATAAGGAAGTATGTTTTAAGCATACACTACATTTATTATGTGTGAATAATTATCTTTATGTAAATAAGATAGTTGCAGTAGCGCAGTGCAATAAAAATTCTTAAATTGAATTGTGAACACTTAAGCAACAATGGTGGTTTTAGTCAGATAACAGCACATCGGTGTATTACAGCTGCAACTATAAACAATTTGCATGATATAATAGGTACGCTTGGTGATAGTATACTAACTTATTTTGTTCAAACAGCATTTTGAATAGTGATAAAGAATAACACAATTTCATGTTTACTATATCGCAAGATTCCGTCTGGTCTGGCTGATAACGCAAAGTGGGTTACCAACACAGATCTACCATAATAAGAATATAAAGGATGTATAAAACCTTTAGAGCAAATTAACTACTCATATTATATCTACTCAATATTTTCAAAAACGTTCTAGAACCACTGCAATTGAATAGATACAATTAAAATATATTTTATACAATCTCAAAAGTATTTTCATAAATATTTTCAGTGTTTTAGTTATATCAAAGAAGAACGAGTTCCAAAACACTACATCGCGTCCCAAAACGATAGGCGGTGGAAGTATTGTGTTATCGTGAAAAATGTAGAATTTGCAATAATAAGTTTTTAAGATTTCTAAATCTCGAAATTCTGTAAGCCTGTCTAGCTGAGTGCTACAGTTGTGGTCACCGCGTAATCTCAGTAACAGCATCACCCATTTGCGTGGAATTTGGGGAGGGATATGATGTAGGCTCGTAGTGAATTTTGCTGTTTTTTTCAAATCGGTGCATCGACAACGCAGAATTAAGCAAAAATTAAAAAATACTTAAAAATACCTAATTATGTTCTCTATGATGCTTGAGTTCCCAATCGTTTTCGGTCATCATTTAACCGCTAGTATCCGGCTCCTCATTGTTACGACGCATAGCGAATTTTTAGTCCCAATTACACTAGTGTGATTCCGTTCTATTTTTATGTTTACTCACAGCCTTACTGAATCCTTGTTGGTATCATTTTCAGGGGTTTAGACCGGTTGCAATCATACCAAACTGATTTATATGTCTATGGATGCCACTTTGCATAACGAATATTACAAAGGCCAACCTAATATCAACAGAAATAAATCTGAAAAACACAGTTTCAACGTCAACTAGGGGACCTGATAATATTCTAGTTTTTATTATATCGGGGAATGTTTTTTTCAATCGGATTACAGTGTTGCTTTGCCTCCTGTTATATATGCTTAAATACTTGATATCATGCAAACTGCATCAAACCTACATTTGTTCTCTCAACGTTATACGATGAAACCATTCACAACTAAGATGTGTATTATTCCACTAGGTTAAATAGGTGTTCAAGTATACATTCATAACTATTTTAAACTGTTACCTTCACGCATTGTTATCCCAGAACAATATAGTATGCAGGTGTTTATATACATTGTTGTAGAAAAAACATAGGTCAAATAAATAATCTTGTCAGCCTTGCACATTAATAAATTCTCAAAGCTTTGATAAATAGACAAGTAATAGGTAGGTTTTAATGTGTCAGTACGTTTAATGCCTAGATACTCAACATATTTTCAAAATGTATCAGTCTCTGGAGATAATTTAAAAATAATATGAATGAAGAAGCTTAAACTGTTGCCATTGATTTCGTATCGTGTTCTGATCTTTGATGTAGTCTTCTAAGCTACGCGTATGCGACTGATTAAAATGATTCACTGTCTTATTGGGGATCAGCCATAAATATTTAGAGCCAGTGGAACAAAGCCATAAACAGTTTTCCAAACTTTTTACAAAGATATCATATAAGCAGAGGACGATGAGTTGCGAGGATGCCGCTAGGATTGTGTCCTTAAAATAAATCAAATAATCGATTCTATTCATCAAACGGCCTAACGCTTACGGTATTTTCGCCGCTCTATGCAAATGTTCAGCTGGAGTTGTTTACGCATTTAATTTAGATGGAATCTACGTATACATCAACGACCTCTAAGAGCGATGAGTAGATGCAGAAAGAATGTGGCCGATGGCACTTCAAACAAGTCTTCATGTCTTCCGTACGACTAGATATCACGGGACACTTAGATCTTTAGTTATTGCACGACCAATTTTAAAGTGTGTTGATACTATATTTCTACGATATGTAAATCAATGTAATGGTTACAGAATTTCAGCAAATCAGAACATTTATAATGTAGTGATTTTGAAATAATTTTAGATTCTATATGGTTGCGTATATATAAAAAAATGTAAAATTGATTAATAATCAACTTTATTTTCTGCATTTCTGCAATAAACCTGGTTATCGATGGATCTCTCCGCGCACAAAGGAAATTAACATGTAAACTCACCACACTGTAAGTGGAGCATGGCTCAGGCAAGTGCAGTCCTAGGTAATCATTGGGAAATAAATCTTGAATTCTGTCTAAGTCTCTTCTTCTACTGTTGAGTATGGGCTGGGAATTGCTAAGTAATCTTCCGTAATCGGCCAATCTTTCAGCCTGAAACAAAAATATTTTCAGTGCCGTGCATTAAGCATCACCAAGATAATTAGAATTACCGATAGAATATAAAACAAAGTTCATTGCGAGTGTATAGCAATACACAGTGATTGCAAATTTTCGGCCATGCATATGAAAATTGAAGAGCACCTTGGTCTGGTCCAAAAACTACAATTGGCCAGCCACAGATCGATTCAAGAATGCTGTACCTCAATAATATTATTTGAAATTCTATAATTGAATTTTGGAACTACAAATATAATTCCATTTTAATCGCAATCATTTCAACGGGATCTTGTGATAACTCTGAAATCTTTCTCTACCCTTCGTCTTATGATAAAAAGCCTTGAATAATTGCTAACATACCTGAATAAAAAGATAAACGAGTAGAGATTTGTAAGTTAGAGTATTTCTAGATTTAATTGAGGAACCTTGCATTTCTGTGAAGTACAGTTGATGCAGACCACTGGAAATAATACATTCTAATGGTCTCAAATTTAATTTTGAGGATACATACCGATCGCTAAATGCGTTCCAGATTTTACCATACGTATCGCCATACGATTGATCGTGGCTCGAGATCGTCAATGAATTGACAGATCTGTGCATTCGCAGAAAGTGGACGAGAAATACGTACAGTTCCAACGTGATTGAAAAACAATACACATACACATCTGATGGTAGGAGTGAAAGGGGCTCGTTCGAGCTAAACTAATGCGAACCTATACAGATATTTTATTTCAATTGGTGAAAGGCTTGAAACTTCAACTATACTTGTATCATGACATGTACAGGGTTATATCATGTGATTCGTATTTTAACCAATCAACTGCGTTATTTATGTAAAATTTCATTGATTTCATCAACTGATTATGAGTATATTGACTGATTCTTTTTAATCATCACTGGTTTCATGACGATTTTTTTTGTCAAGTCAGTTATTCTGGAGTCAAACCGTAACTTGATAACTTCTGCTTATGTTTCTCTTCTCTTCATTTCAATTTT
Source organism: Bruchidius siliquastri (assembly GCA_949316355.1). Classification (NCBI taxonomy): domain Eukaryota; kingdom Metazoa; phylum Arthropoda; class Insecta; order Coleoptera; family Chrysomelidae; genus Bruchidius; species Bruchidius siliquastri. The sequence continues at coordinate 40,972,870 of OX438529.1, forward strand.
TTTTGTTTATTCTTTTGTTTTGTATTTAATTAATATTTCACAATGTTTAATATTCTGAATACCGACCTCCATATCTGTAGGAATGATTTTTTGAAATGATTCTCTGGATTCATTACTCTACTGCTTTGCTTTGGGTTTGATATCCGGAGATTAAATTGCATATATCGTTTCTGCTACAATGAGTTCCTAGGAGTTTGATTCGTTGATGGTATATTTTGCTGTCGAACAATTTTAGTTCTTCAGATATCACACAAATGTCAACATAGGTATGCCTTACCTACCTATAAAACCTTCTCCAACCACTGACACTCTTGGAAGAGTTGATACCATCCAGAGTACGGGACACACATTGATATGTTTTAATTAGTTGCATCAACATTTATACTTCTTGACTAGAATGTTTTGTAACAATACAGTTCATTCAACAATTATATTTTTTTATATTCAATATTATTTTGTTGAGAAACTTCATTTGGATCATACTGTATAGGATACTCAAACGACGGACTTTCAATTTATACATCTGCTACATTCTTATAAATCACTTTTATTATTACGACCGATCAGATTGCTCTGCGTAATGGTCTCTTGACTTTCTTTCATTTAGATGCAGTGCTTCATACTACCCAAATGATCTTTATCAAACAGGGAACCTGTACTCATTATAATGTATTGCCCAAAAGATCACTTCTATTTCCTAGTCGATTCTAATTACGTTAATTTTCAAAAACACTCAAAATAATCAGCAGGACACGGAGGACACAAAAGACAGTTATCAGATGTCTTAAAAAATTGGGTTTACAGTTTGCCGACCTCAAAGCCCATAACTAGAACTATGGCTGACATGGTAGTTTCTTAGTGTCGACCCTTCCAGACCTTTTAATCAAGGACATGATGTCCGACTACTCCGCTGAGTAGCACTCTTCCCTGTCAAACTCTGCTGTGCGAACACCTCAGCCCCAAGGCCGCACACTCAACCAGGAAGTGGAACGAGGTCACGTCCTCCTCCTAGCCTTCTGACAGATTGGGTCTTTGATCACACCTATGACTGTCAGATGCCTGTTCAGTCTGCAGTAACCTGTGAGGATCCCTACCAATAAGTGGAGTAAATTCCTCCTCCTGTTCAATAACCATAGCTCCTGACGTTTACTGGGGCCTGCTATGAACCTCTTGGTGCCTACAGTCATCTCTCTAAAACCATGCTTTCGCAAGTTCTTTATACGCCCAAGCAAAAAATGCATATATGTAACTTTAATAAATATACATGTTTTTTAGTTTGTCACGAATTGCACTTAGTGTTACTCGACGTCGTGTTTCACATGGAAAACATCTCAATTGATCAACACTTTGGAGTTCCAATCGGATCTGGTACTGATTCCTAAAAGCCTTGTACGTGTGCTGCTGGAGCAACAGCGACTCACAAGTGGGTTAAGCAGAGATTGTATAATAAACTATCTAGCAAGATGGAGGAAAAAAAGGCAGATAATTGGAGATGACAAGCACGTAGCTGATGATTGCATAAATGGTAAAAGTGATACTTATAGGGAGAAATGGATCATCGTGCAGACTGTATGGTCTGAGTTAAATATAGAGGAATATATAGTAATACAAGTTCTTTTCATTAATAAACAATAAAAAAACGTTAGCTGTAACAAGATCACAATTACAACATAATTAAAAAAGGAGATCGGCCTCTAGTGATCCGCGGATTAAGAAAAGATGGTCGAATGGAAAAAACAGCATCACTCCAGCAACATCATGATAATACTGCTCATAAATCTAAACAGGTTTAGAGCGAAATAATATGTCATACTTATTTGAACAATTTGACAAATTTTTAAGGACAAACTCAACAGACGGGGCTTTGATCTCACAGCAAACATAACTGAATAGCTCCTTGATCTCAACATCTCTCGCCCTGACGATAAAAATTACAATGTTCATCTGTGAGAAGTTAACAAGATGAATTCCGAATCTTATTATTAGAGAGTTTTGTTTGTATGTTCCCTCCCACTACTAATATCACTAACTACTTGTGTGCAAGTTGGATCCATGCTAAACCATGCAGCAAGTAGTAAAAATGGGATTGGCACCATTCATAAACATACAAGGATGTATGACTCATCTGAATAAATAATTGCAATTATTAATGTAATTGTGGACTATCTCGTAATAAATGAGGATCCGTGGCGTGAATCAGCATTCCAATAAATACTGAAGGTCAGAACAGTAAAGTAGAAGTTTTAAGAAAAAATAAAATCCACACAATTCGATTGGTCTTCAGTCCTGGTAAATAGACAGCGGAAATGAATGACATGGAGTTTCGTGATGTAGGCGACATTCAACATCCATTGAAATGTGTTATCTATTAAATTATAAAATTCCCATGATCACATCAAACTACTTTCCTGGCTTATGTGTGGTTAGTAAGAAGGGATCAATCAAATGAAAAATTTGAAAATTAATTGAGTAAAACAACGGGAATGCTAGACAGAAAATCAAAATTTTGTTTGCGTTCCTTACATAATTTCCAGTATCTAATACATTTCATGTGCATCTAATTTTGGATATAAATTTTAGGCCAAAATGGAATTTATTATAGATATATTGCTACTATTCTGGGTGTATTCAGAATATTAATGAATAGGTATATCGATCAATCTACTTGAGATGTCACTATTTTGTATATCGACCTTCTATGTTATTAGAAACAGATACCGACGCTTCAACACAGGGGCAGTGCAAAGTCATTAAAAATGTCTATAGGATAAATGCAACACCATCTCGCAAAAGGCACTGAACTTTAGGCCTTGGAGGCCGTCTGCCTCACATGGCTTGAAGGGGTCGTTTTCACTAGGCATATGGGCCGCACCCCTCTTTCCGGTGGCACCAGCGGCGGACTCTAACCGATAAGAATATGGACATAACCATAACAAGAAACAGAAAAAAAGTTACAATGTTTAGGTCACAATTTACCGAGAATTGGTTGTATGGCCAATTTTGTTTTCTTAAAGAATATTCTGATAATACAAAGGAGCCATTAACTCTATATATAGCTCTAGAAAAGGAAGAATTCCATCTTTTTCTATTGATATTGTGACTTCAATTGTTGATGCATTGATGAACATTTTATATAAAAGGAAATTCAATTCACCTATATTGTGTCTTAATGTAGCAGACATATCAACAACATACCACAACCATAACTTTGACTTAACTGTGTGGACGTGGAATTTTTTTAAAATTCTTTAAGAAAATATTACTGAATGAAGGGCTGAGTGATAATCCAAATGCCATACCAAATTGTTGCAAATAGAATTTTTCATGTAACCGAAAACATTTTGACTTGAGTAAGTCCCCACAGTTTCAGGATTACTGGGCAGATAGATATACAACGATACAGACACATCGATGAAAATGAGTGACCGTATTTCGTTTTATATGTCATGAAAGATCAAAAGCAGTATATCTTGAACCCTAAAATTTGGCCATTAGAATGTTCCTATTGGCGTATGACTGACGTGAAACTATGCGGTGTTTGTGGTTGCTGCGCCAAATGATTCAGTGCCACAAATTGTTTAGCAACAACTGTGATATCCAAGCATCACACAAGAAACGTAATATGAAGATTAATAATACGGATAAAGCTAAATTACGAAAAACCGGTTGTCCTCCAGCAGCAGGTGTTTGACCGAATACAATTTGCTGCAACGGTCACACCCTGTATTATGAGTTATTATCTCTCTTTAACTAAATGATGCGTGCAGCTGAAACGGCTGCCTTCAGGTAGTATCTCGCACATACGCGAATATAGACTATATTACATATGTGTGCTTTGAGTGTTTCCATTAACGTAATCACAGTATGCCTCAGGATGCAGTTTGTGTACTACACCCTGGTGGAACGACACCGTCGCTTTACCTCTCAGCGGGCCTTACTGGCGATCTTTCCGACTATGTGACAGGTTTACAGTGTTCGGAGAAGCAGGCTTGACTGGAGAACTGTCTGTGAAGGAACGATACATAATCCCGCAAATTCTGAGAGGTAAGTGTACTATGCTCTGCCGCTTGAGCTGGACGTTAACGCTACCATTTCAAATATTTTAACGCTGTTGCGGCTCACAGTCAATGATTTGGTTATATAAATTACCGCTGTTTGTGTCTCGAATTCGCATTTTTGGAATTTTTATGCAAGGGTGATCTGATTGAAGAGTTTGTTATAATCATTATGATTGAAATACTGGGGTATATAGTATCCCAAAATACCTTGGATAGCTTGAATACAATATCACAATTTGTGCATATAATATTTTCGATACCTGTTATCTTCTTCTATAACACCTCCGACTTATGAAAATATTGTAGGTGCAATTCGAATGTTCGAAAAAATAAACAATTTTCTTTTACAATTTGTGCCTTTTCAAGGTGATATGTTATGTTAAGGGTTATATTTATAGTATATAACAATATATATTTAAAAAAAACATTGTTATTTATAATCTTTAGGCTCTTAAAGTTGCGTTGCTATAACATGGGAGATAAGTGAAGATAACAAAGATATTAATTATTCTAATTAATTGTGTAGCCATTAATTAACTTTTTTGAAATACTACTGTGATAAAATTAAAATTAACAAGCAAATTTGCGATAAATTGATGGTTTCACATAAATATGTGGTGTAAGTTTATTAAAAGCAATCGGATCATAGAAATTACTACTACTATTACTGATTAAAGTTTTGTTGTAACTTAATCAGTCATGCCTAACATCTACCGGTATTAGAATTTTTTTTTGGGAATCCACAAAGATGACTATATTAATCTTCCTCGGAGAATGTCGACCAAATGAAGAGTGATAGAAATTAAGACAAATAAGTCATAGAATCGGTTGAAATTCCATACAATCTGAAAACGACAAAGTAATAGGACAATGAAGCTGAGTATTATTTCTTCAAAAGTGTGTGTAAGCTATGTCACGTAAACAGAATGGCGTAATGATATTGGAAGCGAAAATACTAGTAGGTTAAACAATCAGGACAAGAAATCCAAACTTCATCTTAGCCGGTGCAGTGGTTACTGAGATTACGCGGTGAAAGAAGCGACGATAGAGAGATCAACAAAAGAGAGTGACACTAATTTTCGTGGTGTGTATATTACAGTGCATCCAAAAAGTGTATCTCAAATTAGAACATTTTGTACGACCACAGATACCTTTGCGAAGTTATGCCTAGAAAGCAAAAAAAAAAACATTTTTTATATGGTTTGTATCTACACGCCTAGCGCAAACAAGACGAAACATTAGTATGATTTAAGGCTAGTACTAATCATTTATCCATATTTCTGTCATATATATGATATATGTTCTGAGCGTAAGAACCTATGACAAAATTTTTCAATAATTGTAGAAAGACTACTGTATTGTAAACTGTCACCATAAAACGGTCTTCCGCAGTTATACTCGTACTATTTTTCATGCGAGTATTTTCCTTTGAAATCAGCTTTGCGACTTTAAATAATACAAACTAATCTATTCTCAAATAATGTTTAGAGTGTTTGCGGATCTTCCGACTGAAGCTCGTTCAATCATTATGCAAGTCAAACTTTTTGCCTGTGAAATCCATGGCTGGAACCAGAATCGCTCCTATTTTTTGTTGTTTAGTTTCTTGAATACTAAAGACACAGCAATTATAGTACCGATACAAACACCAACAGTATCATCTTGTTGAAAAGCCATTGTGTTTGTAGGGTATGACATAAGATATAAAGCACTTCATAGCTGTGATCATAGCGATGATCGAATGCAGTGCAGTGTAATAGGAGGTGCAGTAAAACAGAATGGTGAATAGGATATACTTTGACCATAGGTCTATGAAAAAAATATAGTTTGTGTAACATTGGCCTAATCAGCGTTAGTTTATCATCATGTATAAAAGTAGGTTATCTCAAGTAACTAACAAGTAATGCCAGACATACGAAAAGAGCTATGTAATTCCTATCTTCACGAGTATAAAATGCATATCTTGAGTTAATGATTTCTGGGAACAACTTTGCATAGATTAATCAACATAGGCGTAATCTGTATTGCCACTGAACTGAAAGTACAAAAACTACTCACTCAAATGGGCGAAACTGGCGCCGATGATCTCATCTTTAGTTTATTTTCTATCAGAAAATTGAAGATAAGGACTTTTAAATTACTTGATATGCATAAATAGATTTTATTGCCATTCTGATATTCAAGATCATTTCGTTCTCACACAGTGGCGGCCTGTTAGATAGAGACATATTGACTCAAGATATTTTTTATTTACACATAGTTTGTAAATTTTATGTAGCTTCCGAATATTATATTGACTGCATCACGACGACAGTCATTGTTTTGTTTAATTTGATTTCTATTATTAGTCAGATACAAGAGAATTTTATAAAACAACTCACAAAATAAATAGAGAAACTCTATGTCACAGATAGAATAATATAAATTTAATTTGGAGCGCTTAATAATATAACTTATAAAAGAAAATTCAAACCTGTTAGTAGATCCTAACCAATGAAGGAATTTGGTTGGGTATTATTACTCCCTCTATATTTTCACATGACCAATTTTACCCATGCGAATTAGCGGGGAAAATATTGTACTTGCGACAAAATCTTATAGGATATGATGTATCCTTGATGATAAATCAAATATACATAACGAAAAACTATGTCAGTCATTTCCCTCGGTCGATCTGTCTCTCTGTACTCTGTCCGGTGATGCTTGGCACAACTCGGAGAGAAGCATTCGAATTTTGATGAAATTTTGACATTAAGCTACTAATATAACAAAGACTAAAAAACCGATGATAACGATATTATCGTCAAAAAACTTAAAAAACGCTCAAATGTTGTTTCTGGACGTCTCAGAGAACTTTTTTAAATATTAAATCCTATCCAAATCTTTATTTCTGACCTGATACCATTGCTTGGGAAATACAGCGTCAACCTACTGTATGGAATATTTTCAAGATGTTTAATATCAGTTTAGTGATTGCTCGTGATTCCTATTCAGTTGAAATGCGTTATTAATCTGTAGTTCTAACTGCTAAAACAGAAGAAGAACCTTTCAGGAAAAAGTTAACTAGGCGCACAAGTGCTGTAAAATTTAAATGACTTAAATGAGTTTGAAACATTCGAAATGTCACGAAATTTAATATGAATTACATGCATTACAAAATAAGCCCACAGCTATTTAAAATTAATCTACCTTTTCTGTGTTTTGAAGGCAAGCGTGTGAACAATCATCTATGACTGACAGGTACCGAGGATTACTGAGAAAAACAGTTTTTTTTCAATAAGTAAATTCGATTTGAACATATACACGCCAGTGGTAAAGTAAATAATGGTACGTTAAAAAGCTTCTGTTCAGATACAAAATTCATCAACAAAACATTATTTTCCCCGCCATATTGGCTATTACTGAATAGTAGAAGCATGTATTTGACAGCTATCAGCCATTGTAAACAGATGTTAGAGAAAATCGATCGATATCATTAACCTATAAAAATCAAACTCCAATTTAAAATGCAAAATTGATCTGTCTCTACCTTTCGTCGCGCCCATTCATTGTGTTTGGCGAAGACGTGGCCCGATTACAAACTTATACATCATTATGAAGGCGTGTGTTACATTCGATTGTTTTTCGCGTTCCTGTCGATCAATTTTCATGTACACAATACGCATATCGACAATTTCACGCACGTCCAGGGAAGATACAAACAAGTAATAGTTGACGGTGCATACTAAATGATAGACATACAGGGTGTTCAAACGACTCATGAAAACAGTCAAAGAAACCTCGTAATGGCGTACACCAGTTGTGGAGATGGAGGGATATCTAATACGATGATGAATCAACTTCCATCAAGCTTCTGGGGTTTAACATCAACAGTGGCGCGATCATTTGGGTCAGATCGGTATCCCAGAAGAAATATCAGAATTTTTCATAATACTAACAATACAGACAGACAGACAATTGAACGCCATAAGAGACAAACAGTCCGAAAGGAATATAATTATGACAGTTTTTCATTATATATGTTATGATTAGCGATTACAATACTTCAGCCATTTATTGGCGTAATTAAAATTGATATAAAGATTGTGAATTAATCCCAGGCCTGTCTTTTACCTCAGAACGATTGAGGATACCACGAAACGCAAAAATCACAAAACAAATAAGTCTTAACCAGTCTTACTCAAACAACTACATTGTCTACAAATCTCAAACAACACTTTTGCTGCCTTGGTCGAATCCTAGGAGCTTTTTCAACGTAATTAATGACAAACATAATTTGAAAATCGGGCCGATATTTATTTTGATTAATAATTAATTTTTCCCAACATAACAGTATGAATTGTAGCATGAAGTATTATGGTATGCCAGAATTCAGAGTGTTTACGTTGTTGATAAGTCCAGAATGAGGAAAAAATGTTGCGTTTTCTGAATGATACAAAAAAAATGAGTCAAAAGAGTGGTGAACACGTCTTTTTTATCAAGACACAGCTCCGTATATGTAGGTACATCTCTGGCCTGACACCGATATCCTACTAAAAACTGAATAAGCTCTGATCGTAAAATCTAACGTACCGTGAACAAAATAGGTCATGGCGACTAGAATGATACAATCAATAAAAACAATTCATACCCACATGCTGAACAAGAAAGGTAGAGAATTGATGAAACGTGCATAGACACTGTAGGTTACCAGTTAAAATGAGAAATTGCCATTTATGTTTTTACTCACAAATGCGTTTTCACATTATAAAAATGCCCATTCCATATCGGTTAAATGTATTTTATGGTTATGTCAGCGCTCTCAATAACTCAGAATATGATCAATTGCTATATTAGATCCAAGAATGGTCATATACGATAACGTGGAAGTTGTAAAAGTTTCAATGCGTGACCTATTTCTGTTTTTATAATGTTACTCTCATAAATATGAACCTTGCTACTCATATAATGCGATATCTAGTAGTCATAGTAGTCAGTTTCCTCGTTTAGGATCAAGGAAAAGAGTAAGTACTTCCAATAAATGAATTAGAAAAAGAATCAGCTAAATCGCTCTAGTTTCTACAAGACATTGCATGGTGGCAGAATAAAAGTGAATGTCCTCTGATTTTAACTTCAGTTAGTACATTCCTTCTGTAGTGCTTTTCTGCTAGCGTATTTCGTATTGTCTTTTGTTCTTTCAATGTTCCATGCAGTCCCTACTCCTCCTCCTTTAATCATTGCGCACTTCGCTCTGTAAAAGAGCTTTTCCTTCCTTGTTTTTCAGCGGGTTCTCCTCTCCTTTTGAAAAAATATATAGAGGCAACTAACCATATCAAGTGAAGTGAAGAAAGTATTTTTCTAACAATGAACAAGGCCAACGAGGTACTACCCAAACCCTGAGCATTTGAGATAAAAGATGGTTAACTTCTGTTGGCATAGATGTTACACAATTTGAGGATAAAAAGTACAACCTTTCAAGTTTTATAAAAAACCACTAAACTCACTGCCTTCTTGATTTAATGTTCAAAATGACTTCAACTTACCTGGCAACTCGTTTGATGGGAACTTCTTAGATGTTTAATGTACATGAAGTTTGGACCACAGGTAAAATAAATAAATAGAGACTTAAATTTTTATAGGTTCATAACTACAATCCCACACCAATATGGCGGGAGTTTTGCAGTTGCGAAACATTCAGAATACAAAGGATTCTTTTTTTGGAGTCCCATGAGATATACGTAACTCTCACGTCATTCATATCTGTCGTTTGGTTTGTGAGTCTGTCGGTCTATCGTCTGTCCGACAATCCTTGGCCTCTCATTAATTGAAAAGTGCCATGGCATTTTGATGAAATTTTGACAGTAGATTAGTACTACTATGACAAAGACAAAAAAACATTGAAGCTATTGCAAATGACTACAACGGCAGCATAGTTTTCGTCAAAGAAATAAAATGAAACCACAGCACGTGAAATACAAACTTAGCATGTCAATTTTTTTATTCTTAGTAGCACTTGCTCTCTAATTATTGATCGACGGAAATCAGTGGCATGATTTTTCGTAATACAAATATAAACATAAACATAAAGATCAAAAACATAGTAATTGTCTAGACCAGCTACTTATTGGAAAATTGCCAAAATGATGTCGTTTATAAAAGTGTAAAATTAAATCTCGGGAGGTGCGAACTATTTTATTTGTTATAATTAATAATAGTTTTGTTTCCTATCCATAGACACTAAGATGTTTTTTTACCCTCGTTTGAGAGATCTTAACCTCACTTTGTAATCTTTTGTTTTTATTTATATTTTGAACGGTTCAAAACATGATTGATAGGGCAAATCAAATGCACGAAAGGACCCGGAGGAACACGCATTTCCTCGTTTAACATCAAGAGAACTCTTCAGAGCGGCGGCGAAAAAAGTACGATTGGCTAATGTGATCAAAACACCAATAGACGACACTAAAAGAAGAAATGATATAATGACACACAAAACTTGGCCACTTTTTGACTTCCAATCAATTTAATATTCTGAATTGGATATTCAGGTAGCATTTTCCACCGCTTTATTTGATCAAAACAAAAAAAAATGAAAATTCCTGTTTAATGTTTCATAAAAAATAAATCAATTTGGAAATTTAAAGGTTTTTTACAAAAGAGCTGCTCTACAATGACCAAGAATACGTCTCAAAGCCAATATCTTCTTCGCGATCACAATACTCCCTTATCAATAGGCATTGAAACTGAAACATATAGACAGACAAAAATAGAGGAGACTTACAGCGAGATCATTGCAACATCTCACAGCTATACTCTTCTTACACTCTTTTTTGAGACACATGTTCACATAACGACCAGAAATACGACTAATCGAGGCGCACTCATTCAAGATCACCATTATACTGGAAACCCATCGTTTCTAAAATGCTCTAGCGAGTGGCGCTTATCGGTAGGTACACTTATTTTTTGTGGGCCGATTCACATGCGTCAGTACGAACGAAAACAAGCTATTTTGTTTACGTTCTTTGGGGAAAACGATTGCTGCTGTTTATCAAGAATCGATTACTCTTGTTTTATCTCTATATCTACAGAGTTTATTTGTAGATAATTTCACTGAAAGTGTTGGTGGAACATTCGCATTGGTAATTCTACATAATATTCCTTCGAAGTGTAAAATTAGCCAGGACCGGATGTGTTAATATGTGTAAGCGCAGCTAGCGTGTACACAATAAATTGAACACCATAATAGTAATAAGATTGCCACCCCATGCTGAGTAGATAGGGCAAGACAAATATGTTTCTAATAATCAATTTCCAAGACAGAGATGTTTCTCCTAGAATTGTAAGAGCGTCGTCATATTTATGTTCACAAATTCATAATGTCTCAGTTTCATAATTATCCCTCCAGTAAAAAGTTCTTCCACACCGCTGCATAAAATATTAGCTGATTAAAAGAATATGATAAACTGCGAAAGTCGTACTCGCCCTGACCGCTTAGAAATTTTATTTTTCCAATTGCACTTTCATAAAATTCGAGGCAGTCGAAACGATAAGTTCCTTTCATAAGAACACATAAATTAAAACTATGGTCGGTCTGACATAAGTTTGTCTCTCCGGTAATCCTTACCCCTTATAACTCGGAAGGCAATGATGTGATCGTAACGAAAGTCTTACGATACGTTGCTGTCTACAGGCACAAAAAATCTGTTCTTGAAAATTCACCTAGCGGTAGCATCCGACGTGATCAAATATTATCCAATATTTTTTGACAGTGGGTGGTTGCTGAACTTTTAACTGTTCATAAGTTCAGATTTACAAATCAAGACGAACTTTTTTTTGAAATATAGGCTGATTTTACTCACGGAACTTCAATCAAGTACTGTTTTTCGCCACAACCATCTGAAGGCTACTGTCATTCAGATGAAACTACGAATACCATTTCATAATACCCTACCATCGTCTTCATGAATATAGAAAAAAGTGGTTGTTACATAAACCATAAATCGTTAATAGTCTATGAATACTAATTTCTTAAAATCCTCGCACCGTTATTTTATTGCATTATACTTTTTTATCCCAACTTGTGATTTAGTGTCATCATCAAATCATTTTACAATTCTGTAATTAAATGTTAAGCTATTATGCAAGCGGCTGATGCATAAATCAAAAAAACGGTATCCAAAAATCTTAGTAAACTTTTCGGGTGAAAGTATTATTATAAAATAAACTGTCACTGAAACGCTTGCATAAGATTCTAAGCAGCTAATTGACTGGACATGTAGGCACATACCGAATGTTTAGGTTCTCCGTATAATATAAAAAATGTTGAGCGTATATAAGAACATTTACTTTTTGAAGTAAAATGAGGAAAACGACGTAAATGCCTACGTGACCCTAGACATGAATTGAACTACTAGATTTGATGCATTGCTTTATTTGAAAAGCCAGTTAGATGAGCTGAAAGCTTACGATAATTACGGTTGATATTGTAATGTGGATATAGACTAGTTTCTTACTCATGATTCATACATATGTATGTTTCACTTTCAAACATGAGTATTTCTCCGAACAGACACGCAAAATTTTAGACAGGCTGTTTCGAAAAAAACTAACACTCAAAATGTTAGAAATACATAATTGAATCGTAACTTGAAAAAAATCCATGAACAAAATTTGAAGCTCCAAGAAATAACGTAAAACACGTTGGTTGGAGAGGCATCGATTTTGCCTATTAATTCGTGGCCAATCCACCTTATGTGGTCATAATCAGTGCAGTGGTTACTGAGATGACGCGGTTATAAAAGAAACGAAAGACTGTGTCTCTGTCTGTCGGACGCACAGGTAGGCTGACAGACAGGCAGATAGATCGATAGCTAAACAGGCAGTGACATATGAAGTACGATAGACAGACAGACCGACGGAAATGAGTGATGCATTTTCGTAAACCAGACGTCACAAAATGCTGAAAAAAACGTATTATTTTATTTTTTATTTGGATCTTCCTTCCCTATTTCGCTAATGCATTTATTAATAGGAGCTGTGTAATCTGCATTTATTTCCGTAATTTTTAATGGTGCAACTATCGCCAGCACAACATTGCTTCCAACATTCATTCATAATACTTGTTATATCAACCGCATAAAAAATAATATTGACTCATAACAGGTCTATACAATCACGTTTTTCACCGATATGGTGATCAGGAATTGGAATCGTTTTCGCACACGAATGAAGGTTTTGAGTTCAACAACTTATGTTGTCTAGGCAAATAAAATTAACTCCTGCCATATTAAGTGTATGCATCAGACCTGCTATAGACATGCATGTTTCGTCTAGCCTGGCGGTCTAACTGTAGAGAACAATCGGTTGGTATATACGTAACTCAGGTAAGGGTGTGATAGCAACATCAACTCATCTTTGGCTTCGTAAGTTGTCAATGGGCGTGCCCATAGAGGGTGACACTTAGATGAGTTGATTGTGCCAAATTAACAAGTAAAAAGTGATATTATTGAACTTAATGCTATTATATTAAACACAAAATGCACATATGCAAACAGAATATCCACCAACGTTATTTACTTGCTAGGAAAGAGATAAATAAATATGACAATCCCAGTAAAAATTTCTAAAAAAACCTGGTCGCAGCAAATAAGAACCATCATACATTTTTTGACCGGTGTGATTTAGCAGATAATTAAATAGCTCCCAATTCTTTCGGGATTCCGTTGCGTCAATATTCAGCAGCCATTCACAACTACTGGCCTTGGGAGCAATTGCGAGTGACAATCCACTATTGTAATTGTTCGTAAATATGAGGTGCTGCACAATATTTTTTACAATTTTTTTTGAGGATTTTTCGTAAACAAAAATACAGGCAAGATAAAATAAAATAACGTCTGATTCAATATTCTATGGCTACATCAATCCATTTGTGCAGACACGAGCACTGCCGTGGCTGCGATCCAATATCAAATGCAAATTACTATGTCGGATGCAAATCGGTCCGGTGAGCTGGTTACGCAGTGGGTGGGAGTGAAGGATTTGCATCAAAATGGAAAGGACAAGGTCAGAAATGATTTATCATGTCACCTCTGCACTGGCTGCACTGCGATAGAGACAAACAGGTGTGCGACACTCATCAATGGCTATCACTGAAAATATATTCAAATAGGTATTGGTTTTTCAATCAAACCTATATGTGAGATATGTTCATGTAAGGATACAGGCATACAGGATGGAAGCCGTGACGTATGTTGCTGAATGAACAATTTCCGAAAGCTTTACATTAACTATTTTCACCTACAGTTATGAAAAACCTGAAATTATATAGATCAGCATTTATTTAAATTTTCAGGTCCTTTCTCATCACGATAGGAACTCAAGGTAACTCAAAAAGTACCCTATGTGATTATGAATTTTTTTAGATATATTAATTTGAGATTAATACAAATATAATATCAACTTCCCAACCTCTCGTTTTGACAACCTTAAAAAAGATAAACGCAACTCAAAATACACATTTGTGGATGTTGACACTTTTTTAGATCAATTATTGTGACTTGAATACATTTCATGTAAAAACAATGAAGCAAAACTGTTTCATTAATTCAATCAAAATGGCAGAAGACCAGACCGGCAAATTAAAGTTGAGTTGAGTGAAATGACTATTTAGAGACGATATTTTTTAACACACAAATCAGTTCAGAATCCCTACTTATGATCTTCTGCCATCATGAAAGGTTGTTTTGTCATCAGTATAATTTCAAATGAATTATCCCCCTCTCTAGAATATTAGATTTGCTTTTGCATGAATCGAATTTTAAAAGGTACAAACACAAAAAATTATACATCGTGAAAAACGAATATATAACTCAAGAAAATTATATTTTTTATTGATTTGATTGTGAATTATTAAAAAATGACATAAGAAAATTAATTACACATGAACAATTGATACCCAGAGGTGTCAGAATAATACATGAACCGCCGAGCCAACAGAAATAAGCGACATTTTTTTCTAAATTATCAGTTTTGTTAGAGGGAATAAAGTTTCAAATTTAATACACAGTCCCCTACAGTCAATCCTGACTCTGAGAAAAAATATGGTTATTATTTTAGTTGTTGAAGTTTTATTTTATGTATACAGAAAAAGAGATTTATAAGTTTTCAGTGCGAGTTATTGCTTGGGGCATAAGAGACTCGCAGAGATGGTTATCTCAGAGATATACAGCAATTTCGTTTTACACGGATTTTGTTTCAGATCATCCTTTATTTTAATGACAACGTTGCAAAAGATGTATTCCAATACCTTGAAAATTAAGATTAATATATTATGCTAATTGGATCAACGTTTAATTTCATCACCATTATATTTTTCATAACTAACTCATTGTCGCTTTTGTAGACTAATGTTTGAGCATAGTTCGAAATGTGAGGTGTTGCAGAAATTCTTACTCTACTCAAGGTAATATTAGAATTGAAAATGTTTTAGTTAATGAAATTATCGCAATATTCATTCAAGGTGAGATAAGAGCGACGTAGTTTCACATTTTCGTGGAATTTTAAATAGTTTCGTGCGATGTTTGAATAAACACTGTCATACACGTAAAAAGTAAACATTAAAGTCAATGACAAAATGCGACTTGAAACCCACAAGGAAAATGTAAGCAGACTTAATAATGGTGGTTCACTAAATGGTATGCGAGTTTCCCTGTTATACCTTACTTTCGACTTGTATTTTATAAAAGATTTATTATGGTCATTGTTTTGGTTAAATGCGTAAATACAATAGTGATATTGTATGAAGTATTGTGAGTAATAAGAGCATACAATATACGCTGCATTTTTAGTATGAACCGCTTTCGTACGATAAAGTTACGTTTCAATACATATAATAGTATTTGCCAACAGTCAGGTTTGATTATCCTTGATATAGCTCCAGTCTGAATTGAAAATTATTTTATAACAGAGCGAAAAACTATCAATTACAGCATGTGATGTACAGAATCAATCTACTTGACTACATTTTAATTTCTGTTGGACGACAATTCAGAGAATTAGGCAATTTTACTTTTTAGTCTTCAAATATGGTCCATGATAAGCAGCTGAAACTAACTGAAGAGCCTGATTGTATACGTGCCACTTTTTTTATTATACCTTTAGACCCAGATCGCGGAGGAGGTCGAAAAAATATTTGATTTGTATTAGCACACCTTTAAAAAACTTATATATATATACACACATTGTGAATAGATTATCTAAAATCGCTCATCTATTGCTGGTGAAGCCCAATGACTAGACCTACAAAAAGCTGTCGATTACTTGATATTCTGGAATTACGTTTTGCACTATTTACCTAGCTTTTATAAGAATCTGTGATGATGAGAATTCATGATATCATCAACATATGTGTATGTCTAAAGAAGATAATTATGGAACGACAAGGCAAACCGTTTGTTCATTAATTCAGGCATCTGCATACTTTATGACTTATAATATTAATCATATAATAGGTACGTTAATATTCATTCGCTTCCTACTCATGATACACGGAAATAAAATGTCATTCATGATATAAAGTGCTGTTGTTCGCCAATCCATGTATCGTTTCTCTTAAGTCTCTAGTTTGCTGTGAAATAGTATAGAGGCTTAATCAACAACTAACTCAATTTTGAATGATAAATATACAATGAAAAAAGGTGATCTATTTAGATCGTATACAAATGCTGCTTTGGTGTGTTCAAATATTTAACATTCAACTACAAAGCATGACTTAATATGCTACTGAAAAACCAGGGTCAATTCATTGCAGATCGAATAGTAGGAATATGTTTGGATGTAAGTCACTTTGTAGATTCATTTCGAAAAAAATAAATTGAAGACGCGTTTAGGGATTATTATTAATTACAAAATACAGGTTTGATAAAGTTCCAATTACTTGTAAGTGTAAAATTCCTTTTTCCTAATTCTGGTACTAACAATACTCGTATTCTTGCTGCTGTTTGCTTGGCATCTAGGTATTCATAAACTCGAAAAGTATATAACGTGTTTCAACGTGGTATTCTCACATTCTGTAGAGATCTGATAAGAATATATTTTTATGACCTGACTGCTACCGTAGAAAATAAATGAGCACTAATAGATTGTTCATGAAATGCCCCGAACGAGTGATTACTTGACATCATCAATACAAATTAGTGAAAACTACACTTCTGTCTGGGGCTGCTACTGGAGAAATTTTGAAGACGATAATTGTACCATTTAAAATAAAAATACACATAAAACAGCATTTCGATAGGTTTTCTTAATATTTTGAAAGGTCATATGTCAACATTCACACAGTCGGAGAAAGATGAAGAAAACATTTATTATATTTCGGTAAACCCCAGATGGCTGCATACATAAACTTGTCTGAATATGTGTCATGTTTATAAATCTGTATGGCACAACTGAAGCATTCAACTGTGGATTTATTTGTTTAACATTTATAATTAGTATGTGAAGAAAAAACGGGTGCGTGTGGCCCGAGCTAGTTTTCCGAGTTTAAGTTATAAATAGACCTTGCCAGTAGTGTTCACGAGTATGACAGTATTTCAATCAATGTATACAATAATGTGATACTAGTTCTATTCTCCAGCTGCCTCTGTACAGCTATCCGTGTTTTAAAAATAATGATATGGAAATATTAGAAGAACATCTGGAAAATTTGACTCAATACTTTCTAGGTGGTAATGTGAGTTGCAAAATGGATAAGACAGACCTCTAGTTTTGATTGAAAAACTTCAAATTGTATATCAGTTGTGCCAATGTTCGATTGAAACCTCAATTTTTCAATTCCATAATCTTCTTTATACCTTCGAATTTTAGGTCACTCAATTTCATTAATTATCAGCGAAGTTCGAGTGTAGTTTTTTCATTCTTTTGAAACTTTATATTTCGACAGCAGTGAAAAAAAGGAAAGTCCTGTCCTATAAGAACGTGCAAAAGTTTATCGCAGTCAGCTGCTGAATCTGAGTTATAGATGATTTCACGTCAGACTAAAAGTGTGTAATACTTATGAACAATGCTTTCATTATTTTTTTCTTTCGATGCAAAGAGCAAACATCGACCCAAAAACAAGAAAAGTGACCAGAATAAAAAAAGTTTCTCATATTATCCCAAACCTTTTTAATCTCATTGAGCGATCCATCCTCTCACAAAATACTGCCCAAGGATGGTTTCCGAAAATAGAAACAGTAATGGAAATGTCTGAAATTTTTTTTCAGCCTTATGTTCTTCTATACTTTAATGCTTGTCCCTTAAATGGTAACGTGTAGTCTGAGGCTGTAACTTTGGAGCCACAAAAATAAACAGTTCTAATATTTTAAAAAAACATATATATTAGGGGTTCTTATGTGATAATATTTATAAAGTCATATTAATAAGTAATGGACTAAAATGGAAAAGAAACATTTTCGACAAAAGTAAATTTATATATTATACTATCAAATTGTACGTGAAAAATAATAATAATCTTTGATATTACAGTTCACAGGTTCTAGCTATTCCTGAATCTACTGTTGCATTTTTTGGTTGGTTTGGAATACTACTTTTTTGAACCGTTGAGAATAAAATCGCTTGCAATCGCACACGTTACCAGTTAAGGGTAATACGATCACCAATAATAATCCAGTGTCAACATTGAAATTACGTTTTACGATTACAATACGTGTGAAAAATCAGATTTGCGAGAAGCTCCGTGATTTATATAATCCGCTTGACGCATATGTAATTTGTTCCTTAAACATTGATAAAATGTAGTGGAAGTGTTAAAACCAGGATGTAACTGGGCATATAAAAACGACGGTCAGTGAGAGAAGCTTCAGGAAACAACAGTAATAGAAGACAGGAATAACTAGAAAATTATTATGGAAGGCAACAGTAAATCAAATTTCATATATATTTCACGAAATAATTATATATTCAACACACGACGGTCGAGTAAATAATGAAAATAATGCTTATCGTTTATTGCAAATTATATATTTTTTGATGGCTACTGTCTGTAGGAATGACATTTATATTATTAGCTTGGAAATCCATGAGAGTATATAGACATGACTTGGAACTAGTTGCTGTAGTAGGTATCGATGATGTTAGATCATTTTCTACCAGCCTTCTCCTCCAAATGACTGGAATAATCAGTAACATAATTTTATGTTTCAAATCTATCTTCAATCGAGCATATCGTAAATAAATTATCCATGAAACTACGATGAAATCACATCGTAATCACCGTTATAAAAATGAAAGTGTCAAAGTCCTAACACGTATTTTGTAAGCGTACCTTCTTGAAATCAACCTATGGATTTTCCTGTGATTCAATTTGTTGTCCGACAGATTGGTTAAACTAAATGGATTTTGCAATGTATATCCTGAAATGAGTTTTGGGAATATTTTTAATTTTGGGGATCGTGGGAAACTCCAAAACTATCGTAATTTCGAAAATTATAAAATATTTGATTTTCAAATATTTTTTATATCTATCAACTCTATTCCAAATGATAAATATTACACAATTTGGTAAATTACTTTATTCCTGAACCAACGTCAAAAGTAACATTTTTTTCCTCATTTTGAATTTATTAACAATAAAAATTTCAAAAAACGCTATTGTCCTGAGCACATTTTTTTTTTATATTTGTTTTTTTTTATTTGATACAGACTGCATATAACAGAACGTTGGGAGGCCATTTCTCCAAACAACTGTAGTTACTCAAATACTGGACATACCAAACACGTAACATCGACGTAAATGGCAACGAAAACTACCGAAAAGCTTCACGACAATGCACCAGTGTGAAAGGCAAGAGCGTCAACATATGTCATTATTGAATGAGGTTTTGTAGGGTCGAAATTCTGCCGTCTATGTCTATCTTCTCAAAACGATTTGGAAGAAAGGACATTGAAAAACGGAAAATAAATCATAACCATAATTTAGAGCTATACATTGAACTAGAAACAATATTACTCCGCTTATCTATCACTATAAAAAACTGGACTATGAAATTTATCTATATTAAACTTGAATGTTTGCTTTAACATATTTTAATAAAGTATAAGATTGATCAAAGAAAATCACGGAATAAGTTTCAGTCATATAAATATTAACCAGCCTCTTTATACCTAATCCAGGAATATAACTTCCGTCACTTCTTCCGACTGACCTGACATCTCCTAAAACCTGTGTGGCCCAACATCCCCAATTGAAGTCAGAGCATAAATGGACTGACCATCAAGCACGTCATACTTTCCGACTGTATAATTATCGATGAAGTGTTTCGTAAGACTAACGTGCTCAAAACATTCCCATTGGTTTGGAAGACGATTTAAAGATACGTCTAGAACAGCAGTGACCAGATCGTGACACTCAAAAATGACCTAATTTGAGTTTAAAAACCTGCGCCGGTAATGGTTACGCAATCTGTTGGGAGGACGGTCGGCCGCAGCTTAAGAAAAAATTTCATCCGATTTCTTACAATGTGTGCGAGTTCTTGGATCAGCGCCGCCGCCATCGTTAAGGAGGCCATACATGCTAGTTTCAAACTTACAATGAATTACCCGGTTCAGTCCATAACGCTGAAATTCTCCAAAATAATGACGTTTGTTAGAGGTGTTGGAAGTTCGAACTGACGAGGTTGAACCTGCTGGGACTTTCTGGTGGTCGTTTTACTGATAGCTTTTGGTGTTATTATCTGAGATAGTTCGTCAAGCAGTTACCACGAAAGGTCGGCAAGGTGGTCGTGTGAGGACACCAAGAGGCTTGGCAGGTGACTCCAGTTTTGGTTGTCCATTCATCTCCACGGCTGACAGGGTGTGATTTTGTTGCCAGGATAGTTGGTGTATGACTCTCTTGTGCATTGAAATAAACTCCATATGGAGACTCCCATCTGCCGCTGCTGATGTAAGGTCTCATGGGGTGGTAGTGGATTGTAATTCAGATCACTGGGGATACCGGCGTTGGCGATAAACATATCGGACTCATATCCATCGACTATCAAACCGTTGACATAGACCAGATAGCACATCATTACATTATGCTTCGCCCTATCGAAGGTTTTCGATAGATCGAGAATTTCTAAAAGTTTCTAAATAAAATATAAATAAGCTAGTCATCAGACTAGGGTCAGGAATCAACTTACTACCAAATAAGCAATATGTGTAAATGGCTACCTTTACCCTAAATAGTGGTCATATACTCATGTGAATATACCCAGTGAAAGTCTTTCACTTATTTTAAAACGTGAATTGGTGGCACCCGCAGGCCTACAATACCAGCACTTGACTCGTCGCTTGATAGTCTAGGAGATTTAGATAAGAAGCTATATATATCCCGAATCCCAAGATTAGACTTTCAGATCCGGGGATCACGAAACGAGATCTAGATCCCGAAAATTGGAAACCCTACTTTCAACGTTACAATGCTACCGATTTCCGTTCAAAAATATAAATATTAATGCAGTACTGAGATTTCACAATGACAAGGATGGCAGTCAACCTATAAACAGACAGGTAGAGCCCCAAAAAAATTGGAATATCAATATTTGTGTTTTGAGGTATGAGGAGATGCGATACTAAAAAAATATAGGATGATGTATGGTACATTTTGAACTTACCGGATTTCGTTAAGAGTTTACACCCTAAAATGGTCAAGACCTTGAAAAATAAAAAAAAATGATTTTTTTCAATGTTACCGATTCTCCTTAATATGCTAGCATCACCTACTATCAACTCACAAAATATACAAATTTCATTAATAATAATCGGTGTAGCATTTAATGACTATACTTATTTTAACAGACTGATTAAAATGAGTATCACCAATTTCTGTGATGTAGACATTTGTTAGATATCAAAAAACGTATCTCGAATTCGAATACTTCCGCGATCACATTCCCCACGCATATATGTGGGATGAATTTATGGAAAACGAATGCTAATTTCACTGGAGTAGTTGTTTTACTCTCTTTGCTAGATTATTATCTCGGCTCAGACTTTTTTAATAACTTGTCGGAGATGCGTTTTGGAAAAAAATGCCGCCGGACGTTTACTTAATAGAGAATGCAATGGGTAATTGCTTTTTTCCACAAAACGTTTTCAAGCTGTTATGCAATTTAATCGAATGGAGGAACCTTACTCCTTCAAGAAATCATGATTTCCCATGCAGCTGATTACGATGATAGGCAATTTATAGACAATGAAAGTTCCTTAAGAGATTCCGATGATTAATAATTTATTTAAAAAAACGTTAATTTACTAGGAACAACTTGTGTAAAGTTCAAGTAATATTCATTGCTCAATTCCGCTCTTTCATTATCATCATAATGCATTCAGGAAACTACACTTGCGATGTAGGTACAGTAATTACAAACATTCATACAAACTGATAATGTCAGTGGTTCAAGAACTTGGTGCAAAAATACTAACTCATAGAGAAGCAGACTGAAATGATTTCCAAAGTGCTCAGAGCAACCATGAGAAAAATCACTTGGACAGAGCTAGGGTGGGTTGAAAATATGTTTAATTTTGTTATCTTTTCCACTAAGTATTTAAAAGAATTCGGTATTTTGGTAAAACTCTGTGAATCTCTAATAAGTATTAGTACTTAATGTGATCAGGTTTGATAGTTATTCTAGCAGCAGCGTTGTTAAATTAAAACTAGCTAGATAGTTATATTTTTCCGCAAGCATGTTAGTGGTATTCCGTGAAACTCTCATCATAGTCCGCCGGGCAGCGTTTGTATGGTGGATTGTATACTGCTAAACAAACTGTAAAAAACTTATTTTTAACGTCCTGCAAAAGTTTTCCCAGACCCAATATTGTTCTAATGGTTGCTGTGAGTACAGCCATTAAACATCTAAATTCTGTTACTCAATCGGTCAGGCTTTTTGCAGCGAAATCTCGGTGAATCATTTTATACTATACATGATCATGTCAAAAAACGTCATGGTACAGTATTAAAACATTGTCTAATGTCAAAAAACGTCATGGTACAGTATTAAAACATTGTCCCAAACGTTATATTTCACGTAGACAATGAAAAATAATTCATTCTTCAAAAGATTTGGTCTTAAAAAACGCAATGAAATGCGTATTGCATCACGACATTCATTTGCTGACTTACAGCAAACATCAGTCCGTCATGCCAGCCTAGCAATTTGTCAAATCAATTCGCTTAACTCAAAAATACTGATCTACTTCAAATTTGATATTCATCATTTGAACGTTGATAAACCTATAAATTTCTAAATGGACATGTTCTTTTGGAAACCTAATGACATTTCAGGCAACTATATCCAAAGTACACCTAATGCTTAGTGGTATGGTTTCATTCTGACTGAATCAAATACTAGAGTGAGATGGACGCATTTAGTGTATAGAAACGTCTTCACACACAGATAATCCTAGTAGTAGATACATTCTATCATATATTAAATTGTCCATCCCCTACCCATTAAAAAGATAATTTCTTGTGAGTAGTTGCTGAACCAGCTACTGATTAAATGTGGAAGTTGCATAATTAGCATGTTTTCAGTTTCGAAGATACGCAGCTTCTTGAAGGAATCAACACGGTGATTGCGCAGTATCGATGTTAATGTCTGTACTAACAGGCCTGCCCAGATGACGACTACTCTATAAAATTACAAGCACCCGACACTTCCTGCATTTAACTCGTAACATTAGCAAAGTAAGAGCTGCTTCTCAGCTTAAAATGTGGAAAATAATATGATAATATAAAATTATTACGGATCGGAAAAGAGATCTATACCTAAACAGGTTATAACTGTGCTAAAAATGATAGCAGTATATATATGAAGCAGTGTTAAGCGTAGGATGATCTAACTCGTTTACCCTTCAATAACTGTGAAAAGTTTGATTTCGGACTTCCATTGTCTATAAAATTTTGAGTATCACGACGTTTCGATTGATGTGCTATCTTCAATCGTCTTCAGGTGAACTGAAGATAGGACATCAATCGAAACGTCGTGATACTCAAAATTTTATAGACAATGGAAGTCCGAAATCAAACTTTTCATAAATCCACCTTGTCTACAAGTTTCAAACAACACTGAAATAACTGATTTGTGTACATACAATACAGTGATTTCCATTATGAGAGATACACGACCCTACGCCAATTTGTTGTTAAAAATTGTAGATGTTTGTTTGTGTCTTAAAAATGTGAAAATAACCTGCAGTCGATTGAAGATACCACATCAATTCACATTGCAGATATTTTGAAAAATTACTTTTTGATTTAATATATACATATATATATATATATATATATATATATATATACACTTCACAAATTATAGAAAAAACATGACAGCCCAACAAATTGTTATTAGGTCTGTGAAACAATCTTTAATTATGGTACTACAGAATGATAAATAGGCTGAACAACTACAATTACAATAAAGAATAGACATTTATCATGCGAATGGTACGTTTCAGGTAAAAACATACCTGTGTATGGGCTACATTCACGAAGTATACCTGCAACATTGCTTTTCCAGGTGGTATATCATCGCAAACTTTGTCACAGGGTGCAAAACCAACAACATAGATGGTCTCACTTGGTGAAACACTTCCATCATTCAGATGAGAATTGAGTATTTGAACAGATAGTACACTACTTCTCAGTGACGCGTTTCCATTTCTATTTCTGTGTCTATTATCGTCGGACTGTCAGATTTGATTGTTTACAAAGGCTGCTGTATCTCTGTTGTTCCTTTATATAATTTTTCTTTTGGCTGTCTCAGTGGAAATATTTTTTGCGACTGTATTTGCGCTAGTGTCAAGAGCGAACATGAAATATCTTAAGGATATTCAGACAGTGATGTGAAAGTTTTTTCTAAGGGTTTCCCTTCCTATAAAAAAGATGATCCTTCGAAAAAACTAACTAACTATATAACAAAAAAAGATTGGAAACTCGAGAAACGTAAAAATAAGTCGGATAAGTTCGGAAATGTTTTGATTTTTGCAATTACTCCGTCGCCAATGTAACGCTTTCAAAAAAGTAAGCAGGATCATACGTTTCCACATTACATCCCCCCCAATTTTCATCGAAATCCGTATAGTGATTACAGACAATACGCTAATAAACAGATAGACAGACCGACAGATAGATCAACGGAAATAAATGGATATCAGAAAATATCCAAAAACGTATTATCTCAAAATCCAAAATTTTCAAGATCACAATACTTCCCTCGTGCTGCGAACTTACATTGTCTTGAGAATTTTCATATTCAAACGACATATCCTGATGTTAGTCTAATCAAAATATTGAATACAATGTATTGATGCATTCTTAACGTTGTGTTTAAAATGTGCTTGAGCTACTTTTATTCTCTATACTGAAATCGTCAAGGCATAAATAAATGTGAGAAAATTTCATGTATTAGTAGCATTGTATGTAACGATATTATACGATGGGAAAACGTTTTTACGTGAATGTACGACTTGGAATACTGTTACGGGTCAAAAACACGAAAATAGCTTACAGCATTAATTGTATACAGGCGCTGTAATTAGTACAATGAACTGCATGTAGAGAATCTAACAATAAGTTAGATTAGCCTTAAGTGAATTGGACGGGCTTGTTGCACATAGTTATGGCAATGAAAATAAAGTTTATAAATCTAGATAATAATTTTTCTAAAATTAGTTGTATGATGCCTAAAACAATAAAACCAGAGTCACATTAGACGTTAATTTCAGCATTTTGGTCACCGACTTTGATGGATTTTGAAAGTGATACAATCCTCAAAGTATCTCTTGTTCGGTAACACTGTGGAAGGAGTAAATACATAGTTAGTAGATGCTCTTACTTGATGAAAATCTTCCATCATGTAGATAAAAAATTGTGTAATTCACACACAGTTTCACAAATGAAACGACGATTCAAATATAAATCGAAACGCTTCACTGGAAGAAAAAAAGTTATTTTTGAAACTAAACGAAGTAAATCTTTTATACAACCACACAAAGGATGCTGTAGTAATTCTATATCACAGCCCTACCATGAAAAACCGAGACATACTACCCATCAGTATAATAATGGACCCTTCCATCAAAGGGAACTGCGTCTCATAAAAAAAGAACAGCATTTTATATCCTTCATGTCCACAATGGTGTCTATACACTACTCCGTTTAGATACAACCCTTCTGATATTTATTTATGCATTCCTGCACCTGTTATACCTGGGCCTAATTTATTATATTTACATCGGAGCAGGTAGCTGTATTAATTATGTGTTTTCCTCGGTGAGACTGACGTGGCTGTTGGGGGCTAATGTCCCTCACGTTTAAATCATAATTGGTATGATATTATATCAGGCTGCTCTTATACCGATTAATACAGAAATCCGGAGGTTTATTAATTCCAATGAATACTTTAGTAATGGAAGCTTTGGGATATACCAGAAAAAAACAAAATATGCTTCAAAATGAATTCTTATAGTAACAGTACGCCGTAGCGAATATGTTGCTGATTTATGATCGTTTTGTTGAGACCTCAGATATGACCAGTGTAAAAATATGATTTGTGAAATATAGTGAGTTTATTTTTTGTGTGCTTCTACTATTTTACTCACCTGTAA
This sequence comes from Bruchidius siliquastri, assembly GCA_949316355.1. Taxonomy (NCBI): domain Eukaryota; kingdom Metazoa; phylum Arthropoda; class Insecta; order Coleoptera; family Chrysomelidae; genus Bruchidius; species Bruchidius siliquastri. The sequence goes on from OX438529.1 coordinate 40,999,551, forward strand.
GTATTTAAAATTATTATACATCAATAGATACCTTTTTAGCGTCGATTCATCCCCACTTTTAAAACCTGAAACAGATTGGGTCTGGGTAGCCCTTTTGAATTCTCCTGACCAGTCAGTCCTATTATGTGAATCACAAATTGATGCCAGCAATACTGGTATCATAATTTTTTATGGTATATTTACCTGTCGCCAACAATGGGCGACGAAGAGCTTTACTACGCCCGTATAATCCGACAAGCTTCGAAACTGAAACATATTTTGTATGATTGAAAAAGTGATACTACTTAATGAGAAGTTTAGAAAGTTTACTGAGTATACATTCTGATTATCCAGATATATTTCTTTGTTATAAAATACAGATCTACAACAGACCTGTATGGGACTCATTGACTCATATTCAACCTCCTACTTGCAGTCCAGAGGACAATACTCGTAAAGCCAAATTATGGAACTTATTGCTATGACCAAACAATCAGAGTGATATCTTTGATACGTTTGATAATATATAAAAATTATTTAGCTCCAAATTGATATGGTTTAAAATACAGCTTCCATATTAAATGATATTATGACTGGCTCAATACTAGTATCTATAGATATGAACCAGATAATAATGTTATTCGTGCTCCTCCATTAATTTTTGTTTCCGTTTCACACTGTATGATATTGAAAACTCATTCGGCTGTTCGTAAGCAATCTTGCTTTTGTTTGTTGAAAATTCACTACTGCAATAGAACACATTCAGTACTAGGTTACTTAGAGCATAGTACCTTAAAAACTGTTTATGAGAGAAATTAATTCACTACGTGTCAGTTATTGTTAAGTTTAGGTATGTATATTATTCAAGAAATATAAGAATTTGTTTATTCCACCTTGGAGTTGATTTATTGTTACTGGCACCAAATTATGCAACAAACTCTTTTCCATTTATGATAAAATGGGTAACAAGCCATCTAAAAGTTATTTTCGTACTATACAGTTAGAGTATCAATGTAGGGTAATTAGAGTTATACTGCCTTCCTCTGTTCTACACCTGTTGTGTGAAATACATTCCGACATTTATCTGTGAGTCCTGCACCTGACTTCACACTGGCGGTTAGATAAATATTGTCTTGTTCATAAAGATATACTTCTCTACTGTTTGTCCAATGTTTGTTAGCATACTTAAATAAATTGTTAAAATATCCAAAATTTTAATTCTAAAACGATATTAAACTCATGGAAAGTACACAGTGAATCTACTTGGCACATTTTTTTAGATATTAGTTCTGAAATAGTCTTCTATATTACACAGCCACACACTAAAAAAATCATGATCTAGGAACGCTACATATGATATACATTTTTGCCATAAAATGTCATAAAACCGCATCCAATTCTTCAGACATCACTCTAACGCATTGTAGCAATCTGAAACAGTCAATATAGTCCTGTTAAAATACCTTTTCGGGGCTTACCGAGACATGCACCATTTATTATAATGTCTAAGACGACGACACAAAGTCGTCCTGAGACAAATTTGGCTAATCCCTGGGAGACATCTGTATGAATACCTGTCTAGACTAGCAATTGACTGCCACTTAAAATTGTTTTTCCAGATAGGCACTGCTTCGAAAGTCATTGTTTCTAGTAGTAATACATCATATTTGTCCGGAGGATGACATTTCTGAATGCTATGCTATGTTGCTATATATTTTAACCAGATATGTCTTATCATACTCATCGTAATAGTTGTATTGTGTTTGGAAGGATTATTGCTTATCAAAATATATTCTGACTGGCCAACGCTAGTCTCGTTTTCTGATAACATAGATGTTGAGCTTTTTATCCTTATAAGTAACGTTGAAAAACGCATGATGGATTAACTCGGTCATATACGTGCACCAAAGATTTTCTGACTGCTATTGTATAATTAACGAATTGATCCTGAAACGTGTTTTATTCACTCAAAACTACTAAATGCATAAGGCTTGATAGGTTTCAAAGGAAGAACATGACCAAACATATCCATATTTTTTATTTAGCCATCAATCTCCGAATTAGCCACTATGATGGTTCAACATACAACTATCCTCAGATATCTTCCAAATTGAATTACGCTACTAAATTAAATAAAAACGAGCCGTTTTACAAGTTTAGCTTTGACATATTTTATGTTCTACATCTAAGCCAGGCGGAGTGTTCGACCGGCAGTCAGAAGTTGTGGGTTCGAATACTGTAGTGGATCAAAACTTTTTAACACGGTTTTATCGGATTCACGTGTGATGTACGTCTGTAAAGAAATCTTCAATCGCTATTTTCACCCACATCAAAACGGCAGATCAATTTTTTTATTACTCATTTTTATAAAGTAGTACGTTTATAAGTGAATATACGAATTGAGATTATAATTAATTTTTTACCAATTCTTGAAGCAATACGTTTGAAAGGTTATAATACGAATTACATTTAGTACTTATTCTCAACACACTTTTATTAGTTTGGGCTGTATCTATAGGTAGAGAATCTTTAGAATATAACGATACTGGACTCATACAAGATCCCGTAGATTAAGATCCATTGAATCCACGTGAATGCGGCTCAAAATATCAAAGTACAAGGGTAAATTGATCGATCAATGAATGATAGTTAGAAAACAAAAAAACAAACGCTTTTATAGTTAATCGAAATAAAAAGCAAAAACAACACAAGTTCAAGATTACCTTCGGGCACTTTACGATTTGGATATTGTATTTTGGAGATATCTTTGTATTTTTCATTCTGTTTGTACTGGAGACAGTTCTTGTATTATATATATATATATATATATATATATATATATATATATATATATATATATATATATATATAGATATATATATATATATATAGATATATATATATATATATATATAAGTGTTGCATGGGAAATTCACGACGTAATAATAAGAGAAACCGATAATTGAGTGTATTTTGGACACCCCCACCTTAGCCCGCAATGTCGTCTTATCTTCGTACGCTGCGTACACTAGAATTCATACCACTCATTTCAAACTTATTTTTATCTTTGGGTGTGTGTGACTTAATCCATCAATGTATTTACGTATTCAAGATGCACCATTACACATCACATAAACGTAGCGACGCGCACAATGATGCATTTTTAATAGAATGCATTGCACATAGTCCCTTTGTTCATCCGTTGCTGCATGGATATGAGTACAATGCGGCGTCAAACGATGTCAGTGTCGTAGGTGCGTCAAAATTTTAATTTTATAGGGATTATTCAATGGTTGCCAAAACAACGTTCAATCCAAAGCGGCTGCAGAAACTAAAAATACCCATCGTATTCAAGTGATGATGGTCGTATTTCAATACGCATCGGAGATTATTGAGAATAACCGGCATGCTGAATAAGTCCTACAAAAGTAGCTGGTTAGATTAACTCTTATATACATCGGACTCAATACTAGGTACGAGCCGGAAGAATTAACCCGCACACATATAACTGTGGCCTTCGCAGAATCTGATAACCTTACCCAAAGTTATCTGGGACTTGGATACCTTCCGACTCCAACTTGTCCGGACTGCTTCATAAAAATGTTTCTAAAATTTGTTTCCTCCGGCAACTGCGCTGTCACCCGAATTCTATGATCAACAAGTCAAATGATTACAAGAATGAGCATTAGTATATATTGCAGGCACTATCCTGTAAACGATGTACGAATGCTCAATTTCTAACCGTACTAAACATGAAGCAAATGTTAAGTAGTTCTATACAAAAAGCTGTTCCTAATTTGTCTTGTAATGCGCATGGAAAGAATAATGAGACGAGACCCTTAATTCAAGGTCCAGTCAAATGTAGTAAACCAATAGTAAGAACTATCCCTTCTCGCGGCTATATAATTTAAATGGCAGAGGTTGTGGAATATTATTTTATTAATTGATGACAATAAGTTTAATGATTTCACGATCCATGGCCACCACGACCACTGCGGCTCTGGTGGCCAAGAAGAAGAAACGATACAAGTCTAGAGTTTGACACTTCATCTTAGTGTGATACGTCAGTGGCAACGCTGCTGTGAGGGCGCCCATAATACGTATATGATATTTATTCATTAGAGGCTTTCTCTTCCTCACTGTCTTGATCCCGCCATTACGCGTTAAATATTCAGTTTCAATTCAAGTGAGTCCGGCGTCCATTACATAATAATCACTCCTCATATTGAGGCACCGTACCTTCAGTCGTCTCCAACAGCAATATATTTATGTGTATATTACGGTGAAGTGCTCACAATCACATGAAGATCATAAGCATCACTTAAAGGCAAGATCACAGTATTAAGTCAAACTGAAGAAGTAGTGCTATTAACATCAATTAGTATTAAACAAAACATTAACCGATAGATCTCATCATACTACTACTAATCCTGTACAGTAGGTACGACAACGAATTATAATCACTAATTTTTTGCTCCACGAATTCATAACCACCAAATTTTACATTCTTCCATGTTTTTTTATGGTCAGATATTTTGATATTTTTTGTTTCTATTTCTATTCAAATGTTCTTAAATTTTTTTTTGCTATTGTTTCCGATTATAAGTTTATATGCAAGAATTTTGTGTTAAGTTTTTAGAGAGCTATCATCAATTTACAAAATTTATATTTGTAGACAAGAAGGCATATTTATGGAAAGAACAAGTACATGAAATATATTTCGAACTGAATGGCGTCCAATGCTACTTGCTAGTGTGCACAATCGATTATCTATTTTAGTGTTCCTTCGACATAATTTTTATTTTTTTTTAAACCGTTAATTATGCATAACTTTTTGCGAAAGTTCATTTTGCTAGAGAAATATTTGAACACAGCTGATGAAACTTTTGATAAATGTTTTTGCTGGAAGTAAGCTGGCTTGAGCCTTTTGAATAAACTCATTTGGCCTCCAGAAGCGTTCAAACTAAGCATCGTTTATGTCAGGTTATTGGTAGTTAAATATTGTTTTAGTTAAATCACTACCAGCATAGTGCAAACTACGTGGTAGTGCTTTTCTCGAAGTGCATCGTAAAATGTACATCATAGGACTGTATCAGAAGTTTAGTTGGACAGGGAGCAGGTAGACCAACAACATTGCCCACGTCCATGGTTATAGTCAGTGAAGCTCAGGGTTAACCAGGATAACAGAAAATTTTAACTTGGTACTGAATAATTCATAAATATCACTAGATTTGTTATACTGCTGTTGCTCTAGTCACCGAACAACATCAAAGTCTCTTGCTAATGTTCGGTGCTCTAGTGTTGTAATATTTATGAGCAATAATAAATACCTTCAGTAGTGGTCATAACGCTCTGCTTATCTGGTTTTTCCAAAAAATAAATATGACTATAAAATTTGTATGTCGTTTTTTTTAATAATCGCATTTCTGTTATATTTGATAGTATACTACTTACACTAGTGTATTGGGTGCGTTCTTACTAAGCTGAGGACATGTCTCACCTGAAACAATAGAAAGATTTTTTAAACCAAAGGTTAAGTGGATAACTTTTGAAATAGACACGAAACAGGTGATGAAACTTTTATACATATCAGCTTCAACAAGGTTACTAAGATCTCCATGATAGTTCCTTCAAGCTATCTCCGTACCGAAAAAAGAATTGGAGAAAATCAACTCTTAGGGGTACTGAGAAAACTTCTTCAGTGAATGCTACCTGATGGTGGGTCATTTATGCGAACTTTTGGAATAAATTAATTATATATATCGGATAGAAATAACATAGTAAAACATAAGTAGTCGTATAGTCTTTATTGCTTATGCATTATTCTTCTTAAAAATACCAGAAACTGTAATCTTACATACATATCACATACAACATATAATGGTGAAAATTGAAACTATTCCTGTTTTTCTTATTTCGTCACTGCTTGGATCTATATTTTGATACTTCAGTTAATCTGAGAATTTTATCAATAGGTTAGCTAACAAGAATTTAGAATGAATATAGGCCCAGAGACATACGATTCAGATAAAAAATAGTTGAATTATGACAATAGGTAGCTTTTGCTACCTTTTACCGAAATTATCGTCCTGGATCGCGGTGACAAAATGGTTCAAGCGTCAGCTTAGAATGCAGATGTAGATTCGGTCTTTACTAGCAATATATATTCCTTTCTACCTTTCCTATGATGAGTTCGCTATTATCCGCTATTATTAAGCGGGTATTTTTTGGAAAATATTATAAATTACCAGATGCTATCAATAATAAAATATTACGGGAAATAATTATCAGACTCCAATGATAATTCATTCAAGAAACAATAGATGTTTACCCGGCACTTATCACATGGCTCATTGCCTGTCGAGGTTATTGACTAACACAGGTATTATACACAAATACAAACAATAATGATTTTTGAAGTATTTGGAGCGTAAGTTAATAATAATTTTCCGTTTCATCATGATAACTTGATAATACAGTATGCATAGTGGATACCTATTGTAAATGGATAATTACGTAAACAATATTTAGCTCTTATGTTCGATTTGTGTAACAACCGAGACTGTGAGATACAATAATCATTTTTTAAATATGATATTTAGTTATGGTACATATATGTTTTCATACGAATGTGGAGCAGCGTCAGTATTATTCCATCTGTGGTGAAACGGCCTCTTCTGGAGGATAACCAGGAAATTAAACCACTCTCGAACTAATTACAACTAAGTTAACCTTAACTAACCTCACTTCAATCGTCTTGCTAGTCCTAATTTCACCGTAAAAATTGATAAATAACAATACTGCAACATTCTCGATTTTAATAAATCCAGCACCTGATACATAATCAGGAAAAAGCTGTTTAAGCCAACATGTGCACGAGGTATAGAATTGGTGGATTACAAAGTTATCCCTCGAATTAGATCAACTAGTATCAATTTCACAAAACGTCTTCCTCGTACTGTTTATCTTCACAGCACGTAAGCGGAAATATAATGTTGCTATTGCCATCAAATAATACATACGTATCGACCTGTCCCAAATTCGTATCTTGTATCTGAAAAAACCCAGTTCGTTGAATGTTTTCAGATTTAGAAACTGCTTTTTACAAGCCCCTACGTGACAATTTGATAAATAAAAGCGCCGAATAGTACAATAGCTAAGTGTTGTTATAAAATATGAAACTGCTTATTAGGCATTTTGCTACATAACGAAATATGTCCCCAGCTTGCGATTCCAGTTTTGCGATATAGGAATGATTCTGTAGAAATGTCCATCCAAGAAAACACACCACCGACACGATTACATCGATTAAGCTTTATTTATATGCAGGTGGTAACAATAAATAAGATACTAATGCTTCATTGATAATCAAAAATCAATTGATTTGCCAGTATGCTTGCCAGGAAGTGATGGAAAGTTATTCATATCAAAATATGCATCCGTTACTTATTTGCGGTATTACAGATACTGATAAACTAATAGAAACCTTTAAAATACCATCAAGGGGTATTTTATATACAATAACACATAAAAAATATATACGTGTCCCGTTTAAAAGAAGATGCTAACGTCCGTATGGGACAGATACACTCCAAAATTAAGATACACGAAATCAGTTGGATGGCTTATCTTGATATAAATACCTTCCCGGTAGCAAACAACTTCTCAGACAGTACACATACATATACACATTTGTATCAATAGCACTTAACTTGGACGACGGAAGAAGAAATATACAGAAAACACGGGAAAAATCTAATCTCAACATAATATAATTTTTTTCTTAATGGCAAGCGCAAAACATATTCATGATTATCATACTTTCTTTATAGTCGATTTTTGTTTGAATACAATACAGGAAAGGCATTGCTCTATACAATATCGACACACTACATGCTTTTTAGAGGCAGTTTATGTAACCAGATCTATGGATATTTAGAATTTGTGCTATATCCAAATACCTTATCTTAGTCAGTCTACCATTATGAAGGTAAATCTGTGAATAAAACTCTAAAATTACAGATATAATTTTTCAATCAATATTTAATTTGATTTGGTATAATTTTTATTTTATTTTCATTGATATGAATACGAATAAAAGTCGTATAATAATAGAGCTATGGTATATATGAAGACATCGTCAAAAATGCATATATTATGAAGAATCTGTCTACCCCGAAATGACGTAGTGTTTGACACTTTTTATTGAGATCATATATTTCTTGCATGAATACTGCAGTGCTTCGAGAAATATGTATCTAGCAAACGAATAGAACCACAGAAAGCGTTATATATCAAGTAGTTTGACAGCAACAGAAATGTACAAAGGTCCCATGCCATATGGAAACTACTGAACTAAGAATTCAAATAAAAACCATAAGAAGTTTTCCTCACCTGTGGCCCACTTTGAAAAATACAGATTATATAGCTTTGGCTCATATTTAATAAAACTCTCAAAATCTCATGTTTATGTACGTAGTTAGCCTTTTTGATAATTCTCATATTAATGAGACATACCTGACATTGCAGGCAAAAATTATTTCCACTCAATTTCGCAACCCATGTATGAGTGCTGAATTTTATGTTCAGCCCACAGTTATTTGTGTTCTGAAATATTGAGTCAATAGTAACGAATGATTATAGTCCATACAAGTTCAAAAATTGTGAAACACACTGTTCTGAAGTAGCTGATAGTGTTAAAGAAAGACATTAGGATATAGTTGAGTGATAAAAAATGTTTATTTTTGTTATAATCTTGTTGCTAATGGAACTGCGCCATACAACCCAGAAATATATCTGGACTTTGAAAAGCAATTTACTATATGTTAGGATAGGGATTGTGAATATACTGTGAATAGTTAAGTATTGGAAGATTCCTGTATCTGAACAAATATACATAAAATATTTTGTGGAGAGGTTCTTCTAAGAATGTGTCACTTAAAAAACCATCCCATAGTATTAATTAATCATAATTTTTCATAACATAAGTGGGAGACATACTTTTAAAAATGGTGAATGATTCCACCTCATGTAGGGTGGAAGGAAGCTAATTTTACTGGAAAACGGGATCTAATGACTTTAATGTATGACTATATGCATACCCTGTAGATTTAGATCTGGATATATACCACTTCAAAGAAGACAAGACATATTTAGTGTGTAAATACGCCCCTTGCATTTGCATACTCGACAACTGACAGCTTGGCAAACTGTTTTGGTAATTTCTTTATCATCGCTATATCCTCTTAATGCTCACTAGATTGCATTTTTTTGTATGCCTGCATGAATGCGTTAAATATCATGCTAGCTAATCTAAACCCATTCACCATTTTATTGAAAACATTTCCCTTAGACTTCAAAGCATTTCAAGATTTCAACTATTGTTGCCAGGGATGGTGACACTCCATTCTGTGTTGATGAAGTCCTCATTTTATTCTTTCCAATAATTACCAAACTCGTATTTCCCCATATATTTAAAAAAAACTAGAGTCAGGGATGATTGTGATATTTTAAATATACGTTATTGATTGATTATGCATTAGTTAATTCTCAAATCCTTTCAAAAATATCAATGAATAAATATGGGATCTAGTTGGTACTATAGTACATATTTCATAACACATTTTACTAGTTCCGTTCTTTATTGACTAGGTACAGGAAAAATAGCTGTCTAGACAACCATGGCAGGTTTTACTTCATGTTTCATTTTTTGGGTATAGAGGATTTTTTCACTATTGTTTATGTAATGATTCACAACTATAAGAAAAAGCAAAGCAATCAACTTCCTTCTTCAATACCGATTGAGCATGTTTTGTTTGGCTTCCGAAATAATCTAAACGCACCTATAAATGTTTTTCGATTACGGTCAAGTTATACTTTTACATACATTTGCAATAATTTTTAGGTATCCTGATTGGGAGACGTGAACCGTACTGCATATTCTGGTCACATGTAAGCCAGATGAATTAGAAGAATATGGATAACCGCCGAAGAGACAAAACAATGAATGTAAAAGAAAACACAAAACACCGTTAATACCTGTTTAAGTGACAATCTCTCATGAATGTGCATCTTGCACATAATTAATCCACCGTGCTGTTGAAACCAGACCGTTCTACGGTAATCCACTTCCGGCACTGTCACAATAACAAGCCAACTTGCACAGGTCCCTTTAAACTTGGCGCGATGAATCGCGCGCCATCGCGCCTCGATCGGAAGCAACTGGAGGCACGCCGTCGGGACGAACCGTACTCGACAATCTAGCCTACCGCGATGCATGCAGTGCGCCAGTCGGTCGCGGTCTGTCACGAATGGACTTGAAAAACAGAAGAACGTTGAGGAGAGGTTCCAGTTCCAGTGGTAGAAGCGCTACAAAAGTACGGACGAAGCCACACGCATAATCCCGGCATAGATGATGGTCGGTTGTTGACGTTTCGGAACTCGTAAGAGATTTTGTAGATAGTACATGGTCCGATCTAATTTCGGATGAGGGAATTTTTCATCCGACACCTTGACGGCAGGTCCGATGCTTCGGTTTTATATTATAGTGCATCCAAAACTGTTACAGCCACCTACGGAATAATGGATAAATGCTTTTTATTTTATGGAACCCCCCACAGCCGGGTAAAAATCTATAAATCGCAACAATCTCTTTCAGGGGCTGCAGAAAGGGGTGGAATCCATCTCTAAAAAATGGTTAGTGCAGCAAGAACAAGCGTATTGAAAAAAATTGTCAAATTATAAAATTAATTCGAACAAATGGAATGGTTCCGAAATTCGTTTAGTCTATATCAGTGTTCTAAAAATTCTAAATCAAAATTTGGTACATTTAGTGCAATGTTACTGGACACTGTCAGCTAAGAAAAAACCTCTTCAATATGAGGATGAGTGCCATATGCAGAGGTTGTGAATAGAAAAATAAGACAGTTATGCATCTGCCGTGTGATTGCCTAGCTGTCATATCAATCTGAGAATCTATTGTGGAGAAACGCTGGCCCTCTATGGCTAGTATAACGGATGCTCTGATGGTTCAGGTCACTACCTTCTTTTACAGTCTGGGTGGTTGAACACTAAGTTCTAAACAACACGGGGCGGACGTACAAGGTGCCGAATGAGTCCTAATTGCTCTGATCATACCAGATTACTCGTCCTCCAATAAAAGCAGAACTGGTATCGCAACTAATGATTGTGTGCAGGAATGATTCTAATCTGAGGGATAGTACTATTTTTTTACGGTTGAGAGATGTAGAGGCAGACTGCAGACATGTGATTTACCTTTGTGATTTTTGTGGTAGAACTCATTGTCCATAGTTCAATTGATTTGAGAGAACTAACCTGTCCAATCCTCGCCAACCATGCTCATAAGTCAAATTTTTAGATATTTTTTGCAGTTGTGTATGTTAGAATCGGACACACGAAACTGGGATTAGTCTTAATTCACAAAGTTAACATTACTCTTCCACATAGGATTCATTATTTACAAGCTATAAGCTATAACCCAAAAAGTCCATAAGTTTTATGCAGCTGGTATGAACTGGATTTTTGCGAAGTTTGCCGTTTTGTTGGATCCAGATGAGTAGTGTATATGAATTCTGAGCAAGTCTGGAAAATATTATAAACTCTAGCCATCTATTAAAAACAAACATATGATAATAAGCTGGCTATGCTTCTGAGCCGCAGGCCAGACTGCCAAAATAACATATAGATTGGATTTGGATATGGATTGTTGGACTGCTTTCAAAACAATCGAATCGATCTGCGTTGGCTTTGGAAATAAGTACCTGAAATAGATACTTTTATCATGGTGTTCAACATCGAAGTGCCACTGTTATGTTTTGAAACAGTTATTGAAAATGATGGTCATGTTAAAGTCATACCAATCATCTTTATTTGTGTCTAATGAAAATTTTACTGAACAAGCTATTTTATTCTGAATTAATTTTGAAAGTATTTGACAATGACACTTGAACAAGCAACGAAAATATTATTCTTACACAGTTAAAAGTGATTATTTCGAAATTAAACTGAACATTTTTCAAAGAGAAAATCAAATAAAATATTTTTTCAACTACTCCTAATAGTCGTAACTATCCGTCGAAGCTGGCGGCGCGCCGTCCTTAAAGATGTGAAAGTTTATATTGAGTTGTTTGAATTAGCATTTTGAATATATTCCATCATAATCTTTCGAATACATTGAGTAACAAAATATTGTCTCAATAATAATGACCGTGTAAAGAATAGTAAGAAGCTGAAAAGAAGCTTTCGACCTCGAATAGAAATAATAGAGATGGAGTGTAGAATTTTTTATAGTATAGGTCTCAATAGTAGAACATACTGTATGTTAGGAAACAGTTTGTAAACTGTCCTTCCAATTTTATGTACGACCAACGATAAGTAGTTTTATAAAACTACTGGCTCCGCCCACGCACGTTTTCGCCACGCTGTAAACTTACTTAGTTTAAACTATTAAGGAATTGTATGGATTTGTTAATACATTGACCTGTTACATAAAACAGATCGAAAAGAATATTGGGGATCACCTCTGAATATGCCATCTCCGTCTAAATAGACAAAGGCGGGCCCGATTGGTTTCATTGTCCGAGTTTGTGTTGCTGATGAACAAAGGTCTGTAAAGACCAAATCGTTTTTGTCGCATCAAATTCATTGTGATGCGATGACCTGTGCACTTGGCGAGTATCATGTCTGAGTTATGCCTGACATAAATTGAGTATTATTTACATTGAGACAATAAGTCAAATACAGTTTCTGTAGAGAGAAGTGGGGTCATCAGGTGAACAATTGTAACTTGCATGATTAGATTTCAAAACAGTCAGGTTAGATTATTCTTGCGGGACATCTACGCAGTATCTTGCGTTTGTATCTCATTCAATAAGTGAATGAATCTCACAGAAATTACCTAATTTGGGTAATAGATTAAATAGTCCTTTTTTCATACCTTGTAACGTGAACTCTGTGTCAAATCTCAGTCAACTCGTATTTGCAACCAAAATATTTTTGGGTAAGTAAACTGAACTGACCGGCGACAGTTCCCACGAAATCATATTTATAAGTATATGGTTATTTCAAAATTTTTCGATGGCTCCTATATTAAATGTGCAAGACAGCCGGACTGCGGATGGAGCAAAAAATAATTTAACATTTGACACATACTGCAGTGGTCTCCTTGATTCGTCTGTACTTGTTCTGACCATCAACTGAAACCACATATGATAAATAATAGAAAAACTTTACTTAATGATTATAATTCAATTTCTACTCTTATTATGTACGTAATGACTAAGTTGAATAGCTACTACTATTAGCATAATACTTGTAACTTGTACCTGTGTTGTTGACAAATATCAACTGTTCTGAAATGATATACAGTATCAAAGAGGTGGAATAACTGCGCTCCTGATTGATAATAAAAATTGTACTATATCACTGACAAAACACAGTATTGACGATACTTCTTGGAATAGTGTTAGAGCTCATGTCATCCAGACTTCCAGATGGTCGAAAACTCTATATTTCTGTAACCTTTATAAATATATGATATAACTTATGGGTAATGTATGAAGACTCTGCGTGCGTCGTTCAAAGTCAATATTTTCAGAGGAAATATTGCTAGTCTCAGTATTGGCAGAGTAAATATTTTAACAAGTTGAAACGTACATCTTCTAGAAGGTTTATTATTAGGAACTAAACGGGATTGGTATTATCTTGAAACCATTTGATTTGCAATTCATATTTTTTCAATGAAGAGGTATTTGGGGTCTTAGTACAATTGTGGAGGCAACGTTATTTGCACCAGATTTCTAGCAATATTTTGACTATAGATACGATCCACAGCATTTTTCCAGGTATGAGATTATTAAATGATGAACAGTTTTTCCAAGCTATGGAAAAGGCATTATTATGTTTTACCAAATTTCATATCTAATTCAAATATAATTGACCTATTAATTATATACTGCGGACAGGCTATTACGAAAAACGTCTTGTTTTGAACAACTGCATCAACCATGTACCTACCTTGTGAGTGTGACCATTCATGGGCCAAAGATAGACCTCTGTAAATTAGAATAAAAGAATACTGAATTAACTATTAACACATAGCGAGCTGAAACTGGGGAATTGGTAAAAGCTTGGGAAATGCAAAAGTATTACACAGATCCACATTGGTATTGCCAAAGTAAGTTCTGGGGGCAGAAGAGATTTAGTCCTTCCAATATTGCGGCGCAGCTCGATTCTAGAACCTGAAATGTTCACCAAAAAATAAAATTCCAAGTTAAGTCGCACATGCGAATGGCTCTCCGTCAAGAGAGCAGGAGATCTTGGGCTTAACAGATCTGGGAGTATAATTTGTGTACGGCCGAGAAGGTGCCACGTAGTTGTGAAACTAGAAATAACCTCAAATAATAAAATAGTTTCAGGCTTTAAACAGCTTAACAGTCAAAAGAAAATATCAAGAACTATAATCTGTATACGCTGTAGAGGAGGCAGAATTAAAACAATGGCGATTTAGTAATTTCCATCCTGTAATATACCTATATGCTAGTTAGAATTTTAAGTCTGATGGAATTTCGCTGCACCTCCGTGAAACGCGTGTAAGAATCAAAGATGGACTGCAAAAATGGAGAATGTTGTAATCACCGTTATGAGGAGGGTCTGGACACAAGAAAGATAACAATACACTTATACATAGATACCTAGGTCAAGTTCCGGCTATCGACCAATCATAGGCTCCAGCTGTATCACGTGGCTTCCTTTGGCGGACTATTTATTGCTTGAGGGATGGATCCAATCAGAAAAACGAATTGTTAGACTAATATTATTTTTATTATGAACCAATTCTAAGTAAAAAAGGATTACGTAAACAATAAACAGCGCAATTTAGTGCGTAGAGACGACGCTGATATGGATTAAAAATGCTCTCTGTGTGGAGAAACGGTCGTAGCCACAGGCGTGTATCAAGGGTTTTCATTTTCATCAAAATATTATTTTCTAAACTAATATCACTGCGTGTGTAACACAACGTCAACCTGCTTGACGCTATCTCTTTCTATATATGTATGTTATGCCAGCACGCGCCTACGGACCCTAGTCGCTGCACGTTACACATCTCGCATAGCTGTTACTCGTCCTTCTTAGGAATCTCCAGTTGCGATGACACGTATAACAGTACCTACAGAATATTAAGGCTACTATCGGCGATTTATTTTTTCTTAACGAGAGAGAATGCCGCTCTCTGCACTCCAGTATAAGTCATCGTTGACCTTATCTACTTTGCGTAAGACGTCGTTGACCTTAATGTCACGCCGCCGACAAAAATACCAAGTTTTGGTAACATTTGCGGAATTCGGTCAGAACTATACCTAGGAACCGCCTATTTATATTTATTGTTCACAGTTTAACGTCAACAATAACATGTCACGACACATGTTGTCGACATCGATGGATCGGCGTCCAGAAGCTGGAGGTTCTCTTCCCCTCCAGGAAATTGAAATCTTCGGAACTACTACTACTACCAGATCAGACCATCGCTGGAGGACTGTTTGTATGTGTGGGGATGCACCCCAAAGCACTGTTTAAAGCTTCTGAGGGCCTGAGATGCTACAACAATGAATAAAAATTACGTTATCAGATGAAATCGGATACGTGTGTGCGATACTTGGAAAGTCTACCTCGGGGAAAGTAGTTCTATCATACCTTGGTTATCCTTTAATAATTACAAAAAGCCAAGTTGTATCAAATTGAAATTCAATGTAGTAAGATGGTACTTTGGAGCAAAATACTATTGCTATCATTTCACCAACGGCGTGTGCAGGAAAAACTTCCGAGGATTGATTGAAGAAAAAACAAACCTGATACGATTTTCTTATAACAATTAAATCTCAATAAGAGATATTTCACACAATTTCCCTATTTGAAAAAATACTTACAAGTCCTGAATCTTAACCTATTTCCGTAAAATTGTTAAATTTTCACAGATCTTTTTATTAATTTACTTATAAATACTTGGTGTCAGGGTGAGAAAATTTTATAATTCAAAAGCTGAAATCCAACCGTGTTTAAGATAAATAAATCATCACCCGGCCGATACTATTTTATAAACAGTCTGAAGGGCTTCACGGTAATTTGGGCGTTGACTTTCGTATTTCAGGCTGTTCGTCACATTGGAAATAAGGTCCAAAATTGCGTATAATGTCTGTTTATACCAGCTCGAACTTACGTCAGTTCCCAGTACCTTTTTGTCGAAATATAAATCTGAATATACTCAAGTTGTACCACGTACAGTAAAGACGTGTTGTGATTTGTCTTGTGTTTGTGCTAAGATAACAATCTGCAATAGCCTAGGTGAGTTTATCTCACGGAGTACCCAATTCTACCAATTGTATTGTTATTTATTGATATAATGATTTATTTTATTAATTTATTTGAGATCTGTTTACTAGAGAATTGTTAATTCAATTCTTGAATGTTTGCGATATAAAAACAGATAACGTATTCTCTAAGTACGTCGCGAGTTGACCCTTCGTACTTAACTAGTTCAAAGGAGTGGATACTTTGCGAGTTGACCCCTAGTATCTTAGTGTAGGCCTAACAGTTATCATGATAATTCTCCGCCCTAGTTGTTTTGATCTCTTGGTGAGGTATTTCGCGAGTTGACCCTTAATACCGATGATCCTAGGGATGAGTTATGTTATCTGCTTATCTGGTTATCCGGTTATCTGGTGATCTCGTTATCTTGGTATATGTTATTTTGCATCCGATGCGATGAGTTATGTTATATGTTCTCTGCACAGTATATTATTACACCTACCTATTTGATTTTTGAAGATTTATTTGGTGCGTAATCTATTTATGTTTATCTGTTTAATCATTACAATCACTGGTTAGTGATGATGAATGATGAATTGGTTACTCAGGTTCATTTTATTTAATTTCCAGATGTGTCATCTCGAGCGCCTTCCTGATACACGCCCAACCTTCTTTTTATGTTAAATTAGTACTCGTAAGTCATTGTATAAAAATTACAATGTATTCTTAATTAGTTATGTTAGTCATATTGAATCACTACATTATTAAATGTTTATATGACTATTGCACAGAATGATATTTATATTCTTTTTTATCCCCTACATTGGTACCAATTAAGAGATATTTAAAGACTACCTTTAAAAATTATTTAATTATTTTTAAATCCACCATACCTTTCTAATATTTTTAAGAAATAGCAACCCGTCACTGACTTAATTGAAGAAAAAAATAAGCAATTGCTTAAACAAATGAATTCTGGACGTACAGTGTATTGAAAGAATTATACATGTTTAAATCTTTTTTTATTTGTTACAAAAACAGATAATTCAATCCAAAAATTAGAGAGATTTTGAGCATGATTAATTGTCGTGAGAAAATAATTTTACATTTCAATTTGATACCGCATTTTCTAATTATTAAAGGAAAACCTTCTTGGAAAACGAAATTTTGATTTTTAAAACGAGTCATTTATAATCATTAATATGTATGTTAAGAAGTACTAAGTCGATCTGAGACCATTGAAACGAAAATAGATTTTAGTAACCTATGTAGTTTCAATGATCGGGCACAAACAGTAGGATGAAACATGGAAAAGCAATAGTGTAAGATTCAGAACTTCAATCTTGAAAAAGTATTCATAATGTTTTATCAAACATACTGTATCATGATTCCTATACTCGACAGTTAAGCATCGTCGGATCAACAACCACTTGCATCAGATCATGCCAAATATGCTAATAATCGATATAAATGCAGCCATTGATCGCTACATAACTGAAAAACCGTTAGAAGTACACTCCGAGTATGTATGTAGGTCATCATAACGACGTTTGTATATGCATTGCACTACTCGCATAGTAAGCATTATCAGATGATTTTTGATATTGAAAGTCTAATTCAGTTAGTCATTCTAATGAATGGGGTACGCCTACTGAAAATATAAAAACGGTACTTCTCACTCACACCTAGTTGAGTTCGTAGCCTGCTGGTATTTCGTTATTGAAAAAAATTCTATGTGGATCCCAACAAATAAATAAAGCATTTAGTGAAAATATCTAACAAGTTCTAGAAAAATCGGAGCTGATATTTCTGCGGCGTCTTCCTACAATACGCTTTATACTCTGCTTAAAATTTTCCCCAAAATAAAATACTGATTGCTGAAGTTACGCAATCAAAAAGAATCCACCAATCTGACAAACCTATAGAAATGAATTCTGAATAATCTACTAATTACATTTTTTCAATTTGAATTTAGCTTTTACTGCCATCAAACATCGTCTATAAAAGGAAAAATTGTCTTTGATATACATAAACTATTTACTGCTGACAGTTTTAAGATATCAAAAAAATATATATTCAAAATTATCAATGAAAACAGGAAAAATATAATTTTGAAGAGTAGCTTATTTTTTAGGAAGCAATGTTTTTTCAGATTTTTTCTTCCATCACTCCATCATCTTATGCTAAAATCTCTAAAAGCCATTTAATTAAATGTATAGAACGAATGTCTACCCTTCACACGAACTAAGCATAGGCACTAAACACCTATCGATAATATCTGACTACCAAATGTTACCGACATCCATCGCCCACGCGATCTTACACTTACCAAACCAATATGTACCGTTCCAGCAGGTATAATTGGACCGCTAGATTATTTATATCCATCAAGAAGCATCTTCAAATGCATTTATTATTTATTACATAACATGTGATTGGAGACTGATAGATGCGTGTACCAGGAACAGTTTTTTTAACAAACATTGTTCCGAATAAATTACAGAGATATACCAGCGGAGAAATGCCGGTTATAAGTAATCATGATCACGATGAACTTCCAGACAACGTGGCGGAAAATTAATGACAAGCCTTATAAAAATGTTGTTCGCTATGAGTGACTGTTGTGTGGGAGTGCCCCGATCTGGTCATACATCATATGTGTTTACAGAGTAATCGTATACTTCATGAAATTCTAACAAGTACCCAGGACTTTCACCTTTATTCCTAGCAGAAATTTCCATATTCGGGTTTTCAGCCATGTGGTTTTCTGGGCAATGTTTGAAACTATTTATTATGAGAAGAAGGCAAAGCTGGTCAGATAAGTCTACTTCTTGTCTTGTAGTAGCTTTATATATATTTTATATTATTCTGTAAAGCTCGAACATCGCGATACCACAGAATTTTCACAACTCAAGCTGGCATGCAGTCACACATCAGTGAAGGTAAATGAACATAACCAGGTCAAACGTATGAAAAATCTTCGTACAGCATATCATTCGTGAAGTAACCAAGTATATAATTATTGATACACCTGTTATGTTACCTTCACTTTTATGCTAGATACAACAGGTTTTTGTGCTTTTATTTGTTTACGCCAAAATACATTTAACATGAAAAATGTATGTGCGTGACTAACAATACTACTACGACCGAGAATTGAGTATGATGACCTGCAACTATGCTTCGATCTTGCTCTGTTGAGCAGTTACTTGAGATAAACTAATGTATAACATTTAATTTGATATTTTAATACAACATAATAGAGAGACTTATTGAACATTTTGTTTTATGTCAACTGAGATATGCCTGTCGAATTTCAGGATATGTCTGACTCACGAATAAGATTCGCTGGATTTGGAATAATTTCAAATGATTATGCTCTTGAAAAAATATGTTCAATTCGGTTGACTCAGTTTGTTACACATTTTAATAGGATTTTATAAGTGTCGATCGACTTGAAGCATGTCCATAGAAATATTCGGAAGATTAAAATCTTGTAAATTTTCAAAATGAAATAGGATTTGCCGAATTGGAATAAAATTAATGGCTTACCAGTATTTTTAATATTTTCATAATTTGATTGAAAGCGGAAATGAAATGAAAATCCAATTCAAATATTGATTCCTAAACAGAAATAATTGCGTGGGACGTACAGAGTTAACCTACCTGTTTGAGTTTTTGGGTGTTACTTTCAATGTCAGTACCTTTAATATATGGGGTTATGCATTCTCATGACCTAAGAGTTCAACACTGTTCGCCTGTTTAATTATATGAACGTATGTGATCACCCATATTATTAAAAGATAAAATTCACCAATCTTTTTGTTATTTTTCAACAACGTATGGTATTACACTAATATAATTTTAATTTCTGATTTGAAATAGCTCCTACACTGAAGTAAATTTCCGAAGCCTCCCACTCGATACGGCTAGACGAGTTTATAAAATTAAAGGTCTATTTCTAAAAAGCTATATAACCACGTGAATATATGAAAGCAGTTATAATCAGAAATGCACAACAAAACGAAAGTTTATTATCCATAAGGAAGTCCTCAACACATTACACGTGCGATGTAAGTAGAAATTGCTACCAGATTTATCAGATATTTTCAGCTGACGCCGACTGCAGATTTATAGGGTGTCCAAACTTGCTATTGGGAAAATGTATAGAAAACTTTGCAGAAGCTTTGCTTTTTCAAAAAAGTATTTGTTGAAGCTCGATGAAACGAGCGAATTGATTATTTATCAAAAAATATATGTCCTCTGGAAACATACAATTGAGGTTGTTATCGAGAATAAAGGTTCAAGGCAATTAATCGCGAAGATTTCCGTGAGTTGTAAGGCAGAACTGTTGTGCCAAAATACAATAAATAACGGATGTTATTTCACCAACACAACCAACATATCATCCATAACGCAATGATTATGGATAATCCAGGACTATCTGTGGTGAATATTGGCTTCATGTTACTATTAAGATGGAAATTTACTGTCTCTTCGTTTTAGCATTTTTTTATATGCGACATACAATCATGTTGTACACAGGTATAATTGAAATATCATTGGTTTTGTTCGTCTTTGTTGGCCAATAAACAGAACGCGTTGTGGCGTCGATATCGCTCCATCAAAGCACACCGTCGTATGAACACGTATATTACATCATGTTCATAGGCACAAATATAAAATAACTCCCGCTGCAACTGCACTGTCGTGCACGTTTCATGAATAGCAAACATTTTGTTATCTAGTATTTGGCGCCATGCGAGGATGGTCGTATTGTCATGTATCGTCATATTGGCATTTTTGTCAAACATTTTGCCAAGCAAAGCAAATACAAATACGATATTACACATGATAGTAATACAGCATAGCAAACAGAAACTAACCATCTATTTTCTTGTGGACTCCTTAAATAACGATTTTTTACTAAAATGCTTGTAACATTTGACAGTGACATGAATTCCCGGTAGTGTTTGACAAACATCTTTTTTTTTTATTTGAAAATACAACCGCATCAGCCAGAGGCTATTGGCGGCGGATTTGGTGATTTACAGTTTGTGTAATATGTTTATACATTTAAGGTAGCTGAATAGTTGTTGCAAATTACATTGGTTTCCTAATATGTCTTTGAGATTGGATCCGATATTATTAATTACTCTTTCATGTTCATACATTGGGCACTCCACTAAAAGGTGTTTAATTGTCTGTTGCACTTCACAAAAAACACAGATCGGTTCAGATTGTCTGGAAATTAGGTACTCGTGGGTAGCTCTGGTGTGGCCGAGTCGTAAGCGGGTGATGATCGCCTGTTGTCTCCTGTTGGTGGTGAGGGTCTGCCATGGTGCGAAAGATGGTTTTATCTCTGACAATTTTGACGGAATACTTTGCCACATATTGTTCCAGTAGTGTCACCGGATATATATGATTTGGAGAGTTTTTCGTCTATGAGTCCTGAAAACTTAGCCCAGTCTGCCACTTTTATCCTCCATTTTTCTGGAGGTGTTTCGTTACTAGCATTATTTTCAGAATTTGAGATAATAATAGGAAAGTGGTCACTGCCATATAGATCGTCTTCTGTTGCCCATTCTAAACTGGTTAGTAGACTAGGAGTACATAAGCTTAGATCAATTGTGGAAAATCTACCGGATCCTGAGTCAAACCTGGTGCTGCTTCCATCATTTAGTATGCTGAGTGTGGATGTTTCAAGGAGACAAACATCTTTGACATTTGTAGTATACAATAATTGAACAAGCGTCCACAAAATGATATTCTTTGTAAATATCTTGAAGTCAGCATGTTGCAATGTAAAGTCTTGAACCAGGTTAGGATAGTGGCGTGCCCTATTCGACGTAATTATATTTCATTTATGGGTGCCATTTAGTTGGATTGCTTACAATTTCCCTCTCTATAGCTTTCTCGTCACGTAATTTTGGTGAGGGATCCTTTGATTCTCATGGAATTTTTGCGGCGATATGCTGAGATCACATGGAAGGTGATTTTTTTTAAATTGGTGATGCAGCAGAGTGATTAGCAAAACACAAAAAATATCAGTACTTCCTGAAACTCCTCGTATTTCGAATCATTGATAAAAATAATTTTACTTCCGATGCCAATGGGCGGGGTAATATTGTAACCAAAATGTCCAATTCGATATATGTAACATCATGTGACACATACATCTGCAACAACTATTTCACCAGCTTCCGTGGGTCTGTCTTTCCGATCATCTTTGTCCTGGCCCCTCTATAAAGTGAGTAAGAACAAAATTAAATAAGGCTCGGTCGGTTTTTGGTCGTTTTCGAGGCAACCGCTCATTTTAGAAAACTCATTTTAGGTGGGTCGAAAATTGTTAGCGCGTTTTTTTGAAATCCTCACGCAAAGGCAGATAGCCTATAGAGCTTCATAAGCACTGCGCGAGGATACATTTCTATTCACTAATAACTAACTTCTTTTTCTGAAGGGATCACTTCTTTCTGCTTCCGTTTTAGTAACTACTACTACAAATTACGGCACAGAATATGGATCAAATAATCCTAGTGCGAGAGTGCTATTTAGTATCTTTTACAAATACTGTTAGTAGGTATGTAAAATTCTAAAATTTTGGAATTATAGAAGATTTAATGTATTTCAACATTCTAGATATGTTTTAAACTTCAGTAGATCAATATGTCCACAATCAGATCCAAACATTTATTTCTAAGCTGAAAAAAGTACAGCATTAATCTACTTGATGCCATTTTTGTCATTAATGTTTAGGTGTTAAGAAATTTTTAATTTCTAAATTATGAGTAGATAGTCTTATTAATATTTGCTATCCAAAATCTTTGAAACTTGATGAGTATGAAATACCGGCTTGACTTAGCTGATTTGATGTTTGTCATCTACGCTCCAATTTCTAATTTAGATTTAATTCAAAGCAGGGTGTTGTTTATTGCACTTCAGGATATGAAATATAGGTAGGTACTTTTTGTAAGATGCACCTAACTCCACAAATTTATCCACACTAAACGTTAGGTGAGATTTAAATAAATCAATCCTTGGACGGCACTGTAGACTGATCTATAGCAGCCCTTCCAAAGACCTCAAGGATACACTGTAATGTCGATTAGAAAGTGGTACCATAAGCTTTGCATATTTTCCGTCGATGGTTACGATAACCTCAAAAATAAAAGGATTCTCAAGTACCTATAGATTTTTTTCGCATCTTATAGCTCATTTCCAATTATCCCCTTTCTATTCTGCGACAAGTAAGGGTATTTTTATGAATTACAAAGAACCCAACAGGTAGCACGGGAGGGGGGGGGCGAGAGAATACAAATGCTCACATTCAGCAGCTGGTTACTAATAAAGGCGTAGTCCGTAACTGAGACAGGTACTGAGCCAAAACCAGAGGCAGCGATAATTCTAATAATATTAGTTTACGTTAGCAGAACATTCTCCTCATGAGGTATAGGCACTTTTTACAAGCTTTTATTCAACTAGCAATGTATGTAGATATGTATCTATGTCACTATGTAACTATGTTTGTTCGGAGGAGTCTTGCAACTTTGAAGCAGATATCTTCACCGATTGAGCTGAAATTTTGCATACACGTTTAGTTTGGATGGCATGGTTAGCTGTGTGACGTCATTCTAAATCCAATATGGCGGTGTTGGGTGTTCCCAAGATGGCGGACTAGACATTTTTCTAGTGCTCTTCTACAATATGGGTATCAAATGAAAGGACATGCGGAGAATACGAATAATAGTGAAAAAAGATGGTGATCATATTATACTCTGTTGCTCCGATCCGTCTGAAATTTGGTATACTGTGGTTTTTGCGATAACTAAAAGTAAAAAATAAATTAATACCTAGTATAGAAACTTAGAAAGATTTTATTTAAATGCGCTAAAAATAATATAATAAACTATTCCTTTAAAACATTGACGATAAACTTATAACGTCATTACACAATTTATATAAGATAAAAGTTTGTCGCGAGATTTACCTGTGTAGATAAACAAGTAAATTAAATAACCTGATCAGATTGATTTTAATTTTTAAAATTTTCAAACTAACAATAAGTAAATAGGAGTAGTTAAATCTCGCGACAAGCTTTTGTCATATAAATTGTGTAAGGACGTTATAAGTTGATTATTTTATTCTTTTTAGCGCATTCAAATCAAAGCTTGATTAAAAAAAAGTTTTTTTCTTTCAATTTATGCATAGTATTTATAAGTTCCCTAGATTGCATGCATGTAGCCAGAAATACTACACAGTCATTGACTTGCTTATATGTATACATTATAAATAGATGAGACTGCTAGTCTGCGTAAAAATAGCCCTTTTCGTGACACTGTTCATGCCCGAGTAAAACAGTGTGAGTACTTTAGGGTCATATTTCCTACTTTAAGGTTGCCATAACATTAATTTGTTTGTCAAAATGTTCTTTTGCTGGTAAACGGTAACAGAGTCGTTTTTTATTCCATATAATATTCTAGTTATCTACTGAACTACACTTTTCGCTCACTGCACATTTTCCCTTCTTTTTAGATTTCGGGATTCAAATAAAATGTCATTAACGGAAAAACCAATCTTTGTATTGACGTTGCGTTCAAAGAATCGCAAAACAACGAATAAGTTCAATGAATCACAGAACAAGGCAATTTACAGAAGAAAAAATAGCGTTATAAAATGGGTCAGATAGCTGATTTTGCTAATCTATGCTTTCTTTTCTATGTTGCCGGATTTTTCCGTCCATTCATATAAGGAAATCTGAAATTTCGAATATAAATTAGGACATGTTGGGTACCCTTGGGTGAGGTATCTTCATAGTAATCTTCAAATGGAGTTTATAAATACGGCTCCTAGTATTTAAAAATAGTACTGAGGTGGAATACGTTTAATGATAGACGTAAAGGTTTATAGAACGTATTTGGTGAATGAAAAGCACCAACTCAGCGTTATGTAAAAATACAATTCTCTCTTCTTTTATCGCATGTGGTTTCTTCTGGAAATATTCGTCGCTGTCTATCGCTTCAGAGGTAACTAGCCTTTCTTCGTATTAAAATAACGAGTACATGACTTCAAAGTTACGTTTTACGTTTTACAGAGTCTCATACTACGTAGGTACTACTAGAAACAACCGTACCTACTACCTTACTTAATGCTAGTACCGATCACAGCAGGTTAGTTATGTAGTTGACCATCGATCAAATCGATCAAACATGATTCATATAGGTGCTATCTTTCGTTGAGTGTCATAAATCGTTTTTTTGTAGTTTTGGATCTTCCAATACAGAATGCATTACATTACAGATTTTACTTACTTTTAATTTCAAGATAGTGTTTTATTGATGTTTCATGGGACATACATCACGAAAAATATAATTTTGTTGGCATTGATATCAAGTTTTAACCACGATAATCATCCCTACTTGATA
The DNA here is from genome assembly GCA_949316355.1 of Bruchidius siliquastri. Taxonomy (NCBI): domain Eukaryota; kingdom Metazoa; phylum Arthropoda; class Insecta; order Coleoptera; family Chrysomelidae; genus Bruchidius; species Bruchidius siliquastri. The sequence continues at coordinate 41,025,275 of OX438529.1, forward strand.
GACATATACGATTGTTATTAATATATGCTGTTTATTTAGCCTTAAGAGTAGTTATTTGAAAAAGTACCCATCCTGTATTTTCGGGTGAGATTTCTAATGCACCAGTTATAATCTATGATCTATTATTTCACGAAACATTAATTTATACTTTTGCCTAGCTACTCAGTTGTATATCATCAACAAATATCGCAAAATTACACGAGAAGTGTTAAGAACAGAATTACAGATGTGCAATAATTGCAGAAATGTGAAGACCCCGGTAATTGCGCGATGTAACCATCGTATCGCATTACGTATATAAGTATGATGAATTAAGACTTTCTTTTAAAAGGTACATTGCGTGATTAAGTGGAAATAATAAGGGATTGCGCATTGATGTACTTACCTATTACATTCACTTCATTTTGTGAAGAATCTTCGTGTGAATTATGGCTCGGAAATGGAAAGTGCAATACTGCTATTAGGAGATAAACCATATATACCTTCCCTTGCGAGGTACATAGGAGCTAAGGATTACCGGACAGATTACAGACGGAGTCAAAGAATAATAGACTTGATTTTTCATGATGTATCAGCCATAAAAATAAAAGAAAGTATATATGGATTGTAATGTTTTGCGATCGCAATATTCCCCCGCCTATAGGCATGCGAAGTTAAATGAGGTACAGCATTGTTCATCATGCAGCACCTCCAACATAATACACTGCACCATGCAGTTTAACTATATCATATGCATCTAAATGCGAAAATTGTTAGTCATTTAGTGATATATCTCGATAACATCCTTACTCCTATTAACGCACTACCCGCACTTCAAATCATGAACAATTCTGAGAATGTCAAGAATGGCTATCGAATGTCTTTAACTAGTTAAAATTCTTCTGCAACCTTAGATCTTCTGATTTCTGTAGAGGGGAATTTTACTGGTGTCCTTGGCCATGATTAAGCAAGTCAGGTTGTCGGTAGATATAACTATATTCTTCATCACTTCCAAGATAATTTTTAGAAAAAACGCAACGACAATTTTATAGCTTAATTGAATAAGGTAAAACTTTATCATCCTGACACACTTATTTATATATTTATTTGTAGTTACTTCGCTGTCACAAAATGAACGAAAAGGTGTAAAACAATAAAAATATTTAGGTAAAATTGAAAACCAACTATGCTATTATTATATCAAGTTATTCGTTTAAATTTCAGATAATATAGTGAGAAGAAAAATTATGCATTATTTAATTTTTCAAATTCTATAAGAATAAATGTAATGCGTTTGAGAATTGAAGGTAGACCTACGTCATTCTCAAAATACGATAGATGAAAATAGGTAAAAAACGTGGAAGCCAATAGGCAATAAAGTTGGTCTTAGCTTCAATCATTGCTCTGCTAGTTATAAAAAGAGATTGTAATCAGTACACTATGAATATCAGATCACTGATAGAAAACGACTAATCATTGTTCAAAGAATATACATTTCTCAACTACATATTCTACTTCTACTGCCAAATCAAGAGATGCAGCTAACAATATTTATGAGATGACTTTATAACAACGGCTTTCACTCACGATTGTAATAACAACATCAACATCGTTATCTCTTTTTGACACGCGAATCATCGGTTTTCCCATACATGTGTCAGATTTAGTTCCATCAATTGACAACATCCTCGCAATTAACTTACGTATGTATATAATCAGTTTGGAATTTCACTCAAATGAAGACTCATTCACTCTCCCCGTTCATTTTCTATAGGTAGTCTGCCAAGAAGGCAAAAATCAAATTAAATATGGACAGATAGTGTAAAGATAGACTGGCGAAGTTATAGCAATGAAAACATAAGGAATGAACAAACTATGTTATGTTGCTGCATTCTGGTAGATGAACAATCTTAACACTCGGTATATTTTGAAAGACTGAATACGCACTTCATCAGCAACCTCGTCTGATCTGTACCAACAACCCGCAGAATCGATGTACTGCATCTCCAAGAAGCAATAAACTGTATGTCAGACAAAACTTTCGAGATATTATCTGCTTCAAAAAGCATATGAGTCGCATTATGTAACTGAATAAACCAGAGTTCCCCGTTCAGATGGGAAACATGCTATTTTCCTGCCTTTTTGTTCATCAACCTGTCACTTCCGATATAATGCATAATACGTGAAAGGTTACGCTGTGTACACAGGAAACTCAGAGACAATCGGGGCGTTACGACTTCACAACTATGGAATTCTCTATGGACATAATTGCAGGTGTCTGTTAGACTTCCAATAGGTTATGAAACTCTATTCAAATATGAAATTTACGAAGCTTGATGATGCTTTATTTAAACATTTTTTAGAACAGCTCGATGGGTATTAAAATATGTTGGAATAGTATGATGCAAACGAAAACACCATCAACCATGTTTTTCCAAATGTCAAACAATAATACTATTTTTTATTACATCAAATTCAAGTATATTGACGCATTACATCGCATACTGTAATTCGGTTGGAAATATTTTCTCAATATGATGAAGGCAGATTTTTGATTGTTTTTTAATTCTTTCTTTTTTTCGGAACATATGGTGAAACGTAATATCTTTTTGTAGATATTTGGCAGTATCGATGCCTCAGATGCTGCTTAGCCCTTTTAATGTTTATTATTGGTGGATTCTGGGTGATAGATAATGATTAAAATTTAGTATATTATAATTGCAAACTCACCAAAACAGTAACAATACTATGACAGACAATTGAACAAAGACTCAAAAACCATTAAATAATCGTGTTAGAATAGAAAGTATTTGGATATAACAAATAGTAATTTATGCCACTAGGTTCGATATGATATACAGTTTTTTAGGCATAGTTACCAAAGACAATAATTATTAATTGAATAAATATTCTTGATGTAGTTTAACCACCCTATATAATAAAGTGTTGGGGACTATTTTGTCAATTTCTCATGAATTAGAGCTCTCATCTGGAGCCGTACGTGTGTGAGCATAACGCTGGGCGAATTTCGGCGTCGAAGGCATACATGGTTTATATCTCCCTTGTGATTTGCTCCTCTATGACGTCACGCGGAACGGGATCGACAGCATCGGATGAGCATCGACATACGACGTCGGTCTTATTTCCATGCCGAAAACGGAATGATTGTAGCGAAACGCTACAATTCAATATATTTGACACATAATATTTTTTATAAACATTCATCAGTTTTTGCAACGCCGCGACGTAGATCGAGTTCTTTGAACGAAACGGGGTATATTAGAAAACAAATAAACATTCCCGTTCTTTTCCGGAATAGTAAACACATTGTGTGGGCTATATACAAAACTGTTTTCGTCAAGCCAGGAAAATATTTATTTATTGAAGCGGAGGCGGGTTAGAAGGTAATATGGTGGAGGAAGTTCCATCACAGGAAATTCATGTTTTTTTTAAAGAAGCAGAAACAGACAAAAATATGTTGGATATACATTTACTGACAAACCGTATCAGTTTTTAAAATCCAACATAGAATAACTTTTTGTATGGAACAAAAAAGTGCTTATTCTAAATAAAAACTAATTGACCAGGAAAAACATGCCAAGATTAAATCTGATAAAATTCAAATTATTATCAAGTCGAACATATCCCAAGATATAAATATGGAGAAAAGTATATCGAATAAAGTTAATGAGGTATCCTTATAGATCTATAACAAGCGTGTTCCAAAAGTCGTTCTTTTGGAGAACCTCGGCGTTCTGAAATGAGCTACTAGAGTGTTTGTTCCCCGATGGTTACAGTCTACAGTGAGCATCACAAATCTAAACATCGTAGTCTCATGTCCATGTCCATGACATTTACAGAGCACTACCCTCCATTTAATTTGGTTGTTACGCGACCCATAAAGCAGCCATATTTATAAGCAGTACCCTCTGCGTCGGCCAGGCATGAGAAAGAAGGCAAAAATACACGTTCACTTCTCCATTTGCACCCCGATTAGACAATCGTATATAAACAGTTCTGTTGTTTGACACGCAGGTATCCAGTTCGTGATCTCAATGAATGGACTGTGCGGACGATTTGTTGTTGATTTGAATTATTGACTTAAACGGCTTCAACTTCGACTCTGGCGCCTATCTACACGGTTATCATCAGCCACTTCCGGTCATCGCAGAATATAGCCTAGGGATTATAGATAAGTGTGGCATTTTCTTTATATATATACATATTCCCATATGAAAAACTTATTTTAAACTAGCATTTTTTCTCCTATCAAACCCCATAAAAACAGTACATTGCTATAATCCAAAATTTACAATGACATGGAAGAGTTATGACTTGAAACGAGGAGGGACGAAAAGAAAAATAACGTAGCAGTAGCAGTTATCTGCTACTCAGATTTCAGCAGCAAGCAGCAAATATGTCGTTGCTTAGTGGAACCCGTACTTTCATTCCTGTCAAAAAAGAATCGAGATGCTCGACTATTTTTTTCTGATTGCCATTGGAAAAAAGTGTTATTTAGCGACTCGTCAAATTCAGTATTATTTTTTGGTAGTGATGCTGCACAGCTCTTACAACGCTGTAACAAAAACGACCAGATTCCAAATATGTTTCTGGTACTGTGAAGCACGGTGGTGGCAACGGTATGGATTGAGGTTACTTTTCTGCATATGGAATGGACCCTATTCACAAAATTGACAGTAAATTGAAGGCATATCTATGTAAAGTAATACTAGAAAATGTGATGCCACCATATGCCCATTCGGGTAATTTATCTGCAGCTTTGTTTTTTGATATGATGCAGTATGTCACTAATTATGGATTCATCAATAATTTAGCAAACAGTTGACACTCATTTTTGTTCTCATTCAAAAACATTCCTGGGGATAGTTAATGTTATGCCATTGTAATTTCAAATTTTAATTTTCAATAAAGTTGTTCTGTCGATCATTTATGTTGTTTTAATTAGCGGCAGTATGCAACGATAGGATGACAATCGCAGGATAAGTTACAAAGTAATTCATTATAACCAGATTTGGATTGATCTCAGGACTATTTGAGACCTTACACTGAAAAAATATAATACCTAACTCACCGGGAGCTTGAAATCAGTATGCCGATATTTACCGGACTATGCACTGCCTGTAGCCGTAGGAAAATACCTGCTCGACTCTTTCTCTACACAGGAAGAGCATCATTACCTGATAGATGTCGTGCCATGAAATTTTTTGCGACGATTCATTCATTTATGGAAAACGAGCGCGGAAGCGTTTTTGCTATAACTCACCTGCTGTAAAAACGATCAGCGACTCTTGTAAATTAAAATTAAAATATCACCTGATAAAACAGATAAGGGATAATTGACACAACATAATTTCGAGGTGAATCCATGAAACTCGAAATGAAACTATCGAGTTCAATACTAACATACAGTTACAGAGTCTTATCGCATTACACTGCAATACGTAAGTGAACAACTGATATTAATTAGAAAAATTAGAGAGAAAAATGCAGGAGGCTGTAGGCTCGATCCCCACTGGCGACAACATTTTCCTTCTAATTCTTCTGATTATTACTAACACAATGTTATTAATCACTGTCCTAAAAATTTCTACGGAGATACAGGCCCCTACAGGAGGCCGATGTTGCTGACCGTTTTTTATTGAATAAATATTCAATGATTGATGTACCTAATCAAATGCCTTTTTATGCAATAAATGCTATTTTTGTACCACATAGAATGGACAAAAATTATATTTTCAAAAAGTATCACCTATAGGCTAAAAAATGCTACTATGCTACAAGCATACATTTAACAGGTTTTGACGTTATTATTAACAAAAAAACCTAATCGAATTCATTTTTTAAGGCTCTATTTAAATCAAGAGACTTTAATTTAGTAAATTTTTTGAAACTTCTAGATGTTGATTCATTCTACTAGTATGGAGTGGTTTTAACGTAATTTTATGAATCGAAAAATAAAATGACGAAATTATGTGAATAAAATTCAGAAATTATGCAGTATTCCGAAAACCACAAAATTAATGACGGTTTTGTGTAAGTGATTTCATAGAATTTTCATTAATTCATGAAGACGGACACAAAATTCATATGAATTAAAATACACATTTATTACTGGCAAAAATGGAAACTATCAAATAAAAAACCTTATTATTGCAATGACTGAGGCTTGGCAACATACGTCGACCTGGCCGTGAAAAACAGTCCGGTATGAACCCGGTGTAGTGTATGTGTGTTTGTGATACTTTGCAACTGTCAGGAAGGTTGCGGTCCTAGTGTTGTACGGTATAGGCAGAGACCTTAAAATGAGTATCAAATTTTGTGAGATTGAAATCCTTCTATAATACTATATATGAGATGTAATCTGGTGAAGATTTTTATTAATTCTACTAGCTGATCTTCTGGGTGGATGACGCCAAATTACTTCTGAGAAAAACAATCTGGTTCTGGAGAAATATATAAAGACAATAGTGTGCTATAGTGAATATATGCCCATTAAAATAACTGGCATTCATCAAAAGCGTAACTCGTCACCACGTGATAGTTCACACATCCCTACGGGGGATCCGATTTGTGTATCAGTCATATCAAGTTTCTCATATGCCTCTTTAAAAATACGTCCGATTCTCACGATCATGTTTAGGGATGTGGTATATCGAATGAAATATTACATGCTCGAATCTTCCTTTTCGAAACAGGGTGAGAAATGCACATCGATATATAATTTTACAGTCAAACGGTATAACAACAATGTCAGCAGGAAGTACGGATACCTTACAAGAATAGCAGTGATGCATTTTTACATTATTTTTATATGTATTGTGAACGAGGATACGCAGAATATACAAAACAAATGCTGTACAATAGTTGCTCGTTGCTAGATCTAACGAGTAGAAGAAAACAGAGTCAGAAACTCAGATCTGAATTCACAAAACACAAAATAGTATCCGAAAATTGTTTTGGTTGGATTCACGGTCATCGAAATTGAGAGATTACTTTCTAACTACATTTCGGTTCATCCATTTCAAACTACCTTCGCGTGTATACATAAGTACAGGCAGAATTTCCTTAATTTTCTTTAGCATGTAGAATCGATGTGTGAGAAAAATACAGGAAATGAAACAGGCTCACTCTATAGTCTAGTAATTTTCGCAATTCAAATGATCAACATTTCTACGCAAGATGTAGGTAACGAATACTGTACACAATTAAGATATTCCACTATACAGTTGTTCATGATAAGGTGGGACGTTATGCCATAGTGGTTTCACGGAATATCCCTACATTTATAAAATGAACGCGTAGGAAACATTTAAGTAGTGATTATTTAAATTATACACAATAAGCGACAAAGTCATCATGTTTTTATTGCATGTATTTGCTTGTCACTTTGACATTTCGTCTTGAGAATTTTCTATTCTATTCAAAATATTTCAGCACGATTATTTTTAAAATAAATAATTTATCTTTGTCTTAAATACAGGAAACTAAAATAATAAACGCAGATAACACATTCTGAATCATAAATAACGCGAACAAATGAAGAAATTTCTATCCAAGGCTATGTGTTTGGCACAGCAGATTTGACAGGGAAGAGTGCTACTCGTATTCAGCGGAATGGACGGACATCATGACCTTTACTAAAAGGCTTGGAAGGTTTGACACTAAGGAACTACCATGTCTGCCATGGTTCTAGTTATGGTCCTTGGGGCTACTACCACTACTACTACACTATAAAGAGAACCTTCAAAAGGGCAGCATTACCATGCGTTGGGAGAATCGCCCATTTATTCTAACATTTGTGTTTCATCTCCTTTTTTTTCTTAAAAATTGATTATACATACTAAAGGAAATTCTGCCAGCACTGTACATATTCGCACTTTTCAAATAAATCCGTATCTGCATCTGAAGGGACCGTGATATAATATTCAGTTAAGAATTCTCAATATCCACCTGACGATGGTTTATTGTAGAATAATAGATGTGTCGAAGCATAGTGCGACAATAATTTGTCTAACTTCTATGATCCAAAATCCGGGAGAAAAAAATAATACATATAGCAGCAACAAGTTGTTCTTCTTCATCTTTACATAAATCTGGTACAGGTGTCCAGCACTCAGCCCAAGGAAAACTTCCACAAACCTGTTACTAAATATCAACATCGGTATTCGTGCCAATTATAATAGCGCGCTTGTTAAAAATTATCCAATCCACGAATAAGTATTTAGGCTTTAAACATCGTTTTAAGCACCGCATATTAAATTTATCAATACGAGAATCAGGCGCGAGATATATTTTTTATGTACATAAATTCATCTTAAAATATATTAGCCCCAATACCGCAGTGCATTCTTAGCATACTGGTCCAAAAAGATGAAGCGCTGTGTTCGAAAAGATCCATAGCTTTTTCATATCGTCTGTCTGCCTGACCTTAATGAGAATGTTATGTAAACTCTATGCATTACGAGTAGGCAGAAAAGAAAAATAGCTAAAGCTTTGCATGCTTACCCAGAACTATTTAACGTTCTTAGAGAACAAACTACTAATGCAGAGCGACCAAATAACTTATATACACATAGCTTAAACCACGCTATGCGTTGGGGGATGAGATCAAGCTTTCTGCCTATGAACCGCCACTAAGTCTTCGCAGGAAGTTGGCTAGATTTCTCAGGGGCCGATCATTAAGTGTGGTGGTGGATGGCTGGCTTCTGGTGCATTCACCGTCCACGCCTCCATTCTCCAGGGATCTATACTTTCTACAATGCTCCTCTTGTTGTACACCAATGAACTGTTGGAAATCAAATCAACAGTTTCGCGGATGACAGCACCCTTATTTTCTGCATGGAAATAGGCAAATCACGACCATCCCGAGACCTCAAATAGACGGGAGCAACATGCTCTACAGATTAATGAGGAAGCTGGTTCTCCTCCGCTCCAGGAAATTGTGTTCACAAGAACAGCTACTGCTATCCTACAAGGCCCAAAGCAGACCTTCGATGCATTACGCTCTCTGCAGATTTTGGATACAAGCCCTAAGGGAGTAAGTAGCACGTTTGGTGGATGTGCCTGACCTTACAAAGAACCCCATGTAAGAACATCGAAGAAGGGTGGTTGATCTACCCCTATTCAATATATATAATATCTAATGGCGGATTTTCGACCATGCTGTCTCGCATAATATCATCAAGAGCCGTCACTTCAGTAACCACTAGAGGGGACCGTATCTCCTCACTAGGCCGAACACCTCAAACTTTTACAATAGTTGTTCTTCTGGAAAACCACAGCGATGTGTAATGAGCTGCCGTGGTGTTTGTTCCCCAATGATTACAATCTACTTCGTTTTATGCTCAATATGAGCAGGCATTTATCCTCTAGCAGCGCTCCTGGAGCGCAAGAGGTTATCTATAAGAAAAAGAAGGAGAATGATGAATAATCATAATGTTAGAGAAGAAATTCCGACCTTTACGCTTTACTATCAAAATGAGTGCTCAGGTCGAGCTGCGTTCCGTAGTCCACAAAATTTTAACACATTCATCCTGTTTGGTCGACTATATTGCCAGTAGGTGAACAGATATTTCGTCCAATCAGTTGTCAGATTTCAGCAGTAAGTGAGAGCGTGTAAGATAACCAAAAACATACAATTTCTCGTCTTGTTCAAGCACGTATATATTCGAAAACTACAACTTAACGAACCTGACGTCAAGACTTAGCCCTGTACTAGGTAGATGTTTGGCATCATCGAGCACTCGCTAACGGACTTGGAGTAGTTGAATGTGTACCTCAGATTTAGCTGGAAAATGCTCCAATAAGAATGCCCATTTCAGGATTGATGGATATTTAAAAAAATATCACATGATGCTGATTCTGATTGCATGGACGTGAAGCTGCAATAAATTACTATAGTTGTTCGGATACAGGGACCTTTCAGTGAATGAGGCCAGAGATCTGTACTAATCTAAAAATTGACGTACGATCCCTCTAAATTCGAACAGCGAGCAGATGATCTCACGGATTGTCCTTTATATTGGTGTTCAGACCATTTACAAGGTATCTTACCTTCACAGATTTTACTCACCTATTGATGTTACGATTCTTTGATACAGAGGTCTACCAAATTACGCTCAGAAGCTAGCACCAGATATCCCAAGATCAAACCAGCGAGGGCAGTTTGAACTTTGGAACTTGGTTTGATGCAGAAATCTATCGGTAATGTTGGTTAGGTTGGTACCGACCTGAAAACTAACACTAAACCTGCTATAGACATGTATGTTTCGTCCTTAGCGCCTAGACTGGTCAATATAATCTAGCGGTCTGACTGTAGAGAGTATTTGGGGTGTATATTCCTTATCCTGTCAAGAGCGCAGTGTAGATTAAACTGATGCAGCCTCAGTCTTGATAACCGACTACGTGTAGTTTTATATTGCACCGATACTTCACTGTTTATGACTTTATAATCTCAAATATCCAAATGAATGCTCTACAGTGTACAGCCGTCATACTATTGTAACTTTGAAACAAACTACCACACACTCATACACTGTATGTACACTTTTACTTTCAATAACAACCGACCTATATTTAGAGACCGTTTAAAAGGTTTTCGAGCAATTTAAAACATCAGCTAAATATGGCTTAAAGTGATGTTTGTTTTTGTAATTCTCACATTTGTTGCATTGTGTGCGTACAGAATTCACTTTCACCTGGTTGGAACTAATTGCACGTGAATACTTTTTTTTGTTGCAGCTTTATTGTCATTTTTTCACTTTGAATGCAAGTATATATTTTTATTTCTTGCATTGAGAAACTATTTTGCATATGATTTGAATAAAGAAACGATCTGCATGGCCCAATATATTTCAATTTTGCTTGTACATCATTTTATTGAAAATTATTCTGGTTTGCATGTTAGGATAAATAATCAATAGTACACGTATTATATAGGCAGATTTAAAGATAATTCTGACAAAAAAACGTATACACAAGGTGTAAGGGTTTGTGCTCGCGAAACGCCAATAGGTAATGAACTCGTAAAAATAAACAGAAAAGATCCTGAATTTTAAGGCTTTTTTTCCAAGACACAGGGTGTTAGAAAAACAAGTCTGACACTCAAAAAATGAAAGATGCATTAACGATGTACTTTGAATTATTTGATCCAATCATAATATCGAACTCACATAACACCAGTAGCATACTTTGAAGAAAAAAAACAAAGGCCTGGTTAAAATGTTACAACGTCGGCCTTGAATATTCGAATAAAACCTTGATCAACATAAATTAAGCGTACTGGACTATCTACAGAGTTTTGTCAAAAACAGAGCCAGTAGTTTTTTAGACATTATAATGTTTTATTAATAAAATGATTTCCAATAACTCTGTATCGTGGGATCAAAACCTTAGTATGCACGAGTATATAAAAAGTCTTCTGTTTATTTTTTATATCATCCAATGAACTTTGCAAGTACCAACCAGAAAACCCTCTAAGTTTTACTCAAGGTTTCGCAACGGTTTGTTGTTGAATCCAGAATCAAAATTATTTTATGTCGTTAACTAGCCACCCTTATTTAGCGTTGTATTGTCATCATATCTGATAAGTGACGTATTTTTTCCATGGCGATAGGTACATTTGTCTTTGGAATTATCAGTCATGAAAATATATAACCCTGTGTTTTACCATTCCGTAATAATGTTGAGGCTTTAGATTTAAAAAACACTGTTCCCCTGAAAAACTCAAATGATTGATGTCATTGTCAATTTAATTTCAAAATTGCATTTTGTACTTGGACCAACGCTACGGAGTCAGGCGAAAGTGAGTATAGATGTTCTTCTAATAATGAATGTGGTATGGATGAGTGGTTAGATAAAATATGGTTTAAAAATACTTGACGAAACATTATATTTTTGCGTAATAAATAAGCACCTGAATATGTTTGATTTCAGTACACTTTAGCACAAATTAGCACTAAATACCTACTTATAGCACTAGTAAATTAATTTGCTTCATCCTCATAAAATTATTCACTGGAACTGTCGGTTAATTTTAGCATACATTTTGAGCTGTATTTACCATAGTAAATGATACTTTAAAGGTATTTAAAGGCTTGTATGCCTACACATATGTTAAACACCTTATTATCGATTCATCTACCAAAACATCTTGTCATTGATTTCAGCATACACTGTCTTATGACAAGTGTATTGTAATGGCTTCTCTGAAAAATTCCTATTGTCCATTACAAGTGTGTAGGAATATATTCACTTTGCTCATTAAGTATTCAAATAAAGTAATGAATTCCTTGAAAACTATGTGCGGCATGTTCCGGCCTTTTTTAATATGCACGTTGGAATCTTTGATTTATCTACGTGAGATGTTCTTGGAATGACTAATTGTAGTAGTTCAGTATGGCTTTCTATTCATTGTATTACAGAAGCGTATCAATTTGTTTTTTATCCTCATTGTCTCACAGTCAGGACCGAACTTGTTCAAGTAATCTCTGAAGTCGATGTATTATATTATTACCGACTATTTATCTATAGACCTCCTTTGACACCAATTATGAGATGGACACTCGCGAAAGTCTTTTTAAAAACAATTCTTTTATTCCATACAGGGGTTTACAATGGTAATTGTAATAATATAAAATAGCGATTACAATGTTCGCGGTTTGAGCGTTGGATACTGACTGGCTCCCTGCTGAAGATGAGACATCCAGGAAACCTCGGTGGCGAATCTTCAGGAGTCAGCACTTTTATTGATGAGGCTTACAGAAGTACACGATGTAACTCACAGATTTCGAGATGCTGTGGTGTGTTTCAGGGTTGTCAACGCAGCATACTCATATTCACAAAAAAAAAATAGCCTGACGAAAACTTCTTTACGCAATAATCCGATTATGATCAGATTCTGTAAAAATTATTTACTCAATCCGCAAAATGGAAACCAACTTTCCAAATGCGAATACACTCATTTTCATTCGGCTTCTTTCTGTATTTCTGATCAAGAATACATACACAACTTAGATCTTCTCACGCAAAATTTTGGACACTATAATAAGCAATCGTGATTGGCGGGGTATCTTTCTTAAACCTTATTCTGTTTATCAATCAAAGGATACTTACATATGGCTATTGACTTTGAATGAATCGCTCTGCTTTAACTAACCTGCAACAAAAACATAAGCAGTTGAAAAAATAGTAAGGACCATCCTACGCAGAATGCCAGAAGCGACTCTAGAAGATTTGATTATTATCATCGACCTATTATCCCATTCTTATTTGCGCAACTTTGGAGTCATTGAACCATAAAAAAACAGTCAGCGCCGTCTTACAAAATCCATAAACATTAGATGTCGTGATCTTAACCTCGAATTACGCTATCGATAATTTGATCGCCGTAATACCATTTTCACTTTCTAATGCCGATATAATAAAGTTTTTTACGTAAGGATCGCGCCTGAGCATTCATCAGCAGGCATGACGGTGCTGCTCAGAGAAAAAGATTAGTATTTGTTTTTAGCGGTGATTATAAAGTCGGTAGAGCGCCGGTTTGATTAGCTTTCACCTTTCCGATAATGCGTTGGGCTGTTAATGTAAAACAAATGTTTAGTGGAGAGTTACTTGAAGATCAGCACCCATAGGCGGCGTACTCAGAGGTACGGTATATTATTTTCATGCAGAATCAAAGGCTTTCTTTCCTATTTTGAGCCCGTATTCTAATCAAACCGCACATTGTTGTAACACATCATAAGAGGATTCAAAACGAGTAATGAACCCTAGAAGTGACTACGGTTAATGGGTATGATACGAACATTGTAGAAAAATCATTTGTAAATTTAATAAGGGCACGGGTCTTACACTTAACAGCCTGCTGTTTTGGTTAGCTTTTTAAAAATGATCATCGCCTCTTCACTGCCCACTATTAATTTGACAAATAACGCTTCCTACGAACAAAGAAAACGTGAAACAAGCAAAATTTACTTTAATGGACAGGAGTCGTTAATCCCGGTCTAGATTATTTGTTTTTTTTCTGTAGATCTAAGTAATTTAGGACCATTTCACCTTCACGCAATTTGAATAGTAAATACTTATTCTAACATGTTTATCCAAGTGCATGCAAAATTATAGATATGTGACCTGTTTACTGGCATTACTACCAGAATATAGTTTAAAATGTCACAAATTTAATACTTCTTCATATGTGCAACTTTCTAGGCATTTTGATATCAGATCTGATATATTGACTTATATAATTCCGAAATGTGAGGATGGAAAGTAGCTTTCCTTCTCATGAAAACGTAAGTTAAGATTAAAGTAAAAAAAGTGACAGATTTCTGTATAAATCACAAAATTCCGATGGAAATCATAATGATAACAGGTATTTCGCTATGGATGCGAAAGCTTTTAGCAAATTAAAACACTTATACAAGTTCGCCTTTATTTTAGAATGCATTATAATTTTTTGGAAATACATCTCCCTGTATTCTGGTAACTGATTCAAAAAATTTCTAAAATCCAATAAAAAGACCGAATCATACCAATACTGTATTTACATTACTTACTTTTACGGCATAACTGATTGTAAAACAAGATGCATACGTTTTTATTTCTCGTGCATTAGCGAAGAAAGCGCGGTGATAGTGAATATGATCAAATTTTGAGTTTAACTGTGTGTCGTCATATTTGCCACTTCTCTATGTTCCACAACTTACTGGTCGATTCAAGGGGCAATCAGTAATATAATTAAATGGTGGTCCCTAATAAAATTTTTGTGGAAATTATATCCGAAGTAGTAAAATAACTGAAGGGAAGTATACTTTTAATCCCTCATTTGTAAGGTTTTGAAAACATATTGCGGGTGTTTACATCCAGTCATACCACACTAATAAATCAATACCCTAACCCGCGCTTTTGTTCACGTCCCGTATGATCCCACTCACATATGTACATGGATAAACATGTATAAAACCAGCAAGTTCAGTATGAAAGTTAAAAAAAATAGATAACCACTGCTTTCCATTGAATACTCATTTTCTTCAAGATGATCATTCTAAAATAAAAAAATTAGGTTCACAAATTTATACTGGTCTCCGTTTATTTATTTTCAAAGTGCTTCGAGTGAGATGAGTGTTCTTAATCTCGTATTGGCATAAACTGGTAACTCCAATTACTTTACCCACAGCTAAATGGGTCTGGAATATTTTTCTAAATGGAACAGATTTATTTAATGGACCGATTTATCTAGTGTCGCTTACGTTCGGCCATAAAAAATGCAGATAATGCAACCGATATTATTCTTTAAGCGCAAAAATAACGTTGATAGAAATATAGCCTCAAGAGGTTTGTAAGAAGAGTGCCTTAAGTTCAACAGTAATGACGCAAGGTTGAGCAAGAATTAATGAGGAAAGGAAACCGTTGTCCAGATCTCATTCTTGGAAGAGGTTACGAGTTATCTTAATCTTAATATGGTCATTGTGCAAGTTAAGAGCTGATTCTGGATGTTTTTAATATATCTCATAGTGTATTTCTGTCGAGCTAATAGTCTTACTAAACACTTGAGTATTTGGAGTATTTGTTAAATAGTTGTAATTACGTTTATAATTAATTATTTTGAATATTTCTGAAAATTGTCCTGAAGATTTATGTATTTATATTAAGGTAGTACACAGATCCATTCTGAACTGTTTACCATGATATTTAAATTGAATATAAATATGTTTAGACTCCAGAGAATGAAGAACTATTATAGTTTTGAGCAAGACCAAGTGTCCTAAGGATACATTATAATGTAAGGTAGTTTCGAATGCTATTGTTTATGAATTTGATGACTTGCTTTATATATCTAAATTATTTAAATTTATTTGGAATTGATATTACGTCATTCAATATATTTCAACTCATTTCTCTTCATGAACCATGGTTAGTTACCTTTCTGCTGAACATAATTATTATTCTCTTAGCAATACAATGACAAGTGACAGATATTTTAAATTAACTTCTGAGTAGAAATATATTAACTACCCCAGAAAGCCTGAAAAGCAGCATAATATTCAGCATCCATCGTCACTATTGTCGTTCATACCATCCCTAAGATAATAATTATTAATGATTATAAATAACAGTATTTCCTCCCCATAAGTTCAACAAAAATATACGATATATAATTATGCTACTGCGAAAGCCCCTATTTTGGTTATTTTTAGGATTTACCAAAAATTTTTTTGTGGTAAATGTGAGGATTTATAAAAAGGCGGGGACAAATTGCTCTGATCCGATGCTACGCCACGCTATCCAATGTGATGCATCAGATGCGCTATGTGTGCACAGTGTATATATATATATATATATATATATATATTATATGTATTTTCACCAATGGTGTACAAAATCATTATTTTTTTTGACTTAACACCATGTATCCTTAGTGCACAAATTACATTGTCACGTGCTGCAAAATTCCATAAATGAGCTGTACCCAGTCCACAATTTTTATTTCTATTATTTGGAAATTTATGCTTTACAGGGATATTGTGATTGAGGGATTACATTATCAATTTTAAACATAGGCGCCCACATATTATTTTCCTGTACTCATAGCTATGTAAGATCTAAACCTTATTTTTTTTATGTCTAAATTCTTTGCATCTTTGGCCATATATATTTTATTTCTTTTATCTAATGATTATTGTACAGACAAAATGTTTCTGATGCCATAAGTGAGCAATAAGCTATTCTTTGTAATCGCCGCAAGACATCAGAAGCATTTTGGACAGAACCCATAATAACAATGCTCTTCTCCTTTTCGGGAGGACTCTCCCTTTTGGAGGACCCTTTCCTTTTGGGAGGACCCCCTTTTCTTCTGGAGAACGTTTCCCTTCTGGATGACCCCTGTTTCTTCTGGAGGATCCTTAGAGGAGCCCTTCCCATTCAGTTTTTTTCTTTAACCGCTCCTTAATGAAGATTAAATCGGCGCTGACCTGCTTTGCACCTGCAGGGGATGACCATTGACGCCATGGGAACCTTGTGAACTCAACATGTCCCCAGCCTCAAGATAAGTTCTATTTTGTAATGCTGGTATGTCATCAGAGACATCTTGCTCTATCTTTTGCACATCAAAATAGACATTGATGATCTGCTTTTTACGGATAGTATGAATTGTCTCGGCTTATATTTTTTTCCGTACACATGTCTTAAACGTTAGTAAATATGTTATTTCAAATTAAAACTATTGTATAACAACCGGAACTTATTGTTTGCAAATATGAAGAAAACGCTTTGTGAAAGTCTAGTTATAGCAGGCATGTTGTATGCATCCACGATATACTACCCTTGTTTGGATCAGGAAACAGCAACAAGACTCCAAAAATTACAAAATTCATGTTGCAGGTTAATAACAGGACAAAGGAAGTATGAACATATTACTCCATCGATTAATAGGCTAGAATGGCTGAAAGTTTGTATACCTATTATTTCCTAAATTTTATATTCAAAATTCTTATCACGTCTTCACCAGAAAAATTGTTACTTAGGTTGAATGTGCATAGTAGGCCTATAAGAGACACAAATGTTTTAACCATTCCAAGACATCGGACAGCCATGTTTCAACGCCCTTCCTCACACCAGGGGCCGAAGCAGTTCAATGCCTTGGGCAGTGACATAAAAAAAACATTTCAAATAGTAAGCGCTTCAAATTTGATTTAAGGAAATACCTTCTCTTTTTCCAACAGTCGAGAGTTCATAGCCATGAATTCTTATTTTCAAAACTTAGGTTCTTATTTCATTCCCTTTCTTGCTGAATTTTTTGAAAATAATAACTGCGGAAGTTCATTAGCATATAAAATTGTATTGCTGCTCATTTAAATTTCATTAGCTACATTATATAGAAGTTAGACTAAGTCACCGAACATAAACGTCTATCGTTTATGTTCGGTGACTAAGTTAATCAGTTGAACCGGTTGAGTAGAGTAGCCATTGAGGCTAAACTTCGCCGTTTGTACTATGAACAATAAAGACATTATAATAATAATTATTATTACTTGTTATAGTACGGGGCACTATTATGGCATTTAGAATTGCAAAGTAACTCTGATGACTTGCCAGCGTATTTCTTCAACAAACAGATGTATTTTTTGAATGGAGATGCACACGGGACAAGACGATGCACCAAGTACGTTATGATGAAATGCATTTTTCAACATTTAACGTTTGTTTGAGGTGTATCCTAAGATTTAGCTAATGAATTGCAGTAAAAATCGACGATCACAAAACTGCTCGGTTCGGACTTTTGCCACTAAGGGTTGGTAAATCTTAGGTTTCACTGGAAAATCTTAGGATATGCCGTTGTTCTAGCTTTTATGGTAACATATACATTATGATAAAATGTCTGCTTAACTTATCTGATACTTTTTAGGACATTTCCTTCTATACTATCAGTTGACACCTGTTCCTGTCGAAATTCTCAAACTATCCGTAAATATATCTAGTAATTCTCAGCTAATATCGGCAATAGATGTAAACAAATGTCATTGCAATAGTATTGCCATTATACTCATTTTATGCGTCGTTGAGGCCAATGCACACCAGACCGCATTGTTCACATAGAGTAACTCTAGGAATATAAAAGCGGACATTTGCAACGCTCATACACGGCTATATTTATCGCTGTTTCGAGCAATGAATGCAGCATTTTAAATGCATAAAAAATCAACAAGCGTCTAACCACAGACCAGTTTAGCTTTTTTTAAGAAAACTTGTTTCCCACGCCTTCTTTGCATGCTCCGACAAAAACGCATACACTGTGCCAAAAGTCATTAGTTGGGTGACCGAAAATGGGGACGACTCACAATCAATTTTAAACAGTCCAAATAAAGGTTGTAATGCTCAGAGTTCATATGTATACTTAGCAGATAAGATATTTATATTGTTTCCTTTGTGAGCTCCTTGGGTCTACATCTGGCCATTCTGTTTGTCTGTTTCAGATATTTGGAAGAATGTTCAGCCTAATATGCATATTTAAGTGCTACTTAGTCTCTTAAAAAAGTAGTGTCAACTATTTCACGGGCACTTGTATCAGTTCACTGAATATTGTATGAATATAGTTCGAGTTATAAAAGGAGTTAAGGATTACTAAGAGACAAACCGTCGGAATTGAGTGACATGATATTTCGTGTTGTATATATATCAAGAAAACAATATTTATAATTCGCAATTTTTACTATTACAATACTTCTTCGCAAGTTGGCGGGGAAGTAAAACTTCAACAGAGAAGTGAAGTTCTTGAAGGAATACTTTGACGACGTACTGTGACCTAATTTGCATCTATCAAATTTGCTATCCAGCTAGGAGTGTTCCCAACTGGATGAAAGGTCGGTCGTGTGCAACTACCATTTAAGGACAGAAAAATATACCCAGCAACTATAGACCGGTGACTTCTGTATCACGTCCAAGAGTGTGGAGGATGTCATTAATCTTCGGCATTTGAAGTACCTATACAAAATCATCAACTACCGCCAATAGGATTTACGCAGGCTTCCATCCACGAGAAATCTTCTGGACTAGGTCACACTCATGTGGAGCAGAGCAACTGAGCATGGTGTGGCATGAGAGACTCCTGATTAAGCTTGCTGCCTATGGGCTACCACAGGGGGTATGCGTCACTGGTTGGATAGTTTTCTCAAAGAACGCTCCTTATTTGTGGTAGTGAATGGATATACTTCCAATATATTCACCATAATTGTGGGTGTTCCTTTTCTTCAACGCTTTACTTGTTGTACGTCAACGAACTGTTCCAAATAACATCTAATCCTATCTACAGCAGCTTCGCAGATGGCAGCACCCTGATTTCCTGCATCGAACCGGGCAAACCATTACTATCCCGAGAGAACTTACTTCAGCAAGGGCAGCATGTTATTGAGATTCATGAGGACTTTGAGACAAAACAGTCGCATGCTGGTCTGCCCTCCGTGGGGATGGAGAGACGACCAATACAAGAATATGCTTCTAGGAAAAAAACATGCACAATAAAATGTCGTGGCAAGCGTATCAGAACATGCGGCTTCTCTTCCGCTCCAGGAAATTGTATTCTCAGGAATACCCATCGCTACTGTACAATGTCCACATCAGACCATCGCTGGAGTACTACTAGCATCCGAAGCACTCCTTAAAGACTCTCGACAATAAAGATCTCCACAGTCTAGTACATCGAAGGAACGTTGCTGATCTGTCTATATTCTATACTTATTTCCATGGAAGATGTTCGACCCAACTGATTAGCACAATAACATAAATAGTCGCCAGTGCAGCAAACAATAGGAGCACCCAATGGGTGTACACTCACCAGGTCGAGCTTACAACTTCTCGAACGAGCCTCTTCCAGCAGTTGTTCTTTTGGAGAACCTACGAGTTGTTGAATAAGCTACCGGTGGTTACAATATGAAACGTTTTATAATCAGTGTGAATAGACGTGTATTATCTCGCAGCGCTTATGAAGCATGTTCTATGTATCTATCTACGGATCGAATCAGCAAAAACTGTTAACTCGAATTAACTAGGTACTCGTTGCTCCACAGTGTACAGTATAATAGATCATCCTATGAAATTTGCATACAAGAAATAAGTAATACTAATTACAGAGCTTTCCAGATCATTTGGTTAACTACATACACCATCTACACAATTTCACGGTACTGCTGAGGCACGTTCTCCATGAACACGAAGCCACCCAAGTATTCGATAATTCTCGTACCTCACACCTAATAACTGCAAACTCCAATAAGCTTACCGACTTATTATTTTACCTTTATAACCTTTATAATGGTACGCCTTTTGACAGAAAAATGCTATCAGATTAGAATGTTGTCATTCTTGATCTTTTGGAATTGAACTTGACAGATATGTGGGTGAATTTTTCTTTTTGGAGACTTGCTGCGTTAATGTTGGAGACGCGAGTTCGACTACCTTCCGAGAGCAAAAAAAAATTCCCATATTCACATAGTTGCAGACGTTTGCTCATCTGACCTTTCCTAGCTAGATCGCCACGCACACTATGACATAAGACTTGTCCCATTTCATCTGCTCCTTTTCTGGCGCCCAGTGCAACGAAGTCGCTCATGTTGTTTTTAGGTTACGGATCATCTTTGATCATCTAATTTGGTCATCTAAATACTGGTTGGGTTCGATTAAAATATCATAACGATGACCGCTACTCAGCAGTTCTACTGCAAAAAAGTGCGAAACAAATTATCGACTTATGATTAGATATCTGTCGACGAGTCGCTACTGATCGCCGTATGCGATAGGGCATTATTAATGATTAAAATATCTCGTACGCCGTGTAATTAGCTCCCTCTGCGTTTGCGCTTCGCGTTTCTCCTTTTTTAAATCTAACCATCTTCGACTCGTCTCAAGGTTAGCTCTGTTTCATATATCCACTTCAACATCGATTCAACTTTTTTATTTTCTTGTGTGTTCACATAAAAAGTCGGTTAACTATACCGGTACTTGTAGTCGCCTCTCAATGTACGTACAGGGAGGATAGTTGTAAAGTGGTATGGTATTTTCCTTATTTCATCTATGGAAGATGGACGATGGTCATGGTTATTTCATCACAGATGAGCTTCGAAATAATCTGTTGATAATGAATCGCAACTCCCTAGCATATAGTGAAATTGATGAGAAGTCGGACCCTCTGAACAGGGTATTTTTACCATATCAAAGCTTATCATATACGTACAAGATTTAAGCAAAAAATTCATGGCTTTCACCCTGCGCTTATTCCTTTAGTGTGGTTGTCAGGTAAAATGGTTGTAATCACCAGACAATTTATGAAACAACTAACCCAAATTATATCTTTTCTTGAAGATTATTTTACTAGACGTAGTCTTGCGCGTTTAGTGATTAACACAGAACTGCCGTGCAATGCAGCATGCACCTTATGCACCAACGAGATGGGGATTGCGGTACAAGCGACAAATTAATGTCACTAGAGTTCCCAATAAGATAAAATATAGCATTGTCTGCGTTCAGTCTCCTTTAAAGCTAACATTTAGTAATAGTAGTTGCTGAAACAGAATAACAAGAGAGGTGAATCTTTAATGGTTCTCTTTCATTTTTATCTATGGTTTGTGCACCAACCTATAACTTATTCGACATTAATCGATAGATAGATCCATATCATTTTAATGTCTAGAGCTCTAGGACATTCTCGTTTAACGTCATTTTAATCTAGATACAGCTTTTTCTTATTCACAAAAACCGTTTTTTTTGCATTTCTGATTCACAATATTTTCGAAAATATTGATATTCTGTTACGTTTTTGTGGAAATAAAACGATTCCTCTTGAAATTATATCACGATTTCTTTTTGTTCGAATTGTGTGCATTACATTAAGGGTTTAGACTACAAGATGATTCGATTTGATTATTAGTTCAAGAGACTCCGTTCATAAAAGATGAGAAACCATATGAAAACTGCACCTAATGGGGTATAATTTGTTCCTTAATGAGTCGCTTTGTATATCAACGAGTTGCACATATAGAATTTAATAACTCCAGATTCTCCGGATAATAAAGCAATTAGCAATGAAATAATGAAATATGAACAGGAGACTATTTAAAGGAATCCATTTAAAAAATAAGGATATAATTTTTGCACTTACAGTTTGGCACATCTCGTAGCTGTAGAACTGTATCAAATGACCAGATATGCATGCGCTTTATCATTCGCGATACCATTTTATTTTGTCCAATCACTGGACCAAAAACAAATTGAGTCGAAGTAGACCGTCTCATTACTTCTCCCGTACTCATCTTTTTTTGCGTGGCAAATTATCTCAGTAACTTTCATCTCGAAGTTAACCATTTAGGATATAATTGCAATAAGCCCAAAATAAATTTTTGTCATTCTCTATGTTTTCCTGGATCAAAATGAGAACGGTTATACTGAATATCTTTTTCCTAAGTAGTTTACGCTTACTGCATATTCGCAATGTTGTTATGTTCGCTTTAGCAAAGTGTTTTAAATTAATCTAAGGAAATCTATAATGTTAATTAGCTGGGAATGAAACCATAAATTTGAATTTTAAATACAGTTTGTATTCAAATATTATCAGAGTCGATTATGTTTTAAATTGTATCAAATTGTTCACTAACAATTTATTTTCATGACTGTCCAATTATATAAATCTGTATTTTAATTGGAAATCAAATAAATGCTATGCGCTATGCTAACTGAAACGATAATAAAGAATATTCATATCTGCGATGAATTCAGCTTAAATAAATAATAAATATTAATATAATGTGTGACAAAAACTAGCAGATTAAAGAAGATATTTCATAAATAAGAAATCAAATGATTCTTTATATTTAGAACGTCTGGAATATTTATTTATTGTAAAATATGTAAAATGGCGTTATTAACTAACTTGACGTATGACTTCCATAAAATGGTATCACCATCGAAATAAAATTAAGAGTAGAATGTTTGTACTGGTTATCTTCAGGAACAGGGTTTTGAAAATATTGAGTATATTGAAAAACATAGATCATTAATAATTTCACTATTTACAAAATATTCATTTTTAATAAAATTCCATAAATTCCAGGATTTCCAATACTGACTAGTAGTTCAGTTCCAAAATCTGGCAAAAATCTGGATATCATTATAAATCGAATACATTTAACCTACTTGACGTCATTTTTGATGAGGCTAAATAGCACTTTCATAATTATTCATGGTATTTTGAAGCTTATTCAGTTACCATGCAGCAAACTGTAGTAGCATTACTAAATTGAATTCTGTATTTTAACGGAGATTTGCAAAAGATATACGAATTCGGTGACACACAAAAAGCACCGATATACATAATCGTATAACTTCCTTATTTAACCTCTCAAATTTGATCATCTTTGTTGCTGAGTACACTATTATAACATATTCGATTTTGGACAAAACTATTGCTTTGTATAATGGAAGCAATAGATCCCTCTCTGCTTCCCAACAAATATTTAAGAGACATTTAATAATATTAAGAGCTTTTATAGATTTGTTAAGGACGTCGTTAATATGATGCTTCCAATAGAATTTATTATCCAAAGTTAGGCCAAGTATCTTTATGTGTCGTTTGATTGTAATTGAAATGCCCTTTAGGGTTAATTTAGGGAGTGTTTTTCTTAACCTGAAAAAATGGATGCATGCATATTTATAGCCTCACAAACCAAATTGTTCATAGATGTATGCACGGTATTTACTATAACCTCCATTTTCCTGCAATAGAGAATATTTTTAGGTTGTCCACATAGATACTTTTTCCCACTTCTGCAGGAATTGATTCGACAAGCTTATTTATGGCTAATAAGGAGGAGTGTCACACTAAATGTTGATCCTTGGGGTATACCGTTGCGATGAATTTTAGTAGGTATCCTCTTATTACCCCCCACATATGTAGTGTTTTTATTATTCCAAATCGGCGTCTTGTATCGTAAGCTTTTTGGATGTCGAAAGATACTGCTTCTGTGTGCTGTCTGTCCGCAAAGCTTTTTTGGATTGCGGCTTCCATATGAACTAGTTGGTCTGTTGTTGGCCTGTATCTACGGAAACCCATTTGCTGATTCGATAGCAGACCATGTTCCTCTAAGTACCATATCAATAGTTTATAATTTTTCTCATGCAGCACGTTAAAGATATTGGACGATAATTGCTGGACTCGTAGTGGATGGTGTCAGGATCAGGGGAAGTTCTTTTGACCTGTGTGAGTGAAATTTCAGTTCATCCATGGTTATAGGTAAGTTGTATTCAGATATACCTTCCTCATTGAAGTCAATACCTGTTTATTCGATTTCATTTTTCAACACAATGTGACCATTGCTTCTGTCCTGCAAGCATATTCAAGATTTGTGGATAGTTCTTGGTCGTTGACGATATGGATGGTGCAGTGTATACTCTACCTGCTATAGCTCTTATCTCAGTCCAAATTTCTGAACCGGGTTTTTTTGAATGAATTGTTGAAACATAATTTTTCCACCATGCCTTTTTGCTCCTCAGTAAGATATTCCTTGCATTACATTTTTTAAACCTAATAAGATTTTCTTGAATGGGATATCTTTTAAATTTGTTCAATGCTTGCTGTTTTTCTTTCATAGCTTTTTCTTGCCCTTCGTTCCACCAAGGTACTGTAGGTTTTCTGGTTGTAATATGTTATTATTCTGATCCTATGGAAAAAATGTATAGCACAAACAGGACTTTCATCAGTTTTTTTTTAAAATCACATATTTAAAATATATATAAAAATCGCCTAATAAAATTGATCCAAATCATTTGTCAATGATCACCATATTGACATAGCATATCAAGATTGTAAGTAAATATTCTTTATAATAATAATAATAATAATTTTTTTTAGTCTATGGACTTAGCAGGCCTGTTGATTTTTTTATAACACGATTTTACGCAAAATATCGACATTTCCGGAAAATACGACTGGTAGATGTTTCCAAAAAATTATACATTAGTGCCTAAACGTCTAATATTCATTAGCAAATATTTTTTCAAATGAAAATACCTGAATAGCGCTCAGTTTTATCTTACAAAACCTGATGACTAAACAAATAAAATATTCATAAAATAGTATTTTTCCATATTCAAGTTGGTAACGGATCATTTGCATTAATTATATATACAAAAAAAACAACAGCATGCTAGTTGGACCCACAAACAATACGCACGGCAAATGCAAAGTAGCGATTAATTTGTTTGAGATGCTCTAATTGTAAAACTATTTGATTTACATGATTCGGATCTTGCACAACTAATTTAGATATCATAATAAACTACCAACGGCCTTGGTATGCTTATGAGCTAAAATAATTATCCAACTTAATATCATTTACTTTATTACGCAATTATTTAAGAGAAATCTCACCAAAATGAAATTATTCGTAGAAGTGATCTTGTTTGATAAAAATGCCTCATAACTTTTTTGCAGTGTCAAATATAACATAGTTATCAGCAAAAAAAGAGGAACTGTTTAAAGAAATCAAATATTAAATGCCGTTGATTAGCGTAAAATAGAAAAAATAAACATCAGGCTGGCCCGAATGTTGTTTTAATTTTGGCAAAATAAACATCTTCTATTACCTATGCTGATTGGACATATATAATAAGTTAAATATATTTACAAAAGCTAAATAAGTTGATAGATGGTGACTTTTTAAGATATTATGAAGCACAATCGACTTTTTGAGTAGGACATTAAAATATTTGATTTGACATCTCATTTAGCAAAACTTCCTGGATATAGTATATGAACCACCAAAGATGAGACGCGTGCCCCAATTATATGCCTTACAATTAAGATTTTCAGAAGCACTCCAGAATAAATATATAACAGAAAGTGTGTAGAGGCTGATCGCCTAGTGCTAAATATTGATACTGCTCTTTCACATTCGTTGGTGCCGCTACTGAGGTAAAGTACAATCCGTTATCTGTGTTTGAGTAACGTTTCTCGAATGGTTTCCATAAAAACAAACAAAGGCCTCAGGATGCTAGGCGAATTTTCAGATAAGCTCCGATTACACCAGGTAACGCGTGGAGTTCCTACCTATGTACATAATTAGTGAAAAAACATCTTGAGGAGAAATTACCGTTTGCTTCCTGGTGATGCTACTGCCATTGGCCATCGATGTATATACGAGGCTCAAACTACCGTTTATCTGATTCTGCGACTATGACGGGCGAGTAATAAAGAAGAATAAGGAGGAGGAGGAGGAGGAGGAGGAGGAGGAGGAGGAGGAGGAGGAGGAGGAGGAAGGAGGAAAGGGGTGCAACTCACTGTAAAAATTAGAGAATCCATACTGCTTACTATTATATATTTTGCTGGTAATAGCAATCCAGAATATTATTGTTATTATCGACAAGACGCAATTATTTTCAAAAACTCATACTGCATTAGCTTCTGGCCGAGCCCAGTTTGAACCCAAAGCTTTTGAGTAATATACAAATATCAAATGGATACTTGAAACAAAATGTTTTTACTACGCACAGAAATGAACAACAGCTTGAGCAATATTTCATTTTAGAATACCTATATTTTTTAGATATTAGATCATAAAGATAAGGGAGAACTACGAATGATGTTGGGAAATACAATAGCAGAAACTTTTTTGCTAAATAATATTAGGAAGCGTAATGGCGAAGTTTTTTGTAATATGCTGACATATTCAGCCATCTCATGTCAATATTCAAAAAATTATCACTTTTTGAGAGTACTTTTTATGGACATTATGAATTTCGGTTTTCCGAAAAATTCTGCATCCTTAAAAATACGTAGCACGATTTATACGCACTTAAAATCCTCTGAAACTAGAATTTGGAGATTTGACCTATGTCAGTGGATCCATATCCACCATTCAAAAAGTTGCACGAGTATTTGAAAAGCTTAAATTTTACTCCATAAAGCACGTCAAAAATTTTAGATACGATCCTGCCCGATCGTCGAATTTTTTTTAATTGTAGAGATCACCAATTTTAGAAACATTCAATTAAATCAATGTTTAGCTAATGAAAGTCATTTTTTGTCTTTCCATCACTCTGAAGCAGAATTTTTGACTACGTCTGGCAATCATCAAAAACCCAAAAAGCTCAAAAGTTTGAGATGATTCAGAGAAACAACCAAAATATCACTTCCAGAAGTTATATTAATTAATCAAGAATAATTTGTTACAGTTTGCAAAGACTAATCGCGATGAATGAAATTTGGCACTATTCAAAATCTATCGTCTATAGAGACATCACATCACTAAGCCCCCATATTTAGCCAGACCAGTTACGACGATCCTAGAAATGGTTCAGGATACCAGCGTTCGAAGAACCGGCAGCACGACTGTGCGCATATCTCTATACGTATATGAAACGAATGTCCTTGGGACTGGTTTCGTAAGGATGCCAAATTTTGTAATCATATATACGATTGAAACACTCTCATGCAGAGTTCCTCGACCTAACCCCCCAGCTAAGAAAGTAAGAAATCCAATTAGAAACGGGTTTATTGCCTCCGACTGATATTGCTTAGAAACGGAAATCTTTTCAGTTACGAGACCGTTTGGTGCATAAGCAGGAGGTAATCATAAATTTTGGTTCTACTGAATAACGGCACGATGGCAAATGCAAAATGTTACATTGAAAAAGAAAAAATTGAGTTAGGTCGCTTGTCTCGGTACTTCCCAAGTTGTAATTCACTTGGAATGGTCCAGCACAACGAAAAGACATTATTTCTAATAAATTGTCATTTCATTCCTCCACGAACTCAACTTTCATTGTTTCTTTCTTATAAATTATTTGAAAGTATTTAATGACATCTCAGATGTTGATTAGCTTTTAAAATGCTTATCATTGTAAATCTTTTAGAAAACAAAATTTCATAATTGCGTGTTTATATATATAATAAATATATGGTTTAAATTACGTTTGGTATGATTACAATGGGTCCATACCCCTCAAAATATTATTATTCATCCGACAACTGAACATCAACTCATCTCCTATGGGGACGCCCATTGGCAACTTACAAAGTCAAAGGTCCTAACACGAGGCTATACTGTCGAGTCTAGGCTAAAGAGAAAACATGCATGTCTATAGCGGGTCTGATGCATAGTGGAGAGCTCAAGAATCGTTGCAATACGGAAGGCACATGCCTTCAAAGGATTGTACTCGATCCTGTACTGTGACTTCCATAGTTTGTATTCAGGCATGCTGAATCAGAATTTAAAGTTACTTTTTTCCAATATTTGGAAGCAACAAAAATTATAATCGATTTAATAGTTTATACAGCTACTGCTCTCGAATAAAATGAGCTATAAAAAATCAAATTAACAAATATCCCATATTTTCTCACAAATATTTTCGTGGTTGAATCACGAGTATAATGAAAAATGACTCAGATATATTATTTAATGCCTACCTAGGCTGAGGTCGTCTACGTGTTACCAGCATTTTGTTGGGGTTTGGTTTCTTATCTATCTTAGAGTGGCAATATATCAGCTTGATCATGTCAAATTAATTTGTGGACGTGCAATTTAATAACTTGTAACCTTTCATTTTTACAGAGGAAAACAATATTTTAGCGCCTTTCTCAAATATGGACACATCTTTAAAGTACTCGTCAGGCAGCCCAAATCGAGACAAAACATATTCAGCAGATTCTTCAAAATCTGGAAATTTATGAATTAAAAAAAAGACTGGCATATTACAATTTAAGTCTGACTCTCTCGCTATTTTATTGAGGATTTATTATTCATCTTTAACAGTTTCACGATGATTGTTTGGGTATGGTCAAGTTTTTAAAACAGAAAACGGCAAATTTACAGAAAGTGGTGCATTATTAAAAGCATACAACTAGGTCAGTAACCTAATCGCCTGTATAAAACAGCAAAAATTAAAACACTGTTTGAATAATGTGAAAAAGGCTGTAGCTACCATGTGGATTAGTTTAGAAAAAGCGATAGTAAAAGCCTACATGAGAAATAATCAACTCAAGTCAATATACGAAGCCCATGGTGATACCTAAACAAGAAAGTATTTTATAAGCAATTTTATAGTTACTTTCAACTAATCCACGAATAACTAATAAAATTATTCCGAATCAGTATCGCTCAAATTTCAGATTATTTTAAAAGTCTAATGACTAGGTCAAACTCAAAAGTATTGTGATCTGAATAATACTTTTTACAAAATGTGTCCTATAATCCATACTGAAAAGAGTAGTAGATGCGGTCTCCAGGTAATAAATCCTATCATACCGTGAGCCTTTAATCTAAAACAGCAACAAGTAATCACATTACAAGAGGGTAATATAAGCTTCGAACTGCTTAAACGATGAATTAATCATTAATAAGCATTTGCTTTACACAATTATCTACGGTTACAAGTTCTCCACGCCAAATACTTTAGAAGAGACAAGATTGTCTATATTTCCGTGCACGGTTGCCAACTCTCAAGTGGGATCACAACATTTTATACGAATTCATTGCATACAGTAAATCACTGAGACGACTTGTTACCATTGGTTGTATCAATTTTGCTCATTGTCTGGATTAAATGAAGCTATACATTCACTTCATAATCCACTATAACGACACGCGCCAACTCGCGTCCGAAGCATAGTGAAACTGTTGGTGTGCGGGTAAAAGTAGCAGAGGTGACGAGTGCCGGTAGCGAATTGATGCACAGGTACTGCGTTCTGTTCGGAAGCATTTTAAGCCAAGCAATTCATTTATTTCGCATCGACATCTTCGTCAACGGCGTTTCAGCGGTACACGTGTGTCTGTTTCCGCGCCTATTATTTTTCATTGGTTTTTATTCTTATCAACCCCTCTCAGGATGAATGAGCTATTAAAATTCTGGAATATGACTGTTGTGAGGATCTCATACAATTGTACAGGTGTTGTTGTTGTAATATGTGTGAAATGTAAGTTGCGAATAAGTTTTGTTACCAATGGTGGACGTATATCTTCTGGGTTAGGTAGATATAGGTACATATATTTTATATTCTTATGGATTGTAGATGCTCTTACTTGGTGAAACTCGTCCATCAGATGAAAAGTTGTGTAATTAACACACAGTTTTACAAATAAAACTCTTTTTATTTCAGTGGCGCGTTACGATCTATATTTAATCATCGTCGGACTGTCAGATTTGACTGCGATCAAGGCTTCTCAGATTACTTGCCAACTAACAGTCTAGTCCTATCATGGATACAAAACTAGAGCTCTCACATCTAGCACACTATCTATCCTGTCTAGCTATTTTTCTATTAAATTATGATTTATTTAAATATAAATCGAAACGCGTCACGGAAAGAAAAATAGTTTTATTTGTGAAACTGTTTGCTCATTACACAAATTTTTTCTGCATTTTTATATTCTGTTTATCTGTACAAAACCTTCCAAACTTGGATTAGAAAAACTACTATATGACGCAGATGAAGGTGAGAAAAATGTCATATTGGTACAGTTTTGACACTTTTTTGGTTCTTCTCTTTAAGCTTGAGCAAATAGCAGTAACAGCTTATCAAAATAATCAAATGTTTATGTCATAATACAATATATAATGAAGTACTATTTGCGCCAAGATTATGAAATCCTTCAGTCAACATTACACTATTGTTATAGGTTAGATTTTCTCTGTTTTGCGTCAAGAGTTTTCCAGATTTGAAATGAAAATCTTTACAAAAATGCAATATCCATACTTTCAGATTATTAAAGCTTCGTGCATATAGGAAGATATGGCATAATCAAAACATATATTCTTAGTCTGAGAATTTACTTTATTTGTGTGTAGCACATTGCTTGATTATACTGCAATTATGCAATAGCTACTCATGCGATCAATTTCATCTTCCGTGTGTTCAAACAGCACATTACCATTAACTATCATTCCGAATTGCCATAACATTACCAAAGATGTGAATTTAGGAAAAAAGTTTAATTTGTGAGCATTTTACTTATCTATGGGCTACACTTGAAGTTATAATGCAGGTAGTTATCTGATAAATTTTATAAATAAAAAAATCTATTAGTTCAACGCAAGAAAGTAATCTGGCAACATGGTTGGCTATGCAACAGATTCCACCATTGAAGCGCTGCAACAGCAACAAGTTGCTGCTCGCGTTCCCTTGTTTATATTTACAATACTATATTACGCTCCCGTTAGACACTTGACCAGAAACCAGAGATGCTTCCTTATTCACCTCGGAATCACTTCGGCTAACTGAACTCGCCTATTGTGCCGAACTGAGAAACATTATCTCTGTCTCACCTCTATTAAGAACAAGACGCTCAACTAAATCATCAAGGGTGCATTAACGGTTTTTGATGTATTTAATAATGATTTTTTGTACAGACTAGTAATCAACAAGCATTAAGATTTGATGAAAATTCCTTACTAGTTTCTTGTTTTACACTACGAGGTTATCATAAAGTAAGGGATATATTTCATTTAATCATTCATTATTAAAAAAATTAATATTGCTTGAATAATGGAATTTCCGATGTCCAACGGTGGTTAACGCGAATGTTCAATATTTGAACCATTTTGCTGGAGTAACATCATCAACCGCCAAATTGTACACAGCATTTCTCGTTAAATTGCAGCAATACAGCCTTTTAAAATTTCCAATTCCGTTAATCGTACACTAAATATAAAAATTTTCAATGAGCCAATAATCTGCTGGTTTAGAATCAAGAGATCGGTAAATATGGGGTTGCGCTTAACGCCGCTCAAAAAACATGGCGCTTGAATCATTAAAATGTCATTGAAATAAATTATTCTGAGCATATTGCGCATAGTGTAAATAGACGGAACTAATTTTATAATAACTACCGTACATACAATTAGTAAAAGATTACACCATTACACTCAATCTAAAAAGCAATCCAACCAGTCTTATCGATTGAAACTTCAAACCAGAGAAACGCGTCCCAAGTGGAAATTGTATAAAGTAAAGAATGCACAAATATACAGATCTTTGATGTTTACAACACATCAATATTCAGCAAAAAATAAAAAAAAGTCATGTAGATTACCCCGTCCAATGAATATTAGGTTTTTTCAAGATTGTTTTATCAGTTATGAAGATGATAAGCAAGAAGCTACAAATCATCCGAAATTGGCGATTCATCATTTTGTCACCGTATCAATTCACCAAATGAAAATGAATCCTGTTCATTTTAATTACTTTTTTCGTATTTAACGCACCCATGCTTGCGGTTGACAGTCAATAAGAGCAAAAAGCTCTATTTGCATATATGGAAGGCATAAGCGTACATACAACCTTGCGGAAGGAACGCGCCGCCAACGGTAAAGACTGAACCCTTGGAAAATTTCGCATTATAGACATGTCCTCCAAGAAACATGAATATTTCAGTACATAATTATATACAGTTGTACTGGGTACCCAAAATAACACAACCCCACTCTTTATCTTAGAATGCAACGGGTGTAAAAATAAATTTAAGATGCAAAACTATGTTGGTCTGAACCAGCTTTATACTATTCAATTTTTACATACACAGGGCGTTCGCCCTTGCCTCAGTGAGCATCGACATATTTTATTGCATATTACTGTATATTATTGGATGTTTTGATGCTACACTTGAATTGAGGAATTCTGGTAATATATATATATATATATATATATATATATATATATATATATATATATAATAAAATTCACCAGATCAATAGGCACATTCAAGTCATTCTACTAAAAACCTCAGCATTGTCGAATTAGCTGCCGAGAAGGATATTCAATGTTCATTCATAGTTACAATTTATAGCGTTTTAAAGTAAATGTGAACACACATCCTCCAGAAGTGTCATATAAACACATGAAGGACTCTGAGATTTTGATGATTATTGGAAACTTAATACTCGTATATACGCAACTCAAGTAGTATCAGCATGGATATAAATGTTTTCATCGGATGTTTAGCTTTTGGATTTAAATTAAAGGAGTATTGAAAACAGTGGATGTTTTTGTTTGGTCAAATCCACAGCTATTGAAAATATAAGTACATTTTATCTCTTTTTGAGGCGAATACGCTATGTCTAATAAGTCAAACATAATGGAACATCTGAAAATATATTCATTCATTCATATGTGTTTTTATCGGCCAGCCGAAAATACAATAACTTAATGAAAAGTCTATCAACAACGCAGAAACCTTATATACCCGCGCTATTGGCGTGAAAATTAAAATGAATGATGCCCTCCTACGACTATGACTCCATGTAAAATCGTACCCCGAGGTGAGATGATTTTTTCTTATTCTTACTGGATATTCGAGCAGTTGGGTTTCTCGATACGACATTCTGAAAAATTCCAACGAAAATCGCCTTCAGAGAGTGAATACGTAATTGATAGGCTGTCTTTAGTACCTTCGTTTGAATTTTAATTATTCCAGACGATGCCTCAAGTTAACAAGGGTTTTGAATGGATATCCTTCAGATTTCGGCAGATCAAGTAAATTTCTGGTCTTCTGATATTTTTGACACCCCAATAGCCGGAAAGTGGTAGGCGCGCAACATTTGAGGTATTTTGGATTTTTCGTGGCCACAAACACTACGACACAGCTTAACCATTTGCCAAACTAGTTCTTTGATACCCGGCACGTATTTCACTGTTGATCCCGTTGAAGCATGTTGTTGAAATATACATATGATCCTTTTTTGGAAAATATGAAAAATATGAAATGTAAATAAACTGAAATTGATAAATGATTAATGGTTTCCGTTATTTGCAACATTTTCCAAATTTCATTCTAAACCATCAATAATTTTAAATTCGATCAAATATTAATTTCTAAACAAATATTATGCATGTAAACTATAGCATTAATCTACTTCAGCACATATTTTCTAAATGTTAAAGTGTATATCAGTAGAATGTTTTTTTTTTACTTGGAATAGCACACGAAACATTCACAGAACATCATGCCATATTCCCTACAATGTTTCTAAAACTAAACTTCTATAGGAGGGTGGTATTAAACACTTTTTTGTTGTCTACCTTTGGGAAAAGGCAAAATAAATATCAATTTACTTCTCACGCCACATATGAGGAAAGTATTGTGATAGAGATAATACATTTTCTGATGTTTTATAGTGTATGAGTATACGAATTACAAAAACACATGTTACTCACTTCCATTAGTCTGTCTGTCGTGTGTTTGTAATGTACTGATTTCGACTTTGAAGTGGATGCATTGGCGATGGAATGATGAGATAAACCAAAAAATATCACGACCTCTCCAGCTTTCATTTTTTTGCAGACATTCTGTGCCGTAGCGAAGCAATTTTTCATTCAATTTCTGTTATATAAAAAATAGTGAAAAATACTTCCTACTACCATCAAATTTCTTTAAAGTTTGAATGCTAATCTAGTCCTACTAGTGTACT
This sequence comes from Bruchidius siliquastri, assembly GCA_949316355.1. Taxonomy (NCBI): domain Eukaryota; kingdom Metazoa; phylum Arthropoda; class Insecta; order Coleoptera; family Chrysomelidae; genus Bruchidius; species Bruchidius siliquastri. Next base: position 41,060,216 of record OX438529.1, read on the forward strand.
TGCAATTTCTTTATTTGTTTCACTAGTCGTTGTTCATCTGTCCGGCAAATAGAAAACCCATTATTAAATTTTTCTGAACTATTTTTTATCTGATAATGTATTTTGTGCATACGAAAATATATAAAATTTCAATAATCGAAGCTTGTATGAGAAAACTCTATTGGTCCTGCTTTTTTAGTCTACTTCTAAGAAAATTAGCTTCAGATATGGAAGCTCATTGCAGCCATTATTTGCTAATACACAAGACGGATTATGTAACAAAATAGCACAATTATGAACGTAAGTCAGCGTTCAGCCAGGGCATAGGTAATAGGAAGTTATTCTGTGATCGCATCTAACGGTACCAGAATATAAGAGGATGAGCTGGAACGACTATTGGGGACAGAAATTCCTGAGCTCCTTTTAAGCCTGAATGCCCTGTAAATTGAAATGCTATCTTATCGTATGCCTTCTCTCCTTTAATGATATCAGTATGGGGAGATATTCAAAAAATGCTTAACCGTAAACGGTCTCGAATGGTCTTCAGTGACATAATAATGTATCCGCAAAGGCAGATTAATTAAAATTATAGAACTATTCGGCTTTATGGTGATCAAACACGCATCTTAAAGTCGATATTTGCATAATAGTCATCCCGGCTAGGTGAACTGAAAGGATTTGTGCGTGTTTGAAGTTTTACAATTGATTTATCAATACTATCACATGAAGAAGCTATCTTTTCATCACAGCAGTCACATCCTAGTGCAAATGTTCATCGTGCAATTTGCTGGGATACATTTCTGAGAAGGAAATTGAACATGATGCCTTTCAGGTGTTCTTTTAATCCGTACAATGACGTCAAATAAATGGTATCAGATAAAAAATCATCATATCAGTTATGTTTTCTGGAGGCAAATGATATGATAGATATGTATCATAGAACGTCCTTTATCGGCATGATAAATTGGCGTCAAGTAGGTTGACTCCGTAATTTCTAAGGGATAGTGTCAGTTGTGCAATAACAATTTGGATCGCATGTAACTAAAGGTTGCTAGAATCATCTAATTTCTTTGAAGCATTTACAACAAAGTATAAATAAATAGTGGAAAAGTGGACAGTTTTGTGAAAAATATTCCTAATTATAAGCAAGATGCAGAAGTCATTTACTTAAAAAAAGAACAACAAAGACTTTATTATTATTGTACAGTCAAATAAACAATTATTCGATATTCGATAGGTGATTTGAGAGCAATATTCGCCTTATATAATTTTCATCCACGTTTATACATTCATGTATCCGCCAGAGAACTATTCAAAAAGAAACCACCCTGATTGAAAGTATCTAGGATAAAAAACAAATGCGGTAGCTTCAAAGTCTCTCAACAACTGCACCAACATTCCATCGTTTGCTCTCTATGATCCGCTTCCAGGTGCATCGTTAATCATAATCAGGAACAATTGCATCCCTAATATCTCTGACATACATAAGTATAGATAAAAGATCCGTATGATTACTCAGACCGACACATTATAGGCGCAGGATAATACATCATTAGATATCGAGAATACCGAGGAAAGAAGAAAACGAGCAAGCGTTTGAATAGCTGTTGAGGTAGTTATTTATATCATCCGAGGTGGTATTACCCACTAGGTAATATTGGTTTTAACGGTGAGGCGTAACGTTCTGTAGGTGCCTTATATTCTATCTTCGAAGAGTATCTGTAAGCTTAATAGTGGGATAGGTTCAGTCGATGTGTTTCCTGGATATTTTAACTCTTATACAGAGTCGAGTAGGCTTTCCTGCGCATTCACACCACCACAATGCATCAATCAACGGCCCACTACGAAGTACATAACCAACGATTTCGGACTATGCTGCAAAAAACCCATCTAACTGAGTAGCAGGACTCAATTCTTTTAAAATGATAGTGGTTGCAGCAAACATAAGATAAATCGAGGAAAGGAAAATTGAATACGCGCCGTAGTGAGTTGACGAGATGGTCAAAGTCACCTTGCTAGATGTTCTCAGTCGCATGAATACAGGAACACACAATTTTGCAGTAAGAAAGTTTTAGGTACGGATGAGACTCGAACCCTTGTCTCTTGCATTCCAATCATACTCAAATATTCTATATATACTTGTATATTATTTCAAAGCTTCAAGTGCAGTACTGAGATTGTTGTGAATAAATTATTTGAATTTATTTTTAATGGCCTACATCTAGGAAATGAAACTAAGATACTCAGGTTTATATAAATGAATTATATGAAGTAATATCTATGAAATATATCGTGTATTAAATTTTTCCGATCGTAAGTCAAGTGATTTTCGAAGGACAAACAATGTATTTCTAAAAAAAACAGTACAGAAATAATGCAATAGTCATAGAAATGTATAACGCTTGATCAAAAAATAGTACACATCTTTTACTATCAACTTATAACGTCATTATATAATTTATATGATATGAAAGCTTGCCACGAGATTCAGCTGTGTAGATAAACAAGTTAATTAAATAACATGATCTGAATGATTTTAATTTTTAAAATCTTCAGGCTAAGTAAATACGAGTACTTAAATCTCGCGACTACTTTTTATATACTATAAATTGTGTAATGACGTTATAAGTTAATAGTAAAAGATTGAAGGAATAGTTTATTTTATTCTTTTTGGCGCATTCAAATAAGTTTGTTTCCAAATAAAGTATTTTAATTTATAATTTATTTGAAAATTATTCTTACTATATGGCCAGGCATTCCGAATGTATTCGTCTATTTGTCTAAGATTATTTTTTGATAAACGATATACGCTAAAACAAACATAAAATATGTATTTTGAGTGCTTGAGAAAAAAAAAATTAATGAAAACCCGCGATAGATTCATGGCGAAAAAATTAAATATTCAATTCAAATGAAAAATTCTGGTTCTGGAATAATAAAATCCTACATCAAATATGATGAACAGTAATTAACTGAGCTGCGTAAAATTTCAAAGAAAAAGTTGAACAACGATTTTCACCATCGTATATTTTTACGAAGACATTTTTGGATTTACGTATATATGTCGTTTATCATAAACTCGCATGGGAATTACCTGAACACCCTAACACCCTATACAACAGTCTGCGTTCTTTATTGTAGTAGCTACTCAGCCATATCTCATAAAGCATTCTGTAAGAAACTATAGCAAGCGTCTGATTACCGCAATCTTCGGTTTTCTAGTTATGTATTTACCGTAAACGTTGATGAAAACACAACTTCCTCATTATCTTAAATTCCTGTTTTCAATGCTTCAAGAGGTATTGATTACAGGTCACTGAAAATATAACAATACACTATCCATGGACGATAGAGCCTGTTCTTCCTGTTTCAGGTGACCTCCTCAATATCAAAAAGAACTCGGCAAGATAAGCATAATATTAGGAAAAGTATATTAAATATTTCTTATAGTAACTTGTTTTTTTTTACTTCAATTACCCTAAATATCAATATTCACTGTACAGTTGAGCTGTAGGTAAATTTTATAATTCAAGCTTACCTTAGTATCTGCTCATTTTATTAAAGTTACCATCAGCTATCGTGATTTTTGCTTTACATTTACTGACATTATGCAAAAATAAAATTACACTCATTTATATGATTTTCTGCATAACCAAAACCTAATATACCAAGAAACTTTTTTGATTGTCGTAGGAATGGTGATTCCAACGCTACAATAGCTACATTTGAACCGAGTGTAGCATGTCCTGTTTTATGGAAGGCAAATATGCGTTATAGTACCAATTGATGCAGTGGTGCAAGCAAGTAGTGGTTGTTATAAGAATAACTGTACATAACTAAGCTGTGGTACAATTATTGTTAGGTTGCTCTAACTGAGCACTCCAACCGAACAAATTAACATAATAAAACGTTCTTTGGGGAAAGATCAAACTGCCAATACAAAGTAAAAGGACGAAATTCTTGAGAAACTAGTAGATTGTGGAATTGCCAAAATCACTATATTGATGGAGGAAATGCAAATGCATCGTCTGTATTGTAGCCTTTTTGAGTAGTCAATATTGTCTTGTTTAAAACCAAAAGTGTTCCTCTAGAAGCAATCAAAAATCTAATTTTCATAATAATTTCAAATTTCAATTCATACATCGTGTACATACAAGGCTGCCAAGAAGTTCCTAAACATCACCATCATTATCGGAAGTACTCAGTATTTTTTCAGGAGGATCAGATATTTTGAAAATAATTGAAAAACTGTCATGATCTCTGGAACAATCCTAAATTTTACCAGTTAGCCTTATGAACAATTCTCGTGATTTGACCTTTTCTAGATGCATTTTCCACTAGAATAATTGAATATACACAAAATATCCCATAAATGTCTTGCACAAAGTGAGTCAGTCTACTTGAACTACTTTTACATATCGTTGAAGACGAATCTGTGTTGACAAATACATTGATTGATAATCAAGGAGCCCTTATCAAAGTCGCTGAGATGCTGATAACTCATAAACATACATGGATGTCATTTGTAAAAGTGAAGGAAGATGAAAATAACTTATAGCGTTACATTTAGATAGTCATGTTCAGCCAAGCACTGGAAACAAATTACCCGTTTTATGTGTATCTGTGTCATATCTGTCGGTAGAATATTCAAGGAAGATAAACGATACTTCTGGATGTTATTCTTAGACAAACACTAAGTGTAACAAACATCAATGAACATGTATGATTATTTTGATAACACGTATTTCAAGATTTAAGTTGCGGTTCACCAAGCTGTACTTTTACTTCGTACGCATGGCGGATATATTATTTTTTCATTGATGTTCCATATACATCACAAAAAACCATTTTGCTCATTTCCGTCAGACTGTCTGCCGTTTGTTGTTTGTCTCTCTGTCCGATAAATAATCTTTGACTAACTTGCGAAGTACTATTCGGGATATGATGGCTTTTTGATATTAGGGCGGTACGATGCGATCGAAAAACAGAAATGCTCTGTAGTTTTTGAAAATCGGTAAAAATTAGGGTGGGTGGGTACCGAGAGAGCAAAACATCAATTTATCTTTGGTGCCGATAATAGATGCTCTATTATCTATAAATAAGGAAGAAAAAGCTTTCCAGTTTATGTAAATTGATGCAGTGACTGCATAGTTGTTCGCAGAAAAGTAGAGGGTCAAAAATTAGAGGGGAACAATTCTCTATAAACGTTTGTCCCTGTTATTATCCGTAGTTGTTAGAAAATAGATGATTCGCTCAGAAGCTTGCATTCAAAATACAAAAATCATTTATTTAAAAATTTAAGCGCCATTTATTCGACATTTATTTCTCACGGCATCTTAGATCTCAGTGACTATTTGTATGTGTGCTAATTTGTGCTACCTTTTGAAATGTTCAACTTAAGGAGGGTCATCAAAAATATTAAAAGGCTATTCAACCTATTGAGAAATGGCCCTAAGTAGGTTGGTTCTATCTTACGTGGAGTGGTGAGTCGATTATTTTGATCGGACTTCGATTGAACTTTATGGAGTCTCTAGTCGTCACGCTCAATAATCGAAGGATTTCGATAACGTGTGACATGAGACATTTCTGATAAAACTTTCGGCGTTTGGGTTGCCAGTGTTAACACAAAAGTTTTTCCTTTCTCCAACGCCATACTTGCTGTACAAGACACATGCAACAAATTGTTGGAAATGACGTCGAATCCAATCTACAGAACGAGGAGAGTTTTTGCAGGTATTGCAGCCTTCTGCTACGAGTCCTTGCACTGTTGGTGTCCCGCCTTCGTGCGTAAAAGCATTTATCTTTTCAACCAAAAAAAAAACATCAATGGGAGTAAAATGTTTTTAAGATTAATGATGAGATCGAAAGAATTAACGAATTAGGATCTATAAAACTAGAGATTCAGACAACAGCTAGGACAATCACGTAACGGTCTGGAGATAGAAGGATGTCGATTACATGAGTCATCTTCGATCACAGAATTAACACCAATAATAACATGTCCTGGCACAATCATGTTGTTGACACTGCTATGTCGGAATCTCAGAAGCTAGGTGTCCCTCTTCCGCTCCAATGAACTCTATTCACGCTAACAGCTTCTGCTTCTTTACTAGACTCAGATCAGACTATCGCTGGAGTACTGCTCGCATGTGAGGAGATGCGCTCCGAATAACCTCCTTTAAACAATCCGGAAATGTGTAATACGTATAGTGAATGCGCCTGACCTAACAGAGGGTCCTCCACAGTCTAGAACATGGAAAAGAAGAGTTGCTGCTCTATCAGAATCCAAAAACCAGCAACACATCTAGTGGCTACGCCGGTCTTTACAAAGGATCTCCACAGTCTGGAACACAGAAAATAACAGAAGGGTGGCCGATCTGTCGCTATTTTACAGATATCATGGCAAATGTTCAACCGACCTGTCTTGCATACTAATACCAAGCATTGTCAGAAGTGCCTTGCGGGCGCCTCCTTAATAGGTCGAACTTATAATGCGTAGTAACTTTGCAACGCCTCCAAAAGTCGCTTCTGTAGAGAACCTCGTCCTTTTAGAACGAGCTTCTCCCCGATGGTTACAGCGTTTCAATGTCAATTTCACTTTCTAAGCGATGACCTCTGTGCCTTTGCGAGAGGTGATGTTTATTTTATTACAAACTGAAAATATATTTTCGGGAACTGAGTTTGTTACCGAGGAACCAAATTCCTTACACAAGAAACACCCTGATGCGCCTACCTACGGCTTGAAGCAAGAGAAGATATGACACGTTGTGGTAGCGCGTTTTGCCTCTGTGTCGGATTACAGACAGACCATTTTACGGTGCTGCCTAAATAACAGGTAATCTGGACAGTCGCGATTTACTGAAATTGATACTTTTCTCTGAAACATTTTCAGATTATATTAATGAGTGGTATGTGCCTTGGATGGGGCATGTTGCTGTTCTGTAGATATGGCGATCACCTTTTTTTGTCAGACAAGTGGAGGTTGGGTTGTTTACGTTACGAGATTAGGACTGACGTTTATATTTTGCGGACCAGATACGCCTCGATTGAATAGATTAAATTAAACCGAATAATCTGAAAATTATGCTGACTTTATTTGTTAATTTATGGAAAGCTATCTGGCCAATAACTGTAAACACATATCTAAGCTTCTATCGTTTCAACTACCTCAGCAAATATTCAAAGTATTCCAAATGCTAGCAGTTTTTCCTCGAAGATATATTATTTCAATTACTGATTAGATAAATTCTCATCCAATCCTCATCGCGTTCGAAATTGACCAAGTTTCTTCCAAAAGTAGTTCTTTTGGTCACCATCAGGATTGTGGAATGGGCCGTCGATGAATTTGTTTACTGATGGATAAAATGTTTAGGGTTCGTAATGTGAATCCTCTTGCAGCAAAATTTAAAATGATTTTCAGGGCTCAGAATACTTCGTGTAGCAGTGAGAGGAATTTCAATCATCGTCTGCTCATTAATGAGAGTTGTCGTTTTGGGTAACACGCCATTGCTAAATTCCAAAAAGTACCGCAAAACAAAAAATTGAATTATCCAGAGAACTGTACAAGAAGAAAAAATTGTCTATATGTAATTGTCCATTGCATCAACGTATCCAATCTGCAGAATAAAAGGATTCTATCAAACACTCTGCTGTTAGATTGTCTACGATACCGAGAATACCTGGCATACTAAAGTATAATAATTATCTCGGGCGTTATATAAATGGCATGTGGAAAAATGGGCATCACGAAAAGGCTACGGAAAGACGTAAAATATGCAAATTAATATACAGAGTTTACAGAGTGAATCACTTTACCACTTTATTGGAAAGTTAGTAGTCACTTTCAAACACCTGGCCTAGACAATCATTTTGGATGCACAGATTTCATGATTCTAAAGAACCTTTATTACCTCAAAAATCAATAGTCACCCCGTACCATAGTGACGAAGGTTTCTCATTAGAAATGCGTTTCAGGGTTGGCATAAGAAACACGATGTTTGTCGGAATTATAGCTATCCAAGTCTGGGCGAAGGCGATCCACAAATCAGAAAGCTGGACAATCATTTTTTAGAACTCTGTATGGCGATTGAATTTACAATCAACGTATCGCTAGTCACTACATTTTTTATATTTGAATATTTAATAAATACAACTGACACCCATTTTATTTCATTTTGGTAGCGTATATTGTAAAGCTTACTGAATTTCAGCATATAATTGTGCATTAGACTTCAAGCTATTGTGGTCTAGGTGAACTTGCCTCATCCTTATTCAATAAATTGTATATATAAGCTACTGAGCAACAACTAATGATAGATATACACAGAAGCGTATTTGAGTGGAGAGATCATTCGATTTAGAATGTAGCTGTTTTAACTGGAACTAGTTTGGTGGTAAAGTGTTTAATCTTTGAATCACTTCAATGGGTCATTTGAGTTGAACAACCTAGATATGTGAACTTTAGGAACACAGATACTCAATAATGCTTATTGAATCGAAATAAGCATCTTCCAATGCCCATAACAAATTACGATCACTGCATACCATTCACCCTGTTTACCAACGATAAGCTGCACTTGCTTCTTCGGTTCGCACACCCACGCGAAAACGTTTATTTCCTATAATATATAATATAATATTAGCTTTATGCGCTGCCGTCTCGTATTTAATGCACCTCTCTCTCTATCTATCTCTCTCTTCCTCGATGGTTCTGAGTTATGAATGAAGAACCAGATAAGTGTAGATTGGTCGCCCTCGGATATGGAAGGTGAATGTATCTGGCGATTCTACAATTGATTTTATGTATATCCCTTTTTCATGCAGTTGGAAGTCTTAGCTCAATGACAAAAATTGAGGCACTGTATTTAATAATGATTGCGTCATACTAGAATATTTTTTCCACTACTGTAACGTTTCCAGGTTCCTTTTTGGGAAAAGCTGACAGGAGTAACTCCATGTTTCGTTTCGTTTAATGAACTTCGAGTTTTTAGTCGTTTTGATTGAGGTAGTTTAATGATTTTCGAAAGAATGTAAAAGTTTAAACTACATTATTTGATGTTTTGTAGCTTTTGGTTCACTTTCGGCGCCGTTGGAAAAAATTAAAGGTAGATTAAAAAATAGTTTTTTTGTTTCTAGAATTCGCGCCCACTCTTGAGCATAAGCACACTTTTATGGTTTTTAGGCGTGCGTACTTTGAAAATGCCTGAGAAGCACCGAGTCGAACAAATTTCAACAGTATGTAAGATTTCTCAATTAATCACCACTATCTATTCTAATCATACTGAACGTTAATTGAAACCGCATTTTAATACTAAAAAAACTACACTAACGTTTCGATTGCATCCGCAACTCTTCTTAATGTACAAAAAACCATAATGAATTATAAATTACAATAACCTACTTTCAAGTTAAAATATGTGGTACTAATTACTATCTAGGAATAGTAACTTGAAGCATCGAACTTAAAGTATAGTCTCTGTTCATGTTCGGTGCTTGAAGCAAGGAGATAAGTACACTATAAGTTATAGAAGTTATATTGAAACGTAACTTTGTTAAGTTCAGTTCATGTTATATTCAGTACATGAAATATTGTATAATGTTCAGTTATCCGCTAAATGAAGAAGAATAAATTTAATAATAATAAAAGTAATTTTGTTTCAAAAATACCTTCTACTTATTGCGTGACCACATTACATGTAACGGTATCCAAATGAGTGATAATTATATGCTTGTCTTCCTTACAAAACGATCCTATGGGATCAAACAAGAATGTCAGATTCCCTAAATGTCCTCAATATATGTTTCTACTACCAGGTACTACTTATGTGTTATTAAAGAAACTGCCAAATGATAGCTGAATTAAGCTACTGCCACTCAAAATTGCCATACAAATAAAACAGTTAATTTTATCTCACATATTCTTTAGATTATTTACTGGTAGTTCACATTCATAATATTGTTGGAGGAGCAGGTGATTTTTATTATTTTTTATGTATAAGTATACGGTACTTTATAGGATATTTTATAAAAAAAGTGTGACGTAGTTAGGTATATGACGCAAATGTACTTAAAAAAATAATGGTCTGAAACGTGTGTCGTATTATGAATGGTGGCATACTGGTGCTAAATATCATTAATAGAAATAAAGTTTATCAATTAGTGAAACTCCATCCTTGGACTGAAAATCCACTATGGTACAATGGCATTTTTTTAAATATCACCTGGAAGGGTTGCGTTGTACATTGGGACTACTCTATTACATCATGTATGTAATTTACTTTACACAGTAGAGTGGTTATTGATTTATTCATATCCTAGCTTACCAGTATAACAAATTAAGGTTTAACGATCGAGAAAATTTAACCGTAATTATTCAATTTCCGTTTCATCGCATTCACGTCAAATAGCCTACAAAAAGTTGTTGCTCCGGAAGCGTAAACTTTGATGACAACAGCTTTGCTTTTATACTTACAAGTTCACTTCTGAATTAGGTGCCACATACCTGAAAAAGAAAAGAAAAATATATTAGGTAGGCAACCGATTTTTGGTTAGAAGGCATTTAAGGATGTTAACAAGAAAGCATGTCAATATCTGATTTCACATCAAACGATATGTTCAAGAGAATGGTATCTTAGTTGAAGTGTCGTCGATTATTAGATTAACTGGAATTTATATAGGGTGTCGACCAGGGTCCAACCGAACTACCACTCTTATAAAAACAATCTAGCTTTAGACATCTATCTGGAATTAATTCAAAAGCCAGTCCCTAGAAACTAGATACTGAAATTTGAATTCATGAGCCTTTTTCCATTTATCTAAACATCGTATCATAGTCTGCAAGGGCATGCAATATGTGCTGAAGTTAAATCATCATCCTAAATGATTTCTTTTGCTGCTCCAACCGATTCCTAGTTGTACCCAAGAAATATTATGTACATTGGGGTAGGCTATTTCACCTGCCTTTGCATGAATCTAGCATAGATTTTGTTGCGGGTCTTCTAGCTACTGTGCAAGATATCCATATTTTTTAACCAGCTCTTCCTAGGTTAACCGCTAGGGTCACCTTAATTAACCTTGTGGTTACCTACGCTGAACGCATTCTTTTTATGTTTGCTTGGCTATCTAGGCAAATGGCTACTAAATGTTCAACAGAACACTCCATCAGAACCTTGTTTGAACAAACTTGTATATATTTGGCTGAAAATGAATATCGTATGGGACATCTGTTGCCCCTTCACGGCAGTCCAGGTGTTAGGACCTCTGGCTCCGTAAGATATCAATGGGCGTCCCCATAGAGGGCTACATTTAGATGAGTTGATGTTGACTGGGTTACGTATATATCACCCGATTGCTCTCTACAGTTATAGATAAGTCCTTTGAACCTCCCTATAAACAAACTACATTACGTAAATTCGGCACTCCCAAAATCGCCATATCTTAACCCAGAACACTACAGACTTTATGGTTATTTGAAAAAATTGTATTTAAAATACGACCAAAGGAACAGTGAGATTGTAAATGAAGGTTACTCACTGCAATGGATATGAGCTTCTATCCAAACTTCAAGAATAAGCACACTTTTCCATGATTGGTACAAACACTATTTAGTCAATATTATTCCTTAGCAGACAACATTTTTATAAGCCAGTTTCTATCTTGAAAACATCTGTATAACCCTCATAAACCGCTCTATAGAACCTATGTTTAATTTCAATACAGTACGTCTTGAGAACTACGAATCCAGGTAAAATATAATTCATTTAATGTAAATTCCTTTACACCTCACAGATTACGACAAACACACAATCCTCTTCTAATCCGGGATTATTCCAAGTAATGGTGGGTATAAATGCAAATTTGTAACGAGATATGAATACATAAAGCCGATTATTTTTATGACTAGCAGTGATTGATGCTATAGGATAGCTCCAGAGTTTATTACAGAGGATGGTGGTGTTTTACTTCGATATAAACCTTGGGTACTCATACTTCTTATGATATTAGAAAGTACAAGCAAAACTGCACTGTCACCCTTGATGCACTGACTTGTCGACTGCACTGACATTTCAGAACACCATGATCTAAAGTAGGCTGAAATGCTTGTGATAGATAGATCAATCCTCGACAGTCTGGATTAGCACCATCCTTCTTTGGGGCTGCTTCCTGGAACGATTGCTTCTTTTTTCTTGGGTTTTATCTTTGGATTCCTATTTTCTGTTCACTCTGATGATGTTTGAAAAACTCTGATTCACTAAATTTAACCGTACTTCTTTGAAGGTCATCCGACTCGTGATCCACGCATTTTGTCGCACGTATGAGAACAAGGAAACAAATTACTGAATCGCTTTCTGTGGCACCTGCCATTCAAGTTAAAGATGCTGTACTTGCTTGAGACCCCCTGTAGTCCTTTAGGAACTTGGCTCAGCGAGCACAGTCGAGCATACCACAGCTATTTCTTCGTTCCTTCGTATAAAGGTAACTTTTACAGATATTTTAAATTTCAGATAGGGAGTGATTGATATCATTTCATTGCGATGCATTTCATTAAATTCAGGGTCGTTCCTAGGATATTTTTTTATATAGCAAATTTCTGTCATGGAAATGTCCACACGTTTCGGGCTAAAATTATAAATTCATTATGATTTATATCTAAAGAACATACTTTATGGGTAGCAAATATTCATATCATTTCTCGAATAATAGTAAATTTTACTTTCCTCATTCTTAACGTAAATTTAGATGATTATTATATTATTTTATTGTCGCAATAAACAGTTTATATGGACACACATTTTTTCCAGATTTAAAATTAGTTTTTGAAACGAGGGAGGTTTTGAATTTCCCTCAAATATTGTGTCGTAAAATTTTGTTAATCACACTACAGTTTGATAGGTACGATTAAACCATGTATTTCACTACCTAACTTGCTTACTTTCCATAGCACTGCGCCAGTCTAGATTTTAATACAGTATTGTATCATTCCTTCTGATACAGTTATTAATATTATTGTAATATTTATGCTGTTTCAGGATAGCTTGTGATCTATGTTACTCCGTATGTATTTTTTTTAACAGAATGGATCAGATTTCGACGTGGTGGTCATACAATGTGAATACCAACCAGCTATACGTATGCTAACAAAAAATGAATAAATAAAAGTAGGGTATTTAGGATTTCAAGAGAAATTTTGACCGGTGTAGGTGTGTAGGTCCGCCTTGTTAACTATTTCCGATGCAAAATATTCAGTCAGTAAATCGAACGAACGATGGTCTCTTCAAGTTGTATCGCCTTGTTCCTACATTCATGTACTATCGTAATTCAGGAAACAGATATCATAAACATTCCAAACGAAAGTTTTTCTAAGAGTAAAAAGAGTGAAAATTGTAAATAAAGTAATAAAAAGATCTAAGACTGACTTCCGGACAAGAATTCCTCAAGTTTTAATGTCTAACAACACGAGAAACCTACTGATATACGACATTTTTATGAATATTGGAAAAAATATAGTACCTACCTATATTCTACTTTCAGTGAAAGTATTGAGAGAAATAACATATGATTTACCAGTTCAGTGTTTTTCATATAATCAAATTATCAACTTTTAAATAAAGCGTTTAGTGCTGCAGACACGAACTACAAATACAACTAAAAAAATAAAATGTTTTGTTCAAACGTACAAGGCATTCTAAAATAACGCAAACATGTATTCCATTATACAATTTGATTTATTATTTCATATTTATAATTTATAACTTATAATTTCTTACTTCAAAGATAGATTACAAAAGTCAATTAGTTCCTTCAAACACTGGAACACTGTCTATATCTCTTTAATTGTTGATCAGCATAATTTTGAATTTTGCATATTATAATGGCTTCTATGTTCATAATTTGAAGAGTATTGAAAAAGTACTGCCAAATTATGCGAATATAAAGTGGTTGATAGTGGTAAACCGCTTTGAAAATCATTCAATGACGAAAACTATCAATTTTTTTTTTGGAAAAATATAGGAATCATAAATTTCAGGCCCAGCTTCACTAGTGACAATAAGTATTGTGTGTTAACAAGGCACTTTTTTACCTCCCACGTTAATGGGTGGGAAAGTATTGTAATAGCGAAACATTTCGAATTCGAGCACAATGCCATTCATTTCCCCCTGCCTGTCTGTCTGTCGGTCTGTACTGTCTGGAAGTCCGAACCCGAGAGGGTTAGTACAGACTTTCGGAATTTGAGGTAACTTTGACACTAGTTTATTACTGTTTTACTGATTTTTATTACAGATTATTGCATTTTAACCGAACAGGGACCATGAATAATAGGGAAACGATATTTAACGTTTTAAAAAATGGCAATTGGGTTCATCCTGTATTGTATGTGCTGTTGTAACAGTTTATCGAAGATTCTGATTAGATTTTATAGCTGCTGATCCATTTGTAGCAAGCTTTGAAAATTTGAAGATTTTGACAATTCTTTCAATTATAAAATCGAAAAAGCGAGTGGATGTACCTACAAAATACATAATATATCGTTTGGCTTATTCACATAATTAATGACTTTGGATTTATCAGCTCAAATTGGGGTACTACTAAGTATAAGCACCTAGAAAATACGTGGAGGAACGTTATATGCAGCTGGGAATGATAATTTTTATTCTTGCAAAGCGCATAATATACAAGCATCTTTATAAAGTCACTGCGGCAAAGTTGAATGACATGAATGAACGGTAAATCATGAAATATGTGATGTACTTATATCTCAAGGAACCCTTAATGGATTTTGCTTCAGCTGGTCGAGCTGTATCAATCGATGATGGATGCCGAATAACAGGACACTGTTTCTTGTTCAGGGGACAAGACGATCGCATTCGTTCGTGCACATCAGCGTATCTGCTTGTGATTCTAGAGTCTCATAAAGCATCGTAACCCTCACAATAGCACATTACGTGGAAGTAATGAGTACCAAAATGATTCTACGCCCGTCATTTATATAGCACAGTATATATTATTATCGCCATAATTTGGACTATGGGAAGCAGTATGCGTTTATTAGGAGAAAGGGCTTACACGATACACGTCTTTCCATTGTTACCCGAACACTTCTCAATATTACAAAAATATTGTATGGATTGTACATAATCTCACTTGGTGTATCTGTATTTCAGAGTTTCACAAATAAAAGTTTCTTTCAGTGACGCGTTATAAAATAAATTGATATCACTGCACGTGTCAATCTATTTGACGCCATTTTTTAAGAGGCTAAATAACGCTGTCATAATTATTTATGATCCATATTCAGTTGGAATGCGGTATGTATAGTAATTGCTAAAAGAGAAGCGGAACAGAATAAATGGTTGAAATGTGTTTGAAAGTGCAGCGAAAATGAATTTTAAATGTATTGTGGAATTATACACACTGTTATAGAGTAGCTACATATTCATTGAAAAAGAAAAAAAAATCACCTAAAGGCGATTGAAGGTACCACATCAATCGAAACGTTGTGAAACGCAAAATTTTCAAATCCGAAGCAGGTATGTATACCAAGCATTTTTTAAATTCCTCCTTTAAATCTTGAAAAAGGATCATAGCGAACCATTTTATGTTTTTTTGGAACATGTTATTTGTGTACCTCTGTTTTGCTACTTTTGTTGTTTACATACCCTCAATGAATCGATTTGCGCATGACAGTATTATTTCAACTTTACAGTATTGTGAAAAAATGTTATAGGGTTGATTTGCGAAAAGCAAAATTCCAAAAGGTTAAACGTTGCTGTATTTGAAACTGGTTTGCATATATCACCATGTATTTGTAGATTGAAAGCTACCCGTTAACAGGCCAAAGGTAAAATATTACCGTATTATCAAGAATAAGCAATCAAGGAAGTTATTAATAAATATCTGCTATAATAATTAAGCCTGGTTGGTCTCTCTGAATTGACTTTCGCCTGTAAGACACATATCTGTGTATTGCTCGCTATTTTAAATAAAATTATATTGGGCATTTGTACTGTAATTATCCTGAAGTGGTGCCATTTAATTATATAGTAAGGGCACAAATTGCATTGGTTCAAATTATAAAGTTGGATGGAACATTTTGCGAATTGATTTGGTGATGACAAAGTCATGACAAAATGCACTCCTTGAAACAATGCCAGCCCAATCAGACAGAAGCTGAAGTATTTTTTAAGGAAAATTAATTAAGTAGGTTGACTCTATACATCCGATGCAGCAATAATGCTATTATCCCTTTCTAAAGATTATTCTCAGATATCAGACCTTTGAGTGTATCATCGTAAATCGTCATGTTGAATGCACTAGCTTTTCCACCCTTTTTTTCAGGTTGTGCGGGATTGTTTTCACACATAGACGTACATATCAGCGTCTGATAGGTCCTTGTAATGTGTATCATGGTTGTTATATAATTCAAACAACAATAAATTTGTGTGCAATTTGTCAGGTTAATCGGTTTTTGAGGGAATGAGTAAAAACTTGATATACAAGATTTCTGCCAGATACAATTAAAAAAAAATATTAAAGATCGGAGAAATAAACTATTTGAAGTAAAGCGAGGATCTGTTACGAATAAGATCCTTATCATCGCTACGTCGATGAGCCAAGACCAAATTATTGTCTTGTTTCGTCACAGTCACACAAACATAACCAAATCCGAAACGTATAGCCTTTGATAGCACTTACATATAATCACCCAATGCACCTCTGTTGGGTAAACGCCAAGAGTACAACAACCCTGTGAATACACTCCCCAATAACAACATCAGTCGAAGTGAATGAAAATAAACAAGTGTCTAAAAGAATCATCATCCCGCAGACTGGAGTATGTGACCATAAATTCGATAGCTAAAGATGGCCGTTTCCAAGTCGTACCAGAACAAATAAACATCCCGCCAAGCACACCGAGACTAAGTTAGGTAATTTCAATGCAATTAATGATGAATGACATGATTGGCACTCAATATGCATATCAACAATGCATAAGGACGCTATGTGTTCCACACTTATCATGAACAACTGAATAAATCCTATATCTCCCAATGAGTCGCAGTGATTTGCTGTATCAGTGACCGTAGTAGTTAAGAAAAATCAACAATCTCGCACACCCTAAAAAAGCAGACTAGACAAAAATGTATATCAAATTTTAGATATCGATGAAAATTATGAAAAGTTTAGTACAATCGGAAATTATCATACAGTAAATTTATTAAACGAACCATAGAATAAAGGGTCGCTATAAAATACGGGTAAATGGAGAGCTGTCTAAAAATTTAGTCAAAAGTATTAGTTGTTATGACGGGTCATAATTTGTCACTAACAGATCGGCTGTTGTCTGAATTATGCCAAGTCAAGTATCCGTGGAAATATATGCACAATCAATCAGTTTCTGAGAACTGAGATACTGATAAAAAGACGTTATACTAAAGATGTATGTATCAGTGTAAGCATTTTTGCTGAATTTGTGTCTTCCGGATTTCAATCAACATTGCCTTGCATTCTGTTCCCATGCATAATACCACGTCCTCACTCAGTCGGTAATCTGTCTACGGCAAGCTTTCGCTATCTCTCCACTCACCACCGAGAATGCAACTCTTCAATTCCCGACGTCGGCATTGCCGCCTACCATCCGTTATTTAATCGGGTCATATCATCTTAGTTTCCGGATTCTGTGCAGGCCACACTTGCTTACACACAAATCGGCGACAACCAATTTTGTCTGTACTTACCATGCAATAGTACCAGTCTATAAATGAGGATTTGAATCTATTAAGTGAATACACTGTTTGGAATGCATCCTAAGATCTGGGTATTTCTCTATTTCTTTAAGCGGTGTCAAAAGACTACGAAGACCACGGAGCCACGTTCAATAATATTACCCACTACACTAGGATAACAGCCATCACTCTTCAAATTTTATAAAAATTCATGTAGTCGTTACAGACATTCCGCGGTGACAGAAAATTGCGGACTGCCAGACAGATCATCGTAAATGAGTGATGAGGATTTGCGTGATGTAGCCAAACAACTATTTATCTCAAATTTGAATATATTCGGAGTGACAATTCTCCCATCGCGTACGCCTGAGTGCTTTTATATACCTAACAAATACTATTTTTCACGAACCTTTACAAAAAGGTTGTACTCACAAAGAAGAATTTTTATAAAGTGTGTTATGCACCGTTGCCAATATTTATACCAAAAGGGCACTACATGTATTTTGTGCTAAGAAATTGGCACTCCTCTTCTTCGGAGAACTACAAAAAAAACACAAGAATGTTGGTTCACAAGAGGACAGCACTAAATAAATATAAGCTTCGACATTTACATGGTTGAAAACGGAAGAAAAAACAATACTTTTGGCAATGGGTCTGATGCTATCTTCTTCTGAAACCATATATTCTAAAATTCCAGCAAGGGAATTACAAAGCCATCAATTTACTGCTATCCTGCAGTGGCGGATACATCTTAATTTTGTAGCAGTCTAAGAGGTTTAACTTGTTGTACATGGAAGAAACATCTCACCAAAAGTTGACAAGATCAGTGCTGACTACAACTTAACGTAAATTCTTAAAGTCAACGATGGTTCTCTATCATTCATTCTGTTCATCTTGCCGAATAATACCAATACCTACATGGTTGATTAACTTTACGAATCTGCAGTAAAATCAAACCACAGAAAATGTTAATCTGTCAATACTGACAACAAATGTAAAGTGCAAGTAGGAATATTGAAAAAGGATATAGGAAAGTACATTAATCTGGAAGAGAGTGTGCACGTTATACAAATTTTGTTCAGGGCAGACGCAATTATGTGAATTAATTAATTACGTCAATTACTCATTTGAGACAACAAAATTCAAACTAGTAATATTAAAAAAATCTGGTTTTCGACATACCACGAGAGTACACAAATTGGAATCAAATGGTGACCCACCATTATTCGTGGGGAAAACATCTAACAATGATTGAGTCATTATGTAGCAGATACAAACACTAGGTATATTATCTTGACAAAAATACCCTTTTCTACCTACATTCATACACAGCTTTGAGCAGCAGTTCCATAATATTATCCCAAATTGTCCATAATTGATACCCATTCCTCCGTTTACTCGTCTACTAGCTCATTAGTTTTTTGCTGTACCCTAATTATCTTAAAAATCCTTCCGACTCAAACAGAAAAATGTATTTTTTTACTTTTATCCCAATCAACAACCTAACAGAACCGAATTATATTTTGCAGACGAGTGTAAGAATAAGAATCCTGCATATTTATGTCCAATGTCAGAGTTGAGCTGATTCAGGCGGAAATTATTTTAATTGGATGTCTTGGAGGCGTGGTGGTTTACGTTTTGGTGATTTATTCCGAATGGCACTAAGTGCTGTTAGTCAAGGAGGTCAATGGTCAACAGACGAGTCACAACGAAAGCGGCTGTACGTACCTATGTCTGTACATGAATGACTTCATAACGGAAAGGAAACAACTTTTAGTAGGTGTAATGTGGTCATAAAGAAATATGAATACAGGTGGTATCGCTAATTCTAAGTAGCCATGTGGAGCCATGAAGTAGAAGTGGTAGAATTCTTAGCGCATATCACTCACATATGCCACAGGACCCTGTAAAATTTCGATAACAATCGTCATATCAATGTAACAGATAGGATGGCGCGAAAAAAGCAACTTCAACAGATGTGAAGAGCTTTTGGTACACACACGGTCTCAAAATATATGGGATAAGGCTAAAAGCTCAAATCTCTCATATAGGTCTGCGTAGAAAAACTTCTTAGGCAAATAAGGGTCAATCATTTGCTCAGATATTAAGAAGATAGGGGGCTAAGTCAATAGCAATAAATAACTAGGGAATCACGTAGGGCATAAAGAAAATGAGAAGTAGGATGATTTAGGTCGGAATGTTACTTACTGTACATTGCTTATAGGTCCATAACCTTCTGCGGTGTGGCTAAGATAACTATGAAGCAGTCTAGAAAAAAACGTAGTGAGAAAAAGTCTGAAGTATGATGGAATGACTAACCAGGACTTAGGCAGGTAAAACAGTTCATGAAATAGCGAAGGTCTGCACTCGCAGAATACTTCATAGAATACAACAGAAAAATATTTGAGCCACGTTGGGCCTTTTTATAGGACATTGCTATTGAATTCAATATATGAAACTCTTGATCCTAACAGAAGAAGATAAGTGCCGGTTCTGAAGAGAGCACGATTTAGTGTACCTCTTTCCTTGCCATTGCGAATGCCTAGCTTAGATTTCAAGGACACGAACACAGGAGATTGCTAAGATCTGTACTAAGGTTATGGCGTCTAATTAAAGGATCAAAGCTGGACAAAAAGCTTTGAGCAGTGTTAATAATCTATTAAACCTCCTGGTTTGACCACTAAAAAGATCGAGCCAGCTTAAAAATTAATCAAAATGTGTGGGTAAAAGTAAATGCCATCAGTCCCTTCCTGGATATCAATCAAGTTGATAACTTCTGTTAGCAGCGTTTAAGTCTCAATTTTTATTAATTTTCCTCAAAGCAGATATTATAAACAAACTACCAAAACAATGCTGGCTGTATTCCAAGAATACAACTTTAGCTTCTTGTGTGGTAGCGGTAACAGAAATAACAGAGCAACAGTTTGGTAGAGGGGAAGGCAAAAATATACTCACCTAAAATACACATATACGTTTTGGTCGCTATTCGAAATGATAATGAAAAATTGAGGGGAATATAATATTAATACCAATATAAACGTACTTCAGCTAGGCATTTTTCAGTATAATGGTAAGAATAACAAAATAAACTTTCAACAAATGTGAGGTCATGAAAATAGGTAGATAGAAGTAAAACATATTGTAAAGGGCAACATTTTTTGACTTATCGTCAAACACTATTGATTCATCCACGGATGAACTTTATCTTTTGGAAAAACGTCGTATTTAACTGGCGTGACGTGAGTATTAACACTTTCTTCTTTTATCAGACATAATAAAAAGATATTGCCTACCTGTACGTGACGGTTCAAACGGCAATAAAATCTGTTGTCCGCATCAAAATGCGCTTCCACCAAGTCCATCAGAATTTTCTCACAGTTAAAGTGACTGTTTTGGACACTGAACGCATTTGTCATCCCATTTAGGTTTAGAATTAACATCAGGGGGTTTTCGACTGCCCTTACGTGTTGCATTTACTGATACAGTATTTGGGGAATATAAGGAATCATAATAGCAAGCTTGTCATTGTGATATTACTTCTACAACTTAAGAAGACAAGGGTCTCCATGATATCGTTTATTTTTAAGTAGTGTTCGAAAAAACGATTTTGTTAAATTAACATTGAACCTTCAATATACATTTTCTAAATTCGCTCTTTCAATTTCAATACTTTGAAGAACATCCGAAACTCATCCACTAAAAGTTCGATATTCTCAACAGTTGCTTTTTATCCCACAGTGTAGGCAGTTTGAGAGTATTTTATGTACTATATTGATTTTTTTAGAAACACTGATTTGTTTACTTTTTGTGACAAAAGATGGATCTGAGTGAATGTACTGTTGTGGGAACAACTCTAACATCTAACATTTTAAAAGACTTTTTAGTCTCGTGAGATAATATTCTTATTCTCTTATAACATTTAAATAGTTTTTTTATTACTAATGAACTGGTTTAACAAAATTTGCTTACCGCTGTCAGATGAAACATTCAATACAAAAAGTCAAAACAGAAAATATACGGCGCACATATCAAATAATATACCATTGAGAGTAACATTCATTTTTGCATCGAATTACATGAGTTATAATTGTAATCATAAAGGAAATATACAAAACAGAACAGAGTTTTACTAACGAGACTAGAGCAGGTCTAAGGAGAATAACGATCAAAAAAGGGAGATCGATAAATCTGCCTTTACAAAAGTTGATTTATCAAGGTAGCGACTCAAACATTCCAAAATAATCGCGATGCTTCCAAATTCGATTCCATAACAAATTCACTGAATGAAAACAGTAAATTAAGTAATTTCAATGGCGGACTCATTTAAAAACGTATTCTTCATGTATTTTGTATTTTGATAAGAGATAGAGACAATAAATCATGTGAAAAGTTCCAGAAATTACACAGACACTGAGCTATCAAAAACATAGTACTCTTTAATTCAATTTTTTTTCAAAAAGCATACCTAAAAATAAAATAATAGTTAACGCTTCCTCCTGAATGGTGCAAAAATATTTCATATTTGTGCAAAATTTTTTCGGGTAGCATGTGTCATAACTGGAGCGATAAACAAATATTTTTCGCGTTAATATCGGACTTCCTTTTTCTAATAACAGTCATAGGAGTAATTAATCCATAAAAAAACCATGTTTCCAAGATACCAACCTTAGAATGATGATAAAAATATCCGTAACTTATCCTGTGGTTGTCTCGCTGTCACCGAGGCAGTAGAAACGTTAGTCAAGCCTCGTAAATCGTATGTGGTTTCAGTTAACGGCCAGTAAAAATATAAAGATAAATGAAAAACACTTTTGTGGAATGAATAAACCTCAAAAGATTGAGTGATAATAGTATTTCAAGTAGTGATAATTAATTTGATCCGCATGTTTTTCGTTTTACTGTTTCGAAACACTCAAATTGTTACCTTCGTGCTCAAGAAAAATCCATTTTCGCTGCCACTGCCGATCAGATAGGTAATTGCGAAAAACAAGATCAGCCATAATCGTGTAAGTAGCGCCACTTTTTGTTTAATAACCTACGTTAATGATCAGAAATATCAGGTTTCCAAGAGATTGTGGCTAACTAAGAGCATTCACCAAATTTTCAACCTGTCAGGTGCAATAAAGAAGGCATAGGTGCGGATCTCATGAGTAAATGGAGAGAAATACGCATATTTTAAAAACAACTTGTTATCTCTCATCGACAGAGAAAGGAAGTTAGTTATTTAAATAGCGTAATCTTTAGGAGACGCAACGTAACCTTTGTATATAGCGTTATAATAGTAAAGGTAACAATATTTTTAGATTTATAGTCAAAGTATAGTCTTTATGTCAAAGAGAATCTGTTAAGCCAACTTCAATACATTCTAAACTCCCATGTATCATGACAAACATTTGTCATAAACATGCAATTCGTGAAAAATACAAAAGCATGAAGTCAAAATTGTTAAATCAAAACTGTATATGAATGGGCGATAAGGATAACAATGAGTGCAAGAAAACAACGCAATTATAAGCATTAATCCAGATTCCCCACAGACTTCTATTCTTTTCTTCTGCTCAGTTGTAACAACTCCTTTATAATTTTATAATAATGTCCCAAAATTTTGCATTATCAACATGTAAATGTCGGGACAATGTTGCTGAAAAATAATCTTGGTCACTGCTGGGCGATTGTTTAAATATTGAATCAAATATATTTAAATATTGTCACAATTTATAAGAATTCTTCGCGTTGATCAACATGCTTCACTGGACTATTTCATGTGAAAAATGGGCTTTTATCACCAGTAGGTATTAATTAAATTTGAAAATGTATGTCAATCATAAATCATCATAAATGGTGAATAAGGCGGAACATATTGCACTGATTTTATTATATGTATGCACTATTTGTGCACACTGTTGTTAATCCTATATGAAGCGACACTACTTGTATTCCTAAAAACCTTTAATTTTTGGTTGGAAGTCATTTCGTAGATGCTATATTTAACAACCTGTAAAAAACACTAATAATGAAAAAAATGTACGGCAACAGAGAATTAAAAACGTCATATCTAAAGACGGTAGATTTGACATTATTGGTAGGTATTAATTGAAGAATTATTCGTTCAACTTAAGTGCTAACAGAAAGGTTTTCGTCAAACGTGATTACCTACGGATATGATAAACCTTATATTTCCATAAACAGCTACATCAAAATTTTAGAGCCTTTTTTATGATGTCATATAGTTTTTGAGGCCTATAAGTCTTAAACCGGCTTCCGATTACAAAAGATGCCAACGCATATAGTATCTTCGAGACACTTTATGGTTCGTAAATCTCTAGAGAACAACAAAAGAAAATTATCCGTAAACAAAATAACATCGGCTTACGAAGACCTTCTTTGGATTCTTATAAGGGATGCAGGTAATCAGATGCATGCATACAGGTGTTGTGAAGTAATTTCCACTGGCGTACGCATATCAAACTGTGGAAGAATCTACTTATAGGTAGAATGTATTCTGAAAATATTTGCCTTTGACAGAAGGTCTGAGTAAAACTTCTAAGATATACATGGTAATGTAAAACATTTTTTATTATAAACTCTAACTTAATTCAGTTATTGGCAAAAGTTATTATTTTTAAAAAGTCAATCGCGCTCCAGAAGCGCTTCATATCTACTCATACAGATTTTAGAATGCTGTATACTGCAATTATCTGTCAAGAAATAAAACTTCTAGCAGCTCATTACCCAAACACATTGGCTCTTTGTGTTGTTATTCGAGACAGCTGGATGAAATCTATAGAATGAGGACAGATCAACCACTTTTTTTTGATGTTTCAGACTGTAGAGGTCCAGAGGTCCTTTATGACAGAAGCATCCAGTCTCTACAGCGGAAGAGAACCACCACCTTCATGGTCGCCAAACTAGCAACATCGTCGTTTCAGGATATGTTATTGTGAACTTTACCCCCAGAAGCTTGATGGAATATGACCGTCCGTCCATCATTACAGCTGGCAGACAAGCCTGTAATTTCCTTGTTAGGGTAGTTGTCTATGTCTTCTGTTGATCACTCAATCTAACCTTGCTACTGAATCTAACCAAACTAAATAATCTTCAATGCACGCCTATGTATTTCAGGAACTATAAAATCCCTTTTAGGTCGTACCGCAGGCGCAGGGGAAAAGATATTTTCTGGATCAACCGGCAATAAAGTGTTGGATTTAATCTTTACGTTTGAGGGATGCGATGAAGTGCGTAAATTAATAGAAATTATGGACCAATAAAATCGTCTCTCGAAATTAGAGTATCCTCTTGCAAATAAATATTTAATTAATTTGCTTGGTTAGTAACGATTTTTCTACAAGCGGCTTGATATGAAATACAAGGAGAGGAGAATACAGAGCTGTGATTTTGATATTTAATTTAAATAATTGTTTTATAGATCATGTCTTTTTTGAGTCAAATAATTTCATTTTGAAACGATTTCTGAAAAATGCTACAGATAAATATATAGAAGGATTTATATTACTGTAAAAACATTATCTGGGATTTTATTTATTTGCCCGAACAAAATATGTCTGATTTGAATGTATTTAAAGATGTATCATAGCCCTAGGGCGCATATATCTTTTTACAGTGTTGACATGATACACTGCCAAGAGAATGATGGGATGTGCAAAATAATGATAGCAAAGCTTTCAGACATTAATACTATAATGAATATTTATTTTTCATTATCATAACAAATGCCTTATCGACAAACCAAGATTCTGCCTAATTCTGTATTTTGATAATGTTACAGACTATATCGTGCAGCCATACTATTCGTAAACACTATATTTTTTTGCGGCCTTCCATGAAAACATAAATCTATTGGATGTGGCGAATTTTACAAATACTGTTACTACTACGGAAAGCACCTGCTTTGAAATACAACAGCTAAAAAGTACTTTGTTCTCATTGGATTAATAAAAATGAGGTTTTTCGGGGCTATTTCAAAAACTAATCATTTTACAAAATCCAAGTTAATGACTCAAAGCACATAAGGATCTTGTTGGAAGTTGTTGTCTTCTATTTTTGGCGTAATCAAGCTGTGTAATCAGAAGCATCCTCTCTTCCCAGGTACCGGTAATAAGCATATTACCAGACCATAATGTGATCGTAAACACTGGTCTTCGATATACACTTATACAGTTATGTTTAGGAATTACCATTATTTCCATACGTTGGTTTGCTCAGCAGACCAGTCATACGTCTTTGAATGTGTTGCACGACAAGATGCATGTATCCCTAGGGTTGTGTGAAAGGTACCTGCAACCATGTTAGTATACAGCATTGGGTGGTACCACAACTAAGGTTGAATTGTGGCAATTTGTCATAAAGCTTCAGAAATAATATTGCTTCATATGTGGGTTCTATATTCCTTTATTTAAAAATCGCTTTTTGCAATTGCTACACAGGTTACATGAGAGGTAGCTAAGATTAAGATCCTTCTAAAATGTAAAATTCTGGTTCCCTGTCTAGTCTCTAAAGGACTTTTTATTATAACATTTTTTAACGTAGCGTAACCACACACACACTTCGTCTTTATATCAAACAGACTTTTATCATACCTGGCAACCTGTTACATACATAGCCTGTATATTAAATATGATTGAACTTATATACGTTCATATCATAGTTCTACTTGTCCTCAGATACATGTTCGATATATGTAAAATAACAGAACCTTCCAAGAATTTCTAAGTCAGCAATTGATCAAAGTTTGCATTCATTCAATTCTATAATGTACTTTGTGAGATACTGTATCCTTTGACTCAGCAATCACAAACAATACACAGTTTTATACAGTAAAAATGTGTAGTGTTTGTGACTAAAATATACTATATGCATTTGAAACTTCAATTTTTCTACTCGTTTTCTTGAAACGATTTTTTTATATCAAACTTTCCTTGGGAATTCGTATTTGAGGCAGGTGGGTGAAGTTCGATATCAGTCATACAGAATAGCTTGAGCAATATGGATTTCGATCTATTTTTCAAAAAATGTTTCCATATTGAAATCAGATCTCCACAACTATCATGAATTTTATTAAAAAATATATCCAATATTTGAACTCGTATAGGTTCATAAACATACCTTGTATTCGTCGTCAGATACATGTTCAATATCTGTGAACTAGCAGAACCTTCCAAGAATTACTAATTCAAATAAGTTAACCGAAAGTTAAATAATGAGAACGATCGTCTGTCCTGGATCTGGTTCTGCGCTCAGACGAAAAACCTGCTCTTAATTTGATTCTATAATATTTTCATTAGTATGCATAGGAAAACTGAGGTATAAGAAACGCACGGATCTTCTATGCAAATGGTCGCAACGACTGGTCTCCTGGTACTGAAAAGAAAGTTTATTTCACGTTTCAAACGGGTTCTGTTAATTCAAGAGTTGCTCATAACTAGTGTTTTTTATATGAAGGGCGTACTCGCGACGACAGAAACTGATTCGATTTTAATCCGACCCTCGTGTCATCAAGATCTGCTGGCGTTCATTGAGAGTCGTGTGGTTCTAATAGCCAATGTAACAGATATGAACGTTGACGTAGATACGAATCACAGCAAAGGGTTGGTCAAGAGATCATGTCAATGCACAAATCCATCACAACTCACTCAATTAACACAGCTAAAGCTCTTCTCTAATTATAATTAAATCATAGAGCCTTGATACATCAACAGTTGAGGAATTTTCGGGAGATGCTCCGCATTACCTTTGTGGAGACCTTGGTGAAATTTCCAGATAGGAAATTTTAATTCAACAAAATCATCGACGTATGAATACATAATATATCAAAATTAACTGACAGTCACATACAATAGTGGCCACTGGATTTTGCAGTCCTCTTTTTCCAATCGTTTCTCAACAATCGACGAAAGCTTGATTCGATAACAGTACATTGTTAACAACAGAACAAATAAACATGTGAAAAAGTGACGTTGCGGGAGGAAATCATGCGGAAAAGCTTTCGCTTAGTCTCTGGTCCATTAACTGTAGTTACAGATTTTTCTGCCACGAAGAACAAGCAAGAATGTTTGACTTCAAGACGCATATCACAATTCTAGAAATCTGCTGAACTGCATTGTGAATGTAAATGAACAGAAAAGAGCGATTGAATTAGCTTTGGATTCTACGTAGTTACCAGCAAATATTTATAAAACAAAATTATTCAGTTGTTTCAGTTATAGGAGAAATACATCTTCTTACAAGACTAGAAATTGTCGTAGCATGTAATTCCTATGACAAAAGCAGTCGAATAAAAATCTCTATTTGTCTCACAAGAAGGGTGTGATGGAACGACAGTATCTTCTATGCTTTCCATGGAAATGCGCTTGACCTTGGTTGTACGTTGTAACCATGAAAACTTCAGCGGGATATTCATCTAGGCAAAAAGGCACCAAAATCATATGTTCCTGTATGTGTGGCTACTACGCCATATTTGCTGATGAGCATGTAGGCTGGCGATAATTGACTGGGAGATTGGCCACGCCGTATCCATAGAAACGCGGTATTTATGAACGCGTCTATGAGTACAGGCCCTTAAACATCCGATGTCGTCATATTTTCGTACATAACGCTGGATATGAGTATCCATGATCGTAACACAATAGTTCATGATAAAATTTCGCTTCACTTCAGTTTCAATAATAATGAACAATTGGCGAGCAAACAATCATTCTCGAAGCATTATAAAATCACAACAGGCTTGCTTCAGTTAGAAAGATGATCACAAATTCAAAAATATCAGAAATGAGTATTTACCAAAAAAAAATTGATCTTTCCTCTCTCTCATTACGAGCCATCCGAAAAAGATTGGCCACGTAGTGGAAGTAAATATTTGTATTCATTCATTCAGTATCATACTATATTATTATACTATACTATACTATACTATACTATACGAGCCTCAAGTTTTCTCGAAGCGCCTATTTGTTAATATCAAGCTTTCCTTGAGAGTTACCATTTGAGGCAGGTGGGTGTGTGAAATTCGATTCAATGTTTTCAGAATAGCTCTATGAATATGGATTTCAATCCAGTTTTTCAAAAAAGTTCTCATATTGGAGTGTGAGTCGCACAAATTTCATTGATATTAGTAAGACATATAAGTAGTTCAATAATTCTTATGTACAAATATACGCAATAATATCCGTTTATCCATGGCTCGCGCTATATTTAAGTGTAATTAATAACCTTAAAATGGTGCCATACAAAGTACAAGTAAGTTAAATAAATCAAACTTTTTTTAATTTAATGTAGCTTCATTTCATAAAATACAGAAATAACTTGTCATACTATACATATTCTGATTGACTACGTCTTTCACTTTATTAATTAAATAAATCAATCAACAAAAAGTTATTTATTCTTCATTTACATGGCGAAGAGAGAGGAAGATGCGAAGTTTAGCTAAACAGCTACTCTAACCTTCAACCACAAAAGTACATTAATGTTTACGCACAAGGAAAATACAGAGGTGTACTTAGATTGAAAGAATATTGACTAATACTCTTGAAGGGAGTACCGTGTACAAATTAAAACTATAAGACTATTATCTAAATTGACTCCCATCCGAAAAAGAAATAAGAATCAACTACGTTCAAATTAGTGATTTTAAAATTTAAAAAAATTATGAGTCTTCGGATTTCGAACCTGAATCTCAAGGCTTACTTTTTTAGCTTCCGAACTCTATGATGTATTTCATATTGGACTTCCTTGTACTTCCCTGTAATTCAGGCCGATGCCATCCTTTTTCAACGTGATTAGTTACATATGTAAGTGAAGGTTAAAAACTGCCAGTACAGAAGCCGTGCAGGATGATAAATGCCTGGCACTGAAGTTGCTGTGAATTCCCGCATCCAATGTTTTATTTATTTTATCATATTTCTATAACTAGTCCGATTTGAAATTGTAATGATGAGCATTTTATTTATTTATGAAGCGTTTATAGTATAAAGCATCGCATGTTATTTAATTGGTAAGCGTTTTTTTATCAGATTAATTTTTGCGCTGCATCTTTGACAAAAACCTATATATTCCTTTTCAGTAAAGACTGCTTGCAAAAAGGCACATGATAGCTATTCCAAAGGCGTTCGAATTCCTCACACATACTTACATCCATTGATAATACATAATAAAGAATAGTGTTGAGGTTACAAAAAATAATATATATATATATATATATATATATATATATATATATATATATATATATATATATATATATATATATATATATATATATATATATATATATATATATATATATATATATATATATATATATATATAGGGCCTCAAACAACAAGACTTGAATATCTTTATCTAAATTTATATTTTGTAATTTTACCAAATGTGGAGGAGCAGAGCTGTAAA
This sequence comes from Bruchidius siliquastri, assembly GCA_949316355.1. Lineage (NCBI taxonomy): Eukaryota > Metazoa > Arthropoda > Insecta > Coleoptera > Chrysomelidae > Bruchidius > Bruchidius siliquastri. The sequence continues at coordinate 41,090,326 of OX438529.1, forward strand.
GTTTATGTTATCGTTTTTGTGAGATTGGGATGGAAATCACTAATTATTTGAGGCACCTCGTAACACAATCTATATTGCAACTTGTCTCAGATGCACAGCGTGCATAGTTCCATTTTCAAAGTAACTAAAATAAAACAATGATTGATTCAAATTGACAGGAAAATCAAATGTAGGCCTGTCATACCTCAGTAAGCATTCGTCGGCCGACTAAGTGAAAATGAAGCAAAATGTAGCAAAAATCTCTTAAATGGTGTGTGGTAGTTATTTATTCATCGGTGCATATGGCCACAAAGCCCTCTATCAGATGTGGGAAGGAAGCTCGATGTCCCTGTCTTTCTGTAAAACGATGGTTCAGTGGACAGGATGGATACAGTCATGCAGGCTTCAAGGATTCAACGCCGATGGTGAGCGGTACTTAAGTTGGAGGTGTATTTCGAAGACCACTTTCCCAACGGAAGGCAAATGATCGCGTTAAATAAACGGAAAAATAAAGAAAGAACTCTTTTTTTAAAAGGATCTTTAAAGTACGGGCACTTATCTCTTTCCATTGTATCAAAACCACGTGAACTGAGATCCTGCTAGGCCAGACCGAGGTCCGTAGTTCCCTATGCCAAGATAAACTTCAACACCATCAAAAATGAACAATATAACTGAGATAGTTTGAGGCTACATTTTCCTGATGATAAAGACACATGGCACCACACTCAGTATTTATTTATTTATTTATTTATTTATCTCACTCATGTCCTTTTCATCTACTAAGCAATAAGCATCTAACATGAGATCGTCTTCATTTTCATCAAATGACGATGATATCTTGATCAATTATAGTTTGATAAAGTGGAGCTGCCGAGGTAATCGAAAAGTTGGCAAGATATTCAATCAACCTTATGTTATTTGAATTAGCGGACAATAACTGTTAGGTTTTACGATAACTTGCATATTTTCTTGATGTTTTTCAGCCGAAAAAAATTAAAATGCCAAAAATGACTCGGAGAATCTGAAAAATTAAGATTTGGTGATTAGCCAGCTATTTAATGTACATTCATCATTATGCACACGCATGAATCCACAACAAAGGTAATAAAACAAATACGAAATAAATGATTGCAATAATTGGTATTTTCGGGGCAATTCGTGAACAAAATATGAATATTTAGATTTCAACAATATTACATTATCAGGAACGGAGTTGATAACCTTTCTTGGAGTCGATCAATATAATGAGCAATAGTTACTTTGATCGATATTTTAGAGAAAGATACATAACATGCTATTGTTTGAGATTATTCATTTTTGCTTCTCACACAAAGTTGCTAGGAATTATTGTTAATGCGTATTCATGATTACATATACATCACGAAATACCATTCTCTTTCAGTATGCCTGTCTGCACCCGTAATCTATCCTGTAATACTTGGCCCTCTAAAACTTAGAAAGTACTATATAAATTTTGGTGAAACACTAGGTCACTAATGCAACAAGGACGAAAAAGGTTTACAGTTTATGAAACACTCAGATTCGTTTCTCGAAATGTCCGAGGCCCCTGATTATTATCTAAAATATTTTAGCGTGGTCAAAAAATAGTGATGTTTAGCAAATGTAACCATTGCGTGAGAAGTCAGTGTCACCCTACCTAACGCTATTTTTCCGATCGCTGGCGCTGTGCACGTGCAAATATTACATATGTATTATAGGTTCAAAACCTATTGTAATTTTGTATTACATTGTTCACATAGGTTGCCGTTCAATACACACGTGTTTTAAAATGGCCTAGACTTGTTATTTGATAGACTACGACACTGCTAGTAGGTAGAGATTTATCTACAACAATTGACTTAAGAATACGCTGGAATATAGGCAGGCTAAATCAAGAACCAAAAGTGTTCTTAATAAGAATAACAATGGTGTGTAATTCTGTTCGTAGCCTCATATACATCGAGAAACAGATTTGTCATTGACATTGAAAATGAGGTGTGGCCAGTACGACGCGTATGCATTATTCAAATCGTATGCAGAAGATTATAGGTTTGTACACAGAGGAAAATATATATCAAGCCCGTACGTCGGAATTATTTATTAGGGATTACATATTAAGAATTTCGTAACATAAGCAGCTTTATACAACATACCATAGCTTTCAAATAGCTTTAGAGCTATGATGACATTGTCATGGTAGAGAAAGTATAATAATTTGCATAAACTGGAACCGAGTCTACTGACAGATATGTCGAATTATATTTTATAGTTCAGTTTAGTATTTCCGGATTTTTTTACTGTTAAGCTTTCGTAATTAAATTCAAACGATAATGAACATACTGAAAAATTTTGATTGAAATAAATTATGGTTGCGATTATTTCAAAAACTGTCGCGTTTTCTTAATATCAATATTATGAAATATTCCTAACACAGGCTTAAATTTGGTCAAGTATCTGAAATTCTAACTGATTTATTCATTAGGACGCTGAACAGTATCTCCGTAATTATCTATAATCCTTACTCAGTTAAAGGCAGTACCAAATCTGTAGTAGCAATAATAGTTACTAAACCAGAAGGTAAACAAATGTGTCCCTTTTATTATTTATTATAATAAAATCGCTTGCTTTCAAACATCTGTAACGCATCTAAAAATTACTATGTTAAGTCAGAGACGTCCTGTCCACAGCAACAGAATTTATATCAGGCTCATCAAATAGGAAGGATGACTGTAGTCAAAAGTATATACATCTTAAAACGTCTTCTACCAACGCCAAAAAAAAAAAATATTTCTCACTTCCACCACCCTAGATTTTTTACATCAAAATGAATTGACAATGAGTGTCCTCGGAAACAACCAAAAAGTTCTTGCGTTATTTCCACAGACGATGAATGATATATGAAGTATAACAGACGAGGGAGAATGGACGATCGACGACAGACGAGGGCGAAACACGAGCAAAGGGCAAAATGTGAGATTTGATTATTTACATTAAAGGAAATAATTCTTCAATTAGTATAAGTTGTATGGATCAAGAGCAATTTTGATAGAAATATAAAATCTACAATGTTACAAATTCCATCCATATGCGACTTCATTCATGTTAATTAAAAGAATGGATAATTAATGATAAAAACGTTATTAAATTTCAAGTAAAGCTGTTGTTAGCTGGTCGGAATTGTTGCCAAGCCCACCTACAGGCACGATTTTCCACATACGGTCGCCTGCCTGTACGGTAATTAATAATTGTTATCTGGTTATTTTCATGCAGTTTCATTTATTTTTATCTTTGATATTGACCATCGATCTATATACTTGCATAATGCCAACATGACTCATGATGAAGTATGGATAACATACAATAAGAAGTAAGAACAATCTTACTACTAATAGAATACAATCATTGAAGTATTTCCGATAAAATCAATTGGATAATGATGCAGTCCTAGAAGGTTGAGCTAACTGAAATTTTTTATTTTTTTGCTAACACAAAAATTCTTCCGATTCTAATTGAATTACGTGGAAATATATTTGAAAATGTTTGTGACAAGCTGGATTCTTCAAATCGAAATATTCTTTTCCATTTTATATGAATATACTTATTATTAAAATGTATAACTTTCTATCGAAGAAGGGCATTGAAAAAGTTTTATTTTCTCATAATACATGAAGGAGTTCCTAAATATACATTGCTGAGGACAAAAATAGTAAAAAAGCAAAATACTATTTTTTCCAATATTTTTGTTGGTATTCTGAAGAAGGCATGATACACAAGTTGTAGAATAACTTTTTCGGCGGAAGCCTGGATTCACCAAAACCGTGAACCTTTTCGTATCTTTTCCGATAATCCCGATTTCATAAGAACTTTTTTTCAAAAGTGATCTGGACTGTACTGAAAGCATTGAGTTGAGGTTATTGTATTTGCGAAAAATTAGAGATATTGTGTTTTCTTTATGTTTTATGATATACCAAAAAACCCATATGTCATCTCCATCGGACTGTCTGTCTCTCTGTCTGTGTCCGATAATCCCCCTCAATAACCCGCAAAGTACAATTCGGATTAAAATGATATTTTGACATTACATTCCTACTGTGGCAAGAAGAAAAAACTTTGTTATAAACTATACACAATATATGCACTCAGATGCTTTCAACATAACAAACCGATGACATTTTTTTCAGGTACATAAAAATCAATAATAATCAGTAAATTGCGATCAGTCCGGATAATTATAATTCAAGAACCAATCTAATTAGAATTCTCCAAACCACAGGTGGATCATACATTTTACGAAAGGTTTCCTCATGGTTTAATTTTGGATTCCAAATATCAGATATTTATGCAGCCTCCCTGGGGCTGCACTGTTGTGTGTTTTGATAAGGCTAGCAACTTTTTATTTCTTTTATTTCTTATGTATTATCTTATTTTGGATATATGAACAATACGAAGTAATGGATGTATTCAAATATTCCATAACAGTGACAGAGCTGATCAATTTCAAAACATCATGGAAGTGGTTAGTGAGTTTGATTGGTGCTGTTAGTTTAATCTAAAAATTTAGTTCTTTCTATAATTTTCCTTAAAAAATATAATGTCTGGAGAAGCAGCCCAAAAATATGTTGATTTTGAACGAATTTGCATCAAATGCGGTTAATCTTGAAGATAGTCATTGTATTACGATTTCCAGTCATCACCAGCAAGGTAAAGCAAAGCAAAGAAATTGTACTACAAAAGATTCCGGTATCCCATGTGCTTAGAAAGCTTTTTGTCGTACTTGTGTGTGTTTCTCGGATGCGCGATATTCCGTGAGTTTATTCGAAATCGAACAGTTTTATTTTAAGACAATTCCCATGGACGTATCGACCTCGGCTAAAATGGCTAAATACTCATATAAAAATGGTTGCGGCGCTGCAAAAAAAGCCAGTGGTCGAGAGCAGTCACATAATTCCTTTAGAATTGCATTGTTTTAAGGCCTCGCCATCTTGGATCCTAACAAGGGAGTACGACCGCGAGCATTCCGAACAGAGGCGGATCAATTCGAAGCTTTTCTATGATAAGTCTAATTAAAAAAATTACCAGCATAAGAACTAGCACGAATTAAATTTTTTATCGAATGGAATGGTAGCATGGCTTGTGTAAGAGAAGTATTACTATGATGAGTTGCTTTTTATTTTAGCAAAGGCAAATCACTTCTGTAAATGCGGGGCATTCAGGGAAGCCCCAAATCATTTCTATCTGATATTATCTAATCTAGTCGTTGCATTCACTTACCAGACCTGGTGTTGGGTTGAATTTTCTGCATTGATCACCGAAAATGTTTGCTCTCATGAGTTCAAAAACGTGATCAATATTTTATCAAACAAATTACTTAAGAATCACTAGGATATTAATTTTATTTTGATTGTTATACTTATCTATAAAATTATTCATTTCCGAGAAGAATCGCGGAAGAAAAAAATCTTAATTTAAAGTCAAGCTGGTTTAAAATCGGAATAAACATTTTTATTATTGGAAAAAGTACACAAAACGTGGAAAAATCTAGTTTTTTGCATTTTTATCTAATACTCAAATAATAGTTAGATTTTCGTTTGGACAAAAAACCCTTTTGGTATGAGAAATCAGACGAAATATTATCACTATCACGATGTTTTTAGGAAGAACAAGAATGTCGCTGTAAATCATTTCACCTGTGTTGACAGATGTCGTCACTTCAAGGCAGTCCAGGTGTTAAGACCTTCGACTTCGTAAGTTGCCAACAGGCAGCGACCTAGTGCGCGACGCTTGGCGATGAGTGTTGCTATCACACCCTTATATACCACCCAATTGCTCTCTACAATTAGACCGCCAGGCTATTCTGACGAATCTGGGCTAAAGACGAAACATGCATATCTATAGCAGGTCTGATGACTAGTGGAGACTGGAGAGCATACACTCAATCACAGAAAAAGTGAAATCGGAGCAAGTTTCTTCACTACACAAAGCATACACTTTCAAGAGGTAAGACTGTAGGTACAGAGAACAATTATTCTTGGATCCTTGTTGTTTGTTGTGACGAGACATCATGTTTCTCATTTTGTATCTATCAGCAATGAAAATGAACCACTCTGCATTCAAGTCTCCCATAACAACAGTTCAGACTGTTTTTTTAAACAAAACTGTTGTCTTGGAGGCAGTTGATCGGCCAATGACAATGATATAATTTCAAAACTAAATTTCTTCCATTTTGATAATGGCTGCCGAGGCAGTCGACAATTTAGTAAAGCTTTTTTATCAGTTATTAGAGGCCATTATAATTTAAAACAAAAAGCACTGATTAATTGAATCTTTCCTCAAGTGTTCCTATCAGTATTGAACAACAAAATTTAGTCCGCCACTGTAGTAGTCGAGCCATACACTTCTTGATACGAACCCGTCTTTATGTTTACTCTTCAATAATGTTACATTTATGTTCCTTACTATTGTTTCCATTTATTTATTACATTTATTTGAAATCTTACAAAGCACACATGGACGATCACCAGTGTCCGACATTCTACAATTGACTTCCAATACAATTTTCGCGATTCGGTCTTTGTCAATATTTAATTAGGATTTGCCTTCCATTTGTTTTCGGATACGATTTTGATGGTCATAGTGTCAGGGTGAGAAAATTTTATAACTCGAAAATAATATTATCCAAGAGTGAAGTTAAACATTCAACGCAAAAGCGATGCCAAAAAGGCGAATAGATAAGGGAAAGCTGAAATCCAACCGTGTTTAAGATAAATAAATCATCACCCGGCCGATACTATTTTACAAACAGTCTGAAGGGTTTCACGGTAATTTGGACGTTGACTTCAGTATTTCAGGCTGTTCGTCATATTGGAAATAGGGTTCAAAATTGCGTATAACATCTGTTTATACCAGCTTGAACTTACGTCAGTTCCCAGTACCTTTTTGTCGAAATATAAATCTGAACATATTCAAGTTGTACCACGTACAGTAAAGACGTGTTGTGATTTGCCTTGTGTTTGTGCTAAGAGAACAATCTGCAATAGCCTAGGTGAGTTTATCTCACAGAGTACCCAATTCTACCAATTGTATTGTTATTTATTGAAATAATGATTTGTTTTATTAATTTATTTGAGATCTGTTTACTAGAGAATTGATAATTCAATTCTTGAATGTTTGCGATATAAAAACAGATAACGTATTCTCGAAGTACGTCGCGAGTTGACCCTTCGTACCTAACTAGTTCAAAGGAGTGGATACTTTGCGAGTTGACCCCTAGTATCTTAGTGTAGGCCTCACAGTTATCATGATAATTCCCCGCCCTAGTTGTTTTGATCTCTTGGTGAGGTATTTCGCGAGTTGACCCTTAATACCAATGACCCTAGAGATGAGTTATGTTATCTCGTTATCGTGGTATATGTTATTTTGCATCCCTAGCGATGAGTTATGTTATATGTTCTCTGCACAGTATATTATTTCACCTACCTATTTGGTTTTTGACGATTTATTTGGTGCGTAATCTATTTATGTTTATTTGTTTAATTATTACAATCACTGGTTAGTGATGATGAATGATGAATTGGTTACTCAGGTTCTTTTCATTTAATTTCCAGATGTGTCATCTCGAGCGCCTTCCTGATACACGCCCAACCTTCTTTTTATGTTAAATTAGTACTCGTAAGTCATTGTATAAAAATTACAATGTATTCTTAATTAGTTATGTTAGTCATATTGAATTACTACATTATTAAATGTTTATATGACTATTGCACAGAGTGACCTTATCTTTTTTTTTATCCCCTACAATAGTGGGCGTCGAATTATTTTTCTGGAATTTGAAGCATGATGTTTTGTTTGTCAGAGCATTTGACTCGAATACAAAGTAATAAAGACCATGACCACGGTTATATCAGAGTATTGTTTACAAGATTTATTTATGATGGGTGGCGTGCTGGCATACAGGATACTTTGTTACTTTCTTACCTCGAATAAAGGTGTTTCGCGTTTAAACTATCAGACAACCCGGCGCTCCAGATGGAAAACAGGTATAATATATGTTTCTAACAGTCGCTCGGTGAATTCAGATCGGTTTCGAAATTGAAATTTGTAATATAGACATTTTTATTGAATCTTCGAAAATACCTCGCACGCTCGACGGACATGAAACGCTAATGAACAGGTTTCTGAATAAGTTTCAGAAATTGCTTTGTTTGAACTTTTTCTAATATCTGCATGGTAGGAGGCAATGTATCTTACTTAAATCGGTTTGTTTCTGTTATCTGCTCGTGGTCGACGTTCCAAACCTATATTTCTAGTCATGTCTGCTGACTCAGATACCAAAAAAGGAGAAAGAATGGAAGAAAAAAATGAAAGAAATAAATGGTGGGAAGGATAAGGAAGAGAGGAAGGATAAGGCATTGCTTGTTCGAGAAATGCGGTAATTTTGATGTTACAAAATAAAGTTTATTTTGTAATGCATGCTTCATGAAGAACTTATTTTCTCAGTTCAAATATTTTGCAATTTGATTTCGAAATTTTTGATTGTATGTGTGTGTGGGTTACAATAAGATTCTATTGTACTGTATTGCCACTAAGCTTGTCGTTTGATGTTCATAAGACATAATATTGAGTTTCTACACAACAGTAAGCAGTATTCGAAACGTAATTTGTATTTTTCTTCTCAGTACTTTAATGTTGCCACATGACAAACAATAACTAACATACTTCTTACGTTTATTCGACCCAAAATAAGCCACGCTTCAATTAAATAAACTTCATGACAAGACAACAAGATCCACACTTAGTCAACCGGTTGGTGTAACGGCTAATGACTCGATCACAACGACATAATAATCAACACCTTTGAACGTATACTTCCAAGGAAGGATCACATTAATTTTAAATGAACATTCCGTTTCATATGGCAAGAGGAGAAAATATCTATCTATTTGGTGTAGTATATGGATTTATAATAACCGTAAACTTTCTATGGTCTATATAAGGTTATAATTGAATACTTGTTTATCAAAAATACAATCACTTTCTTTGACGAGGATTGGAAGATAATGGTTATGGTTTATGTATGCATTATATGTTCAGTAGTTGTTACGATATGAACTGAGGTGCAACTCATTAATACAAGTTACGGGTGTGGTATTAAATGAAAAACTTCTCGAAAGCTTCGTCATATTCTAGTACGGATGTGAGAAAATCAAAAAGGCCGGAGCTAAACTGGCCTCACGATACAAATCCGCGGCTAGAACTAGAACTCGTTGATTATTAATTAATTGCAAACTAGCTGAAATTCATTCTGCGCTTCTGTTCCTGCAGCGGCGAATACGTTGCGAACACGTTCTTACATTGATCTTAAATTATTCGATTTAGAAACCTAAGTTCTCTGCAGTTGCTGATCAATCACTACCTAAATATTTCGTTTGATCATTTCCATAATAGATCGTAACTCATGATGATACACATGTACATATAATCCAACAATACTCCGAGAACTGGGACATAAGTACGCCCATGGGCTTCAAGCAGCCTATCATAATCTCAATGTATATGTAGCACTGTATAATTTCTTTGTAAGTATGGGAACAGTTATCGAAGGAAAGATACGAGTGTTCATTCTCGACTGTGCTCCTACCAAGCCCTTTATGAAAGTACGATTGTTATATGCTGCGGTAATCATGGATAGCTACTATGACTAATTAGTTATTCGTACCAAAGGTAGGCCAAGAAAAAGCTGTAAGTGTTACTATTACTATATTAATAAAGTTATAATATAGGCATTTATACTTTCCTGCTATTAGTAACGTTATTTTTGGGGTTTCAAATAAATAAGTAAAATAAACAGAAATACTTGAGCCACAGATATTATGCAGTTATGTACAATACGATACGTCAATTTCTGCAAATTGTTAGGTTATAGAGACAGTGACAAGCCTTAAAATCGCCACAACCTACAGAATAATTTTTGAACATATAGAACTCGGAGTTATTAGGATACTTGAAATTAGAAACAAATTTTGGAATAAAATTTTGTTCAATAACATGTATAACTCGCATAAATTGCTTAAGCAGTGCTATAGAATAATCAAGCATTCAAAGTTAGATGCTGTATTTTAACACTTCTGGAGAGTTAATAGATGTTGGTCAACCCTCTGATATTAGATATTCTATGAAATCTTGTCATATATCGTATAGTAAGTATTGTTTCTATGGAAAAAACTCTGATAAATACAAGAGAAACGCCATAGTCACGCATATTCTTGATGTCCGTGCTTACTGGAATATTTCCATCAGTTCGGATGAGATTTGATTAAACACAACGTACTTCCTCTATCTCATGGAACTCTCAACTTCTTGTCCAAAATACTCCATATCTGAACATATGATTACTCATACAGAACTGTTCAAAATTAATATTTGCTTTAACATTGATTAATTTGATCAGAATGTCGGATTGCTGATATTCTACTGGACTGACAGTAGTGACCAAATTGCTAGTTTCATTTCTAGAGAACTGTGCGCCAGCAAATTTAGAATGCATCTGTCATAATAATATTGGATAAAGTTCCAACCTGACACTAAATGTATAACAAAAAAATATATTTTGTCAGAAATACTAGTAGACTAAAAAATATATTAATCGAAAATGGTTATTTTATGATCACTATTTACTCGAATATAAAGATGGCTACAATTCTAAAAGTTCTTGGGTCAAGAACTTAATACAAAAGATAAGCATCTACACCTTTACTTTCATGAAACTGGTGTCTTTCAATTCACGTAGTTTTGACGGCACTAAATCCTCTTTTCTGTCACATCCTTTTGAAAAACAGAACGTTATCAATTAAAACAAATGAGAAAGAATATCAAGGTTAAAATGCACTTTAGCTTTACATCTATTATATAAATAATTAATAAAGACTTTGAAGATGTTATTACAGCAGTGAAATGTTTGGGTAAGTTTTATACGTATGTAATACAAACAACCTTTACATAAAAATTTCAATTGCGCGGAATTATCTATATGAGAATGTTTTAGAAAATTGCGCCAATTAATATTTTCTAATAATTTGATCGAATTAAAGTAAAATTTTCAATTTCACTATTTTAGTTTGATGAGGTTGAGTATTGAAAATGAAAATATATTTTTTATGTCTATATCTTGCAAATCTAGACGACAATAAAGTTCCTTTTGTACTTCAAAATGTTAGTCTATTTTTAGCCAACATGATAAATAAGCAACAAGAATGAATGTAATGACATGCGTGGTCGGGTATTTCAGTCAATTAGGATTGATCAGGATTAAAAATTAAACAAAGTGATAACATTGGTGCATAGGCGTTAGGGCGTATTAAGCTTTTATCTATGTTTGAGATGCATCGATGTCTTTTTATGGTCGTCACAAAACTGGCTTCAAGGAATTCCTACTTTTAATGCATGCTTGCTGGTGATGTAAAGTTGAGATACCGAGTTTGGCTGCGTCTGTTTATCTATTCTAACGTGATTAAAAAACTGTGGCATCGGTCAAACTGATGGTATGTAGAAGAAAGCAAAGCAAGGAAGTGAACTCGTTGAACTTATAAATCCGATCTACAGAACGTCACATCCAAACAAAGATTTTTTTAGTAAGTAATGTCTTATTATTGTGGCGCATTACCATCAAATATGTGTGTACAATGTTCAGAATGAGGCGGTCAATAAAGTTCATTGGAGCACAAATACCACAGTTGAAAACGATTGAGGATGACACCCCAATCGAAACGCTGTGAAACGCAAAAATTCGCAGGACGATGAAATTACGAAACAGTGTGACTGAAATAACCACAAAGTCTATAAATTTTGAACAACAGTCGGTATCAGCAACATATTCCGAGGCTCTTAACGAACCATAATCTATTGCGCCTTGCAATAGCGAAATAAACAGCAAAAACTAATATTTTACATACAACTTCTCAAGTTTATCTTTTGATTTTTCTGATCGGCCCCAGAAACAAGACGAATACATTACACGTTTCAACTTTTTTTCAATTATTACAAAAATCTCTTCTTCGCCAAAAAATGCTCAGCTCCAACTTTGGACTGAAATATTTTCAACAAAGCGCCAAACTGATAAGAAGCTTGAAAAACTAAAAATGCCCTCGATCTTACCATCAGACATTATTTCCTAAATTATGTCTCTATTCAATCGACTAAGTTTTGATTCAGGTGATGCGACTACTTTCGCTTTACTAACCAAAGCCACTTTTGAAGTATAATATTTACTGCAACTTTACAGGAAGGATTAATGGAAATTGAATATTTTATCATGGATTACATCAATTAATATTCACGCAAAAATATAATAAAATATACTTGCGACCGCCTGTCTTCCTATATTATACTCGTACATTCAAGATCAATAAGTTTACCAATTAAGCATCACAAATTATAAGGATTCGAACATTTGAGCGATTAATAATAAAGAAAAATAGCAAATAAACCAATTGGATATCGGTACTGAAGAATCACTTTCGAAATACACACACAAAAATTTCGTTTAGGAAATCTTGAACCCCCAAAAAATTAATGAATATGGATAAATGGAATTAAAGCCGGAAACTTTGTAGATACCCATATTAGATAATATTTCTGACTACACCCTTCAACGTGTGTAGCACTATAGCTATGCAGAAGAGCAATCAAAAAGCATGAGTGGACTTCATACACGCTCTAATCACAATAACAATAACTTTTCATTTTACTTACCACATTCTACTGAAACTATTGCGAACTGATCACTTACCTGAAAGAAAAAAAAATCTAATGAAATCAGTTTTAAATATATACCTTGGAGCAAACGGAAAATTTTGGGATAATAGTTTTAACCTAGTAATAATGCTGCAATAAACTCCAAAACTCATTCGTTGAAGGGGACAGTTTGATGTAGTTTAAATGCGTAAATTAAGAAAATCATTCAACTAAATAAATATCTATGACTGAACTTTCACTGCACCACACTTCTGTGATAGCCAGTAGACAATGCTTACGGCAGTCTCCAGTGCAGGATGTTGGTTGTGTCAGTCTACAAGAGTATTTACATGAGCTGCGGCAAACAAAAATATCAAACTACCAATTGCGTCCCATAATGGTACTATTTCCCTTGTGACATGGAACAAAATGTTAAGTAGTTGCCCAGACTGCCCACCTAACACCTACGTGAATGATCGAATGTGTAGCGAACAAGATCACTGCTTTTGGACGAAGTTCATTCATAGTCTGGTAGCCTGGTCACATCTAATTGATAGAACTTTTATTGCTGCAGTTCGAGATAGACCTTAGGCTGAATTCTGTGGTTTGTAATTTACATATTGGTCAGACTCTAACCTTAGGTCTTTAAGATATGATACTGTGGAAAGTGAAATTACTGTACCGAATGGAACTTGCTATTCATGTAGATTGTAGATGATCTTACTTGGTGAAACTCTTCCATCATGTAGATAAAAATTTGTGTAATTATCACACAGTTTCACAAATAAAACTCTTTCTTTCAGTGACGTGTTTCGATTTTTATTTGTGTTGAGATTTTTTTACCTTTTTTTATTTTGCTGATAATTAATGAATAACATGAAAAATATTGGATAAACCATCATATTGCACGAGATGAAAGAAAGATGGTTAAATTTAGATTGCAAGATATTTTTTAAGCATCTGAAAAATCCTGTAAAAACTTGCATCGCCTCTGAATGGGAGACGTAGAAGGGGGTGCGTTTGTGCAATCTGTATTTGATCATTTGGACCAGGCTCAACAAAAGTATGAAAGACAAAGAAATTATGTTTATGTTTTCTGTTGTTGTTGATTTAAAAAATCTATTTGGATAGCTGTCATATTATCCGATACAAATCTTTATGTTTACAGTGATAACATTGCACTATAGTTTCAAGTCCAAAAAGTTATAGCTCCATTTCGTTTGATGAAGGTATGCCATTTATTTATCTGCGAACTAGACTATCCCGTTCCACCATATGCACACATTGTGTCAAAGTAGGCACTATAATGAACTTCCGCCCTAGATGGTCACTGGTTCGATAACCTGTTCTTAAAAATCACATTTCCAGACTTGATTTAAAACAGAATGTGCTCTAGCCGCAGAATGCGCGTCTAACTATTTATCTCTCCATAAAGAAAGTAATTGACTGCTGCGGACATACGGCATATGTGCATATTCTGCTATAGCAGATTTCGCGTTCCAAGGACTAGGTCATGCTCAAAAAAAATCTTTATACAAAGCTTTGCAATGAGAGCAGGTCGAAGTTGAAATGAAATGGAACAAGCAGCGTGCGCAGTATCCAAGAAATATTTTTTTAAGTTTAAAAGGACTATATATCCCATTATGGGCGTAAAATCACGTGGATATTCCACAAAAATAGCGTTGCACTGCTGCGGAATAGTAAAATTGTAATTTAAAAATGAATTGTAATATTTGATTTAGTATACAGTCCATCTTGCCCTGGTCGTTAATTAAAACGACACATGACTATTGCAGTAAATATGCATTATGTATTTTTCGAAAAAGGAGATGCATCACTCTATTCGATAGTCCAATAGTAGTCCATACTAAATCATAATTGCAAAGTAAAACACTGAAGACAATCAATCCAGCAATACGTTAAATAATAGGAAAACGGTTAGACAATGAAAGTTTGAGACAATAGTATCAATAACTCACATCTTCAAGCTAAACGACTGCTATGCTTTCAGTTAAGATATTTCCAAAAAAACTAAGAGGTTGTATTAATAGTCATTTTTGTGACTAGATCGATTTAATTTTGTAATCATCGTCAGATTGTAAAGCTTAAATCGAATAGCGTCACAAAAAACGACACTTCCATATAAATTATGTTCAAAACAAAGCTTTACCTAATTTTTAATGGCATATGTGTGGACTAATGTTTATATCTAACAAATACGGAGAATGTCTGACTCCTACGGCATATATAAATGATGATGTCTTCTAAAAATGCCAACAAATGTTTATGTGTTCCCTTCAAGAAAATACTACAACTCGAATTCGTAATTGTTTTCGATTACAATAATTCCTCGCCAATTGGTGTTGTGTGATTATTTATCTATCACTAAACTATCGATTAAAGTAACTACTGTTCATTATATTTAATTGACTACAAGCAAGGGGATTCTCAATTCCATCCGTTTGTATGTAATATTATAGAAATCTAAATAATTGAAAAAAACAATAATATTACCATTCTATTTTTGTACATACAACCAAAATATTAATTTAGAAGAAATACTGCACCACAATATAGGCACGTATGGAAGCGGCGGAACTAAGCTCAGGTAGACACATAAAAACGCTGCATACCAAACAAAGGTTATTAGCGTTCCTATGGGAAATTCTGACTTTATTGTCTTCAGTCAGTTTAAGGATTCACATGGCATTGTTATCTTTGTTTCACTTGCAATTTCCTGAAATGTCTGCCGTTTGCTTATACGATGGAGTGACAGTGTAAATATAATCAAAGACAGGGGTCAAAAGGAAACGACTTGCAAAATTCCCAGGCCAATATGCTGTAATAACGAAAAGGCCCGAAATTGAGGGTTTGATTGAAGTTTTAATGGTGTCGGAATTATCGACATAAGCCAAACATAAAAAATAAAAATGGCCAAGCTTCATTTTAAACGTTTCCGAACACGTTGGTCATTTTCCAAACAAAAATTAGGGCTAAAAAATTTCATGTAGGCAGTGGGGAGTGGGGAAAGGGAAATCTATTTTTTGGTGTTAGTAAAAAGTAATTCTGTCATCTATATTTAATCTCTGTAATTGTCACAACTTGTTAGAGATAGATGATGGTTTAATTGACTTCAAAACAGATCTGACAGAGCTGCAATCGTTCTGTTTTTTAGTACTTCTACACAGCAAACTATGTCGGTAGCGATATGCCATACAGGAATGCCAGGTTGCATACCTTTTCCTGACGTGTAGTCAGGATTTTATAATTGGAATTTTGGATTACTCAAAAATCTTGATAATTTTTGGAGTTATCAACGATATAAAGTGTTTTACACGTCAATATTCTCGGAACTCCAAAAGTTTTTATCATGAAAAATTTGAACCAAATCTTTATTTCTAAACTGTTACCACTGTGTGAGAACCAACGCGTCAGCCTACTACACTATAAAAAGCTTTTGGATACATCCATATAAAAAGGAACAAAAGTAGCGTAATAACTAAGAAGTTGAAAACTCACTAAATGTTTTTATAGCGTGTGATGAAAGATTGTGTACAATATTAGACATCTTGCGCTGATCGATATATATTTTCTACAAATAACTATTTTTTCTACATAACGCCTCGTATAGGCAGAAAGCCGATCTCGTTCTGTCGATTCACATGATCTTGAATTGCTGTAAATTGTAACCATCGGGAACCGGGGGAACCCACTTTCGGCAGACCATTCCAAACGCAGAGGTTCTCCAAAAAATTACTTTTGGTCTATTTGGCTCGTTTGGAGGTGTTTGGTCGAAATGCGCCATTTGGGCCCTTATAGAGCTCTTTTTCTGCTAGAACACTTATAATGGTAGAATCTCTAGAACAGGAACAAATCAGCAACTTTTCAACAATTACTGACTACGTCTAGGAAGTCGGAAAACACACAAAAACCAATCTCGATGACATTATGATAATATTTTTTTTGAATCTCTGTCGCCACCGTAAATATTTTCAAATATATACAACCATTATCTCATAATAGATAAAATAATTGTATTCAACATAGTTTCACAAATTAAACTCACGTTCTTACAGTGACCCGTTTCAATTTATATTTAAATCATCATAAAAATATGAAGCAGTAACACGGATTTTCCTGATGGTATAAAACACAAAATTTGGATATTTTCAGCAAATATTTTTCGTGCCTATGCGTAAGAAGTAAAATATTTATGGCCAGTCACGTAATAGTTAAAGTCTTACCATGTGCCCGGGATGTATTCATACGTTTTTCTTCGCACCGTTGTTGATATTTTATTCCTTCCAATGTCACAATCCGTACCTGTGTCTATTATATGCCATTAGGACTTCCCATACCGCTATTCTAGCACCAGCTTTATTGTTCATTTAAGCGGTCCACTTGCAGGCGATCGTAAATCTATGGAGGTGAAGGCAAATTGCAATCATTTGCATTAACCGTTTGGATTCTTCCTGTTTGGAAAACACGTACAGCAGCCGATGGGAAGTCGGAAAAATACCTTGCAAAGGCATCTTGTAATGTCGCCAATACGTTTTCTCCTTCACTTTACACCAGCGGCGTACGTTTCTCAGAGTAATCAGTAACTTCATTAGTATCTATTTAACATCTCAGTTCATATATAATATAATGTTCTCCCCAAATATAAATCGTTGGCTTCATTAACGATATTACTTGTTTAGGGAGCTATTATGGTCACAAACTTTGAGTTAGGCAGAACGTAATGGAGGTATCAAAGTGGGCAAATGCCAGCCAGTGGGTTAACTGATATTCTCAGGAAGGTTTTTTGATATAAGAAAGAGATGAAAAGCTTCTCCTTGAAAAACTAGCGCCAGCACATTCCAAAAATTACTACCAAAGACATGGTGGGCTTTTTTACTATCCAAAGCATCCATAGACAGAAGATGCTTTCCCATTACAACTTTCATTTGGTCTTTAAAAATTGTCTCCCCTTCAGAGAAATCTCATCCTGATGCATACGTGGACCTTTAACTCGCACTTCAATATCTACTGGATTTTGCTATACCACTCATGGTGATTGTCCATATGATCAAATCAAATATATTCATAGTTGGAAAAACATCAAGATGCAATTTTCCTAGGAAAACGCTGCGAAGGCAGAAAAAACAATAGTTCTATTTTTTATTTAAACCTAGTCTTCTGTCTCATTGGTTACGTCACACTGTTTGAATACACCTTGATTGTGTAGCCTCTTTATTATCATTTTTCCTTAATCTGTCTTCTTACTTTGGTTGCTCTGCAATCACAAATAGAAGATTTTTTTCATTTTTCTAATATTCTTCAAGTTAATTATGATCGTCGCATGAAATAAACCGCAAGAAAATCTGCCTGGCTCAGATTCGGATAAACCAAATAATAGAGCAAAACTATAAGCTCCCGATCTTTGGATTCGTGTAATAGGTATTAAGGTATCTTAGAGCTTGCAAACATTCATGGGAATATCTCATATAACCATTTATCAAAAGAATATCTTAAGGATGGCTAACAGTGGGACAAGAAGGAAGAAGAAGAAGAGGTTTTGGAATTCTATTCAAAAAGAAATAAAAAACAATCCAAAAAGGTTCTGGTCATTTATCAACCTAAAAAGAGGTAGTTCGAGGATACCGGCCTCAATGTCATATAACGATCGTCAAATAGATTCGCCTCTGGATATACTCAATAACTTCGCTCGCCATTTCAGTACATCATTTCAAACCACGAAATCAAATTACATTTTCTATATGAATGAGGAATCCTGCCGTTTTACAAATTCGAATGTAACAGTTGACAGTTATTCTGAAAAAACGGTGATGACCGCTCTAAAGAACTTCAAACTAAAAATGACCGCCGGACCTGATGGCATTCCAGCACTTCTCTTGAAAGATTGTCACTATATCCTAGCCAAACCCCTGAGGATTTTATTGAACACATCCCTTAAAAACTCGCGCTTTCCCAGTATCTGGAAGTACTCTAGAATTTGTCCTCTATTCAAAAACAAGGGTGACAAAGCCAACAGCTCGAACTATCGACCAATAACAATCATATGTAATTTTTGCAAACTATTTGAATATCTACTCTATACCGAAATTTTCCCTCAAGTTAAAAACTGTCTTTCTATACAGCAGCATGGGTTTGTCAAAGGGCGTTCGACTGTTACAAATCTAGTCCTAACAACTCAATTTATAGCTGAAGCCATAGATGAACAACTGCAGACTGATGTAATTTACAGCGACTTTTCAAAAGCTTTCGATCGGCTTGACCATGATGTGCTCCCAAATAAGTTGCAAAGTTGTGGTTTTTCATATAATCTTTTAGTATTTTTTTCGTCCTACATTTCTGAAAGAGTTCAGTACGTTGCTTATAATGGGATTGAGTGGCAAACATTCGCTGCTAGTTCTGGCGTGCCACAGGGGTCCGTGCTGGGACCACTACTTTTTTATTGTTCATAAACGATATCTCTGTGAATATGGATGTAAGTTGCCTACTTTACGCCGATGATGCGAAGTTACTGTGTAAAATTAGGGATGTGAATGATTGTCAGATGCTACAGGATGACCTGGTGAAATTATACGTGTGGTGTGAGAGAAATAAGCTTACGTTAAATACTGAAAAGTGCTTTACTGTCAGCTTTGGTAATAGAGAAAATCATCTTGAATATAATTATACAATTAATAATGTCAGGCTAACGAGGCTTCAACAAATAAAGGATATTGGAGTTACTTTTGACAAGAAACTACTTAGTTTCAGGATGCACATGAATAATATCACCACTAAGACAAATAGAGCACTTGGTTTTATTTTCCGCAATTGCAAAAATTTTAATGACATACATGCACTTAAAGTGTAAATTTTTCTTTAGTTCGATCTTCAACTGTCTGGTCTCCTCATCATCAAAAATATATTATACAATTGGAAGCAGTACAGAGACGTTTTCTCAAATACTTACATTTTAAATCGACTGGCATTTTTCCGCCGTATGGTTCCCGCACGAGAACTTGCTCAGGGAATTTTCAGTATCTAGTTTGGCTGATGGTCGTGAAAATTTTGGTATTAAATTTCTTAGACATCTGTTGGACAACATAATTGATTGCACACTACTTCTGCATAAGCTCAATTTTTGTGTTCCTAGACTGAATTCTTGGCACAATACCACATTTTATTTGGGCACACCCCACTGATTCTTTGAAGTTTTCGCCGTTGTATACCGTCTGCCACTTTTGTAACTCAAAAGACATCGATCTATTTTTTCTTTAGGTAGCATGTTTTGTCAACTTGAACTTTTACACTCAATCAATACTTCATTTTAACTTATATGTATATACTATATGTTTTGTTCGTACCAATTTGTCGTACACAGTTTTCATACTTTTGTTGTTTTTCTGTCTCTGTAATATTTCGTATGTTTAGTTTTACGCTTGCAATGTATTTTTTCTTACATTTATCTCATCCTGTAAATGGATTTTATCTGTTGGATGACGTATAACAGAGGTGACAGATAGCACCTACGACATCCGTTAAGTTAATACTATCTAATGATCACAACACCACATCCCTTGTTCTTCGTAAACACTTGTCACGATGTAACGTTAACTCGGCATCGCTGACATCAAAGCTGTCGACTGATACTAAGTGTGTACTCCCCATTGTACATGAGGCCTGCTATATGAAAACGCTACATGTATAGTGAAGAGCACACACATGTGGTTTCAATTAACGGCCACCTCCCAGAAGAAGCAATTTATTTTATGATCGTACACTACAGCAGAAAATGTAGAATTTGTTTGTGGTAACCCTGACTACGCCACTGTCTGCTACATAGATGCTTGCATTTAATAGACTATAATGTTAAGTCTAATTTAAATACAAGAACTACTGGGCAACACAATCGATGCTAAAAAGCTTATAACGGTGGTCTCAGGTGCAAAAAAATTGTAAATACCTGTTACCTCGTGAATCACTGATGTTTCCTATATAGATAACGCCATTTTGGCTTTGATTGATTGATGCATTTTCCTATTGTGCGCCTCCTTAGAGTTAAGTACGCTTCTATTAACATTTCAATGTTTATAGACCGGATTGAACATTATACAGACTCTACCAATAGGTAGGTATGCAAGAATGTGATATTTTCAACAAGGAATATATCCGATGTTTGGAGGATATATTCCTTCGAATGATATTTGAAGTGATTTAGATTTTTTGTCTTTTGTAACCTTTTGGGCAGTCTATTAGATATTTTGGGTCCAAGTATGTTTGGTGACCAGACCAATTAGTCTACGTCTAACCCATTGTTCTAGTCGTCAATTTCGAGTTACACTATGTTTTGTAATCGCTGTCTTCACATGTACTGTAAAAAATGTATTTTAATGGCAAGTTGGCGAGAAAATGAAAGACCTTGTACTTGCTGTTGACAAAAGATTGAAAAGAAAATCAGTGAAATATAACATCATATGGATTCCTTATCATATTGAATATTATATTTATTCCTCTGTTGATGTTTCGATTTTAGAATATCTTATCTCTTTCAAAGATTAAATTGCTTTCATTGTAATTAAGTTTTTATTTTAGATCTTCCTTATTAGGAGCTTTATAAACAAACAGGAACAATTACGGTACTTTATGAATTTCACCTAGTTCCAACAGTTTACAAATTAGAAACCTTGAACAAGGAATAGCACTTAGGATAAATTACCACAAAGCTTAAGAATACAGAAGACTACGAATATGTAGGTATAAAGATACTTTCATTTCATAAAAACATAACAAATTTGTGCTAATAGACGATGTGGGAGTATTGAAATTTTGGCGACCAGCAAATACCACATACTGGTTATCTGATTGATGCATACGTACATCTGAGGTAGCCACTTTAATATTTTGCAATGATTTTAGGTCAGCAAGCATTTAGCTCAAATAAGTGGGACGCACTCAAAAACGACTAGATTTATCCACCAATTTGCAAAGAAAGTACGTTCATAAACCGAATACTGAGTTATTTTGATATTCAAAATTTGAAGAAGAGTAGCTATTTCGTATCTTGTTGTTCATGTTTGAGAGAGAACTCCTACAGTTTTTAATTCATCCTACCTTCTCCTGGACGTTAACTAAAACTAAATGAATAGAGAATGAAAATTACTAGCGACTCGGCAGGATTTCAAATACTGAGAAGAGGTAATCACAAAGTTACATCCCTGCAGTTTTATAAGCATACCCTCATAGATGCAATTTTATTTATCTCCAGGTATGACATGAGATACTTCTAATCAAGCTTGCTTCCTATAGCCTGTCACCGGTTTGATAATTGTCTCAGAGACCCAATCCTTATTTATGGATTTATGGTGGTAGATGGATAGGCTTCAGATGTATTTACCATCTTAGTGTGTGAGCGTACACTGAAGAAACCTCAGTATACAGGAAACCAACACACACAGGGCAATACCTACATTATTCTTCAAGCCATCCTGGGACCACGAAGAAAGGGATAATTCGAACTCTCGTTGGTAGAGCTAAGGACATTTGCAGCACACAGGCAAGCTCGGAAGAGGAGATCTGCAAGATTAGGGAATATATGGCGAACAAAGGGTACCCAAGAAGAATAGAAGAAGAAGTTTTGCAAGAAGACACTACAAACAGGAGAAGCACGCGGGATGAACAGCAACACACCCTCATAATACCGGACTTGCAAGGCATTTCTAGTATAATAAGAAGAATCGGGAAGCAGGACCATATCGAAACCAGATTCTCAAAGAATAGAACACTACGAAGCAATCCTTGCGGCCAAGCTGTTTGCCGATGCACGGCATGCCGGTATATATATTAAAGCAGAGAGCAGCCCACCTAAGGATCTAATGACCATTTCTAGCAGACTAAGTGTCTGGCCAAAGTCTGCAAAGCTGGCTGAGGAGCTCTTGATACTTGGTCCGTTTCTCCTCCTCGTTCAAGACGATGTTCATCTCGGCAGGAGCCGAGAATTCAATGACAAACATTTTCTTTTGTTGGTGGTCGAGGAGGACCATGTCGATCAATGTATTAAAGAAATCATCATGGCAAGCTATTATGAAGCCCATAGTCTCTGGCTTCAACCCACTAGACCTTAGAAAAGGAAATGTTTGAAGAAGATTCCATGCATGGGCTTGTCTTTTATTATTATTATTTTTAATACAATGCGACGGTTCTATCTACAAAAGTATAATGGTGGACCCCAGCAAGTTTGGGATAAGCACATAGACTAGATATACGAATGAATCAATAAAGACGCCCGAAGATATTCAATGCTGCAAAAAGAAATCGACACCTGATATCAAAGATAAGGACCATGACGTATGTAAAAGATGATTGATTTATTTTCCAATAAGTGTCTGGTACACCCGCAAGATCCGTTGCGTAATCGAAAAACGAAATAGTAACAACGCATTAGTTACGCCGATGACTGAGCATTTTTTCATGGAAGGCCTATCCCAACCCTTTATCTCAGTATAAATAACCGTTACATAATTTTTGTGACCGGTACCAGTGAGACCTCAATATTTTTTTGTTTGTCCAGAGATAGAGAAGTACTTTTATAACCTTTCCAATGTTCCAACATCGATCGGATGCTACCGTAGCTAAATAAGCATTGCTACATTCCTTTGCTCGTTAACGATGTTATTTGTTATTCTTTGGTCTGACAGACTATCCATTTTGAAAAATTCCTGAAACATTCTGCACTGCGCTGAATTAGACATTTTTCTAGAAATATACTTCTTTCCAAAATTCAACATTGAACAACCGGCAGTTCAAGTTGTATTTCTCGCGCAGTCATTCAGAAGTAAATGGGCACAAATATGTCTACAGAAATATAATAATAATAATATTATTCAACTTGCAGTGAAACTATACGTGGAAGAAATAAGCTAGAACAAAATTTGAAAATAGTACGGTGGACAGTGATCGGAAGCTGTGAAAAGTCCAAATTTGAACTTTGTTGATATGTCTGAGTCACTGCGATAGCACAGGTGTTCAAATATACCGGTCTGCGCCGTAGCCAATAAAACATAATTAATTCCTAAGAACAACGATGTGTTGTAAGGTTGTGTGAAATATATGCTCTTTCAATTCTTACAAAATCAATACAAAGTATTTGCAGAAAATATGTTGGACATATTGGTTTCACTATTTTGTATTTTACAATATCGACCTCAAATAAGTGACCCAAAATATTCTCCCCGACTATGATTTCTATTCAGATTAAGTCAATTGAGCAAAAGTTCCGGAATCTGGCGGTGAAAGTGGTGGGTTTCCACGAGTATGTGCTTCGAGTCTGATCATAGTTAATCATCAAAAGGCTAAACTGCCTTTGGCGGCTTTCAACTCATCTCCAAGTATCGCCCATTAGCAACTTACGTCAAAGATCCCAATACGTGGACTGCCTTGAAGCGGCAACAGATATCCCTTACATCTGTCAACAAGCGTGAACTGACTTACAGCGACATCCCTTGTTCTTCGTTAGCACTTTTACGATGTACCGTTATCTGGGCTTGTTGACAGATGTCATAAGGGACATCTGTTGCCGCTCCAAGGCAGTCCAGGTATTGGGATCTTTGACTTCGTAAGTTATCAACGGCCGTCCCCATAGAGGGCGTCACTTGGAAATGAGTTGATGTTGCTATTACAAGAATATCGAAAATCTTGAATTGAGAACTTTTTTCATGTGTGTACTCCTCCTAGACAGTCTCTTTTTATTAGTATCCCACAAAGGGAAAGTTAGTCTTGTACTGGGTCCGGAATCTCGTGTTGTGAACCATCGAGCAATATGTGTACCGGTATTGACAACCTCTCTAGGGGATCTGCTGGCCCCTTGACACTCACTCCTCTCGCGTTGTACCGTTAATATTGGGGTGATGTTCTGCAAGGAAAAACCCACTGGGTTCAGGAGTCTGACGGCATATCGGTCATAGCTTTCAGTTGGATTGCCACTGTTCTACGTGTTTCACACCTGCGTTCATTTTTCGGCGAGAATAAAATGTTGTAGAAACCTTATATAAACGGGATTTTATCCTTTAGAGGCCTGTAGTATTAAGAAAAAACTAATAAAAGCATAACAAAATATCTAATAGGTATGACGTTACCTAAGTAAAATCATAATGCCTTATTCAAAAGTACCATTGTCAGAGTTTAGAGCCGATCTGGGTGGAGGTAACCTTTTTATTGTTTCCAAAATAGTATAATATGAATTTTGTTTTTTGATAGAAAAACTAACTTTACATGTTGCAGTTCTATTTATCAGGAGCTGGCATTCGACAGTGTTATTGTTCTACAAGCCGTGAGTTAATTACTGACTAATTCTGTGATCAACCATTCAGAAATATATCTGTATTACGCTCCTTATAAACCGAATCAATCAGATCTTGTTATGTTGTCATTTAGTGCCTTAGGGAAGAACCCTTCAACTAATGATTTCAAAAATACTATAAAAGAATTGAAAGAAATTACATAGAAATAAAATTCTTCATTCTCCGCTATACACCTTGTACATAAATTATATTTCTTCTGATTGTTTTTATCGCCTATTCATCCTTCGGAAAGAATTGAGGTTTTTGTTCTGCCCTTAAAACAAAAACAGGTAGAAATTAAATTTCATGGGCATCGAAATAGAAATTTCACACTAACACAGGCCAAAACCAAAGTAAAAAATTGATTGAAAATATGGTGGTACAATTTAAATCTAGTTCAAGTTAACGTGTTATCAGATACTAAAAACATATGATCTAAACCTTTTATAATAGAGAAATGTAGTGTATATCATTTGAAAACGCTGTTCCAGTATCAAGTAATAATGCTGAAGACGATCTTTTTAAGATACTAAATACATAATAATGTATATGCAATTACATATTATCAGCTTGTCTGAGAAATTTGTAGGCAACATGAAATGGCGATTACCTAACAGTACTCGTATTACAAGGCTAAAGCTGAATACATGAAATGCCTTTACGCTGCACAATGACGTAAAAGTGTGAATTATGCACTGTACTAACGTGTGCATTCTATTATGCTTTGACAGCATTATACATTTTTACTAGTTTACAGATGGTAGCAGTTTTCTTTGTTGTTAGAC
Organism: Bruchidius siliquastri; assembly: GCA_949316355.1. Classification (NCBI taxonomy): domain Eukaryota; kingdom Metazoa; phylum Arthropoda; class Insecta; order Coleoptera; family Chrysomelidae; genus Bruchidius; species Bruchidius siliquastri. Next base: position 41,116,148 of record OX438529.1, read on the forward strand.
ACATAAAAAGATATCCAATGAGTGATAGTAGGACGCTTTTTAGCTAAGTATGATTTTCGATACCTCCGACGTATGTATCGATGTAAAATTACTTTCATAGTACAACTACATACTCGTACACATATAAAAAAATCTGAATTCAAGAATTGTGATTTTCTAGTAAATATATACTCACGTCATCGATATCTGCTCTCACATTTTGACTGAATGAAATCTGAACCAAGAATAGTATATTTTATAGGTAATTCAATACTCATTTTAAAGGAATATTATAAGAAGAATATAATTTTCCTCACAATTAATATTTCAATGCTTTTCTAACAAGTACTAATATTTTTTTAGTAAGTTTATCATATTTTCCAACGGAGTCCCGTCTACTTCAATCAAAATCACCGACATGTTGGGATTCGCGCCAAGTAATTCATTTATTTCGCATCGCCATTTTAGTTAACTGCATTTCAGCCCATTATTTTCATTGGTTTTAGTACAGAAATATTTTTTATATTTTGTTGATCTGTACAATACTTTCACTTGAATTGAGAAAAATAACATATGACGCATATAAAGTTAAGAAAAAGTCACATTGGTACATGTTTGACGCCTTTTGGTTCTTTTTTTTAAGGTTAAGGTACCAACAGTAGCTTTGATAACAGCTCATCAAAATTATCGAGTGTTCATACTAAATTATTCCTCCAAGAAGAATAACAGTTTGTAATGAAGTTGAACTAATTGCGCGAAGATTATAAAAATTTTCATCCAACAATATAGTATTCTTAAAAGTTAGATTATTTCCGTTTTGTGCCAAGATTATGATATGTGTACAATTGAAGTTTTGGTATTTTCACCTCCAAGACTTTCTCAGGTTCAAATTGAAAACATTTACTGAAGTTCTATATGATTAAAATTACAGTATTCTCAAGATTATTACAATTTGCGCATATATAGGAAGATATGGTACATCTGAATAAAAACACATACTGTTCGTCTGAGGATGTATCTTTATGTGTGTACAGATTAATTTCCTTTTACAGTTTTACGGTCTGAGGCATTGCAAACAGTAGATATTCGATTTGGACAACTGAAGCACCAGTTGACTCTTCTTGGCTTATGTTACGGCTTTTTCGTATTTGTCTTTGACTCCTCAGGTTCTCCAGCATTCAGATGTATGGATACGTATGTTTACTCATGTTACTGATAAGTAGATTATTATGTCAGCAAAATATGGTAAAGCAAAGATTGAAAGGTGATACAAAGATTACAATGTTCAATGAGTAATTTTTGGTGTATTCATCCAAGATTGGGGAAAGGTTAAACATAGGCGTAACAAAAATTTGTTTATGTATAGTATTATATCGTGCGGTAGTGGTCAATAATGCTACTGCTATTGTTTCTACCTGTCGTAAAAGGCGACCAAAAGGAGAACATTAGGGGCTGATGTGCAGTCATGCATCATCGAGTGCCATCAAACCAACATCGGAATATTGGCGGTGCCCAGTGGCTCACGCTTTACGTTCACTAAACCTACGTACAGGTTTTCTCCAAAGTGACGCCTGTAAAAGTGAATAATGCTCTTCCAAGATTGAAAAAATTTCGGAGGAAAAACACCTGGCCATTCGGATCTCCAGAAACCATATTTTATGATCATAGAAGCCCTTTGAGCAAAGCTCGTTCAACAAATACTTCTCAACAGCCGCCCTCTGTAGTAACTTCAATCTGATAAGTGGCTCCAAGGTCAAGGCTTGTTTATAGTCGACTTCGCGAATGTGCGGAGTCTCGCTCCAGACAGAAACCCTGTCCATCCACCCAGAAAAGTGGCACATTCTGGAATTATCAGAAAAGCAAGTCGGCCCCCGTCAGTAATGGGCAATAGATGTTTCAGATATGACACCCGATTTAGACGAATATTTAACGTATTTAGCTTTTGATAGGATGTAGCATGATCCTGTGTGGTTGGATAGTTTCCTCTAGGACTCCTCCGCATATGTGGCTGTGGACGAATGGGCTTCCGATCACCATCAACGTCGGTGTTTCCCTCTGATATGTCCTTTTTCCAAAGCTCTTCTTGCTGTACATCAACAAACTATCGGGGATGAAATCCAATCCAAATTGCAGCTTCGCAGATGACAGTACCCTTGTTTCGTCACCAGGCAAATAACTACCATCCCGACGGGAGAAACATATTTTCCAGATTAATGAACACATCGAAAAGATTTCCGAACGGGGATTTACAAATGGATTCCACTTTAAAGCACAAAACTTTTGGACAACCCTGACAAGACAGTTACATGCTAGTCTGCCCGACATCGAGATTGAGGAACGCCCAGTACTTTAGTCATATTCTTCCATCCAGCTTCTGGGAATCAACATTATGTTGCCGACCTTGCTAGGTCGGCGTCCACATACCGTCACGAATATTTTTCTACGTTTCCCTAAAATTATACAAACTCGTTTTGACAGCCTTGTACGATCAACGCAACGACATATATTCGAATATCTATTGACGTAACAGATAATTTCTTCTAGCAATGGTCGTGACAAAGTCGTTAAACAAGGATCCACCATAAAACACGTTCGGTATTCTCGACGAAGGCTCTATCAATAAAAAAGAAATAATTTGTTAGGATATTCCGTATCACTTTGAAAGTAAAATGCCGCTGGATAATCTAAGAAAATTATCAACTTCATTGGGATACCTATATCAATACTATGAATATAACCGGAAAACGACGAACATAGAAAAATAAACGAGGTAAGGGGCTAGGTAAGATAAAATGATAACCCACGCGTAAAATAGTTATGGTAGGAAACCAAAGTAAATATTCGTTTTACCAATATCCATTCATGTATGTAAGTAAGGATACGAAATTCACTTGAATTATTTTAATTTTCATGTCCTAATCATCGAAAGCTAATTTTGTTTGATATATATAAGTATCAATTTATCCAGACTTGTTAATTTAAATCGTATGCCTGGCTCCATGAGCTGTTACTATCAAATTTAGGTATGCTAATAACATTTCCTCTTTTTCAATTAAATACGAAGCTAGAGTGCTGCAAGTGGTCTAAATGAAAGAGTAACCTGTACGACTGTAGCATGGATGATTATTGCATAATTCTTTTTCGATGTTAAATGTTGAAATTAAATTGCAATTAGTTAACCATCTGGGGCATGCATGCCCCAATTTGATAACATTAAAAATCTGCAGTACCGTGGTTTCAGTAGCAACTTGGTATAGGAAATGTTAGTGGTTAACATCCTCCCCATGCTAAAAATTCACCGACCGCTGCTGCTTGTACGTATCTCAAACATTTACAAGTAAATGATTTTATTTCTTGAGGTAGTTCACTTTAATAAGAAAATATTGAAAAAGTTACCTGATACAAACTAATCCAAGTATTTAGTCCAGCTTTTCCGAGTTGAATGAATTTTTCTGGGAAAAAACACCTACAATACCTATTAGAAGAATAACTCATCTATAGAATACCATTGACGTCATATTGCAAGTGGTTTACTGTTAGATTTGAGAAAAGTAGCTCTTGTTTTTCTATACTGCTTGTGCTACTTATTGCATAGCGCTCAATAAAGGCAACTTCATCAGAGCGCGCAGAGCTACGAAGGGGTTATTTTTGCATCAATTTATTATTTTCTGAGATAAAGATCTGTACTGGGCATGGCTGCGGTTCGCGCATCGGTACCGCCTATTATTTATTATTTATCGCAAGTTTACGCCGGCCACCTTACCTACTGAACATCTACATCGAATAAATCACAAAAAAATAATCGGTCCTATCGTCGCGTTTACACCGCGCGTGAGAGAGAAAAAATGTGTGCGGCAAGGATGCGGGAACTTTGATCGGTCTCGGGTATACGTAACTTACAGGGTGATTCGAAAGTCACTTTACGAAGAACTCCAGCCTAAAGTCTCGCATGAAATATAGAATCAACCTACTTGACGCACTTTTCGAGAAGCTAAATGGCACTATCGCAAATATTTATGATCCTTATTTAAATAAAATGCAGTAATGTTAGTAGTGAATGTAAATATACGAATTATTTTCACGGTATTACTGCATGAATATCACCCTGTAGACAATCTCTCTATAAAGGAATGTTTCGAAGTTCGACATTGGCTAAGTAAATGGTTTAAATTTGTTTGAAATATTCGATGTTCATAATTTGAATATATCATAAGATTCCAAAGCTATTGGAATTAATCTATCATTTTTGTATTTTGAATGCAACTGTGTGTGTGGCCAATAATCGCGGGCCTCAGAATCATCCAAAAACTTTTTCTGCGCAAATTTTTCAATACGATCATAGTAACCCCACGTCAGAATTTCATCAAAATCTAATCCAATCGCTTTCAGAGTAATAGAGGCACGGTTTTTGTGATGTATGTACATATATGCCTTGAAACATCAAAAATACATCCCGATTTCGAAATCTTCCCGGTTACAATACTTCCCCATTTTATTAGCGTGGGAGGTACAAAAGGAATCTACAGATAAAATACGGCAAACCTTGCTGTATGATTCCGTCAGTGGCGCTATGTTTGAATTTGAGGAAGAACAACTAACGAGGGAAATTGTTTCCAAGGAAATCATCAGTTTTTTCGATCTTGAGAATGTGATAATCCAAATTGGGAGAGGAACTAATCTAAAAACTGCATGTTTGTAATGACAGTTCAACATTGAAATACTTTAGAACGATACTATCGACGTCAGCCTGTAGAAGTGGTAATTTTGGAACAACCAAGCTCCACATGCAACTTTTAACTATCCCACACCCTATTTTTGGCAATATACCAACAGATTTGAAGGGTACCATCGATACCAGAACCACTTCTAGATAAATTTTTGGTATTCGCAAGCCTAGCAGCACCCCCATTGCTATACTCGTAGTTGGTGTAGTTCGAATGGCGCCTGTTATGCTCAGGCATGCTCCACGCAGAATATGACTCAGCTAAAGCTGTATAGTTTACATTCAGTCGCTCAAACAACAGCGCCGTAGTCCATCATTGGTCTAATTATGGCGGTATACGTACAAGCTCAACATTTTGCCGATAACTCTATGATCATAGGATATTTGCGCTTTTTCAATCATCCATTCTAAATCTTTCCAGATTAGTTTAACGTCCAAGGTAACTCCAAGATATGTAACCTCAGATGCGAAGTTAGAAATTAGGAGTCTTGATGCGGTCAGATTCGCCAACTTCCTTTTTCTTCATAGAGAACCAGTTCTCTTGTATACAGATTTACCGACGGAGCGTGTTCGTTGCAGATCAATGTGAATAGGCACTTGTCCTCTTGCAACGCTTCTGAATCGCAATAGACTTTCTGCCTTTGTGTGAGGTTATCTATAGAAGAAGAATTTTTCATAGCTAAGGTTATTTGCGCATGTTTGCAAGTGCTGCTCTCAAATTCACAGTTAAGCATCATCACAAAGTCATCTGTATACGCTAGTGTGTAGACTCATTTATAGTTGAGCATGGTCAGGAGCCTATCGAGCACCAGGTTAAAAAAAAGGTGATAGAACCCCGGTTTTTTGGTACTGACCTGGCCTCAGCTAATGTCCAGTATCGGTTCAGGACCAATGTATGGACCCCTGCTCCCTTTTCTGCTCTCTCTTTTTCTTGGACATCATTCGGCTGAGATTTAGAGGGGGCATTACATTCCTGGATCCGAGTTGTTTAAGTCATCGGTGATGCTAAATCTCTCAAAGCTACCCATTCATAAATACATTAGTACATTCAATGATCACACATAACTATTGTCCTGTATGCCTACTGAGTGTTACCAACTATAAAATCCATCACCGGTCAGTGCGTTAACGTTTGCTACGTGTTGGAAGGACACACCACCTTTAAGAAGCTATGACAAACAAGGAATAGGTCCATCTTCCTTATTAATTACATCTTTTTGATCGCTATCTCTACGCTTTCATACGCGTCAAGCCTACTACCCAAACTAATTTTGAAACGCGTAAATATATCTTATGAACACAAATGAAAATTGTTCTGCCACATTCCGAATCTATCTAGTTTATCAACCTTGTCCCTCGGGTTTCCCAATAGCTCAGTTATTTCCAATCGTCGCTGAGAAGACGGTACAAGAATAAGAATATTTGGTAAATTTCACACATACGTAAACATATTATCAGGAATATGTGGTCCGATTGAAAAAGTGTGAATAGAAGGACCAGAACTGAATTTCTACAAAAAACTAATACGAGGGTCAGGCTGGAAGTCTTTAGATATTCATAATCTATACAAGTTTAAACAAGTTTGAGCACCCAGCTATTTTGTCTAAAGTTGTGAGTGCTCACACGCACAGGCAGCGTTTGAATAATTGCCACGGTCTCGAATATGTTATGAATTTTAACGTGAAAATGGAACCGGGTAGTCGCGATCTTTTAGCCATGATTTTGTATGACTATGAAAAGGGACTAAAACAAGCGGAATGTCACGAAATCTTAGTGAGTTGCTTTGGGGACTCTGCCCCTTCTAGGGCTACAGTTTTTAATTGGTTTGCTGAGTTTAAAAGGGGCCGGGTCTCACTGGATGTTGAACCTCGCACAGGTCGACCGCTCACTGCTGTTACTCCGGAAACTGAAGAAGCTGTGCAAAATATGGTAAAAAACATAACACACACATAACCTACACCGAGATTGAGGCTTCTCTGGGGATTGGATGGGTAGCGGTCCGAGCAATCATTCATGATCACGTTCGCCTAAGGAAGCGGTGTTCATTTGTTGACCAGTGAGCAAAAAGCAACAAGAGTTGATTGGGCTAAGTTTATGCTCGAAAAATCTGATAATGGGCACAGTAAAGATACTTTTAATATCGTAACTGGAGACGGAACATAGTTATATCATTATGATCCCGAAACTGAACAGCAGTCATTAGTTTGGTGCTTTGAAAGTGAGCAGCCTCCAACGGAAGTTCGTCGTTCCAAGAGTGTTGGAAAGAAAATGGTCGCATCTTTTTTTTTCTAAAAGTGGACACATGAGAACGGTAGCCTTGGAAAATCAAAGGGCAGTTACTCCTGAATGGTATATAACCAAATGTGTTCCTGTAGTCTTCCAAGAACTATGCAAGAGCCGTCCAAAGACTGGTCTGGTCCTTGTAGCTTTTCTGTATCTAAAAACTTTCAGCGTAACCCTCGTAAACATCGAAACAAATAAGCTGGTAAAACATTTAGGACAGCAATTACCTATTAACAGTGTTAACTTTTATTGTTTAATGTGTCGTTGTCCTCTTAAATCTAATTAAGGAATATAAAATTAATAAAAGAACGCCAAGTTGATGGTTATCAGTTAATGCCTATTAAAGTTGGTATCGAAGAGTGCTACACAGGCATTTAGCAATTCCCTGTAATATGGACGGTATTGCGAACATTCCAGCATTTCATTTATAGCGATATATACGTATAGCTGCGATTCGCATCGTTTACGGCAGTTTGACTTCCTGTGTTTCAGACAAGGTATAAGCATATGGAGATCTAATTGAATCCGACATCGACGTTGCCGTGTTTGTAATTAATCTTAGATAACTCTATCTTCGAACGTATTGAACTATTAGATTTCTTGCTATTTTTGCAGTGAGAGCGATTTTTTTCACATTTTTTCCATTTCACCTCACATGGGAATCCAAATATTATTATTATTTTGGCGTTGGTAAAATACGTTCTATCATCTATAAACGTAGACACCAGTAAACCTACGTACTTTTCAGAAATAAACAAATAACAGCCGATTTATGAACGAACTAAATTTTCGATGCATTTCGAATATTAGTATCAGTAGTGAAAAGCAATTTTAATTTATTCAAGTTGTATGGACTTCTGGCCGTATAGTTAAAGGGTGCTAAGTAGTTCTGCTTCTGTTTCGTCAAATTGTACTGTAGATTACTTACTGCATTGTAACTGCATGATGATCACAAATAATTAGCAAGGTGTTATTTTCTTTAGATTTGTCAGGTAAGTTAACCCTGTATTTCACGTGTAGTGTGTTTAGGAAATATTGAGATAATGAAAACTTTGATTTTACTTGAATTTCATCACACCATGGTGAGATATCCTGATAATGATGAACAATATTAGATGCATGTATTTATCGGGGCCTTCTCAGATTGCAAGGTTTTTTTCCTTTCTGGAGAGCTTTCTAGGCCTCCACCAATACCATATTCTCCAATGTTTCCCAGAATGTATAGCAAATGATAAAAATACATAATAGTGGTTCCAAAAACAAACTGACTAATTGAGTATATTATACGTTATAATTACATGAGTTGTGGAATGTTTGCCTCTCACAGTTCACTTTGCTTCAAGCATGATTCTGCAGATTTTTTCTAGATTAAATTCAAAGAGCATGAATTATCCCCCAAACCAAAGTGAAAAGGAGAAGTATCAAAAATAATCAGAGAAGCACCTGAGGTAGGACTACTTTCTATTTTGATATGTTAGATTTCTGTGTGTTTATATGCTATGGCTGAACTAAAACAAACACAAGTATTATTTTTGTATGTTTCAAAATTAAGCTGTATTCATTCTACCCACAAGTTACATTAATTGCAAAAAAATTGATCAACTTCAGATCATGTCAGATTTTTTTATTTCCGTCAGTCTCTCTGCTTCTGTGTGTTGTATTTGAGGACGTGTAATCTGCGATTTTTGCAGAATACACGTCCTCAGAACCGGATATTCAGACACCCAAAACTTGTAAAGCAGGTGGTAACACGAGCCAGTATTTGAGTCTGTCTGCTTATCTACCGCTATTCTGAAATCTCAGAGCTACAACTTCTGCTCTTAGTAAGTACTAGAGAGCAATATTGCTGAGTCTATGATGTCTAACTTTTGTTCATTGAAAGCGACTATTGGAGTAGTATATAACATAAAGAACATAAAATGCATTTCTTGTCTTTCTCAATTATTATTTCAACGTGTAGTTAAAAACTGAGTTCCAAAAAAAATCTAGATTTCAAAATATCCCATCATTTACATTGTTAGGTGTATATATCAGAATAAATGTAGGGGATATACTTCTCGTAACTTTTTGTTTGTAATATAAGATGTATTTAAGACCATAGGTAAGAGTATTTTTTGAACATGCACTTACAAACCTCAACTTCATTTTCAATACAGTCTTGATCATTTCATGGCTTGATTATCTAACACGTTTCAGGAAATAATTATTACCTTTCTGACAATCCATTTTTTTTTTATTTTTAATTTAAATACTGACTATGAATCCTTGTCGGCTAAAGGCGAAAATCATTTTGAGGAAACATTTTATAAAACTCCAATGGACAAGCAGCGTTTGAATGATTTTCGGTGTCTTCACTGAATCATACAATCATGATACGCAGATGTTACTGCTTCTTGCTCCACACGATGCTCACCAGGAAGTTTCAATGTCAGTGATATTGGAAGTTGACCTTTACTTACAACTATATATTTAGAAGGCACCTTCTGTCAAATAATCCGCTGTTAGGTGTACAATGTAATCCGTGAAAGGCCCAGGTCAAGCGCCGGCCTCTCATTTGTCATTTGGCTCATTTGCGCACACGATCTCAGGAATGCCGGTTCGCACCACACGTGTAACGGTGCCCCTTTCTTCTCATAGGCCAGGAAATGAATAACTCGAATACTTATAAATGAAATCTTAGGCATACTCTGGTGCGTTGAAATACATTCGCAGGATCTTAAAGATACCTTAATTCGGTTTTGATATTCTCAGGAAATCAGTCCTTTAGAGTTGAATGTTGAACTACATGTTCTCAATTAATTAACATTAGAATCTTCTTTCATCTACGGACGGCCATCCATTTTAGTACTCCAGTATGACATGTGTTATACAGAGCATAGGAATAATATCAGAGCCCAGAAACCCCGTAATTAATTAATTATAAAATTATGATTGTTACTATTTCACGCCTATCGCAGTGATATTCCACGCAATCCAAAAAAGAGGTAGCTCAGAAGTATAAAAACATAATTTTACTATATACAAATCAAGGCAGCGAAACCCCCTATAAAACCCCTGAAAATCCTATGGTTTGTTGAAATGAATTACACTTACTTCAAGATCTGGGTTGCTCAGTGTTTTTTAACATTTTTTTGTCTACCTATTCAATTTTGTATCATATATTTTGGAAGTTCAATGAGCTATTTGTTACCTCTGCTATAGTAAAAGATAATGTTTTTCCTATCTTTGTAGTTGTTTCTTAGGAAAAATCCTCGATGACTCTCTCCAGCTTTAGGTTCGCAGGAACTTTACTCTCATTGTAGAGGGGACTATACCTAGAATAAATGGCCTTCCGCATGGGTTTCCAATATTTCGCTCATTTTTCAAGATAAATGGAACAAATTTTTGTTGCTAATGTTAGAGAAAGATTGGTTCTATGTTTGTGGGTAGCCCTTTTTGCATTTTTTATACAAAATTTCAGATATTGTCACATGAATATTGACAGTTTTGGACTAATTTCGGATGTCTTCTCAACCTTTTGGTAAACAAAGTAACGAACATATCAAGGAGACATATTCGTACGGTCATAGAACCGTCCTTTCTCTATGATCTGTATAAAAAGTATTTTCATTACGTTCCAAATCAAGCACTTCAAACGAAATATTGTGGCACCGTACACCTGAACATATTTTCACCGCTGATTCGAGTGCCCTTGCGACAATATCTAAAATTTTGTATCAGAGATTGGAAAAACGGCTTCACACAAGTATGGAAGCAACCTTTCTCTATAATATACAAAAAAAGCTTTCCATTCTCTTGAAAAATGAACGCTGGAAACGCAATAATGCAAAACGCCTTCCAAGTACCATGCGTTTTGTTAGTAGACTCATTGTTTATCTATCAACCAATTTGTAGTTCAATTAATTCCAGTAATGATACGTAGCATACTTGGATTAAACTCCCTTTTTTTTAAGACATAATAGTAGTAAGTACTAGCATTACCATGCAGCGATTTCTAATCATTAATCAATATGTAATTTTGCCAGACTATAAGAGGCAGCTAGCCGCAGTTCTACCTTTTACAGCTAGCCGCAAAGATATAACGATACAAATAAGTGAATAAGAAAATAACAGTCACTACATATTTCAAATAAATCCATATATTTGCTTATTAAGCGATAAAAGTAGAGATTCTAGATACCCTTACTTGATTATATCGTTACACCGAGATTGCAGATCCACCAGAGTTACGTTATTTTAGAAAACCAATATTTTGACCATAAAGACTCTAATATGTAGCATTTGGTATTTTAAAGGCGAGACCCTTTTGAAAAGAATTGGTCAAAAAAGCTCCTACGTAAAGTTTGACATCATTCTCAATGAGCACATACATAAGAAACATACTAAAACGTAGTTAGTTTACGAAATCGATCAACCCGACAAAAAGATGATATATTTCACGAAAGGTAATTTGAAAAGCAACTATTTGAAAACCTCATGTGTCAGGAGTCCATATGTATCATTTTCCTGGATGCTGAAACTCTAGGATTTATTTTTATCTACCAGGAAGTAGCAAAGTATTTGTGTATACATCGAGTTTAATTGCAAAACTGCTACACACTTCAACTAGTGTCACTCTTGATTTACCTAATCATACTCACAGCAGTGTCCTTTTCATTCATCGTGAAAAAATATAACGGACGTAACATTCACTTTATAAATAAATATATCTTGAAGGTATATCTATACCTGACGCTTGCCAAATAAACAAGGCTGCAGTAAAGACTAATTAATTAGTAGATATCTCACTAACTCTCGGTAAAAAATATTTGTAGTAACAGCCCAGGGTCAGTTTCGGAAATAGATTAACATGTACAAGGTGTACAAGATGTTTGAAGTAATGATATTCTTCCAAAACTTTGGAATTGGCTGCTGGAGAGTTCATTTGGAGAGCCTCACAGTATATTTGGAGTGCTATAGAATTCCTGCTTTCGTAAGATGTCACTTATAACAAACAACTATGTTAGAAATGTCTTCAGAAGATTCATAGTCCTTCAGGAAAAATGGATATCAATTCGGTTACCTACCTCTTTAAGTCCATCCAACCTCCCTAAGCTTCTCGCCTGCCTGAGGCCAGTTTCCAAGGCCCTCCGGCCTTTTTTACGTCTTTCCAACAGTCGCGGTTTCCTCGGAGTAATCGGTTGCTCATCTTCCTCAGGGTCAGAGTGCACTTCGGGACAATGGTAGGTGTACCTTCTCTTTGCTGTTGGGCTGGTTATGCTGGTAAGAAGGTTGTTGAACATGATTCGAAGAAATGGAAGTGTTCAATGGAAAGCGCTCAAGATATTACGGTAGGAAAAGTGGGATAGGCATCTTGGAAGGCAAATCAGCTGTATCTGAAACAAGGTGAACATGTGTTCAGTATCGAAATACGTCATATGATCAATAAACATAGCTTTTAATCAGCATAGCAATTTCCTAATAAATCATTGTGTTCCTAGTGTCTTGTCACCAAGAAAATCCGTCATGTTGAACCAATTAAGATACACACTACTGTAAGCTCATTTTCCAAATATGTACAAATATTGAGAGTTCGAAATAAATTTCCTCCATTGGTGTTTATTTTGTTCATCTGGTGACTAATCGTGTAAGGAATTATCAAATTGTGGACTCAACTTCATATTTATCCTACACTACAACCATTTTGCTCCCAGCGCTAATAGGCTAATAAATGATAAAAAAGGTGATACATTTAGAATTTGGTGTGTCATGCCATATACATACACGAAAAACCACGTCACTATGTCCACTGTGACTATGGAATTATCGTAAAAATTGAAAAAACAGAATATTGAATGCAGATGAAATTGTGTATTTAACACATAGTTTTACAATTATTTTATTTGCATGGTGGAAGAGGAGCTACAATCTACAACAATATTGTATGCAAAATTATTGATCGTTCTAAACTTTTAAATGGAGGATCGGCAGGAGAGGAAAACTTAATTTCCTGATTAGAGTTTTTAGCTAACTACAAAAGACAAATGAGACCTTGTTTTTGCTGTGGAGTAGTGAAGGCGATTTCCTACAAAAGAGGCTTTTTTATCAAGTTGATTGAAATCTCGACATAATCCAAGTATTTTCAGTGTTTCTTGGGCAGAAGGGAGTTACAAAGACCACCCCTCCCGGCGGGAGCGTCAGGAAGACGCAATGCTGAGAGAGGACCGAGCATAAACTCCACACGCCAATAAACCAACACATAAATGATGATGGGTTCACTCTTTTGAGCAAGCAGAATGATGGATTAAAACAGTTTATTAATATGTTATTGATAATGTAACGTTCTTAAAGCACTAATATTTATTTCTACTAGTAACACAATAACTTGCACGCCTATGTCTTCTGGTGCTTGAATGTTCGACGTCTGAAGATTAACTGATTGTTGTCATCACTCTCTCCCTGTGTAAAGTATACAAATACTTCTCAAAAGTTCCGAAACCAAATATATGCAATTCTGTTCGATCTGTCACCTTTTGACAACTAAAGACAGGGCGATATTTTCCTAGCTGCCAACGCTGATCTCGTTGAAAATAAAGTAGTTCACAATTTATCACGTTGCATAATTTTATCTCAGCAGATTTACTTTGTTCAAAGGCGGGCAAAGCTTTTGAGGATTTTTCAGTGTGCTCTATTATCGACTATAATCACTTTTTCCATAAAATCTTTCTTCTCTAACAAATAGTTTAATTAATTGATATAGGCTGTTCTAAACTAAACGTAATACTAAAACAAAATTCCGGCGTATAATAGTGAAAACTGGCAAAAATCAACGTCCGTACCATCACACCATCTTGATATTTTCAGTAAAATTAAATAACAAGTCATGACCTTTGGGCGTCTACCAACGGCCTTCCAAGAACAAATATATTCTACAAACAATTTAAATAGTCTTCAAGAATGGTGTTTGACTAATCGAAGACACGAGTATAACCTACGTCGTATAGCATTGTGTTTGGTTTTAAAATTTTTGTTAGGTGAATAGTCAAAGACATTTTACTTCAAAGATGAATGAATCAATTTGAACTCAAATAGCGTTTTCGGCAGGTTATACAGAACTGGAATGAAAAACATGTATAAAAGATATATATGTTTCAAAGAAGTAAACATCGTATTATTGACAAACAGCTTTTCCAAATTAAACTCTGTTGCCTTAGAATGACACTTATCGATTTGGATTTATCAACAATGCAAATGCATGAAACGTATTCAATCCTTCCATAATAGTTAATAATAAGATCTAGTGTGAAAACAAGTGTTACCTTCGAAGCAGTCAAAAATATCCATGTTATTTATTATAATTTCAAAAATTATATTTTTTACATTGAAGTCAGCTGTTGAGAAAGGTTAGTAAAAATTGTCAACCGATATAAAATATAAGGATCCAAAGAAACCACCACGGGACAAGTTCCAACGATAGCTGCAACACTTGGAGCACCGTAAAATGTGGATATGATCGGTAACTATATCTTTCATTTTTTTAATACAGTCTATGATTTAAGGTATAAAAATTGAGATATATAAAAATATAATAATGTATCGATTAAAATTGAGTTCAGAAGTCTGATTCACTAGAGTGCAGTCAGGGTTTCGCACGTATTAATGGAACTCTAATGTTATCAATAAATTGTAAATAATGCATTTTAATACAATTAAGTTTTTAAGCTCATATAATTATATGTTTCTTAAATCTTATTGTAAATGTTCTAGCTATTCAACCTATATACACATTACCGAAAGCGCATGTAATATTGCATCATTACATTATCATGTTTTTTCTTTCGCATTGACTAAATAAGATCTTAAGTTAGGTGTTGATCAAATAGATCTTTATTTGACTATCATATATGATTTTCCATTATTCTTATTTCAAATGCTTCAAAAATAGGTAATTGTGTTGTGTAGGAAACGGGTTGGACCTTTATCTAGATGTTTCAGGAAGGTAATATTCAACACATATTGGTATTTTGCTTTTATTCGTTAATAATTAAAGGAAGAATAATACTGTATATGAGGCTTCTAATATAAGATACATTATACAATGGATCAAATGTCATATGACATTATCAAAGTACAATAGTGTTTTAACTCGTTCTCAAAGACCATTTTTGATGAATTCTCACCCAAAAATGCTCTCTTTTCGAATAACGTCGATGATCAATATTTTTCTGCGAGGCGATACTCCTAAAGAGCTAAATATGTTTTACAGTATCTTCGAATCCAAGATACATTTGTTGGTTGCGTGGATTTGTTGGATGGATGAAAACATTTTTTTTTAATTTTTGTTCCTTAAAACAATCTAGTACTAGGATTTTAAAAAATTTAAATATGATCAAAAATAAATGTGAAATGCCACCTCTTCCACTTTTTCACGCGATCAAAAGAAAAAAATAGACCAAACTGCAGCAGAAATGAACTTTTGACCGCATCGGTTCTCCCATGATTTCTCACACTGATGGAAGAAGTGCAAGTTTTATTACTTTCATGTTCATACTTTGCATTGTACTTTGAAATGTTGTAAACATATATGGTAGCAAATGAAAACGCCACTTAAATATTTACAGTAAATAATTCGAAATCATCAACTTTTATTTCTATTACTTTCAGGCAGACAAGGAACCAATCATACTCTGAAGATTACATCCCGCTTTTGAGTAAATGTAGACACAACTACTGAGCTGTTGACTTGTTTTATTAAGCATTTAGGACACTAAATTAGACATAACTGAGTAGAAATATAACGGGGAAAAATTAAAGACTCATTTTTGAGGACATGGTTTCTTTCCAATAATCAGTAACGGAAACAATCTTTATTCAATGTAAACAGAATCAAAATTAGGCACAGTAAAAAGTTAACAAAAGGTACCAGAATGAAGGAATATGATTTTAAGAATATTAATATCATTATATTTCCAAAATCAACTTTTTCATTCTGTTTCTGTTTTGTACTTTGAAAAAAGCGTAAAGATACCCATTCATACGTATGTTGTTTAAATGAACGGCCAGCGTAAAATATGAATTAGAGAAACATCCACAGGATGAATTTCAGAAATTACATTAAAGAGATGTAATTAAACAAAATAAACTTTTTTGTAGAAACAAAATAATACACCATTGACATATGATACTTTTTAGAATCTAATTCTATTTCACAATCTTAATTCGGTCCAGATCCATCAGTCTCGTATTCAAAGTCAGCAAAATTCGACATTTTCCAGAAAGGCATCCAAAGATAAACCGTAATAAAGTCATATCCTCAGATTTATTTTGTGAAATCTCTTATTTTGTGGGATATTGTTACTTCAGTTTTTAAGGCTCTTTTGTTCTACCTTGCTTTTGTTTTGAAATATCAAATTGTTGTAGTGATTTTCATCAGTATTCCTTTGTTTTGAGGAAATTAATAAAAAAATGTATATTTTTCAAGTTATATTACCCTCTATTTCAAAACAAACTTAAATGAGAAAAAAAAAACAACAAAAAATGATAAAACGATACGCCAAAGAAAATAATTAAAAATAAATGGCAAAACTTACTTGATAAATAGGCACAAAACAAATTGAAATTGAAAGTAATTTCGATTGTCATAGTGTTCAAGACTCATAACCTAAGATTACGTAGAGATCAGAGATGCGAGATATCAGATCGGAAAATATGTTAAAAAATATCTGAGCAACCAAATACTTCATTACCGTATCGAATATGAAGATTGTAGTGTTTATCTTCAACCATTATGATCATCAAATTGAATAAAAGGTGTGAAATGGTGAAAACCCAAGATTATTATTGAACAGTGAAACCATACTAAAAAACATATCCCATGGTCAACTCGCGAAAACCTCAACGAAATATAAAGCTGATCATGCTATTCCAAAGTATTTACCATGGTAAAGCAGTGTGGTGCGCTCACTAAGATACTACGGATCAACTCGCGAAGTACAAAATCTCGAACGAGCAAAATATGAAGGATCAACTCGTGACATATTATTATTCAACATAAGGCCTCAAAGCAAATTAATATCTAGACATTTATGACTTAACGTTCATAAAAAAATAATTAAGCAGGTAAAATAGATTGCTCCATGAGATTGACTCACCTTAATATCCCAAAGCACCTGAACACACAAAAGTAAGGAACTTTTCAATAAATCAAATTTTGTTTAGAAAAGAGAGCAATCCATTCTAGACCATAACGTCCCATAAATTGAATGGTTCTGAGTATGGTATTATGCATGAACGAAGTAGATATCGACTCGACGAAAACATATGGAACTGAATTAAGAGGATAGCCCGTGATTTTACGTACCAATTAGTTGGTATTAAACTCATCTCTTACAATACTTATCCTATAATGTTGAAATTCATAAGCCGTGCACCCAAATAGCTGCTTGAACGTTTCATAAGTGTCTAATGAATATCTGTCACAGATTTAGTGTACAGCGCAGCGGCACGAATTCCAAGCAGACAACCTTCATTATTCAGCTTCCTATTGCAATTTGCACATAATGTTTTTGTACTTAACGCGACATATTTCCCATGGTACAATTTATACATCATTACATAATTAACATAAAATTTCGATGCGGCTAACACTAACAAGGTACAGGCTTTTTATTAGGTAAGCGTTAAGATGTACGATTAGTTTCACGAAAACCAAAACTGACCTGAATCAGAGAACACATGAGTAAAAAGATACAATTGGACTGTTGCGGTATTGTGGATACTTGCTCAACTGAACTTTCGATAGTACATCAATTTGCAGAATGCCATTATAAATACTAAACTGCATTGTGACATGATGCATCTAGCAGGTGTATATACATAAACACAGAATCTGCGACGTTAGACGGTGACCGATATGCACATTTTGTATACATATGTTATCCCGGTTACCTTTAATGAGTTTGTACTATAGCAATACTTATGCCTTGAAATGTAAGAAGAAAATGGAACGAACAACCAGTTAGTGACCAATAAAGGTTAGTAAAGCTCTACCTTGAATAAGAAATGCTATTTTTAGCCAACTTCGCCAACGCCTCAAACGTACGTGTCAAACGAAACCAACCCTGTTAAACAGTAATAAACAAATCAGCTGAAAACATGTGTATGTTTGTGTACGCAGTCATTCTAAATTTAGCAGAATTATCCCATATAATTACGAGCGATTCCATTAGAGAAAAAGATAGGGAAAATAATTACAGTAGATGAAAAAGTATTCAGTCATCTATCAGCGGAGGTTTAGTGTAATCACTGAAAATTTCTAATTGCGAATTACTAGAATTTATCCTACTCCCATCGATATTGCTATCTATTGCTCCATCTATTTTGTAACTACTTAACTTCAGAACTCAATAAGAAATTAGTCAAGTATTTTTTAAGCAGTAACAAGTTTTTTGATAGATGTGGAGCCGATAGAGCAAATTAAAATTTCACCACTTGCGGTTTTGCTATGCCTAGATAATGTAGATAGTGCAAGGTTAGAAAATCGAAATTTAATGTGCACCATCGTGAAAAACTGTATCTTGCAATAATGGCAAAGAGATTTTTTAGTGAATTTTGAGTCTACAACGATCGTGTTGATTGGCCCGCTTGAATTCCACTAGCTAATAAGCTCATGATTTGAGGAAAGATGGAATTAATGCTAAAATCACACATCCAGGTTTTTCAGATCAGCATGCCCATAAATACAGTTTCAGCACGATGTTACAATAATTTTCTGGCCTTCTGTATATTTTGTTTATTTTCCCATCAGCAACTTTGCTAGACCATTTCATTCTAACAATTAGTGTAACGGGAACAGTAGCATAAAAATAAAAAACATTATGTAATGACATAACCTCATTACATAATGTTTTAATTATGAGAGCTAGTCTGCTAATTAATGAGGAGCAGGGGCATAATCACTTTTCATTTTTTTAAATATCGCGTGTAAGAGATTTCCTTCCTGCTATAACTACTGTGCGTACGTATATACCTATACATGCTTTTTGAGAATTCATGTTTGCTCTAACTCACAAGTTCTTATAGAAAAAGCGTCATTTGCAGATACGGTTTTCCAACAATATAAAAATATTATCTCTTATGTTCATATAAAAAATTACACCAAGTATAGATTGAAGCTGTACGTCTGACGTAATGGTATCAGTTTAGAAATCCAGTTTGATCGGAGATGTGAACTGTTTATCTTTTAGAATTGAATTTAAAGAATATAAAAACATTTCAAATCTTCATATACGTATTTCAAAAATTATTCCTAAAACTAGTGGATCGAAAATATAATAAACTGTTGCGAATGCAGTTACAATGTAACTAGTCAGCTTACTTGACGTCATTTTTAAGAGGCTGAATAGTAACTTCGTGATGATTTATCAGCCTTATTCAGCTAAAATCTACCGTAGTAAATAGTAAAACAGAAAATGGACAAATCCCATCAGAAAAATTATATTTGTTTGAAACATTTGATATGAATTTTAAATTTACTTTGTCCATAAGTCAAATTATCGTAAAAGTTCACAACAAACTATCATTTCTGTATTCTGAAAGCGAATGTTTGAACAGCCATCTATATCTAACAAATACAAAGGATTATTGGTGGTAAACACTTATAGGTGATAGAACGTCTTTCACTAACACCATAAAAACTGAAATCTCACCCCCTCCTCTCATCGTGTATTGGCGTGATACTTTCTTTGACACAAGCTCATGGCAGTGATTTGTATCGTTTAAAATATGAGCTGCATGATTGTGGAATTAATTTGATAGTGATTCCTGATCAAGCTGCATGACCTACGTCCATATTTCATTTTCCGAACGTATGCTTAAAAAATGATTTGATTACGGGCAAAAATATTCTGTGTTTGCAGTTGCTAAATACACTTCCGCCACTGCAGCAATTTTCAAAATTGAAGGAAGATTTCCTAAAACAGGCTAACATGTTCGTCCCAAAATGGACCCACTGAAACATCTAGCATGAATATTCGAATATAGGTATAGAATGAAAGTTTTTATTATGGTCATGTAACATGCTGTAACAAATATTCTAGACAGGTCCAAAAATAATACAAAACTCAACCTATGATCAGACGACTCAGATTCTGGAAGAATGTTCTATTTATTTTTTTAGAGAGTTTGTACTTCTTTGCATGGAAAACATATCCAATTATCTCTTTGTCATTAATATCAGTAATAAGAATTTAACTCTGAATACTTCAAAGTTAAACATAGCAAACAAAATTGATTTAATCATATAGGCTTTTTCCTACCACAGCCTACGTGTCCTACTGATAACCTACTTCATCTAGTAACAATAATATGGAGAAGAAACGTTACTCAACTATTGCGTGCTACGAACGGTTGACATTTATTTGTTTCTCAGGATTGCTAGATCTCAAATCGTGTAAATACAGGTTCGGTTACCTCTCTGTTTCAGTTAAGGATGGCACTTGTTGAATAATTGATGGCCTCGATGTAACATACCATCGTTTATACTTTACCTTGATTTTATATTAGATACGAGGGTCGCGCTGAAAGTTTTTAGATACAGAAAAAACTATAAGGTTTTTTTTGAAAAACTTCATTCTGCGTTTGCAACATATTTTCTCGCTACCTCAATACATTTACGCATTCCGTAAAACCACTTGTCAAATCTTGTGACCAACGTTCTTTCGAAAGGTTTATGATTTCCTCCTCAAATGCAGAGATTGCCTCTTCATCGGTGGAAAAATGGCGACCTCGTAACATTTTCTTTGATCTTAGGGAATAAGAAGAAGTCGCACGGAGCTAGTACCGTAGAATAAGGTAGGTGCGACAACAGTTTGACAACCTGTTTAGCAAAAAGTCTAGAGCCATTGAATACCCCACAGTCCAGTCTTTGTACGGCTCTTGCATAGTTCTTGGAAGACTACAGGAACACATTTGGTTATATAACATTCAGAAGTAACTGTTCCTTTGATTTTCCAAGACTATCGTTATGATGTATCCACTTTTAGAAAAAATCGATGCGACCATTTTCTCTCCAACACTCTTGGAACGACGAATTTTCATTGGAGGCTGCTCATTTTCAAAGCACCAAACTAATGACTACTGTTTAGTTTCGTGAGCATAATGATATAACCATGTTTCGTCTCCGGTTACGATATTAAAAGTGTTTTTACTGTGCCCATTATCAAATTTTTCATGCATAAACTTAGCCCAATCAACTCGTGTTGCTTTTTGCTCACTGGTCAACAAATGTGGCACCCATCTGGAACACCGCTTCCTTAGGCGAACGTGATCATAAATGATTGTTCAGACCGCTGCCGATCCAATCTCCCAGAGAAGCCTCAATCTCGGTGTAGGTTATATGTAGATCTTTTTTACGATATTTTGCACAGCTTCTACAGTTTCCGGAGTAACAGCAGTGGGCGGTCGACCTGTGCGAGGTTCATCATCGAGCGAGACCCGGCCCCTTTTAAACTCTGCAAACCAATTAAAAACTGTAGCCCTCAAAGGGGCAGAGCCTCAAAGCAACTCATTAAACTTTCGTGACATTCCGCTTGTTTTAGTCCCTTTTTATAGTCATACAAAATCATGGCTCGAAAATCGCGACTACACGGTTCCATTTTCACGTAAAAATTCGGCCAACACTTACAGATACATTCGAGACCGTGGCAAGGCAACTACTTAACGATTCAAACGCTGCCTTTGCGTGTAGCACTTACAACTTTAGACAAAATAGCTGCGTTTTCAAACTTGTTAAAACTGATATAGATACGGAATATCTATAGACTTTCAGCGTGATCCTCGTATACACAGCTGAAATCCATACGACATGAATACGAGTAACTTTGTTCAACGTTTCCTAAAAATATATTATATTATATTAAAAAATAATTTGATGAATTTGCCAAGTTGCGAAACGTAAATTTTGGAATTACATCAAGTTAACTTAACGCTTCATACTTATTCCAGAGTTGTTTCATGGGTCATTTTACTTATATACTTGCTGCTAATAAGAACCACATATGACTGATGAAAGAGCTTTACTAACGTTTCGTTCATTATATGCATCTTTTGAGGAAGATTTGAAGCTAAATCTTTCCCTGGAGATGCCAACATAGTTGGCGAATCGGTAAAAAATTGAATCAAATTTGAATATATTTTAGAAGTTTTAATTAAATTTCAAATATACTACAGATATTAGAAATTAAATTTAAAAAAGCATCCTAGACATTGATTGTGATATAGTCTCTGCGTCATTATATTTTATTTACGACTCAAAATATAGGCGTTTAATATTATACAAATCAAATGAATCAAATATATGAAAAACATGCGATACGAACAGAGAGACAGACAGAACGATGGAAATGATTGACATAGTTTTTCGTGATGTATATATCATGAAACGTCAAGAAATCGAATATTTCGAATGCAAAAATATTCGCGGTTACAATATTTGATCACCAATAGACGCCGAAAGTAAAATAATGTCAATCATCTCAGTATGGGGGTAATTCGCAAAAACATTAAATCAACAGATGTATCCCAAACACTCCAAAAATGTTTAAATCATTTTGCGTTGGAAGACGATTTTTTGTATGTTTTGAATATGCTATTTGTTACCTTTGTTACATTCATGTTCAATTAACCTGATCCAGTCTAAGGAAAGGACAGTAGCTGTATTTGTTATGCCTACCACGTGTAGATAATAAGCAATAGAGCTTGGTTGCTTATTATCTACGAATATCGCTACTGAATAAAATAATTTGGATATGAACAAATCTTGCGTCTAGTATGCACAAAATTCATAGCTCCTAGCAGTGCACTGTTAAACTGAATCTTGCCGAGCAGGACAACGCATATGACTTCTATCCAGAATAGTAAATTCCTTCTACATGAGCAATGGATTTCATAATGTTCAATTTTCTATAGTACACTCATGAGACGTGATGGCGACGTGATACAACAAAACATCATCATCATTCTTCCAATTTCTTAGAAATGTTTAATGATTCTTTAGGCTGTTTTCATTATCCACACCAAATATTATACCTATTGAACAATACGAGTACACATGTGGTTATCAGATTTATTAAACTATTAACAATTTACAGCAGGAAACCGTTTTAAACTATCTCTACAGCACCATATTATTACCGTACATGTTATCTAGTTCAGTCAGAATCTTACCATCAAGAATTACAGGTACCCACATAATAAGCTCGTGACGTGGGAACCCCGAAATTTGAATTTAGATGGGGCAAATATCTGGTTCAATTGTCCATCGTTGGTCCAACAAAAAGAATCGTTAATCCACCCCTACTAAAGTCTAGTCCAGGAAAGTTCAAAGTGAAATTTAGTTAATCCACCTCTATTTATTTTTTTCGCATATTTGACGCTTCAATTTGGTTATAATAAATAAATGAGTAACGAAAATAATTGCTGGACTACCGGCCTTGGGCGTTGGACAAACGAACATGACAGAAAAGACCCGTAAAAATTATATTTTTAAACAATAATGACGCGAAACTGGTTATCTTGTAATATAGTCGTTTTGGCTTATAAATAAATGAATAATTGTGGATTAACGAAAATAATTGCTGGACTATCAATTTTGGGGTTGGATAAATGAACCTGATAGAAAATCTCATAATAATGCTATTTTTTTTAAACAATAAATATAAGTGGACTAACGAAAATAATTACTGGCGTTGGACAAACAAAACTGATAGAAAATCCCGTAATAATTCTATTTGTTTAAAATATCATGACGCGAGAACCTGGTTATCGTATAAACGTCATTTTGGCTTATACATAAACAAATAAAGATGGACCAAGTAAAATAATTGGTGGAATCTCCATATTACGTTTTGTGATTTTATGAAATCTAGTATCTTTATAGTGAAAAATGCAAATAATATATAAAATGAATGATGAAGAACAATGTTATGTGGAAAAGTCCTTGAATGCACGTGAATACAAATGAATATTCTCAACAGATCATAGACACTGGTAACGCTATGATATTTTCATTCCATTCCTTGGAGCATGAGAAATGAAACAAACTAGTCTAGTTTCGAAAATGAAGAAAATGTATGGATCTCTAATATACAACAAAAATATGAAGAAATACATTCATATATCTTATATCAAAACCACTCAGATAAAAAAATCATATCAAAGTTATGTTCATAAATATGACTTCAGTGTAGCATAAATTGAGTTTAATTTTTGTTTAAATTTTTTCACATTTCCAGGTGAACCAGCTACTATTCTTTCACTTTTATTTATCATTAATATTATGTAGTGTTTATATTATTTATAGGTAGATTTTTTTATACATTATTAACCTGACTATTTTAGCGTTGTGTAATTAAAAACCGACACCATCATCAACGAACAAATCTGGTACGTACCTCATACAAGTTGTTAAACTCAACATGTAAAGGCTATTGATTGCGGGTCAACAATTTTCTCAATATTCGTCTCCTTGGAGGTAAAAATCCTAAGCGCTAAGGATGACACAAATGAATTATTAATCAATCATAAATTACAATGCACCATTGTTGTCGTAGGTACTTGCTGCTTTTTATTTCATCTTAACCATACACATTTGCGCATAAGTGGGTAGGCGAGGTAAGTTAACAGAATCTATTGTGTAATCTTACTACTAGCTCATTGAAAACAGTAGAAGATAGTGCTTATGAACCTCAACCGTCTAAGATAATATCTCTTACAGCGATAGTTATAGTGAATATATGAGTTTTTTAACAAAAGTTTCAATAATTCTCATATACAAAGATGTTTTTCAGTAACTGTTTTACTATTTACTCAAACTTCCAACTATTTCTCAAATGACATATTCAACAAATGAAATTATTAATGTGTATATATGTAGATATTTCTGACGAGTATCGTTTACGCTTTCGTTAAAATCATGGCTTCTCACGAATGAACATCAGCATTTACAATATTCCGAGCATTTTCCATAAAAAAATGAATTGTGCCCGAATGGCAACTACAATGTGGAACATTAATATACAGGGTGTTTCGTTTAGAAATTACTAGAGAAGTGAAAATCAAGTTGCGAAGTTGGAACTGTCGGGAAAAACATAGACAGACAAATTGTCGGCAACATTACATAATTTTTATCCATCCAGATAGATAATATTTTTTAAAGTCCAACAGGTAATTTTTAGAGAAAGTATAGATGTCTATGAAAAAACACTTATTTGTGGCCGTGCCGTTTTTGTATGAAGATATTGTTGTACATCCGACACCACCGCCTACGAAAGAAGACTCCGGAGGGGGTCGCAGGGATGAGAAGTTAACGGACACAGAGTTTTAACATAAAAACGGTTATGAATTAAATATTCCCATAAACTACATGTATTTCGGCTACGATATAATAATCCTAGTGACTGTAGACGTAGAGATTTCAATAAATTCAACAAAAATCATATTTGGAAGCAGAACTATGCCCTATATTACCATATTATAAATATCTAAGATATATAGCAAATCTCAAAGGCATTACAATGTTCTCAACACGTCTGAATGGTATCTATGACAGATTTCCTTTTATTTTCTGGGTCGCAAAAGAGAAAGTCAAAACCAAATTACCACTTTTTAAAATCTGTTCCATTTGACTATTCGCATACCAGCAGGGCAGGCATATATATTTAGTTTGATAAAAAATGATATCATTGAGTGTCTGAATGACATGTCGATGTGGATGTTAATCAGGGTGTTTTACATCTAATGAACGTTATGAAAAGTCAATGGTGAGCACGGAAATCAATTTGTTTTGATCTGTTTCAATGTTTTATAAACCTTCAACCAAAACTCTACACACACTATCCGAAAACAGGTATCGTGTAAGATCTAATTTAAAAAATTACATCCCGCTTCCAGGAAGGCCTAACTCTGAACTCACCGAGAAAGCTAATAACACCATTCTTCAAAGGTATTAAGAACAGAAACAGATTCAGAGGTAGAAGTAGGCGTAACTGAATTTCACATAATTGCAAGAAGGTCCTCATGATTGGTACGACTGCTCGTTTTAGTTCCTTTGGAACTAGTCCTTCAGAAGACATATGTTTTTCAGGTGCTAGAAAGGGTATTCCTATTTTTAAAAGCTTGTAAAGTTAATATTTAGACATGTTAAAAATTGGAATTCTTATATCACTTCCAACAGCCAAGCAATGGCGGAAACTTAATATTCCATATCGTTACATTTTAAGACATCGCGTCGAAATTATCTGATACTTAAGGTTTATCTACTACCAATCAGGCACAAACCGGGATTTTTTAACCTAAACGTAGCATCAAATACGATTTCCAAAAGTAGTTATAATCTATTCGAGCCAGTATATCGATCCTTGGATCATCATTTTTCCGTTACGGTGTAATACCAGCAGACGATTATACTACAAAATTTTTGGAGGAATATGCTGGGAGTTCAAAGTAATTTCAACGCTTTACATTATCAGCTGAGTAGTTATCTGTAACTCATGATAGTATGCATTCTGTAACTCATCAAAGATGGAAAAAATATCGGTTTCACAAAGTATTGCGTGAATTATTAACAAAAAGAAATTGTAAGTCTGTAATGTTATGTGATTTCGCCACCAGCTAAGTACGTTCGAAGAATAAAGAGATGAAACATATTGCTCGCTCTAAAGTATGCTTCATATTACAGCCGAAACATCAGTCGGCAACCACGATCGCCAACCACCTCCAATTGCCTCACATTCCATTTCCGTCCGGATGCAACTCTGCAGATGCTGAGTAGGGCGAAGGAACCAGTATTTTCTAATTTTCGTAGTGACCTTATAAAACCTGAAAACGTCTGCAATCAAGGCTATTTTCACGCATTACCTTGTAGATATTCCCTTATAGCAGTAACCCACATCCAATATTCCGTGAGTAGATCTGGTACTGTTCATCCTACCTCAGCTGGTCTGGAGAGATTATGATACTAAGTACCTTTCGATTGAACAACGAATACTTTTCAGTGATTACTTCAAATTGTAGGCATTTGTCAAGGCAAATTGTGACTGAAGGTTTGGCATTATCAGAAATCGATGTCATAGTTGTCAATCGCATGTGGTTTTAATTAGTGACCAGTACAAATATCATGAGTTTTGTTATATTTTTCCTGAGTATTCTATTATCATTCTTTGCGTGAGCTCCCTGTGAGTAACCATCTTGGCCGCCCAACTCTTTAAATGGTTGGTGTTGCTAATTTTAGAGTTTAATTAATCAAAATGTCTAAAGTTATGTTAAGTAACGTTAACAACTAATTCACAAAAATTCATGAGAAATTATCGTGATGCTAGCTAAAAAAAATCAGAAAACAATATTATAGAACACAGACGAACACAAAACTTCATAGTTAGACTATATCAAGATGTGACCATGACCCATTTTGGATCCACAGGCCGTGTGATAGAAACCACATTATTTTTTTTTTTAGGAAAAATCGATAATACTATGACAACATAATAATTATGATTGCCGCTCAATGCATTTTAATTTCATTGAAGCAATTACTCTCATACCTAAAAACGTTTTTTTTTGTTCAATCTAATTTATATATATATAGGCGTAAAAGTATGCGCGTTGACACCATAACAATAACGACAAAAACCGTCTAGAAGCTACCTGAAATTCCTCACCTACTTTAAATCCTTTATAACTTTTTTTCTGGTAGTCCGAATGCCCTATAAAACAAGAATTATGAGGCATCCAGGCATAATAATCAGCTTAGATAATAATGGGTAAGAGCTGTCATTGTCAAGAGATTTATGATCACCCTAATTTTCTGGAGATTATGGTACGTTTCATCAAAAAAATATGGAAACGAGGATTACTGGGACCACTTCACGAGGAATGCGGTATAATAAAAAATGCAGTTTCCCACTTATGGTGGAGAAACAACAATAAGTGATACGGAAACAATAATACAACTAGCAGAATATAAATATATAATGACCATATCTGTGAAGTAATTCAGAAATATATCTACTTACTATGTCATAAATGCCGGTATTAATTTATCTCTAATCATATAATCAGACTTAGCAAAAAAAACGTAAATATGCTAGCTGGGCTTAAACACCAAGTTTTAAAATATATATCATTTTAACCATTCACAAAACGTTCGTGGAATACTTCCGAAGGAATAAACACCTAATCAAAACAATTAGAAAATATATATAACGCAGGTGTTTTGAGTAAGAAACCTGTTTGCACTGGTCCATGAAAATTCCTACCAAAGTTGTGCAAAATTCCTTCAGGCGTCCACATTCCATTTTAACTTGACAATGAAACCGCTTTTACATGTATGACAGCTAGACAACATTATTCAATGGGTTTTTGTGAAAATACTGAACCAAGTAGATAACGACTCATGATCCCATCAGAAAAAAAGATGTCCACGCCACTGTTCCAAGACGCTCTCACGGACCTTATCGGTTATTGAACTCTCAAAAATGTTTGATTTAGGGTAGGGATAGAGCTTTTTGAAAAATCCACCACGACGCCAAGTTTGTGTTTCAAGGGACTTTTGACTCCATAAGTCGAAATGAGTCGGAATCATTTTAAAAATGAAAAATCTGGATATAGAATCGCGGAACTATATACTGACAAACATGTCTCTCTGAAAATCTTTCGGGAATTGGTGGGCAAATTTGGTGAAAGTGGTTTCGTTCAGAATAAAAAAGGCAAACCTCCGGTAATCAAAGAACACTATTGAGATAGCAGTGTTGGCGTGAGTCATCCAGTTCAGCGAGTATTAAAGAAGTACAGCATAAGCGAGAAAATTATATTTATGGATAACGATTTGAGGCTTTTAGTAGTGATATAGTTGATATAGTCAAACAGAGTCATTCATCTTTTTACGTGAGAGAACGAGAAAAAAATTCTACAATTTTTTTTTTGTTCTTCGGTGATGTTTCGAATTACTCTCACTATTAATTAACACACACAACTTCTTCATTAAAAAATAGATGTATTCCTTCAAAATATAGAATAAATAATAAATCATAATAAATTATACAATAATCGAAAAGAGTCCTGCTGAAATATTTATTTCTAATTATTCTTGGTTGCGAAATAGACTGCAAAAAGTTATTGGCTTAAATATCAACTCTACAAGTTTAATATATATTGCAATTATTTACATAAACACATTGCAATTAGAAACATAATTTTGTCACTTCAAATACCTGGTCAGCACAGATTTGATGCAATTTGCTGAGTGTTGGATTCTAATGTTTACATCAATACTGTTACAAAAACAATGCTGCAATTGTGGAAAAATTATATAACCTTTTTTTCTAAATAATGCTATTAGTAATGCTAATATATTGGAGTGTGTGTGTGGTGTAAGTGCAATTGCAAACAAATATTGGGGCAACCGAAAGATTTTGAATATTTTATGATAAAAAAAATAAAACTAAAACTTATTTCAACTTTTCGGATGAAATATTTATTTAACTAAATGTGTAGTATTAGCAATGGTAAAACAAATTTTACAGTGTTAGAGTAAACGTGGCAACTTGGCTAAAGCCAGAAGCAGCTATCTCTATCTGTATTACCCATATCAATCTATACACTTTTAATGTGCAAGCCTCGGAAATGTCCATAAACGAAGTTTGAGCGTTTTGAACTTTTTTCCGCCATTCTAACCCGGTTTTGAAAAACTACAAAGCATTTCACCATTTTCACAGTTGTAAACTATTGTCAAAGTTTCATAAGAATCCGAAAAGTACAGACAGACAGACCGACGGAAACGAGTGACATAATTTTTGGGGATGTATTTATCATGAAACATCGAGAAAACACAATATCTCGAATTTGAGATTCTCCTCAATTACAATACTTCCTCGCCGATTGGTATATTTTCCACGTGTCTCCGATGACGGAAGTATATTAATCTTCGGTTGTATGTTGAGAGCAGGTTTCGTCTTCAGCCTAGATTCGTCCGTATAGCCTGGCGATATAATTATAGAGAGCAATTGGATGGTATATACGTGACCGCCGGAAAACAATCTTTAATTCAAATGCGCTAAAAGAATAAAATAAACTTTTCCTTTAAAACTTTTAACGTCATTACACAATTTAAACTAGAGTTTCAAGGATGACAGTGTGCGCATTCTTGTGCATTGCAGCCGAAGATGCAATGCAAATGAAGATGCGTTATTTTAAAATTAGGAACGGGTTTTAAATACCGAGTGCAATTCACTCCTCTTTCCTCCTGACCGAAACCACATCGTAAATCAGAATTAAGTTGACTGCGCCATGTTTGTGGTTATATGCGACCTGAGGCTGCGAGAATGCATTCTCAATGATAATGGCGTAGGGAATATATCCAATTTTACAGGGTGATTTATTCTATTTGGATGTTAAGAATCCACTATATATTTTTTTAGCAAAAACTGATAAAGAGTCTCAGAGAGACGAAACGGCACTGTCTAGGGTGGGTTTTGATTGAATGAATGAAAGTGCAGCTCTATTTGCTCATTTTTCGTTTCTTCCATTTTTTACTTTATTAAAAAAAGTTTATCAACGCTTCGGCTGCCTCTGCAGCTATTATCAAGTACAAAATAGAGTTACAAAGTTATATATTCAAAATCTTTTTTTTTCCATTCTATTTTGATAAAGGCTGCCAACGCAGCCCAAAATCAGTGAATATATCCATTCATAGGTATATGGTTACGATTAGTGGCCAGACTTATACTACATTTGGATTTCATTCATTCACAGAGACTTTTAACACTTCACATATCTGATGTTGATGAAATCCACCCTAAGAAGCGCTTAATTTTCTATAGAATTGGACTGACAACTTTTCGACACATCTGGCTTATATGACAAACATAGTAAATGTTTGATTCATTTCAAATGTTTCTAGAAAATCTACACCAATTAATTCTTTTTTATATGTTGTACAGCATTTCATGGCATAATACGTTTTTTCAAATGCTAATGTTTCCGCGTCCGTTTCAGTAACTACTAACTGCTATTTATGCCCACGTATCCTCAATGTGTCATCAACGTGATACCTAATGCTGATTCATTTCAACCCCGTTGCTGTTTATGCTGCATGCTACGGAGTAACTCTTCTCTTCTCTGATTTATATCCATATTGATTCGCTGGTATGAATACAATTTATATAGATAAGATGTCCTCCCACAAAAATTTGGCCGTCCTAAAATCAAGCGGTCAAGAACATGAAAAAGTATTTCCAAGAATTTCACCCTGTACACTTGACTGCCGTAGAAATAAAGTAAAATAGAATTATAAGTTATTAAGAGCATTTAAGTGTGCTGGATTTACACCTTGTAAGTTGTCAGAAATACATTTAGGAAATATAAAAGGAAATAATGCTGCCTTGCAGGAAATGAAACATTACCGGCCATATATAAATTATGTTCTGCTAGGGTTACATGTATCAGATTTGCATAACCGCGGCCTATCGCTCATAATTATCTACTCGTTTATTTGTCCAGTCGAGTCATTCAATCGGTAGCACCTTAAATGAATACAAAAAGGCTAATATTAAACAAGTATAACGAAATTGCACATCTATTACTAGTATAGTACTATTTTACAAAGTTTAAAACTATATATACTTACTATTAAGTTAATAGTACTAAGTTTTTTCGCAAATATTTTTTTTAGCAATTTTTTTACCTTTTTTTACTACACCCACATACAGTGTCTACTACACTCTGTGGTTCTTCTACAATGTTTATTTTTTTTTCTAGCAAAGTACTTTGTATGATGTTAAACGTTTATACATCTTTTGCCAAATAAACATTATTATTATTATTATTATGTAACGTTTAAACAGTTAATTTTGATTTTTATATTTTTTTGAGGCTACTGGGATTGCAATAATTGAACTAGGGGATTTCCCGAAGTCCCCCCTGAAATTAACCTATCTACTACCCGTACCAAAGTGCTTCCTAGCTGGTGGCACCATAGTTCACGCTTGCTGAAGCAGAAAAAAATATTTTCATCTCTCGCCGATACAGTATTTTCTGAGCAGCTGAATTCTACAAGTGATTTGACTTTCTATTGTTTGGTAACTCAGGTTACAAATTAATGGAATTGGTTGAAAAAATATGACGTGTAAACTATGTATCCCTGAAAAGAGTCACTGACGTATATAATTATATCCCTCTTCTTCATTACTGGAACTAGAACTAGATACAATGTACTTAAAACGACCGATGACAGCCAACATCAGAAACGGTTAAGGCCGAAGAAGGAGAGGATCATTGAAAAACATTTTTGCAACTATCTTTTCAAAAAGGTGCTTCATCTGGAAGGCAGATTTGGCTGAAGACTTTCACATATTAAAAGCTCCTAAAATGGACAAGTAATATCGCACTAACTTTTACAGTTTGTGGTGGAAATGCTGAGCCGATTTTCACCGAGCAAGCCTTTCCTCAATTTTATTGGTGTATACATCTTTGTTGTACTAATGTAGGTTAATTTTTATGCATAATTTTATTGTATATTGTGTAATTGTCTAAAGGATTATATATATTATATATGAATTCACTGTAATAATTACAAAAATTACATCGTTTATCAAAATTACTTCATCAAAGCGGCTGATGCTATTCGACCACAATACTTGTTAACAAATATATAGCTCCTAATTCACTCTCACATGAGTCAACCTCTTCCTCTGCTTATATTTCTGCTTCTACGGCCAAAAACATCAACATTTTTTTTCTCTCTCATCCAACAAAGCGGGATGGATTCACACTTTGTTCGGCATAATGTGCCTTTTCTTCGACCGTGGCCGCGTCGCCTGGGCCGGTTGGCGATAAAAATTGCATACTGACCCGCCAGCAACCTTGGGCCTGAGTCAAGGACCCCAAAAATTAATTTTGAGGAAGATTCGCATTCCGATTCGAAGACGCCCACGCTTTCTGTGCGGCCCTGAATGTATGTACCGCCACACAGACGCTTATTGATGATTATCGATTTCGAGATGTGGTCATGCCTAAATATAGGAGAATCGTGTTTACAGCTCCGTGTGTAGTATACAAACAGTGTCTTCCTTATTATGATTTGTTACAAATTGGTCGTAGACCAAGCAAGTAACAAGGGAGCTATTTTGCTGAATATTATGGGGATGAGAATTTTGTAATTGTAGGGGATAAAAAAAATATAAATAAGATCACTCTGTGCAATAGTCATATAAATATGTAATAATGTAGTAATTCAATATGACTAACATAACTAATTAGAAATACATTGTAATTTTTATACAATGACTTACGAGTACTAATTTAACATAAAAAGAAGGTTGGGCGTGTATCAGGAAGGCGCTCGAGATGACACATCTGGAAATTAAATAAAAAGAACCTGAGTAACCGATTCATCATTCATCATCACTAACCAGTGATTGTAATGATTAAACAAATAAAGATAAATAGATTATGCACCAAATAAATCTTCAAAAACCAAATAGGTAGGTGAAATAATATACTGTGCAAAGAACATATAACATAACTCATCTCTAAGGATGCAAAATAACTGTAACAAGACCTTCGTCCGAGACTGCCGGTCCTGACTTCTTCTCTCAACTAGAACCGGAAGCATCTGGACTATAGTACTTATCACAATTATTTTACTTAATGCTGAATATTTACTTAGAAGGGAGATAGACTCGCGTAGAACCTGACTTAAAGATATATAATGTATACCAAACTCACTTGCGCAGATAGTTGGCGGCCAGCTCCTTTCTGTTGCTTCAGATAAACCCAAACGGGAAGAAGGGATCACTGAGGCGTCATCTCAGTTAGTTCAGCGTTAGTGAAGATTAAAAAAAACAATAACTGAGGAGACTATTAACATTTAATGAATTAATTGTTGACAACTCGAATAGTGAAAATAAATCATGACACTAACAAAAAGAAAATCAATCAAACTTGGCAATGCGGAAAAGATCACTGGAGGAGTGTCTTATGCTAATTTAATTTACATTATAACTAAAGGGAACTATTGTACTAGATGGTTAGAAAATACCCCAGCTCAAATAGAAGAATTCACTTGAAATACATTAATTATCACATCAAGCTTGAAATCAATTTTGAACAACAGCCGGAAGGGCTGTGTGTAAGTTATATTCAAAGGTTATCTAAACTGACGAAATCTAAAATAACAAAATGTTTACTTATTTCAACAAATTACAAACGCACTTTCACTAACTGAGGGAGAATACGAGCAACTAAACCAACCGATCAAATGAAAGATTAGAGAAGAACTAAAATTTAAAGTTGTGAAATTTCTGTTGCCAGTTGCGGATATCCCTTCCCTCGGTCAGAGTCATCTTGCCGTTGACCAATAGTTATTGAGGGTGTTTTACCCCGCCAAAATGGTGATTGTTCTAATAGTTCCCTTGACCCACTCTAAGGCGTGCCTCAATGTACAGTTCTACCAAAATTACATGCAACGTGCCTTCGCCCCATGGGCGTCTCATGAATTACTCAGCTACATTGATAATTTTCCCGTAACATTGTTGGCACCCCTTGTCGTGTCCTCTTAAATATTTACAATTAAAAATACTACATTGAATTATTACATAGTCCTCCCAATGATAGTTTCACATCTGCACCGGGCAGCGCAAGCGCTGAACGGTGGTAGAATCAGTTCCACTGCCATTAACTACACTAGGAAAATTCTACTAAAAACCTAGTTGATGGGTCTCCTCTTATTTTCAGTATTTTTTCTCAAAACAAGGTATACAAAATATTTCGCACTGTCAACCGAATCCTTTATTCCTTCCATGACACGCCACTGGTTTACTGAACCGACCGGTATTTGATTTACTATTCTTGAATGACAGGCCTTTCGAAAAGATGTTTATGATTTGAATCTGGTGTAACCTTCTTAGAACTATTTACACTTTTTTTCGTCCTTTGTTACTTATGACCTATGGTAAACGGAAAAATGAGCAAAGTAATGAGATAATCTGGTTGCCAAATGTTTTGCCTGCCATTGTCATTTCTAAAAAGATTCCCTCGAACCCTTGGATGCGCTAACAGGGGTGGACTAAGAACAAATTCGTAATCAAATTCGGAACAAAATTAAGAACTAGTTACTCGTCCTGTTACATCACTCCCCCCTCTAGAGGAATAATGTTTTTTGAATGGCCATGGAAGAAATAACATTATTCGGAATTAATAGATTACATTAGTTTAAGGCAGAAAAAAGAAACAAAACAAAACGTCCCGCAGCGAAGCGATAGAGCCCACTGACATCCCTACCATGGTGGGAGGATCCATCAGGCACGTGCTATCCCTGCACGTCCTCAGAAGTGGGTAGTTGGGAGCCGTGGATACCGGCTCTTCCTGTATGGTGACGTCCGCCTCCATGGTGGTCTCGACATCACTCTGGTGATTCACCTGCTCCTTCCTTGGCGGGCGCAGGTGGTACCGGCAACGGTGAGCTAGCAATTACAAAAGCCTAACTCGAATGCTGCCTCTCTGCGTTTCTGAGCGGGAATAATTAGCGATCCCGCTCGGTATGCCATCCTGGACCGCAACCCCCGATCTGCTCGGCAGCGGATATGGTGACCTTCTCGAGCTCCATCCTAATGGAGAGCCCTGGCGTGCGGCAGCGGCTAGCCGGAAGGTGTCCCTCTCCCCCTTGTAGACGATTAAAGGAGATGAGCGAAATGACAACGTGGCTTCTCCTCCTTGATCCTCAGGCGTTCGACAATATCCTCTCGAATCCTCTTCCTCTCCTGGACATGCTTCCTTAGGCCGCCTGCAGCTGCACTACTAGCACTCGGCCGGAAGCGATTTCATATCCGTGGATCCCCAGATATGGCTGCCTCTGGACGAGCTGAAAATCCCCTGGACTGGTCTGCTCTGCCTTCCTAGGGTTCAAGCACGGCTCCCTTCTAATCGTGAAGCCTCGTCCTTCCGTGAAGTCGTCGTTGTTCTCGTAGGCGATGATGTTCGCCTCGAACTTGAGGATGCTTGCTGTTGAGGAAAAAACTAGCCCAAATCTGAAAACTAAATTCAGTGAATGCCCTAAAATAACTTTAAGCGACTCTAACGGCCCTGTTTCGCCTTACTTGGTTGTCCACCGTTTACATTATAATTGGTGGTGGAATTTATAATTTCCCTTGCGGTCAAACTTCCAATTCGTTGGTAGCCTAACAGAATTTTAAACGGTTCGCGCCTACAATTTTTTTTTTTTTTTTAACCCTTATGCATGATTTCTTATCACTACGGTAGTTGCTTTTAGAGGTTACTTTTCCGGCAATTGTTTATTTATTTATTTATTTATTTTTTTTTTACTAGAAGCTCCTGGATTTGGCAACCATTTCCTCCTCCTTTAGGTATCTATAGAGCTCTGCGACATATCTCGTCTTTATTCCTTGCTCTCTTATGGTAATTCCGCAATTCAAACCTTGTGACGTCTCCGCCCTTTACTCTATTCTATATGAATTACCACCTATTGCTCAAAATTCACTTCTGCAGTTACTTGTATTGACTTGCGATGGAAGAAGATTTTTGTTGATTTCCTCCGTACTAGTGCTCACTTGAATCGATATTGCACGACTGTCCAACGGTATGCTGTATGATCTTCAGAACCTTGGTGCGATATGTAGTGGTTAGAAACCTTAGTATCCGGTGGGTGTCGACGGTCCACGAGAATACTGTGATTACTTCCCTGGAAGTTGGTTCTAAGTTTCTATTGTAGGTTGTGGTTGTTGGTGAAAGCTAGTATCGGCGGTGGCATCGGACTTCGAATAGGTCAGTACCGATGTCTGCTGGACCAAGACGTCAAAAGAAGTTATGCTTAACTTCTGGTGACCTAATGGAAGATGAGTACTCTACCCCTCAGTGCAACTGACTTACTCTTTTCGCGGCGGCGGCCGCACCCTGTGCCAAGGGAATCCTCTCTATTCTCTGGGACGGCAGTTGTCGGCTCTGGCTGGGTAGTCCTGATGAGGCAACCCTGGGCCATGCAATGGATCCAACGTAATCCTTATATACTATGGGCACAATTTGGAAAGGTATTTCCATAGCTGACCGTGTCAGCCTCGGTCCAGAGACTCCTCTTCTCAATTCCTTTGCGTCCGCGGAAATCTAACCAGATTCTTCTTGTAACCCGTGACAGCTAGGAGCCTCAGAAGCTGTCCTTTCTTCCAAAGGAGGTGCTTATCCCTGAGCGTACATTCGTTCCACGACGCTTTATCAGTTACTATTAATTGAAAGTAGGTCGGTGATACTATACTTGTTCGTAATCGTTAGTATAATTTAAACGCCCAAAGATTCTCTATTTGAGTCTAACAATAAATTGTGATTATAATTTACCCAGTGTTAAAATTGAGTCCAAATAATTCACTGCAATTAATTTTAAATCCCATAAATATTTTCCAAGATTCCTAATATAGTGTTTAAAATTTCCTCACATTTACATTCTAAGTATGTCTAACTCACACTAGCTGGTCAAACACCGCGTTAGTTTTTTTTTCATTACATTTTTTTCTAAAAATTCTACTTCACCGACCCTTCTATTTATTCAATTATTATTCTTTTCCCTTTTTATTTATTTACTTAAACATTTCTTATTTATTTTTGCCTCCACCCTCTTTACTTAGCAACTCCTTGTGCACTTCTCGATCCCACAATGAGTCACTAATTTAGAACCAATATCGTTTAGTTTATAAAAAAAAAATGACGCTACGATAAACCACCAATTACGCTTATTATTTTAACCAAGTGAAAGAAAAAATTGCAATTAATAAAAATCTACCTAAACAAAAGTTATACGGATTGTGTCCTTGCTATTCGCTTCATATTTTTCAATAGTCATGTGATCTACTATAATCTAACTCTAACTTTAACTGCCTTAACTAATTTAGAATATATTCATATTTATTTTACTTTGAAGCTTGCACTAAATTTTCTTATGCTTTTGTATACCCTGCTCGACTTATTCTGGCTAAGAAAATAGGTCCATTAATTAACTCTAACCTGTTGACGCTAGCTACCCCTGTCTGGTACCACAACTCTAGCTGTTATTGTCCAATTGCGTTTATACTTCAGTTGCGCGCCATACAATGTACACAACCAATGATTTTCATTTTCAATTTATTTATTGAATTAACTTCAGTTGTATCAAAAAGCTGTAAATAACTTAGGCCTGTTTGGTCTACTTTACTTAATGAATAGTTCACAAATTTCGGAAAATTCCCCATTAGTGAAGAAACAGGTCTGTGATTTTGATAATATTCCAGAAATATAGTTATTGACTCTGATCATTTCTAGGTACTCTTATGTAGTAATTTATTCTACCTTCATTGATCAACGAGTTTATGACGCTACCGTTTTTTTTTTTTTACGAGAAATGCCTAATTTGCCGCTCTAAGTATGTACATTCTCTATATATATACATTCACACTTCCCGGGATGATTCACACTTGCACACTAGACAAATTAGATCAGCTCTCTGCGGCTTCTATTGTTATAGTTTTATTGGGTACCCGATCCTCTAATGTACTAAAGTCACGGTTTATATTTCCTTATTCTTATTTTATTAATTTAATTGCTTATAGAAATACTGCGTCATTAAGCTATTTACTGAAAAAAATCTGATTTTGCCTGAATTTAGAAAAACGAAATGGGTGAAAATACATACTTAACTATATTTACATATGTACGGTTATATACAATAGTATTCACCCATAGAGTAATCTATATCTTGATCCTTGATTTGTCATAAGACATTTATTCATTCCCAAAAACCCGTTAATATAAATGCTATCAGGTGATCTCTAATTCACATTTTTATTTTCGTTCTTAATTTCCTCACAGTAACGTGCTTCTTGTTCTAGGTTGTACATAGCTTTACGAGCTTATTTCGAAATTAACTTGACTAGTCAATTTCCTTGATTATTAACTAAAATATTCGATAACATATTATGTATTTACGGCTTTTTTTTCTACTCTTATTACTTTTGTGATTGTTAGCCTTTTTCCAGGTCTATGAAATATCTATACAGCTTAATAATTTCGCCAAATAATAAAAAAGAATTCAAATTTACGAGGAAGGTTTAAATAGTTATAGTTTGTTCTCAAACGAAATAAATTGAATCAAAATATGCAATGGACATTCCCTATTCAGACAGGAGCTAAAACGCGAGGCATTTCCCTTTTCTGCTGAGTAATTTACCGTCCCTATGCCTCTAATTTCTGTTTCGTCGATTCCTTCTACTATATTTATGATAATTAAAGTATTCCTACATTATTTTTATTTTCCTTGCGCAACTATAAACTTTACTTTAATCTATCCGCTTATTACTTTTGGAATACTTTATTAGCTTGAATCCTACTTTTGGCAAAAATTACAAGGAACGCTTCATCTCATTCAATTTGTCCCTATCCTTTTCTCGTAAATCCTCAACAGAAAAATGAAACTGCCTATTTTACGACGACGACGTCGGAGTTTTCTGCTAATCTTTCCTTTGCTGCTAAAATCTTACGCTATTCGGAATACATATCTGGAGATTTTTATTTTTAATATTTTTCCTTTAATTGAAATCATTATTAATTCTAGTTTACTTCCATATCAATCTCGAATCATAAGGTGAACAGCTTTTGACTACAACAGTTACCACATATTTTCTCTAGCATGGTTCTCTAATTTATTGTCGTCCAATCTAGTATTACTTTAAGTACTAAAACCCAATTTCATACAAAAGTGTAGTAAT
Source organism: Bruchidius siliquastri (assembly GCA_949316355.1). NCBI lineage: Eukaryota > Metazoa > Arthropoda > Insecta > Coleoptera > Chrysomelidae > Bruchidius > Bruchidius siliquastri. Next base: position 41,155,907 of record OX438529.1, read on the forward strand.
AACCAAAAAAAAATCTCTCAAGTTGTTTTATAAATCTTTTTTTTTTCAAACACCGGTTATGATGTGTTCCGGTAAATTCAAACTCAAATTTTAAACCTAAATGGTTAATACATTAAAAACTAATTTCCTTTCTGATAATGGAATTAAACAAAATGTGATGGGTGAATTCGTGAAGGTCAGTTCCTCTTTTATCAATTAACTTGAATCAATTTGACAAATAAAGTATCTACTTCAACCATCGATATTATACAATCAATTTAGACTGAATGAATGAACTATCTGTTATATTGTTGGATTTCTCACTTGAATAAGTATGTCTAGTTTGCAAATGTCGTTTTCACAAACTAATTCACCTTTACTAATTTACACAATAAAGGCCGATTGAACACTAAATTATAAATTTTCTGACCTGATATTACTTTAATTAAAAAGGCTTATAGCGAATTAGCATTAAGACTAGTTAGTATATGCATAAGTCCAAACTATGTATACAGTATTTAACAAGATTTGACAGCAACTTGAATTGATCATCATTATATGACTTTTCCATATTTTTTTTTTTTCATCTCCAAATATATATTTGTCAGATTCTACGAATGAGTTAACCTTGAATGCAAAACTCAAGGATTTACAGTTACTGATTGTAGTCATTTTGTTATGCGATTAACTGAAATCCTATGTCGACTGCGCCACTTTTTATGTAACAAGACCTTCGTCCGAGACTGCCGGTCCTGACTTCTTCTCTCAACTAGAACCGGAAGCATCTGGACTATAGTACTTATCACAATTATTTTACTTAATGCTGAATATTTACTTAGAAGGGAGATAGACTCGCGTAGAACCTGACTTAAAGATATATAATGTATACCAAACTCACTTGCGCAGATAGTTGGCGGCCAGCTCCTTTCTGTTGCTTCAGATAAACCCAAACGGGAAGAAGGGATCACTGAGGCGTCATCTCAGTTAGTTCAGCGTTAGTGAAGATTAAAAAAAACAATAACTGAGGAGACTATTAACATTTAATGAATTAATTGTTGACAACTCGAATAGTGAAAATAAATCATGACACTAACAAAAAGAAAATCAATCAAACTTGGCAATGCGGAAAAGATCACTGGAGGAGTGTCTTATGCTAATTTAATTTACATTATAACTAAAGGGAACTATTGTACTAGATGGTTAGAAAATACCCCAGCTCAAATAGAAGAATTCACTTGAAATACATTAATTATCACATCAAGCTTGAAATCAATTTTGAACAACAGCCGGAAGGGCTGTGTGTAAGTTATATTCAAAGGTTATCTAAACTGACGAAATCTAAAATAACAAAATGTTTACTTATTTCAACAAATTACAAACGCACTTTCACTAACTGAGGGAGAATACGAGCAACTAAACCAACCGATCAAATGAAAGATTAGAGAAGAACTAAAATTTAAAGTTGTGAAATTTCTGTTGCCAGTTGCGGATATCCCTTCCCTCGGTCAGAGTCATCTTGCCGTTGACCAATAGTTATTGAGGGTGTTTTACCCCGCCAAAATGGTGATTGTTCTAATAGTTCCCTTGACCCACTCTAAGGCGTGCCTCAATGTACAGTTCTACCAAAATTACATGCAACGTGCCTTCGCCCCATGGGCGTCTCATGAATTACTCAGCTACATTGATAATTTTCCCGTAACATTGTTGGCACCCCTTGTCGTGTCCTCTTAAATATTTACAATTAAAAATACTACATTGAATTATTACATAGTCCTCCCAATGATAGTTTCACATCTGCACCGGGCAGCGCAAGCGCTGAACGGTGGTAGAATCAGTTCCACTGCCATTAACTACACTAGGAAAATTCTACTAAAAACCTAGTTGATGGGTCTCCTCTTATTTTCAGTATTTTTTCTCAAAACAAGGTATACAAAATATTTCGCACTGTCAACCGAATCCTTTATTCCTTCCATGACACGCCACTGGTTTACTGAACCGACCGGTATTTGATTTACTATTCTTGAATGACAGGCCTTTCGAAAAGATGTTTATGATTTGAATCTGGTGTAACCTTCTTAGAACTATTTACACTTTTTTTCGTCCTTTGTTACTTATGACCTATGGTAAACGGAAAAATGAGCAAAGTAATGAGATAATCTGGTTGCCAAATGTTTTGCCTGCCATTGTCATTTCTAAAAAGATTCCCTCGAACCCTTGGATGCGCTAACAGGGGTGGACTAAGAACAAATTCGTAATCAAATTCGGAACAAAATTAAGAACTAGTTACTCGTCCTGTTACATCACATATAACAAGGTAACGAAGTAACCAGATAACCGGATAACCAGATAAGCTGATAACCAGATAAGCCGATAACATAACTCATCCCTAGGATCATCGGTATTAAGGGTCAACTCGCGAAATACCTCACCAAGAGATCAAAACAACTAGGGCGGAGAATTATCATGATAACTGTGAGGCCTTCACTAAGATACTAGGGGTCAACTCGCAAAGTATCCACTCCTTTGAACTAGTTAAGTACGAAGGGTCAACTCGCGACGTACTTCGAGGATCCGTTATCTGTTTTTATATCGCAGACATTCAAGAATTGAATTATCAATTGTCTAGTAAACAGATCTCAAATAAATTAATAAAATAAATCATTATCTCAATAATAAATAACAATACAATTGGTAGAATTGGGTACTCTGTGAGATATACTCACCTAGGCTATTGCAGATTGTTCTCTTAGCACAAACACAAGACAAATCACAACAAGTCTTTACTGTACGTGGTACAACTTGAATATATTCAGATTTATATTTCGACAAAAAGGTACTGGGAACTGACGTAAGTTCGAGCTGGTATAAACAGACATTATATGCAATTTTGGAACTTATTTCCAATATGACGAACAGCCTGAAATACTAAAGTCAACGCCCAAATTACCGTGAAGCCCTTCAGACTGTTTGTAAAATAGTATCGGCCGGGTGATGATTTATTTATCTTAAACACGGTTGGATTTCAGCTTTCCCTTATCTATTCGCCTTTTTGGCATCGCTTTTGCCTTGCATGTTTAACTTCACTCTTTGATAATATCATTTTCGAATTATAAAATAACCTCACCCTGACATAATTGGAATCAAACAGTTTTCATAGAATCATTATTAATGATTTGAGCGGATGATCACTAATAAAGAACATCAATATGCTAATAATAATTTATGCATTACGATATACCACGATACTTTGGCCCGACCCTGTATAAAGTTCACCCATCGAACCCATCTGTTCTTCTATGTAACTTATATTCAAATTTCCTCCCTCCAACCTTATTCTCATAGTTGGTATCGGCTGTTTGTTGTACTTTACTTCAAAAGATTAACATACCAACATCCCAGAAATATGAGATATAAAATACAGACAAAGGTCATTGCCCGACATCGTGGCACATAACCAATCGTAGACCAGGAGTCCAGCAACATCCTCACAAAGCTTATACCAGAGAACTAGAAACATTTCAAATTCCTAATATATTGCAATCACAATGTTTACCCCGCCAAGCATAGAATGTCAATTACAGTCGATTTCAATATGAATCCGTTTGGTTTTTTGTGTTTGCTCATCCACCACAGATTAAATGATCATCATCCATCATAACAAAGGAAAGGAAATCAAAGACCAGCAGCAACCAATGCAGTAGGTTTTGTGCTGACCAAAGTGACCTACACAAGTTCAAGCAAAGTGGCGCCAATGCTCCTTTAAATGTGGTTGGACGACATTGTGAAATAAAATTTCGGATACGCGTCTTTAGTTGCGGTTTGTGCCGGCCGTTGGAATTTTTATGGTTTTCGCTGTATGGACGGGGCAGCTGATTTCAGCGTCGGCGTCGTGTCAGCTAGAGTCGAGTGCCTGTGCTTCGAGTCAGATGAAATTTGCTTGCTGCTTGCTGCTGCACTGGATCTTGATAGTTAACATCATAAAAAAATCAGCATGTTCACTGAGTGCTGATTTTTGTACCCAACTGTAATTTGATTCGCCGAGTGACAGATCTAGACTACTCTACAATATTACCATTCATCACACACGGTCTATTTTATATATTTATTTCGTTGTATCAAAATTTAATTTATACTGACAGTTCAATACAAGCATAATGACAGAATTGAACATTTCGAGTTATTGTACTCCGCCTCTGCGATCTGCCTTGGCCGTCATCACGCTATAATTGCCTTTTTGTTGCTGTTCTGGCGTGATACGATGACTGGGTGAATGCACGTTGGAAGATTTTTTGAGACCAGAATGAATTATTGATGCCCGTTCGCTTTCAAATTATGTATAGCTGATTCAACCACCTCTGAAGACAAAATTACTGCATATACCGAAAATTTACCGCTATCATCGGCTGATTACCAAAATTTTGTTGATTTATTTGAGACAAATCACATTTCTAGCGATAAGAGATGAAGTCCTCTTGTCCTCTTGTCTTAACGAGAATGATCCTAGATTGCATCCAACAAAGCATATAAATAAAAAAGGAACATCAGAGTACACATTTAGTTCACAGAGATTCCAACCGTGAACCTCGTCTCTCCGAGAAAACAATCTGAAATCAATCAACAATCTCTAACCAAACAGCTGAGCTTGAAAGCGATATATAAAATGCATCAATTGATAACTCGCTTTTGCTGTGCACGAATAAGTGAGAGTAGTATTGTGATCGTGAAAATATTTGAATTTGAGATAAATATGTTTTTTGGACATTTTATGGTGCCTATATCACAAAAATAACATATAACATAACTCATATTCGTCAGTCTGACTGTCTTCCGATCTGTCCATAGTTTTTTGTCGCCGCGTAATCTCAGTAACCGACGCACCGATTTTTGATTAATTTTAGAGTTTGATTGAATTGGGATATACAAAAGGAGTTCAGTTTAACGCGCACAAGACTCAGACAACAACCCTGATAAAGAAGTCACATGTTAGTCTGCCAGCTGTGGAGATGGAGGGTAACCCAATACTTGAATCACCTTCCATAAAGCTTCTGGGAATTAACATGTCATGGTACGATCATGTTGCTGGCCTCGCTAGGTCCGCGTTCCAGAAGCTGGGGGTCCTCTTCCGCTTCAGGAAATTATATTCTCCGGAACAGCTACTGCTACTATACAAGGTACCTGAATCTTTTGGCCACAATCCAGAAGCAAGCAATATGTCTTGTGGATGCGCCTGATCTCACAAATGACCTCCACAGTCTGGAACATCGAAGATACGTGGCTAATCTGCCCTTTATCCTATGGATATGCTCATGGCACATGTTCGACTGAACTGTCTCGCATTATAATCCCAAAAGTCGCCAGTACAGCAAATACTAGAGGAGCTTATCGAGCGCCTCCTCACCAGGTCGAGCTTATAACGCCTCGATTAAGCCTGTTCCAAAAGCCTTTCTTTTAGATAACCTCGGCGTTGTGGAATGTAGTAGACTTTGTTCCTCGATGGTTACAACTTTCAGTATTTTAAGATCAATGAGAACAGACATTTATCCTCGCACAGTGCTTATGAAGCGCGATAGGCTATCTGCCATTGCGTGAGGTTATCTTTAAAAAATCCGCTACCCGCTAATTGAAATGCTTACGTATGAATAAATATATTTACTCCGGTTTCGGCTGCATCAGCAGCCTTCATCAAAGTACAAAACAGAATGAAAAAATTCAATTTTAAAAATAAAATGTCATTAATATTTCTGAATGTTTCCAGGTTAAGAGGCTAGAACAGAGATGAATTTGGATTGTTGATAAATCCATCCAAAGGGCATAATACACCAGCCATAAATATTAATGACATTATATTTTCAAAATATATTAGATATTCATTCTTTCATATTTGGTTTCAATTAGCGGCCTTCGGAAAATATAGTGAATCAGAGAGACACACAGAGTATACATTTTAGAAGTTATAGGTCTCAGATAATGTTGTAATATTTTTTAAAATCGGTTTACTGGCGATATTATAAAAAAATATCAGGCCATAGTAAAACTTCATTTTGTGTATTTTTTGAGTTTCCGTTAATTTTTGGGAATAGTCAAAAAAAATCAATAATGAGCTCAACAGATCGAGTTTTTAAAGGCTAGATATTTTTTGATTGTAATATTTCTGAACTAAATACAAGTAGAAGGGCTAGATACATAATGTCATACTTCAAGTTTATTCTAGTGTATGGATCTCAATGTGTTGGACATTGAAGTACTATGATTATGATTATAATTATGGTTATTTCATAACATCACTTTTCCATATCTCTGGAGACTCTAGTCATTTGTATTTCACAGTTTAAATAAAGACGATTATTATTATTATTACTATTATTATTATTATTATTATTATTATTATTATTATTATTATTATTATTATTATTATTATTATTATTATTATTATTATTATTATTATTATTATTATTATTATTATTATTATTATTATTATTTTCGAGTGTTGAAATTTTTTTGTCGGCTAGCTATTATACGAAGCTAAATTTGATGTAGGCACCAAAACTCCAATTCCGCGTTTTTGTTTAGGTAACATAAATGTATCAAGGGCTAATCAAGCGTGTCTGACACATAACGACTAAATATTCACACACAAAAGTAATTTCACTCAGTACTGCATTTTTTCAAAGAGATGATACAAATACTAACTGTCTACTGACATCTTATAATTTTGGTGGTGATCAATGTTTTTTCTTTTTCTGCCTAAGATTATGAATACAGCGCCTTTAACGGTGATGCCAAATGATCGTCGGTATTTTCCCAACGATTTTTTTCTCACTCTAATGTATTTTTTGACATTTTTGGAAAATAAAGACCTATTATGATTATTATTACTTAAGAAAATGAAACAAAAGGTGTGCAACCCGGGCTCCAATATTCGCATAGCGCATTCGTCTTTCCAACTGAAGGTCCAACAACCATAAGAAGCAGAATAACAGCGTAGTCTGCCCAAATACTACGAAGCTGGTTGAGAAACTCCTGTACTTGGACCGTTTCTCCTCCTATTTCAAAACGATCTTCATCTAGGCAGATGCCGTGAATGCAATAACGAACACTCTCTTTTGTTATTGGTCGAGGAGGACTATGTCGGACTTATGACCCTGCACAAACTCTACTGTAGGGAACGAATAGTTCCAGTCCATTCGGCATCCCTCGTTCTCCACCTCGTGCGTCGTGCAGCACAGTAAGCAATGCAGCTGAAACAGACAGCCATATTCTATGGCGTGCTCAACTTTGTTTACTGATCAAGTGTAACCTGCTCCCTCCTCAAAGAACCAACAGACGTATCGAATAGAATCTAGTTAGTAACGCGAACAAAAAGTATCATTCTTATTTCAGCGAACAGCTGAACGCTTTAATACGTAAACAGGAGATAACCTTGAATTGTTCCTTTTATTTTGATCGACTCGCGTTATCTAACGTAGGTGGAGTAGGTCAGACTTTTGTTTTTGCAGGTGCTGTCAGACATAGCTTCGGCATGAGAATAGGAGGACATATTTTGAAACTGAACAATATTTATGACCATATTAGTCATAGAAGTTGCTGATCAAAAATAATTATAACTAATTTGACGATTTATTGTAACATTCAGGTTCTTGCTGTGCACTTCCAAAATCTCGCGAAAAAATTATATAAGATACTATTACTCGTTGTCAGGATACTCATAACCCCCAAAGAGAAATCCAAACTACCATCATATTATAGATCCCCTCACAACATCCAGGATGTGACCACAAGGTTAGTTAATATTTTGCCACAGCTCATCATAAAAATAGCAATGACAAATGTTTTGAATGTAAACACTGAAAATTTGAAACACCAATTAAATTATGTAATAAATCATCATGTACAAGTTTGTTTTTCTCCCATCGGAACTGATCTGATCTCATCAACTGGGTTTAACTCTTTTCAATACTTGAAGATGTTTTCACTAAATGAGAAAGACACCCCATTCAAATTAAATCAAGTAGCCTTCTTCATTTAGCAACACCTTCTAGGTACTTAGAACACCTGTCTTCGTGGTGTGCAAGTTCCGACCAGCTGAAAGAGCATTTAATTAGTCACATCCTCAAGTCAAACATAGACCCCAACAATACCCTCAATGACTTTTTATCTTGAAGCTCAGCTGAGTCCCCTTAATAACCTGACCTTCACAATCTCACAGAACAAAACTAGGTTGGCAGTTTTCCTTCCCTTGATATCAAAGCAGCATATGAAGATGTCAAAATATATTTGATATATGAAATGCTTACCGAGCTAGATCTCCTAATCTACAACAATGGAAGGCTCAATTTTCTGCACGATAGAATTATTTACATAGTTGGTAACGAAAACAAGAAACATGTCCAAATATCTTCTCTATGGATCTATCACAATACACAATAGTACCACCAAACACACTCAAGGAAGCAGCCTCACTAATATGATGAACAAATCAAATATTACGTTAGAAAGAATTAACCACTGGATGCAGCCTCACAACTTTGTAATTTCTGGTGATACACATATTAATCAACCTATAACTCCAACAAATTCCTATCTTCCTTTACCCTTGGTGCTATCTGTCTAATATCTCTACACTAAAAGCAGTCTGTAGTAGTTCAATAGTTCAGTTAAAAAAATAAATATGGTATTTCAACTAGAACTTTAGCATTCTATGAACTCTCTACATAAATAATTGAAAACATTACAGTGAGTGGTACAAGCCTTCGAGCCAGACCAAGTAAAGTCACATAAAATGCCTTGGTTAATTGTGATAATGGGTAGAAAACATAACGATTGAAGACGATGAGGTTTAAAGAAATGTAGATAAGGGAAAAGTAATGTTTCTAATAGTGAACGTTTTACGTAGACAAAATCGTTTTCATGGTCAGGGTATTCAAAAATCCCGTCGGACTTTTGCATATTTCAAAAACTAGTGACATATTATACACTCATTGAAGCTGGAACTAAAAATTAATAATCTCGATAAGATGGCAAATTGCTGAGGTAGTGACTAAAAGGTGAGCTGTAGATTTTAAAAGATTGCAGATTACATTGTGTTACAGGACATCCACTTGCGTAAGTCTCGCGTCAATCGGAGAGTCATCATACAGTATTTTAGTAACAGAATTTCCTAGGGGCATAGTTTATGGTAATTACCTGGTTAATTTCTCATAGGCAACATTCCAAAAGCTATTGCATTGCATAGCCTAATAAATAAACAATTAATGCAATAATTGATACATTACGACATACTTTTGTTATTGTCCATTGTATTGACTTATACTCCCTAAGTTGACAATAGCCTTTGTCTGACCCAGCCCATTAAATAGTATAGGGTGATATTACACATTGAGCCATGTAAAAAGAATATGATGAGAATACATCGACCGATGCAAGCAAGAAGATAAATGAGGTATTTGTTTATTGCATACATAAATTTGGACCAAAATAATGAAATTTGTTGCATGGTACATGTATCTGTATAGATAAACAAGTGAATTAAATAACTTGGTCTGATTGATTTTAAGTTTTAAAATTTCCAAACTAAGTAAATACGGGTACCTACTTAAATCTCGCGACGAGCTTTTATATCATATAAATTGTGTAATGACGTTATAAGTTGATAGTACAAATTTTGAAGGAAAAGTTCATTTTACTCTTTTTAGTACATTTATATAAAAGCCTGTTTTTGCAAAAAATATTTTACTTTTGATTTATTCTGTATGGTGAATGGCTGTATCGTAATTCAGTGTATGCTCTCTACTATGCAACAGACCAGCTATAGATATGCATGTTTTGTCTTTAGTCTAGATTTGTCAGTATAGCCTGGAGGTCTAACTGTAGAGAGCAATTGAGTGGTATATACGTGACCCAGTCAAGGGTGTGACAGCAACATCAACACTCATTTTCAAGCGTCGCGCACTATGGCGCTGCCCACTGGCAACTACCTTGGGGCGGCAACAGATGTCCCTTACATCTTCAAGAAGGGTGAACTGATTTACAGCGACTTACCTTGTACTTCGTAAACACTATAACGATGTACAGTTATCTTGCAACATTCACCTTAGAAGCTGACACCTGATATTAAGGTGTAAGGACTCTTAACTTCGTAAGTTTCCAATGGGCAGCGCCATAGTGCGCGACGCTTGGAGATGAGTGTTGATGTAAATTAATGTTTTTATGTTTGGTATACTTAACTTTTGAACAATTTTCTTTTTTTATTTTTAAACGTTTTTTTGTGTGAGATACATATAGATTCATATTGTTCTTTCAAGTATTCTCTACTTCTACTTGTACCTCTAATTAAAATAGACTTTTATTATCTCAATTTACTTCACTTTTAAATTAAAATGCAAACACTGGAAATAAATAACAGTAATGGTGAGAGCTAATTGATAAGAGGTAAACGGTACTCTGTTTTTCTGGTACTTACCAAACATTAAAAATTCTTCCTGCATATAGTATTTAATTATAATTAGATGAAATACTCATTCTGATAACTTATTTTTAATAATACCTTTGAGATTTTCCGAAAGTACTCATCAGTACTTCTCCTGAAAATACTCATACTCAAATGAATATGAGTATTTTTTGAAGTACCATTGAGTACTCTGCCCACCTCTGGTTGTAACTACTTTTTCAGAAAGGAAATGATTTAAAGATTAAACAGCTGTATTGACAGACAGAAGACTGACGTTTGCTAATGGACGCATAGCGATAGAACTGCAAATGCATTGCAATCACCTTTCTAATTTAATAAAATACGGTGCTGACACTTCACGTATAATATAACTTATGGTACTTTTCCTGTAGTTGTCTCTCTGGTTCATCTTGCATTTATACTGACCACCAATTAAAACCACATGCAAATGCCTAATTTTAATAACGCTTCGACTGCCTGGGCAACGTTTATCGAAGTAGGAAAAAGGCATAATAATTGTGATATATTAATTTTTCAATATTATAATATAATATAATTAATGTATTAATGTTTTCTTTATGTCTAATGACATGAAACTATAATACCATAATTAGATTTTAAATTTTTTGTACTCTGATAAATGCTGCTGTTAGTGAAGTTATTTCATCAATCGCATATGGACTTAATTAAAAAATAATATAAAATGATCTTCTAGGCTATTTTGTCTCCATAATATTTCAACAAAAAAACTTTTTTTTAAATTCATACTGAAACAGGAGATGTGCGTGGAATGTAAGAAAGCAGTTGTTTAAACTTGTTCAGGGATAGAACGGTGAGAATACTGAGAATGGCCAAAATTAGGACCATGAAGTAAGTCACTTTGTGCTATAGAACGTATTTTATATTTTTGTGACAACGATTAACATGGTGACCTCGGTTGGTTTACCGGTGTTAACAGGCTTTATTTACATAACAATCAAGTTTTGGACAAACCGGTACAATTTTGCGACAAAAAAGTAAACCAGGTATAATTTTCTGTTTACTGAAAGTGCTAACGAAGACCGGAAACATGTTTCCTTTGATGGAGATCTGATTTTAATAATTCAAATATAAATAATAACTAAAGTTACCACTAGCAGCCCTGTTCATGATTAAGATGACTTAGAATTACAGTAAAAGCTAAATTAACTGATTCTCGAGAAATGTCATTGATATTATGTATAGTGTTTGGAACTTCAATTTGTTATTTGAATCAACACTAATAGTAGAAAAAAACAACTATGGTAGAACTTTTGCTCCCAGTCCAAGTTTCATCAGTGAGTCGGTCTGTCATGTCTGGTTTCCTAGATACCAAAGTCAAACTTAGTTTTGAGATCCTTCATGGCAAAGGGTAAAATTGCCGAAACATGATTAGAATTTAGGTTTCAGCATTTTACTGTGTTTCTGTCAGGTCTACCTCCTGACAAGAAGTACTACAAGGTACCTGGTCCAGTAATTTCATGGTATGTGAGACTCGTTCACTGAAATCTCAAACAGGGCTCCGACGTCGTTCAGTACAATAGGCAGCTTGCATTTTCGGATGGTCAATTTTGATCACCCACGGATCCGTACATTGCCATACCACCTCCACACTGGGACGTCCAGCATGCCGTGAACCAAACCTCCATATACCTACCTGGGCCAGACATACAATGTCGTCGGAATGAAGATAGACACATCACACATTCGCTGTCGACGTCATATATAAAATGTGATTAAAGTGACAAGTAAATCACGATTAAAATCGTTAAGTCACTTGATTTTTTTATATGGAACCATGATTTAAAACAACTGGATGAGAGTACAAAATTCAAAAATTATCGCAGTGAGTAAATTCAATAAAATATGATTGCAATTTCGACTGGAGTGGTGGAGCCCTGTAGTTTTAAATCCATTGAAGTCATTGCATTCGGGTCATTATTTTACATAATCACTCATATATCGAAAATGTTTATAATCTGTACGCCATAGTCAGCTATTTATTGTATTTTTCCATCCTGTAACAGACAATGAAAGTAGAGCCGTAGCGCAGTGAGGCGGTCACTTCTGACTAGGTCATTTGTAATTATAGGACTCGCCACGCTTGAACCATTTTTTATGGTGAGTGATGGTAATATGTGGGTGAGAGACCGTTCATAATTTGTTGTCAGTTGCGCGGCATGTTATCTTCTATTGGTCGGCTTCAACTAACGCGGCTGTTTACTAGACCAATCAGTAAAGCAAAAAAGCACAAATTCTTATTATTAATACCGATACTTCCATTGGATTATTCTTAAAATTTAGTATCAGTCCAAGATGACAGTCTCAGTGATTGAACTAATGTTTAAGTGTTCTTTTTTAATAATAAACATGATATCACCTGAATTGAGTCGGTATATTCAATGTAAACCGAGAGATGAACTTATAATATCGAACGTAATAACAATCGTAAAAATTGTTTTTATTAACCAGATCTAATCAACCTATTATTCAAATTTTCCAGTTCTTACACTAACAAATTAAGATAACACTTTTATCTGTTTTTTTTCATGCAGATTTCCATTTGCATTATCTGGCGGAAGTTGGTTGTTTAGTCAATTATTTCCAAATCACCATTTAAAGAAAAGCAATCAAGCAAGATAGAGAGTGTCCACTAATTAGAGTACTGATGAATAGTGCATTTTTCCACATTTATAATATTTGTTAAACATTTAAGATAAGGACAATTATTTTCCAAGTTACCAGTTTGCATTTAGCAAAAAATGGGCGCTTTTCTCAGCTAGCAGTGTCACTACGAGTACTGTGTAGGCTGCCATAGTTCAGCCTCTTGCAAAATGACGTCAAGTAGGTTGACTACGTATTTCACTTGCCGTAGTATCAGGCTGTTGAAGGTGTTTGATTTTTGATAGGAATAGAAATCTTTTGTTATTAGAAAAGGTATGTCTCCCAATATATTAAATATTTCAGCATCTATTTTATATTTTCTACGTCATTCTATTTCGCTGTCGGTTATGTGTGTCCAGATTTCTTGTTACCTTCTTTTCATGCTACTATTTATACCCTTTTTTGCTACATTTTCTGACTACTAAATGATCAAATATGTACGTTTTGACAGTGTATCACTGAATGTAAATAAATAAATCCTGCAAATCATTGGATGTGTTTCAGAAGCGACCCAGCTGTGGTACTGCCATCGCATAACCGATAATTCTGCACATTTTTATATCTGCTTTCTCCTCTGCAAAGGTTATCCAAGTTCACATCAATTAGGACACGTGCTGATTTTTCGGAGATTCGATAAAACCAAAGAAAATCCCATTTAATAGTCAATTTTATGGCGCATTGGGTGTAAGTATGGGTATACATACATATCTGATTTTAATGATGGGCAGTAAATTTTCGCTATAGCGGTATTGCTTAGGATGTTCCTCATAAAACGTATCATGTGGTTATCACCACTGAACGAACCTCGGTTTCCTGGACAGCATTTTTCAAAGTACGGAGCGAAAAATACTTACTACATTTTTGAAAATTTTGATACCGCGTAGTTCTGAAATCTTGAATAACGAAAAAAACTCCATCCATGACCAAACTTAGTAATATACAATCGAGTTGAAGGTCTGCTGCACATTTCACTCCGCCATTGTACCTCAATGGTAGTTGCTGGTTTGAGATAACGACCAAGTACAAATAAGATAAACAATGGGAATTCATTTCAGAGATGTCGACATCTGGGCTTGAAAATAACTCCTCACAGGATATTTCGGATTCATATTTAAAAAAAAGTTTCTGAACACTGTTCAAATTGCTAAATCCAAACTAGAGTAGTAGCTATGGTAATAAATACTAAGTAAAGGTTTTAACTATTGCGTCTTTCCATCCGTGCACCAAACTGATCTGAGGCGAACAACTCCGAGAGACCTCACTTCCGCGATGGCAGCATGTTGTCCAGATGGATGAGATCATCCAAATAATTTGCAAATGGGATTTCCCAAAGTTATAGTTTAACACGCAGAAGACTCAGAAAACAAACCTGACAAAAAAATCACATGCTGATCTGTTAGCCATGGAGATGAAGGTACGCCCAATACTTGAGTCATGTTTCTGGGAGTTAACATCAACAATAACATGTCCTGGCACGATAATGTCGCCGGCCTTGCTAGGTCGGCGTTTCAGAGGCTGGCGGTTCTCTTTCGCTCCAGGAAATTATATTCTCCGGGAGAACGTCTACTGCTACTATACAAAGCCCAGATCATACCATCGCTGGAGTACTGCTCCCATGTGTGGGAATAAGCTCCAAAGCATTCCCTAGACACTATCCAGAAACGAGCAATACGACTAGTGGATGCGCCTGACCTCACAAAGAACCTGAAGTCTGCAGTCTGAAACATCGAAGAAGATACGCTGTTCTGTCCCTATTCTATATTTAGACCGTATAATGGCAAATATTGAACACAGAATATTTTTGTATGTACTTTTCTTTGTTCTTCTAAAAGAGTGTTCTTTTAAAATCTTCCTGTATTCGCATCTACGCACAAAAGTGGTTGTTTTAAAGATAACTTACAAACGCAGAAAACCTATCGCGATACAGAAGAGCTGCGAAAGAACAAATTACTCCCGGCAGCTCGTTTACAATTGTTGCTGAATTGATGTATACTTTGATCAAATAATTACCTCCTATGGTGAATGAATAATAAAATATGCATATTTTTTAGAGATTTGGCCATTTCATTATCAGTAATTTCACCCCTACTGGAGTATCAACATTTTGGAAGCATCATTGTACGTGAATCACACAGACCAGTGCGAGGGATTCCGTGGAGAGTCAAAAAGGGGGTGTTTTTAAAGGCATTTACTTTTATTTAGATCTTAGGCCTTCGAATGAATGCTATTACGTGTTTGCATGTTTGGAAAATACTGTTTCCTTTCCTCAATGGACGTTGTAGTAAGAACTTCCTGTGCTAAAGGGAGCCCAAATCGCGCTCCTTCAACGAATCTACAGCTGAGTACATTATAAAAAACGTAAAATAGTACAGTGTATCTGCTACACATGGTAACCTAACCTCACTTAACCCAGGACTCCACAGTACATAACTATTAAGGTGGGTAGGTGCTCTGATGGAAATAATTTCAATGGTTGTTTTAAAAATTTACTCGTACAAGCAAAATAGCGGAACCCAACAGCCATCAAACAGACCTGTCCGACTTACCGGCAGCTGAGTTGCAGGTAGATTTCACTGGTCGTTCCAGTCCAGCATCCACGGTTAAAACTCACAATCACTGTCTAGCAAAATCAAATCACTAATCAGTCAACTAACTAGCACAATATTTGTCGGATGTTACACCAACGACGTTTGTGAAAAAAGAATTCACAACGCGGGAAGAAATGAGAATGCATACGACGAAATCTCAAACTGACACTAAAGAACGTTTGTTCGCATGCAAGACGGCAACAGGTAGTTAGGCTGCCGCGGCGCGCCGTGGTCGCGGTGGAGAGCGTTGATGGTTTGCCGCAACAATTTTACAGTGGCGGCGGGCTCAGAATCGGACTAGGCGGATCTGTAGTTGCCGTGGCACGTGGAGTGGCGACGCGGCACAGTGGTCGGAAAACGTCAAGCTGGCCATAAGTAGCTCTTCTTTTACGATATTCAAAATTTTCAATTTCACAGTGGCGGCGGGCACGGAATCGGACTAGGCGGATCTGTAGTTGCCGTGGCACGTGGAGTGACGGCGCCGCACAGTGGTCGGAAAACGTCAAAAGCTGGCCATAAGTAGCTCTTCTTTTACGATATTCAAAATTTTCAATTTCACAGTGGCGGCGGGCTCAGAATCGGACTAGGCGGATCTGTAGTTGCCGTGGCACGTGGAGTGGCGACGTGGCACAGTGGTCGGAAAACGTCAAAGGCTGGCCATAAGTAGCTCTTCTTTTACGATATTCAAAATTTTCAATTTCACAGTGGCGGCGGGCACGGAATCGGACTAAGCGGATCTGTAGTTGCCGTGGCACGTGGAGTGACGGCGCCGCACAGTGGTCAGAAAACGTCCACAGCTGGCCATAAGTAGCTCTTGCTCTTCTTTTATGATATTATAATTTTACAATTTTACAGTGGCGGCGGGCACAGAATCGGACTAGGCGAATATGTAGTTGCCATGGCACGTGGAGTAGCGACGCCGCACAGTGATCGGATAACGTCCACAGCTGGCCATAAGTAGATCTTCTTTCACGATATTCCAATTTTCCAATTTTACAGTGGCGGCGGGCACAGAATCGGACTAGGCGAATATGTAGTTGCCATGGCACGTGGACTAGCGACGCCGCACAGTGATCGGATAACGTCCACAGCTGGCCATAAGTAGCTCTTGCTCTTCTTTTACGATATTATAATTTTACAATTTTACAGTGGCGGCGGGCACAGAATCGGACTAGGCGAATATGTAGTTGCCATGGCACGTGGAGTAGCGACGCCGCACAGTGATCGGATAACGTCCACAGCTGGCCATAAGTAGCTCTTCTTTCACGATACTCCAATTTTACAATTTTACAGTGGCGGCGGGCACAGAATTGGATTAGGGGGATCTGTAGTTGCCGTGGCACGTGAAGTGGGGACGCCGCACAGTGGTCGGAAAACGTCCACAGCTGGTGATAAGTAGCTATTCTATTACGATATTCAAATTTTACAATTTTACAGTGGCGGCGGGCACAGAATCGGTCTAGGCGAATATGTAGTTGCCATGGCACGTGGAGTAGCGACGCCGCACAGTGATCGGATAACCTCCACAGCTGGCCATAAGTAGCTCTTCTTGCACGATACTCCAATTTTACAATTTTACAGTGGCGGCGGGCACAGAATCGGACTAGGCGAATATGTAGTTGCCATGGCACGTGGAGTAGCGACGCCGCACAGTGATCGGATAACGTCCACAGCTGGCCATAGGTAGCTCTTCTTTCACGATACTCCAATTTTACAATTTTACAGTGGCGGCGGGCACAGAATCGGACTAGGCGAATATGTAGTTGCCATGGCACGTGGAGTAGCGACGCCGCACAGTGATCGGATAACGTCCACAGCTGGCCATAGGTAGCTCTTCTTTCACGATACTCCAATTTTACAGTCGCGGCGGGCACAGAATTGGATTAGGCGGATCTGTAGTTGCCGTGGCACGTGAAGTGGGGACGCCGCATAGTGGTCGGAAAACGTCCACAGCTGGCCATAAGTAGCTCTTGCTCTTCTTTTACGATATTATAATTTTACAATTTTACAGTGGCGGCGGGCACAGAATCGGACTAGGCGAATATGTACGATAGTTGCCATGGCAGTGGAGTAGCGACGCCGCACAGTGATTGGATAACGTCCACAGCTGGCCATAAGTAGCTCTTCTTTCACGATACTCCAATTTTACAATTTTACAGTGGCGGCGGGCACAGAATTGGATTAGGCGGATCTGTAGTTGCCGTGGCACGTGAAGTGGGTATGCCGCACAGTGGTCGGAAAACGTCCACAGCTGGCCATAAGTAGCTATTCTATTACGATATTCAAATTTTACAATTTTACAGTAGCGGCTGGCACAGAATCGGACTAGGCGGACCTGTAGTTGCCATGGCACGTGGAGTAACGACTCTGCACAGCGGTCGGAATTCGTCAAAAGCTGACTTTAAGTAGCTCTTCTTTACGATATCCAATTTTTTCAACTTCACAGTGGCGGCGAGCGCAGAATTGGACTAGGCGGATCTGTAGTCGCTGTGGCGCATGGAGTGGCGCCGCCGCACAGTGGTCGGAAAACGTCAACAGCTGGCTCTTCGTTTACGATATTTAAATTTTGCATACAACAATGTTTCTGAAGTATGCCAGCAGTTAGTGTCGGGGAATTACTTTTATCACTGACTACGAATTTTAGGTTACTATTGCATAAAATAGAATAGCAGATTCAATATTTTTGAGTTGTAAAATGCCCCTTTTTACTGATTTTGTGTCAACTGAGACAGTGAAAAGAAATTGTCTGCCATATTTGTAATACTTACATTAACATCCCTCATATTCGCAGTTAGTTAGTGACTAACCCAATAATTTAGCACATGCAAAATTATACAATAAAATCACAATGACTTACCTCCATCGTCACAGTGCCGAAAGCTCTATGCTCCTTTGCGGACAAAAACTAACCAATTGAAATGTCACATCAAATAACCAAAACCGTAACATATGAGCTAAAAACTTTCATATCCATAATAGCTAATTAAATCTATAGGAGGAGTAGATATTGAATTTTGAATCAAATGTGTATTATCGAAAGTTCAAAAACATCCCATAAACTAGCACTGAACGAGGTCAGCTACTGCTACTGGAGTGTTACCTGTCTTCGTAAAAACTGAAGAAGTGGCCCGTTTTGCGATGGAGTCTAACTGATGCTACCAAACCTCAACAGTTAACGGCTTATGATACAGCTCTCAAAAGGTAGAGGTCACCATGGTTAGACATCTAAGTCACAGGTTAGGAGCTAAGTTCTTCACAGGTATTCCAAGAACTAAGGATATTTCATAACTTAAGGATGCTCCAGACCTTAAGCGTGATCAAAGTACCAAAACTTGAGCAAATTACTCTATTTATGGATATCCCAAAGCTTAAATGGTAAGTAATTCAAATGGACGATAACTTAAAATGTGGACAATTAAAGAGGTACATAACTTAAGTGGTTCCCTTCAAGTGGTGAGGAATATAAGTAGTTAGTGGTCTCCATATCTAAAATAAAACCATAGATGTCTTAGGAAACTGCAACGATATAGATATGCTAAGATGTGTGTTTGACAGAATGGCAAACTAATTATGTGAATAGTTTAGCACATACATATGGACAAAAATATAGCATCGCGTACAGAAATACAGATGCCTGACTAACATTTAATATTTCCAATTTCTTCTCTTTTTTTGTTACAATAGTAAAGAGTACCCTGATCCATTTGATATACAGAAATATTCACCAAAGGAAGCCTGCTGAAATTTTGCACTCCATGTTTTTATACGACTGCGGTTAACTTGTAACAAAAAACTATTTGCTGAAATCAACAAGAATATTCCTGGGTCCTTCGTAATAATTATTACCATCCTGTCATCTCCAGGGGATGAGAGGTCAGAACTGTTACTGTTACATTGAAATCATGCGATTAAATAATGAAATAAATAAAACTAAAAAATATTTTATTAGCCAAATCTAAACAGAAGCAGTACAAACAGAAGTATATAAACCAATTATCTTTTCTTTTTCAAATATTTGGTTGGTAATGTGTTATCAAAATACGAGTAAAATCTTGGTTATTTGCCAGCAAGTAATACTTGTTTGAAAGTTATAAGTTGTCATATTTGATCCATTTCATTTGCTGGCTCCTACCCTTTACCACATCACACAAAAATTATAGCAACCAAACCAGTAGAATGTAGACTAACCATTAGACATTTCAGTATCAAACTGAGTTGAAATTAATCTCATGACGATGACGCAATACCACAGAACAGGTCTCTTATGGTACAATATGGTCTTAAATTACAATATACTGCAAAGGTGGGATAAAATACACCAACAAATAATCACACGTTTAATTGATGGGAGTGAATAATTCAACGTATTGGCCGCTCTAATTTCGCTGAATGGTATCCAGATCAACTAGCCTATAATTTATCTTGGAATCTAATGACGTATAAGACACATAATTCTAGTGGTATTTTTATGCATTCCGCAGATATATAGTAATTAATACTGGTGGTTAGTTTTGCAAGTTGCTGGTATAAGACAACTGCTGGCACTAATGCGCATGTACATCATGCTAGTGACTTTACTAATCAGTGGACCAAATTCTGGTGGAATTTCATGAAGAGAGGGTAGGTAGTCTCGGAAGGCTAGTTGAAACAGAAGCTTCTGGGAATATTGGGGATGCTGCCACAAAGCTAGACGAGATTGTTTAGGCCAACATATCAAAGTAAACACGCATGGTCCTTTCAATACCACACTTTATCAACTGAAACCACGTACTGGTATTATTTAGTAAACCAGCTGCTTGAACCAGCAGAGCTGTAATCTTGTCTACACAGGCTTATTGAAAAGGATAGTAGGAGTGGGGGTACCTACTCAATCCAGTAGTGCTTTGTAATCACTGTACTGGAATCATTACTAAAACCAGTGCTGGGTTTTTGTGCTGGAATATATATATATACACAAGGTAAGTACTAAAAACCAGAACTCGATTTTAGTACAAGTACAAGTTACTGACACCGTGTTAATCCGCAATAAGGATATTGACGTCTACAGTTACAAATAATCAAGTTACTGTATTCTATCTTCTGTCAAAGATGAGCGCTGTCCTGAAAGATAATGCACAAAATAACCTTAAAGATATGTATTAAAATGTCTGGCGAAGAATGGAATATGGGTAAAAAAATGACCGACTGTGCAAATATACTCCTCGAGGAGCTGGCGTTAGATGGCATACCCGAGTACCGAAATTGTCTGCGACTCAACTCAAGGAGTAGAATTCGAAATCAATCTAAAGTGAAAAAGTGAGTGAATTGAGGTCAAAATTCGAGAGCAGGCAATGACGAGATGTCATATCGAATATCGCTAATCTTTAGATCAACAGAAATCCGTTACACTGCGGCAACATGGCTAACTCGTCTTATTTTCGGGCTCGCAGGTGATGAACGAAACGTCGCGTAACTCGTCAAATCACCGGGTATTTTGGGAGTCAGCACACAGGAAACCATAAGTCATATTATGATCTGTACCCCCTACCAACCCCGGACAGGCCACAAAAGAAATGCGTGGAAGCGGTCCAACAGCGATTTGGCTGCTTCTTGCCAGAAGCTTATCCTAGCGACATGCGATTTTTTACATGCTTTTATTTAACTTACAATATATGGATATCTTCAGCTGGTTGAGCTGAAATTTTGTTTACACGTTTAGTTTGGATGACAAGGCATGGTTAGCTGTGTGACGTCACTCTAAAGTCAACATGGCGAAACACCCAAGATGGCGGACTAGTTCTTTTCAATGCACTCCTACAATATGGATATCAAATGAAAGGGCTTGCCGAGAATTACTCGAAAAATAAACGGACGTCACGCTAAATCCAATATGGCAGAACACCCAAATGGCGGACTCCATCATATGGTCCTGCATCCGGAAAGCACAAATGTATGATACTGAAATACCAACCGTCCGTATAGACTTCGGCAAAGACGGTGTCCACCTCATTAAACCCAAGACTGTGCAATTTCCAGCAAAATATAGTCACGGCACTGCAGAACGAGGAATGCTGCCAATTATATTATGTTGGGCTTGCACAATACACATAATGCACGATAGTAGTGTCGATCATGCTTTTGTATTCTTAGCCTCGAACCTTTTTGCTGCTGGTTATGGATACGTGGCTTTAAGTAAGGTAAAATCATTAGAAGCTCTCCTTATTGAAGAGCTAGACTGTTCGAAATTAACCGGCAAACGACTTTGCAAATATGATCTTTTTAGCGTATTCAAATAATAGCTTGTTTTAAAAAAAGTTTTTTTTCCTTTTAATTTAATAATTATTGTAATATGATTGAAATATACTTTCTATTCGCCCAACGACCATGTATGAATATCTACTTTTGTAGAATCAATAACAGCCAATAAATTTACCCATAATTCAAAACAAAACAAAGACTAACAAGTTCGCTATGTCAATTTGTAGTAGAACTAACTTTGCGTTTAACTACGTAACGCGAACGAAATGATACGGCGACTTCCTCAGTATTTTAGTTCCATAGAGGTTAGAAGAATCCAATCCGTAATCAGCAAAAACGCACATTTTTCTTTACTATAAACAATAAAACTATATTCACTGGAACCTACATAATAATTACGCTTACCTATGGTATAATTTACTGCTTATTCACTTCTTCATGATGTATATCCGAGACGATGATTCACTGGAATTCAGATTATTTTATAGAATGTCCTAAGAGCTGATGGACAATGTTATTAATGCCAGTTATCTATGAACGCTTTTCATCCAATAGTGCCATACTGTACTGTAAGGCGTAAAATCAGATTCGAAAGTTCAGCACTTGCCTTTACTTACCACGCCAATAGGAAAATTCCACTTCCGTGGTCACTGATATTTTTTCAAAAAAAAAAAATGTACGGGTGAAAATGCTTCCAGTTGCTGATGGAAGAGGAAAATCTCTATTTATTTTTGCCGTTAGTAAAATACAATTAGGTGGACATTGTATTTTATGTGCAGTGGTATCAATCCATTGAAGCTTTTGATTTTATGTTATTGATCCATTGGAAATGGAATTTGTAAATATGACAAATTTTATGGATTTTTCCAAATTACACAAGATTTGAGGCTTATATTTCTAATATTTTTTCAAGTTGATTTCCGAAACCTACATAAATACACCGTAGTGCATCGACTGCCGCTAGGGAGTTTTTTAAATACCAGATGCAAATACGGTATAAAAACTTTTTTATACGAAAGCAGCCACAAAGGCCAGGCGATTTTAGGAATATTTCTCAGCACAGGTTTTAAACTGACTAGACGTGCATAAAATCGGGAGAGTCGAAAAACCTGCCAATTTAAGAGGGTAGTTATGGAAAAATTAACACGTCGTATATATAAGAGAGGTGGAGGTTGCGAAGTAGGTAGATCTGCACTATCCGCTTTTGGAGATACTGCTCGATCATTGGTGTGGTGGAGCACAGCCGGAACGGACTACTGAATCAATCCGATGACAAAACTGCTTCGTATTGTGCAGGTGAAGCATTGGGCCAGTTTACCAAAACTGTACCGGAAAATAATATCTGCCATCGGAAAACTGTATCAATACAGCATGGGATTGATTGAGTTAATCTACTTGACCTCATTTTACATGAGATAATAGGGAACTGAGCAACATATAGAATCTCATTAAGTCGGCACTTGTTGCTGACCATCTACTCCTATCCTATACCATCAGCAAGCAATCTAAGCCGCAAGACATGTAAAACATCTGAATACCGTTCGTGGTTCCATTAGTTTCTTTTTTCTGTCGGTACTCCCCAGCCCATCATAAACATAAGAGATTGCTGAGTGACAGACGCCGTACGGGTAGTACCGGGTGGTCATGTAGCACCCGTATCTTAAGACTATTGGACATCAGTACTTCGGTACTGTTCAAACTAAACTGATGATGAAATGATACTTGATAATAAAGTAAGTAATATCGTTTCGGAGAATATTCTTCTTTAATAATCAAGCCAGCCGAATGAATAAAACATAACAAATAAATCCAAAACTACCATCTTAGACCTCGAAAAATTTGGGCATCAACGGGATTCGAGCCCGCATCTACGTGATTCTGCTAACAGCATGTTGTCTATTACAGCCACGACACTGTTGCCAGATCCGTTCATATAATTTTCTTTCCAAGGGGGCCCGCAGTGTCAAAAGTGATAATATTGTGTGTCTGTGCCTTGTGCCCCAGGAGGCGGAGGGAGCTCCTTGGGTACTACGTCCCTGGGTACGTGCCTGACTGTTACCATTACCATTTGCAAATATGCAACATACAGCTAACGATGAAGTACTTAGACGTATCGGAAGGAAAAGAGATCTACAACAATAAAACGAAGAAAGACCGCTTATCTGGGCCACATATACAGTAACAACAAGTATAATATACTGAGATTAATAATAGAAGGAAAAATCAAAGGAAAACGTGGTCCTGGTCGCAGACAACATTCATGGTTAAAAAAACATACGCGACTAGACTGGTATGAACACATCATTTTTAATTCGTACCTCTCAAGATCGAAATAAGTATGCCGAAATTGTCGCCAACCTTCACTAAATGGAGATGTCACCTGAAGAAGATGCTTTTAGAATGAGTAACAGTTGAATCAGCTGGGTCTCTGATCTCTGGATATCTGCACTTCGCCTTCTGAATCGGTACCATTCACGGAACTACGTGTTTGGATAACCAGGAAAAATTATGTGGCGGAGTCACGGAGATGCGGGGTTCAATGCCAATGACGCCTAATTTCTTCTAAAGTCTGAATTTATTATTGTTAATTCAGATGTATTTAGTCACAGTCCCTCTTGCGGTCTTGTGGATGACAGTTTATTCGAACAACAATTTTTGTAATATATTAGGCAAACTGAGATTGTAGATGATGGCGCGGCTGAGCAAAATTTATCCCCTGAAAAGTTTATTCGTGAAGAACGTAACAATACCAGTATATCTTGACTCTAGTTAGAATCACGTTGTGAACGGAAGACGTGGGTTCAAATCCCGGTGACGCCTCATTCTTCCGAGCTCTCTAAATGCTAATTTGGATTTAATCGGTTGTTACTCCTGTTTAGTTTGAATGTTAATTATCATCATCGACATTGCTTTTAGGCACTAGAGAGGACTTTCAGCACAGAACAAAATTCGATAGCATTACCTCAGACGTGAAGTTATACTTGAAATAAAGTATGTTTATTCAAAGATTATCGTAGCTCAAGAAGCACACGAATATGATTAAGATTATGATCATGGTATTTCTTATGCATTGATGTACAATAATTTACCGAATACATACTTACTTTGAAATTCTCTTTTCGTTATAAATAATTTATTTGTAATTATGGTCCTAGCGGTTGCCCCAGGAAGTCAAGCATTGATCTAGAGGGGGCATTGATTGGTCTTGTTTTCAAATTAGAACTTACTAGTAGTAGTAGTATATACTATTCTGGGAAGCTCGATTGCAAACAATTCGTGTAAAAGTCACTGCAATTTTATAATATTTTTCTCCATTTTGTATTTTAATAATGGCTACCGGAGCATCAGAAACAACAGTAAGGTTCTGTTAGTAGTCATATGAGTAGTTTCAATAGCGAGAGCAAGTCAAGGTGATTCAAAGAGAGAATCACATGATAAGTTTTTGAAGTTACATTGTGCTTATATGAAATTCGATCAATATCAAAATTTTTCTTTTAATAAAGTGTAATTCTCAATTAAAATGGCACACCATGTATACATGCGTCATTGCAACGTGTTCTGCTAAGAACCCTTTCTGCTTCCTGCCCTAGGTGAACATTAATTATTGTAGAGAGCTGATGTTGAATTAGAAGGTGCGGTGGTATGAAATACGAGCGAGGCAGTATCGCACAATTCCTTAGGTAAATATAAATGGTGCAGCGGGTTCACTATGGGAAACATGCAGTTAATTATGAACACGGCCATTCGTTCTGTAATACACAGATATGGAGTTGCGACAATTCAATTTGTTATGCCGGTCGCCACTGCCAACACATGGGGGTAAATGTAGAACAATTGTCTTATTCTTGGAAGCTATCTGTATCCAATATTAATTTTATTCGCTGCGCCAATTTGAAATATTTTTCTGGATGCTCCATGAGGTTGGTATATGTCACTCATTTCCGTCCATGTTTCTATCTGCTAGTCCAATTATATTCGACCTTGGTATAATTCGGTTTATTCAGTTTACACTTCCTGGAATATGACTGTTAAAAACACAAGTTTTCCATATCAATCGATATGAATATCGCCAATCTTCACTATTCAGATTACGAATCCAAAGACAATTTGATTAAAATGCTGCTAGCGGAAGCATAGAGAAACTATTAAAACAGATACACTCCATTTTCCCCTACAGCATGACCGTGGAATATATGACTGCACGAATGTTGCAAATCTCTACGACTGAAGTTTTATGAAGTTGATTTTGTGTCTGATTGTATTTAAATACCTCACAACCGAGCGGATTTTTACACCAGTAAGGTAATGATAGTTCATTTGAAATAGCTACTCGTCTATTATACGCTCACTTTCTAAATAAATTCAGAAATGTTGGAGATAAGTGCTCGTTATAATTGGTATCATTGCATCGGTGCAAGTACTTGTGTATGCGTATGCGAAATTTTTCATCCATGTCGCAACCATGGCTTTGCTAACGATATATTTGCAGTATATAGGGTGACCCAGCAACATGGTTTTACTTCCCACACTAAAACGCGACGAAATAACGTAATTGAGAAAGATTCCAAACTCAAGATAGTATAACTTTTCATTTGATGTTTTATGACACGAAAGGATAATAGGATAAATTGGATTGATTCTTACTTATCTGACAGAAATAGAGCTTTTATGGGACACATTTCCTGTTGATCAAGGAGTTTCTCGGGGTCTGTTTCGGGTCTAAAATTTTTACTTTTCGTAAATGACTTATTCGAAATAATTATTTCGAACAGTAACAACGTTTATAGATGATATTGCAGTTACAGTATCTGATTTTTAAGAAATTGCAGTTTGGTGGGAAAGGAATAAGTTGATACTGAATGAAAATAAAACTACTGCAATCAACTTACACATCAGGAAAACAATACAACATCAATGAATTCAAAAGTAGCACTGCAGTTAGTGGATAAAGTGAATCTCCTTGGTGGCTGGTTTGATGGTGACCAATAAGGATTTTATGCAATGTTATATTACTTATATTATATTATATGGAATAGTTATACGCAAAAAAAACTTCAGGAAATTATTATCTGGTATATTTTGCAGAACGTTTAAATAATTTTTGAGATTTTGAGCAAAAAAAAGCATACGACACCGTGCCTGTCTCAAAACTGTGGGATGTTCTAGAAAAAAACTAGTATAATCATAACGATAATAGATGCAATAAAAGAAATATACAGAAACACGGTAGCTAAGATAAAAATAAGAAGTGAAGTGCTTATCCCCAATTTTGTTCAACATACATATTGAAGAAGGTAAAGGTATGGGGCTAACCATTGGGGATACAACTCTGTATACACTTCACCTTCACTATGCAGATGATGAGGTAGTGATTGCACAGGACATAGAAGACTCAGAGAGATGGGCAAAAAACTTGTAGAGGAATACAAAAAAAGACGCAATACGGTATCGGAAGAGAAGGGTCACCTGAGGACTTAAATCTAGATGGAGAAATAGTTAAAAACAATAAGGAATGTATATATCTAGGCTTAAAATTAACAACAATAGGACGGAATGATGCAAAAATTAAAGACAGAATAACTAAAGGTAAAAAAGTAATAGGAGCATTGAAGTCAGTGTTATGGCAGAAGAACATTAGACCTGAAACAAAAAAGAAAGTATATGATGCCATATTACGACCAGTGATTACGTATGGATCCGAAGTTTGGCAGTTAACGCAAAAACATAAGGACAACCTGAACGCAGTTGAAATGGACTTCTAGAGGAGAGCAGCAATGAAATCCAGAATGGAACACATAAGAAACGAAGAAATAAGAAGACAGATGAAGGTAGGAAGAACTTTAGTTGAAGACATAGAAAAGAAACGACTGATATGGTATGGGCACATGAAACGAATGGGAGAAGATCGACTACCAAAAAGAATATTAGAGTGGATTCCCCCGGAAAGAAGGAAGCGTGGTAGACCACCTAGAACACGGAAGCAGGGGATTACCAAGGCAATGCCAAAGATATATATATATATATATATATATATATATATATATATATATATATATATATATATATATATATATAAGGCAAAACATGTATGTAAGCATCTTCCTAGAAATCGAATGTCGGACTTCATTTGATGGAGAAAGCTACACACACAGACTGAGATTATTATACTTCAGCTTCATTGTATATAGGAATGCAGCATACGTCCTGCTGTAGATTAATCCCTTATTACTATATAAGCGGCAAACTCTGATGATATCAGTGTACGCATATTAGAGAAGGCATATTAATGAGCGGAGGTGTCATACCCGGAAATTAACGTGTCTTTAATTACGTAAGGTTGAACAATTATTGTAGCTTGTTCAAGCATCGCAGAACCACAAGTACCGTTATTATAGATGCATTCACGGAGTTCGCTACTTTGGAGGTATAGCAATTTACTTTCATTTGCTGTCAGACACTTTTTCTTTCTATCTATGACATTGGCCTTTTGACAGGGATTCTGTCTACGAATTGACCAGGTACGAGGATACCAAGGCAAATTTGTTCGTCTATAGGCTAATTTAATTTTTTATTCGAAAAGTAAGCCTGAAACAGTGCAAACACCACAAAGATGATCATTACTTCCTAAAAGGCCATTTGCGGTTTAAATTTTGATTTCATTTAAAATCATTTGAATATCAGACGTACAGTACAGAGCAAATCTAAATGAAAACGACTTCTTCAGTTTTTAAAAGAATAGCATATAAGTAGGATGAAGCCAACCTTCGTCGTCGCCATCAATATTTTTAATAAGTTGATGTCAGGCTGGAGCTCATGGTTATTAAAAGGTGTACACCACTCCAATTACGTATAATTTGATTCTACTGCCAGCCGCTCATAGACGATATGCTTCTAAAAGGTGTTCTTGTTATTGGGCCATTTGTTCGCTGTCTTGACTTCATAGCTAGTTTGTGAATCGAAGGAATGGAAAAGATTAGATACTAATCATTCATATGGGTTGATTTTGATGTTGATTTTCGAACGCAATTATAATCATGTTCCTTGTATCTTGTTGTAAATGCTCTGGCTGTTTGGCCTATATAAATAGCATTAAAGAAGGCACATTAATTCTTATAAAAACCTGACTTACAGATATCTAATTCTTTCTCTTTTGCATAGACTAAATATGATATTAAGGTAGTAGCTGATCTATTAGCTATCTTCATTTGATTATCATAAATTTGTTTATATTGTTTTGGATACCTTATTACAAATGCTTCCAAAATATGTACAAAGTAGTGTATTGTTTTGTTTCCTGTTGTGTGTAATATGGATATATGTTCCTAATAGCTATTTTGTATAGTTTTTTATTTATGCAGGACCACTATTTTTAGATTAAAATCATTATTATAAGCCATTTGTTTAATAATTCCGATTTCCGATCTTACTCGCTCCATGGTAAATTCAAAGCTCTATGTACCATCGAGTTATATGCAGCTAATTTATGATTCATAGGATAGCATCTACCTGCGGGAATTGTTGTATCTGTTGTGTTGGTTTCCTATATATAATATTTAAAAATTCAGTTTGACTTGATGTCTGATTATATTTAAGTCTAGAAAATGAATTGAACCAGACAATTCTTCATCTACAGTATATTTGATAGTATTATGAATGGAATTTATGTACTGCAGGAAGTCTGTTGATTCATTATCATTTCCTTTAAAACATTCAATGATATCATCTACATTGATAAAACGCAATGAATGATTTGTTATATTCTTGATAAGAAGTTCAAACAGGATGCAAACTGAAGTAATGTTCCTTCTCTCTGTATACCTGTGTATAATCAGGGAATCTTCAGTATTGTTTCCAATGTTGTCAACAAATTGGATGACCAATTTGTTGACATTTAAGGTTTGAAGTAAATGATTATGACAGGTAAAAGTCTTACTTTGTTTTGGCGATGTTTAGATAGAAATATATAAAAAATTAAATTTGAAATTTCAGGAATTGGTGTGTACTACCGTCATTTGATTAATTAGTTCTTGTTTGCGCTCTACCTCCGGGAAAAATTTTGTTGGCCAAGATCAATTATGGGCATCATAAATTGCCTCTTTCATACATGCACATACTTGAAAATGTAAGGAAATATGTTGAGACTGTTATTTTCAGCAAAAATACTATAATATAATGAACAAAATGAAATAAATAGATTGACCAAGTACACTACACGCATTCATACTCTTTATGGCAGGTGGCAGATGGCAAATATTTCATTGTAGGTTATAATGGAATTATATAGATTCGCATTAAGAATCTCGTCTCCCAATCCGTCCGAGTGCTGATTTTAGGTGAACTCCCCTAACACCAGCTTTCTTCCAAAATTCATATTGCGTGTGTTGTTCAGATTTATATTCCAGTGCCAGTATTTCAGATCAGTAAATATCTCTGGACATGTTTCTGTGACAGGTCATTCATTGGATATTACCTACAGAGCTGTTAGTGAAACGAGCTCAGTAGATGCGAACAGCGCGCAGTTTGGAGTTTGGAAGAATGATGGTTTCTAGAAGGATATACCTAACATCAGCACTTGGACTGATTGAGAGACCTAGTAATATCTATCTTCTTTCGATACGTAAACGTCTGGATAAATAATTGAACATATTTTATCCGCACCGCTGATCGACATACATTTCTCTAAAGGAGCATAAAATACTTTTTGGTATTTTCAACTTATATATATTTTCGCATACGTCTTGCCGATAAATATCAATATTTCATTCAAGATTCTTTTGAAGTCAACAAACCAGCATAATCTACGTATTGGTCTTTATTAGTTTACAAGATACCACAAGAAACTATCACATGTGGAAAAAAAGAAATTTGTACATTCGAAAAATTTCAATCCCCATGATAATTTTTTTGCACACCATAAAATGATAAGGATTAAGGAACTTGAGAAGCGTATAAAGGCTTAGTTCGAAAATGACACATTCCATAACTGGTTACATAATATTTAGTTATTGTTAAGTACTAAGTTTATGTTTGCATGTCTCTAAGATCAGTGAGGGTAGCTGTGGAATATATGAATGATAAAACAGTTCTAATGAAAGTATTTTTCGGCGCGGGCAAACAAATGTAAAACTATCAAAATTACCGAAGTAACATATTTGATTAAAATTTGATCCTGTATTGAGTCAATATATAAACTGACGGGAAATGGCTAATGTGGCATTCAGGACGCCACTGGCCAATAGTTGTTCGGTAACCTAAGGGTTTATGTGTGCCTTGAAGCTATTATAAAATCTATCACGGATTGTCATCGGATATATCTTTCTATCTGTTCATAGGGTTATTAAATTTTTATTGCATAACCATGCGTGCGAGGAATATTTATAACAGCTTTTAGAGATGTAAATCCATGTATAAGCTTGGATTCAGATACGTTGAAATCTTGGAAGAGAACGTTTAAAGGAAAAAGAAAAGGTTTGGCTGACTTTGCCTTGGTAAGGAAATCAATTTTTGCGGATGCAGATTCACTCGTTAGTCGAGGGAAATTAGAATTACTCATTTTCAGGTATGTTTCGATGATTATCAAGTGATCTGAATACGCAAGTTTGATAATAGGTAGATGCTAAAATCCTTATTGTGTACGTCATATATGATTCCTGACAGGACAGGAGAACCACATTTGATAATCACCTGAGCAATACCTAACTAGGAAGCTGATCGGCATAAATTTCACCCTTTTAGCCCTTAGCTACTACAAACAAACGGCATAAAAATTGCATTGTCCGCGCTATATGCAGACAATACTACTGGTAGTAGCAATGGTGAAGAGGTAATGAAAGGTCATCTTGTCTCACTACTATTTCAGTAACTACTGATACAAATAACTACTTATAATTGATATAAAATGAGTCACGACAATTTAGTGGTGGCGAAACTGCTACCAGGCAATTCAAAAAGCAAAACCCTTCAAGCTTCTGATGGCCAGTTCCATTTATGCAGTGCCGTTTAACCTCAGTCAATGTTATATCAAAAAGAAAAAGATCTAGAAATGTCTCACGGTTTTTGGAACTCTATTAAAATTTAACTATAAAGTGTTTTTGAGACTTTCATTTCTAGGAACACTAAATTTTGGTTTGTCTAACGTGTACTAATATTGTAATAAGTCTCAAGCAATTATGTATAATGAACCCAATGACAAAAATGCCTCTAGTTTCACAATTGTTAGAATCAAACTAAAGGTAATCATTTTCTGGAAACGTAGCCATACTGATATCTGTCTTTTCAGCCATTACATTAAGCCGTGGAAATTACCGGTTCCATTTACTTGACCATTTTTTGTTACCTCATATAGCATTCAAAATGATCCGGAAAATTATGAAATTTTTAATAGAAAATTAAAACATTTTATGACGTCAATAAAGATGACGAAAATCCATGTCACTCATTTCCTTTGGTCTGTCTGTTTGCATCATTTTTGTAACCGCGTAGACTCAGCAACCGCTCGAGATTCCAAACATGTTTGGGGGAAGTTTAACGGGCTCAAAATTTTGGAAAGCATTGTAGCTCCATTCTTAGGCCAACCTAATCCTACCGCATCGATACAAGACATCAATGATAAATAAAACATATTCGATTTTTCAACCGCGCTCTCACGTGAAGGGAGGACGTGATACTATAGTGATTCACCATAAAATTCTATGTGACTTCATTATGACGGACAATGATGTTTTAGCCAGCAGAATACGGATTTGCTATAAGGTACACCTGACTGAATTATAATTTGACCGGCTTATGCTTCTAAACATATAATTTATAGCATATATTTTGCATCCTGTACTTTTCCTTTTTTTAATTGCCTTCTGTGTGGCTTCGTTTATACCACCAAGAGTGATTTGTTTTGTATATATCTCGTTCACCGGTTATTCCACAGAACCTCATATTCGAGAGCAAAAGCTTCTATCCATCATACATTTTTTTTTACGTATTCTAATGCGGTTAATCGATATGCCAAATACGGTCAGTGGATCTTTTATCCTAGGCTACAAGAAAAAATAGAAAATTTGTGATATGACAGAAACCTGAACATTCTCTATATATCATGAAAGCATACGAAACAAATTAAAAGCCAAATCGGCATGCCTTAACATGCATTAACCTCAGTGATGATATGCTTTGGGCATTTGGCAGGTTACACTTAAAAAATACACAGCACAGATGGTTAGATACCCAAAAATACCAATGAATCTTCAAAATACTTCTGTAGAGTGATCAATTTATCAAAAATATATCCCTATAACAATAATAGCAATCCTTTGAACTATGAAAGTGATATTTTCGGTTTATATATTGATGATAAGCTTAACTTCAGAGTCCATTGTGATCATCCTATTTCACAACTTAAGGCTCTTTCTTATATGTTTCGGAAGTACTCTCAGAAACTCAGCTGGTAGCCAAATATTATTGTCTTGTGGAGTCAGGAATGAAATATGGTATTTGTTTTTGGGGCTGCTCTCCAGCATCACAAAATGTTTTTTTTGGGCAAAAGCGAATTGTTAGGTCAGTGGCTGCTACACACAGCTGTGAAAAGCTTTTCAGTTAATATGAACTTCTAACGTTACCTTCTCTGGTGATTTTCGAGTGGGCTTTATATGTATACAAAAATAAAATCAAATTATTCTGAACAAAGATCTGCATAGTATAACCACCAGGCAGAGTAACAATATTTATACCGATTTTTCTAAATATGTGATTGGTAGCAAATCACCAGATATACTTGGACCCAGAATATCCAATAGACTGCCCAAAAAGTTACAGAACATAACAAATCTATATCACTTCAAATATTCTTTGAAAGAATCTTTATGGGATAAATGTTTGTATAATGATATGTGGTCTTATTAGTGTGTAAGCTGTTTTGTATGCATGCTTCTATTCCGTAAATATAAATTAACATTCTATAAATTTGACGATTCCTATACCAAGTGTAATTTGTCAGAAGGAAAATAATTACTATTATTATTATTTGGAGATATATGTTGCGGTTTCGTTAAGGTTGTCTTAGATATCTACTTATGAACCTGCCTTAGTGCTTCCTTCCATCAGTTGACAGCGCCTTAATTACATTGTATTCAGCATGACGTATTATGAAATATTTCACTCGGCACTGTCAACTGCGTCAACTATCGCTCACAACTAACATCAGATGAAGGGACTCGAATAAAAATCCCCAAAATGATTCACGACAATCTTTCTGCAGCGCAAGTTCGAAATAGAGCAGAACAATCTCGATTGACGTGTCTTTTACATAAAATGGAGAAAGAAAAAGAAAATGAGATGCGTGAACTGAATTGTAGGAGGAAACAGTTTAGAGCTAGGTATTCAAAGTTGAGTCTACCCAGCCACTATTCAAAAGAGGTAATAGTCAAAGATTTCATTTAAAGGCATTCTATTCCTCAATTCACGCATGGCCTGTATCGCTCATTGAAAATAATAAATTTAATATTTTCGTATTTCATCCTAGCTTTTAGTAAAATTTGAGAACGGAATTATTTTTCATTTATGATCACTTCTTAGGTTTGTTCCGTCATATTTCATTCAATTGCGTTGTTGAATTTCGTGAAATAGTAGTTCGGGATATTTTTAAAATATCTTGCATATTTAGTGTGTGTAGTAATTTTTCACGGAAATTTATGAACACCATCAAAAATATCTGAATATACATTTAGATTTATTATTTTTCAGAGTATCTTCAAACTAGATAGTGCTGAAAAAATTTGTACATGTATTTTTATCGATTTGCAGAGTTAATTTCTCCGAAAAAATATAAATGAATTGCAGTTACCACAGAAAGCTCTCACTTTTGCCAAATTTACTTATAAACTTTAATGTATGAATAAATCGCAAATATTTTTCTTGAAATTTTATCCAAACCACTCCTAATTTGAAAACAATGATGGGGAATCATAGTTCACAATCTTACCACCATTCTGTGACACAAAATATGTAGTTATATTTTGTAGTACATGTGTACAAGTCTCAGTCACATTACATTTTCATATTAGAGTTTCAAAAAATAATGTCATATATTCGGTACTACTCACACACGAGCATGAATCGATTTAAAATTGTGCGCACATAAGAAATTTGGACACCCTCGAGGATGCTATGGATTCATGAAATATGAGTGTCTAAAAAACGAAATCCCCATAAATTGGCTAAGTAACCCTGAACAGGTTCAAACCTTACCAAACCTTCAAAAATAAATTTAAAAAATTTAAGACCACAGCTAGAGAAGCAACATGTATAAACACTTATCTATCTGTACCAGATATGGAAGTCCCAAAACAAGTTTGAGATCTCCCCTTTTCCCCATCCAGTACCAAACATTTTCATGGAAAATCATCAACAGTTTCGAGGGCATCCAAAAACGATTTTTGAGTTTTCTTTCTTTGATGATAACACTGCTATTGAACCGATTATCAATAACTGCAATTTTCCTGGATAGACAACGACGATGACTTCTCCCGTTTTTTTAGTTTGTGTATGATAGAGTAATTATTTACGCTGCAAACAGATGAAAACCTTCAGCATTTGTATTTCAGTGTTTTTGAGGAAGAAGAAACTAGTAGTACATTTTTTTAGTAGCTATGGCCACAGCTTTTATATATTTAACCTATTTTTGGTAACCGTATAAAGGTATGAGGTTACCAAAAATAGGCGGTAGATAGGTTGATAGAACATACAAGTGCATTATATTTTCTTTCCTTGTACGTCTCATGGTCCTTAATCCAAATTAATTGTATATGAATACGGAATAAAATTATGTTCCGGCTGCCTAATGCAAATTTTACTTTTTGTCATATTTGAGAATAGTATTAGCCGCTAGAATTGCCAATTGATGGAAGCTGGTGTACTAAAATAAGGTACGTTGTTTCTCCCTCTAACATTTTTATTGGGATTACTGAACTGGATTGCATAATTTTATGACTTCACAAAGATCAATCCATAATAATAACTATCCGTCTCGACATCTATCAAATTAATTTTAAACATTCAGACGTCACTTCAATTTTCACTTTCTACAGATTATAGGTTGGTATAACAACCTGAGCACAGACGGAATCTTCATTATTATTCATTGGAAATTTGGCACGAAAAAGTGATGGATTGCCTCAGACGGTAGTAATGTAGGGATGTACAATGCTCGGGAGGATCGAAGTACAGGCATCCACCAGTTGACCATACATTGCTATTTCCATTTCGTTATTTATGGTAGTCCAGTTTACAAGAGGGTCCCATTATTTTCGTCGTTTAAATAACATTCGATAATAATCTGTAAATCAAACCATAATATGAGTTAATCTTGTACACTCTACTGACCGCTAATTGAAACCTGATACGATTCACCGAATACTTTTACTAACGTTTCGGCTGCCTTAGCAGATAAAATACAATATGAAATAAATAACTATTGTACTATAGTATAGGCAGCCGAAATGATAGTGATCGTATGTGGTTTTAATTAGTAGAGATAACCTCAGTTGAAATAAATAGGGGAAGGTGTATTATTAAGTACCTAAGTAAAACAAACTCGGTAGGTATTTGTTTTTTTTATCTTTTAGGCGTATCGTATTACATTCAATGATTTTCAACATATTGCTTCACATACGTTAAACAGATTTAAGCTCGATAGATTTAAAGAGTCGATAATTATTGTTTTATAATTATTGTTTCAATGGATATTTCGATATTTTCAACTACATCTAAAACCTTGATAGGTATATATTTGAATAGAATTGATGCAACAAAATTAATTAATATATCAACCATATAACAACGAATTCTACATCTTGAGGGTCACTTTCGATCTAATTTTTAAGTCTATAAATTGACTCGCATGAAAATTAAATGACAAATACTGAAATCTAGAAATCTTACATCCCTACAGTCATGTTTCTTTTGAGAATAGACGATTCACGGACACACCAACAATAAGAGCAAGAATGCAATACCATCAAAATTCGGGCCAGTGCGTTTTGCCCATCTTGTGTTTCATTAAATTCGGTTGACTAGCTTGATAGACATAATCTTCTGTCAGGCATGACAAACTACCTACCTACCTATGAATTAGCAGTGTTGTATCGCCCGTCTTCACTGAAGTTATTCGCATTTGCTATGGTTGGACATACACAAAATATTTTCTCTTCATAAAAATGTCATCATGCTATCAATTACTTTTTTGCAAATAATTAACCAACCAATATGTATTTTAAAACATATAGTGCTTTGTAGTCGAACTATATTTTTCTGGTTGATCATGGAAAATGGGTTACTTATATTATTTTATTGCAATTATAAAAAAATTCATAAAAATTAAGTTGACTAGCAATTTGAAATGGTGTAGTTCTGCTCCAAAATAGGGTACTGAAAATGTTCTGTTTGAGTTTTCAGTATTCTCTCTCGATTTCTGGTTGTTTAATAACTGATAAAACACAAAAGCCATAGAGAAAAACTCAGAATCACCTTATATTTATTCACCTCAATTTATTAAATTTCAATTTCTGTATATGATTATATCATTGTTCTCAGATAAACATTTTATCAAATGGAAAATCCATTCACTTACGGCAGTGTGACTTTGCAAACAGGAAAACGTATTCAAAGTTCGTTTCTGTGCATTCCCAACTTGTTTATGATGACAACCATCTTACTTGGCTTCTCAAATGAATTCGAATGCCAGAATGTATCAATATATTTAACATATGCTTCTTGTAGCTATATATAAAAATGAAATTATTTCTGCTGTTCAATTTCTACAGCTTCCCATATCCCACACATACAAGAAAGGTTAGAAAACCTGGCTTGAAAGTCACATTCTAACCACTAGTATTTCTTCTCGAACATTTCTTGCTGAAATTAATATTTTACTTTAGAGGAAGTGTATGGCGAGCCATACCAATTAACATAAGGTAAATAAAACAAATCAAACACAAGCTGTCAGTTACATCAAGTCATGGATAACGAATCACCACCAAAATCATACTTATTTAAATTTTTAGCTTGTTCGCGCAGACAGTTATTTTTATATCTTCAAGTTTTTTTTCAGACGTCCGACGTGAAAATGCATGATATCCATAACCCAGGATTTTGCTATAGAAGAAATGGTGACCAGAAGATCGTCGATCAAGTGAACAGTGTACCATCCATGGCTTATAAGGTAACAGAATTGTTGCACGTTTTTCAGATTTTTTATTTTGTTTCGCCCTCTACTCAATATATTTTAACAGAAACAAGAGAAAGAAGATATGTAAGAGATGTAATTTTTTCCGTTATATCTATTCAAATACAAATAGCGTGATCTTTTTAGTTACAGCGATCTTTGAAGTAGTTTACTCACTGTTTTGAATTTGATGAAATTTTATACTAAAAAAATAGATTGTGTGGTTTTGATTACAGTTCAACTATAAGTTAACGATTGAATCTCTTATTTTTAAGTGTTAGGACCTTGGACTTCGTAAGTAGTCAATGGGCAGCGCCATAGTGCGCCATGAACGATTGACTAATCAAATTAAAGTCAACTTTTGAAAAATACATCAAAAAATAAAACAAATTCAGTAAGTCTTTTCTGTACGTAGCTTAGTTTTTTAATGCTGGATAAAGTTGCCAATAGAACTAATTCTTCTCGAGAAGGTTAGTATGCCTTAAAACCATATTTTTATTGCTCGAATTGGAATATTCAAACAACATACCTACATAAAATGTTGCTCGGTAATGTAGAATAATATCTATGCAGAAAGAAGTTTGTTAAAGAATCATCAATAAACGTCAATGATATATTTCATTGTAGGAAGACAACAACTAACGTATTATTCTATAAATGCAAGACCGGATGATACATGAAAAGTCAACAGAAACGGACCAAACTCAATAACATTGCATAATTGTATTGCTTGTATATTGTGTCAGAGCAACAGATAATTGCGACCTCACCTCAAAAACTCTTTTAAAAAGAAGCTTTCACTCAATGATGTGCTAAAAATAATAAAATAAACTGTTCCTTCAAAACTTTTCCTATCAATTTATAATGTCATTACATAATTTATATGATATAAAAAGCTTGTCGCAAGATTTATGTACTCGTAATTACTTAGTTTGAAAATTTTAAAAATTAAAATCAATAAGATCAAGTTATTTAATTTACTTGTTAATCTACACAGGTAAATCTCGTGACAAGCTTTTATATCATAAACATTGTGTGATGACATTATAAGTTGATAGTAAAAGTTTGTTTTTAAAAAGGATTTTATACTTTTAATTTGTTTTTCACTTTTTAGTTATCGCTGGACCGATCTGCATAAACCCCAGTACATCAAAACTTCACGATTGGGGCAACGGAGTTTATGATCGCCGTCTTTTTTTAACGTCATTCATATTCTCAGCAAGTCCTTTCATTTGATATCCATATTGTAGCAGTGCACTAAAAATAGCCAATCCGCCATCTTGGGTGTTCCACCATATTGGATTCAGAGTGACGTCGCTCTATTTTTTGAATCATTCTTTGCAGGACCTTCCATTTCATACCCATATTGTAGCAGTGCACTAAAAATAGCAAATCCGCCATCTTGGGTGTTCCACCATATTGGATTTAGAGTGACGTCACTTTATTTTTTAAGTTATTCTGAGCAGGACCTTCTATTTGATACCCATATTGTAGCAGTGCACTAAAAATAGCCAATCCGCCATCTTGGGTGTTCCACCATATTGCATTCAGAGTGACGTCGCTTTATTTTTTAAGTCATTCTTTGCAGGACCTTCCATTTCATACCCATATTGTAGCAGTGCACTAAAAATAGCCAATCCGCCATCTTGGGTGTTCCACCATATTGGATTTAGAGTGACGTCGCTTTTTTTCTAAGTTATTCTGAGCAGGACCTTCCATTTGATACCCATATTGTAGCGGTGCACTAAAAATAGCCCATCCACCATCTTGGGTGTTCCACCATATTGGATTTAGAGTGACGTCAATTTATTTTTTAAGTTATTCTTATCAAGCCCTTTGATATCCATGTTGTAGGAATGCACTAAAAATAGCAAATCCGCCATTTTGGGTGTTCCACCATATTGGATTTAGAGTGACATCACTTTATTTTTCAAGTCATTCTTAGCAGGACCTTCCATTTCATACCCATATTGTAGCAGTGCACTAAAAATAGCCAATCCGCCATCTTGGGTGTTCCACCATATTGGATTTAGAGTGACATCACTTTATTTTTCAAGTCATTCTTAGCAGGACCTTCCATTTCATACCCATATTGTAGGAGTGCACTAAAAATAGCCAATCCGCCATCTTGG
This sequence comes from Bruchidius siliquastri, assembly GCA_949316355.1. Lineage (NCBI taxonomy): Eukaryota > Metazoa > Arthropoda > Insecta > Coleoptera > Chrysomelidae > Bruchidius > Bruchidius siliquastri. Next base: position 41,196,185 of record OX438529.1, read on the forward strand.
GTGTTCCACCATATTGGATTTAGAGTGACATCACTTTATTTTTCAAGTCATTCTTAGCAGGACCTTCCATTTCATACCCATATTGTAGCAGTGCACTAAAAATAGCCAATCCGCCATCTTGGGTGTTCCACCATATTGGATTTAGAGTGACGTCACTTTATTTTTCAAGTCATTCTTAGCAGGACCCTCCATTTCATACCCATATTGTAGGAGTGCACTAAAAATAGCCAATCCGCCATCTTGGGTGTTCCACCATATTGGATTTAGAGTGACGTCACTTTATTTTTCAAGTCATTCTTTGCAGGACCTTCCATTTCATACCCATATTGTAGCAGTGCACTCAAAATAGCCAATCCGCCATCTTGGGTGTTCCATCATATTGGATTTAGGGTGACGTCGCTTTATTTTTCAGGTTATTCTTAGCAGGACCTTCCATTTGATACCCATATTGTAGCAGTGCACTAAAAATAGCAAATCAGCCATCTTGAGTGTTCCACCATATTGGATTTAGAGTGACGCCGCTTTATTTTTTAAGTTATTCTTAGCAGGACCTTCCATTTGATACCCATATTGTAGCAGTGCACTAAAAATAGTCAATCCGCCATCTTGGGTGTTCCACCATATTGGATTTGGAGTGACGTCGCTTTATTTTTTAGGTTATTCTTAGCAGGACCTCCATTTGATACCCATATGGTAGCAGTGCACTAAAAATAGCCAATCCGCCATCTTGGGTGTTCCACCATATTGGATTTAGAGTGACGTCACTTTATTTTTTAAGTTATTCTCAGCAAGCTCTTTGATATCCATGTGTAGCAGTGCAATAGGAATAACTAGTCTGGGTGTTTCGCCATATTGGATTAAGAATTACGTTAGACAGTTAACTATGCATGGGTGAAGTACAGCACCAACCAATAATTTCTATATACCTACCTCAGGAACTACTCATCTTTGCAGCAAATTCACGAACTAGTATTCACGGAAGGCGAGGTAGACATTGAGAAGATCTTATGCCTTCATCTAATTTCGGTGCACAGGAGTGAGACACTCACACCTCCAAAGAAGAAGAATATAATGTGCAAAGAAAACTCGCCGAAGGAAAGGCTAATAGAAAGGTCAAAAAGGGGATATACCAGCTACGAGAAAGTAAACGTAGTGCTACCGTTATACACTCTCGGTAAGTAACTAACTTTTATGTAATAGCAGCCAGGTGATGCTGGATGTTCAATCAGCTTTATTAAGGTAAAAGAACGTCTTAGGTGTTTTATATTAATTCCTATATAAAATGCCTACTAATGGAAATACAATGTATTAAAATCGAAATTTTTCGCGATTACAATACTTCCTTGTCACTCGACGTGGGATGTAAAATTACTTCTGTTTTGACAATCTCTTGAAACGTACTTCGGTAGTCGTTGTTACGCAATAATAAAAACCCATCATTTCCATTTGTGTATTCAAATGACAAAAGAAATGCGGGTTCATTGGCCGACATTGAATGATATCCTGTCAACTAGGAGCGCATATGGTATTTTGTGTGTGGGTTTTCTAGATGAAAGTCTTTTGTTGTTCGAGTCCCAAAGGCATGTCTAATTAATTCTGTACGTCTATCCAATTAATAATTTCGTAATGAATTTGTTGACAATCTGGATTGCACAATAATGCTGTACATCGCTCCCCAAGGTAACATACCAACTAGTAATTCAATGTTTATTTTAGTTGCAAGATATGACAAATGAACTTTTCTATAAAATTTACCAAAAAGTTTTCAAAGCGCTTATACGAGCAAAATGGGCACAGGTTTTTAGTTCAAGAATTACCTATAGTATATTGTATTACGGTAGCATACGTTTATATAGGTAGAATAGTTTTTTTGGAGTTATTTAGTCCCATAATTATCCCTTAAGGACAAGTTTAAGTGTACTGAAGTATCAGGCGTAACGAATGTCTATAACTGGCTCTGAAATTTTATGAGAGGGATTACTTTAGCAATTACAAAGCTATTCGGTGAATAATATCAGTTATCGAGTGCCTTAACTACTTCAATTACCTGCACTTTTACAATATAATAGAAAATCATCAACATTCGGTCGGAATTGGTATTGTAGATTCGCCATAATTTCATCATTTTTCGCTAATTTCACACAACCAAGCGCTTCAGTACTAATCAATGTGAGGTGATAAAATTCTGATATGATGCAGTCTTAGTGGCCCTCGATATTACGAGTTTATAAATGATAACTGTAATTTTTAACAGCTCCTTTCAAGTATAATATTAATAGAAAATAATTTTTGAGTAAATTCTTTCTATTAAAGGGTTAATTTACAACGTACTGCAGGTGCGAAATTTTGATGATATGTTTGGTTTCCAGAACCCATTAAAATCGGAGCAGTTGGCCATTACACCTCTCCCCCGGTTATAAACGACGGAAGACTTGCTGCCAGATTGTTAGTGAACGACAAGATTAGAGAGCTTCTGAGATTTGTGATCAATGGCTTAGAAACATCTAATGTGGAGAAACTTAAGCACATGTCCGATGTGGCCCATGACGCGGAATATATTAAGGATCTGCTGTTAGATAAAAAGAATCTGAACTTCATTGAAAGCCTTGCGGAGCTACCATTAGTGACAAGGTATCTAACTGTTGTTTGAAACTTGTAGACAAGGTGGATTTATCAAAAGTTTGATTTCGGACTTCCATTGTCTATAAAATTTTGAGTATCACGACGTTTCGATTGATGTGCTATCTTCAATCGTCTTCAGGTGAACTGGCGAACACGTTCCTTTCATGCCTATTTATACCCCGTCCGGTGACGTGTCGTTGTGCGCGGTCTGTTCTGATTGGCTCCCGATGCGCGGTATTCCGGTCTGCTGACGTGGCTGTTTGTCGGTCATTGTTTGTTGTCTGGTCCAGTTGTAGTCTATTGATCTTTTTTATGATCTGATGATAATCTGGAATAGCTGACCACGCATGGACGGAGCACCATAAAATAGCTTGGGACGACGCTAAGGTTATTGCCAAGGAACCGCATTGGTATCGAAGGAAATTCAAGGAGGTGGCATTCATCACCAACAACAGCAAAGTGTACAGCAAACCCAGCGTAGACATTAAACCAGTCTGGCAGCCACTCATAAAAAAGATCAATAGACTGGACCAGACAACAAACAATGACCGACAAACAGCCACGTCAGCAGACCGGAATACCGCGCATCGGGAGCCAATCAGAACAGACCGCGCACAACGACACGTCACGGGCGGGGTATAAATAGGCATGAAAGGAACGTGTTCGCCAGTTCAGCTGAAGACGATTGAAGATAGCACATCAATCGAAACGTCGTGATACTCAAAATTTTATAGACAATGGAAGTCCGAAATCAAACTTTTCACAAGGTATCTAGTTGTTTTTCATATAAATACTATACAAATTATGTACAGAGTATCACAACGAGCAGGAAAGCAGTTTTATGAGGAAATTATCAGTGATATCTTTAAACTGCTTCCATTTCAAAATTGATACACCGGTGTATTCTTAAATTATTTAGGCATATCTATATATAGGCTAAGACACAATCTCTTCTTATATCACATGTTTTCTAAATAGAATACCCTTCATTTCGTTGCATATCTGAATAGATCCTCCGAAAGCAATAGGAACGATATAATATATGACTTTTGACTGATACTCAAATCATAAAAACTTCAAAGAGTACATTCCTTCAGAATCCAATTCAAACAGGAAATATATTAAACATCGTCGCAATCAAACTACTTTAAAGGTTTTGTAGTAATCTAATGCTGCCAATATACCTGCATCTTTTATTGTGCCCTTTTTGATTTTTCGATAACATAAAAGCATTTTCAGGATTGTAGATTAGTTCAGATCAAGTTTTTTTATGTAATATAACATAGCCATAGTGAACAGCAAATAGGCCAATTAGCTGAGTCTAAATAGAGCGAAATCTTAATGGAAAGGTCGATCTGAAACTCGTAATAAGGTACAAAAAGCAAAAAACATCTAGCCTGAGGACCTACGATATACTGAAGATATACTTTCAGTACATGGCATGGTTATCGTCAAGTATATATTTTTAATTTTATGATTAAAATAACAATATCTGAAATAAATTCTGTAGCTCAAATGATATTTATTGCTGAACAATCACCAGCAGTTGGTCCAAATTGTACACAGCATTGTTCGGCATTTCTAGTTGAATAGCAACAATTTACTCTCTGGTACAGTGTTCTAATTCTTCCAGTAATATCCAGTTATTGAAGCGACTATAATTCATCATTTTGCTAGCATATCGATTTATTAGGATTATATGAGTTTGTAGTGTACTCCTTACCACAAATAAACACCCTCACTTTATGATGGCCCCATATTTGTATCGTTGATACTAAGTAACTATCATACGTATAATTACTTTCAGGTTAACAGCACGTGTCAAAGTCAAAATTGTCCCATTACACAATCCTCAATATGTAACAAGTTTCTCGTTGCAGCTGCGAATCATTCGTGCTCACTCCCCCATTCCGCATTAAATCTACCGAATTATTTATCAAAACCTCCACTGGCGCACTGGAACGCATCATCAATCAGTTTCGTCACGATGTCCTGCAGTTACCCTCGAGAAATATTCTGATAACCCAATCGACGCCGAACCAGATTGATACAGTGCTGAAGAAGAGCCCAAGCTCTTGGTCGGCGCCAAACGAGAAAGTCGCTGCTTGCAAGTCCATTGATAGGGATATGAGTATGGGGTCATCTAAGGACTCAATAGAGAGAGATGAAGGTACCTATATACCTATAGAAAAAATATTTTCACGACTAGATTAAGCAATAATAATAGTAGTAGTAGTAGTTCTTTTTAGGGAGGGGGGAAGCTTTTATAGCTGAAGTGTGGGAGTCTCCACCGGCTACCACTATCGTCAATATTACACAGTAGTAGTAGCTACTACACCCGATGGCATACCTACTAAAACCCAAACCTCCGAGCACCAACCGCCACCGCGGATCTGTTTAACAAAGTACTTCACGATGGCGGCTTTGTAGCCGGCGCCTACAATCAGGTTTGCCAATGTGAACTACCTTTATAGGCATCTGCCGTAGCTAGCGACTGAGCTCAGGCTCACTGTTGCGTATAGCTCGTCATGTCACTATAGCAAACTGTTTTAATTGATTGAACGGATTTATTGACGAACTATATAAAGAGCAGTGTAGATCTATGTGTGTATAATATGTAAAGATAAATTATCTCTTTCCGTGTCGAGAGCCTCAAGGCAAGTCCCACACCCTGTGACCGTTAACCTCTCATCCCTTGTTCCCTGCGACCCCCTCTGGAGCGTCTTCTTTCGTAGGTGGTGGTACCGGCAGTGTTGTCGGATGTACAAAACTCACCTATACCAGTATGGACCAGATCCCTGTAGGCGGGCACTATTGCCAGCGCTTATAATCAGGCTCGCATGTTTTGGGCCACCTGCTGTAGGCCCTTTCCTTGATTTGTTCTCCCGTAGAACCATCTCTACGAATCCCGCCGCAGCATTCCAATTCTATGGGGATCGAACCATGCAGCTCACTATGGTATCTGGCGTAACAACTTTGGTTAGAGTCATCATCATTGATGCTCTCCACACGTTCCACCTTTCCCAGGTAAAGAACGTGTGATCTGGTCCATCCACTGCACCTGTACAATAAGTGCAGTTAGGCGAGTCGAGCAGAACCCTCTTTTGCAGGTAGCTGTTGAAGTGACCGTGTCTCGACAGAAACTGGGCGAGATAAAAGTCGTAGTAGTAGTGTAGTAAAAGTTTTTGTTCTTTGCGGCGACTGAGGAGTCCTGCCCCAGTAACAAACCTCTGCACGCGACCTTCTGCCCTTCGGAAACCCATTAGTATTACTTCTTGGGTGCGGGTCGTCTCATTTCTCTTTCGGTTCCTACATTTCGCTCCTTTTCAGTTATACTATATGCCTGGCCTGGTTTTGACAGCATTCCACGCTTCCTCAGACTTCATCATTACTGTTATCACGTTCTTGGCTGGGATCCTAGTTCCAAAAGCTTTATTGCAGGTTTCACTGTAGGTACTCTTGCCAACTGTGTCCGCGGCATCGTCAGTCATTTCGCAGTACTTACATGCAGAGCTTATAGCAATACCGATCTTCTGAAGGTATCTGTTAAAACATCCATGCCCATTAGGGTATTAACCAGCTGTGTTAGCCAAAAATCCTCATGGCTACTGATGCACCACATGCTTTCGACTGGTACAAAATTTCATTGCGTCAGAATGAAGTGCAAGGTTCAGCACAGTAACTTCTGTACTATGACAAAATAATGTTTATTTTTTGCCTCATGCCTCTTTTAATATTTAAATGTAGCACCTACTACATGAGCTTTATTTGTATGCCAGCTCGTAGGGAGAGTAGGCGCTCTTCACAGAATTTCATATTGAAGAATATCAGAGATGCGTCTAAAGTAAAAAGAATAGAATACGATGACAGTGATGAAAATATATTTATGAGGTCTGAGAGAAGACCGTCCACCTACAAAGCACCTGCACCACCAAGTACTATAAGGTTGTCAGATATAAGAACAGAAGAATCGATGAATATATCAGGATTAGATCTGAAGTTATCAATGCTTAGCTCTTTCATTAGTGAAAAAATAGAAAGAGAAGATACAGAGGACGAGGAGGAAGATGGGGAAGAGAGGTAATACCATAACAGTATTTTGCATAGTATCGTTTCTAAAGTGTTATTCTAAGTCGATACTATCGATTGTCTTTGAATATCAATAAATTCTCAACCGGGAAAAAATTATATATATACATGTGGTTTGTGAGGTCGCTCAGTATATCCAATGCAATTACGAAATCCGAATTGTTTTATATTCACATGCCTATGTGATGTGAAAATGCAAGTCCACACATACATGGAAAAATAAACACAATTAATAATAGACAAGGGTTTCCTTAAACCTAAGTTCATTATTCGATGATCAACTTCACCACCACTAATATACCTAGTGGTCTAATCCACAATATAAAATTTACCAGATCAAGGGTGTCGCCAAAGGGGGCCAAGGGATGCAGCTGTCTTCTTCCCTTAAATCTCAAAACTAACAGTTATTCAAAAAAATATTCAAAAAATTACGTAACAATTACAAAACCGATAACATGCTAACGATGTATCTAACTCAATCAAAAATATAGAAGATTGTATTGCGAGACTCTCAAATTTGTATTATTTTTGAATAAAGAGCTATGTCACGAAATTAATATATTAATAGATTAATACCTAAAATGCTGCCAGCTAAGAAGATGGAGGGATGTCCAATGCTTGAGTCATCTTCCATCAAGCTTTTGGAAATAAAGATGACGAAAAACGAGACCTGACATGATCGTGTTGTCGGCCTTGCTAAGTGGATACTTTTTAAGACAATTACTTAGGTTACGGTCACAGTGACCAACTCGAGAAACTCTGCATTTTTAGTCATTTACCCGGTGCGAAATACCTAAATATGAAAATTCTTCAACTCATTCAGGTGTCGCCCTCTATGGGGACGCCCATTAACATCTTACGAAGCCAAAGGTCCTAATACCTGGACTTGAAGCGGCACCAGATGTCCCTTACGACATCTGTCAACTAGGGTGAAATGACTTATGGCGACATCCCTTGTCCTTCGTAAACATTTTTGCGATGTTCTGTTATCTCGACTCATTCAAATCAGAAGCTGACAACTGATATTAAGTGTATGCTCTCCACTATGCATCAGACCTGCTATAGACATGCATGTTTCGTTTATGGGGACGCCCATTGACATCTTGACGTATTACGTATATACCATCCGATTGCTCTCTACAGTTAGACCGCCAGGCTATACTGACGAGTCTAGGCTAAAAACGAAACATGCATGTCTATAGCAGGTCTGATGGATAGTGGAGAGCATACACTTAACACGATTCTTATTATCGTATCGTTGGTATTTTTCTATTGCAATTTAATAACTTTTCTCGCTCTTAAAGCATCAGAGAAGAAGCATATTCGAAAAAACGCAGGTCCTCCGACGATCCTGGCTATCCCAAACACTTTGTCAAGAAAGCCATGTGTTCTGCGTGCATGGCAAAATGGAAGGCAGCACCTCCTACTCCAAAGACACCTAGATTGCGAAAAACTGACGTACCTACCTTGACTAATCCAGTTTTTAAGACTAACAGCATAAATAGGTATGAAGCTTGTTACTTGAAGTCCGCACGGGTTATAATTAACTGATACAACAGATTACAGCATTTTAGCTGAACAAGGATCATACATAAATACGAAAGTGCTATTCAGCATCTTGCAAAAATGTTGTCAAGCCTCTATATTTCAGTGCAGTGGTTCAAGTTTATTGAACATTTCTATCTGGTTTTGAAACCGTTGATCCATCACTTTTAAAGTAAATTTTGGAAATATTGAAAATCATGGAAACTCCGAAAAACTGAGAGATTCAGTATTTCTTTAATTTAATTCTTACAGACCAGCAGTTGCAAAAATCCGATCAAAAACACTACTTGATGTCATTTTCAACAAGATTTAAAAACGAAATAGCGGCAATAAATCGAGATTCTAAAAATATACCTAATTCGTCAATATCGAGAACCTGGGTGCATATCCCAGAATTAGACTGAGCCGTTAAGTGTACATCTGGGATAACACCGTCGAATTCGGTCGACTTGAATGGACTAATGTCGTCGATTTGCCTTCTCCTTTATTAAATTAACTTATTTTAGCAACTTGTCGCAGCTAGGCATATCTACCAATCGATCGGATTAAGAGGGGCTGTAGCACTGTAAAGTATTTCTGTGGATCTTTTTGTAATTTCTCACTTGCTTCTATAAAATCATTCCAACAAGATTTGCCACCTCTACTCTGTTCTGTTAAGGGTCTACTTGATCGACGCAGGTTTGTTTAGATTAGTTTAGATCACCACGGGAATCACCCCTGAGCGGCCTTCCGCATGATGTTTCATATGCCGGCATAATAGTATCATGACACTTACTTCTCTTTTTTCCTTAGTTGTTGGCTATTTGACAGGACCCTCAAGGCTCGCAGCAATTCAGGTATTCAACTTCTTTTTATGGTCCTTGTTATCCTTAATCTAAGTATACAGTGTTCAGACAGAAATATGTCGTCAGTTAACTTACAGCTCGTTATGAGATTTCCTGTAATGTCAAGTAATTACTCCGTCGTTCACTGATCAAGAGTTAGATAACTGAGATTTAGTTTTGCTCTAAATGTTTTTTATGTAACCTGATTCCTAATAGACCCCCATATAGTCAGCATGATCCAAACCGTTTCGTATATGTACGACTAGGAGCTGCAGTTATCAAAGATCAGACGTGAGGCCCTATTTACTGATGACGAGTGTGCATTCTCATGGCTATCTGCTCCGCCAGTCTCAGTGCTGGCTCGCTGGGCAACACGATATATTATTTTTCAGCATCGACATTCGCAGCCCTCTGTATCCTTATATTCCAAAAAGATGAAAAAAGCAAATTCACTCCCTGTGACCTGTGTTTTATATATCCAAAATTAGGTTATTAACAAGGTTTATATTCATATGATCTTAACCTTATAGGGCATAGTTTTTTACAAAATTTATTTTACGCATGTACTGCTACTAGTATTTTTCAAATGTCGACTTTTATATCCAACATAAATATATACCTGTACATGGAAAATATTTCTTATTTTTCTAAACAATCTGCTGGTTTCTGATTTAGTTTGATACTGAAAAGTGGACATTCTGTTTTTGTGCATTTTATTCCTCCTAAAGACAACGCAATTTTTAAAAACCAGCAGCGTGACATGAATTTCACTAGAAATTCTCCAGCTCTTTGACACCCTAATATAACTTGAAACCTAAGCTTCTCTAAACCAATGTACATGTATGTAATAGTGAAAATAGGAAACTATTTCCACAACTTTCTCTCATACATATTTGTTCAACAGAATATCGCTGCTCATCAATAAAGAAGAATTTAAGTTGCAATCTTACGACAGAAGGTTTTCATCAGACAGCTCGACTAAAGGACAACTAAAGAAAGAATCAATCGTAACCGAGAATATAGATAACATTTATATCAAACCGATGGACTTAGCTAGAATAGAGCAAGAAATAAGAGAGAAGGAAACCGCAAAGAAACTTCAGAGATTTTTGAATGATCAAAGCTAATGCTGGAGTAATCAAAACATTTATGATCTCAAAAAGTTTCGTTAGCACTACAATATATACTTGTATATAACATATGTTCGCTATAAATCGTTGCTGTACATACTTTGATATTGATAATAACCTGTAAACTCCAACAAACTACAAATACACAATTGTTCTGAAAAGCATATTTTAACTTGCCTGTATCATATACATTTTCGAATTCCGAAGCTGTCGTGTTAGAGGTTGGAATATCATAGTCTGGCAGTCTCTAAGCTATAGTAGTTGTGTTATTATCGACCACCTAGCATTTTTAAATAACTTTATTTAGTAGAATATGGATTTTTGTCAAGCTCTGCTTTCTTAGGGTTAGTATTTTAATACCAATTTTTTTCTCCAGATTCTTGATAGAAAATGATCCCTCATCTGGTACGAACATATGTTATTCTGATCAGGATAGTTGTGTGAACTTTTCAGTGTTGAAATGAACTTCATTTCGATACCTTCGTAAGACGTAACAAGAGCGTTGGTGAAACAACATGTCTCTAGAAAGCACTGGCGTTGATGTTAACTATATGGAAACCATATTCATTTGAGTTACACAGATCTCCCATGGCTCTATGCTTGCCAAAGCCGTACTGGCGATTATTAAAGATGTATTTGTCCAGGCGCTTCAAAAGTTGCACGTTCATGACAGTCTCCACCATCTTGTACATGATGCAGACTAGACATATGTGTCTAAACACTATTCAAGTATCATTTACACCGCGCCACAACAAAAGTCGAACATTCGGCAACAGGGGACGGCCAAATCGCGACGCTCTGATTGGCCTACCGGCTATTAATTTCTGGACATGCAGCGACGGGAATTAAACATGTCTGTATCGGCATCGGCCGTATAGGCGTAGACACTGTGTGTAGTCTTTGGATAGATTGCACATTGATAATGCTCTGGTTGGTCAATCCTATATGAAAGTTTTACCTTTTTTCCAATAAAAGAATCTCGAGAAATCAACGATTATCTGTTTTCAACAATTCAAGATCATAAAGAGAAATACGACCCTGGACAATTTCAGTGACGTAGTGTTGTGACCAGGCGTAAATGATAGTTGAATAAATTATAGTTCTTCCATACAGTAGCGCTGGTAGGACATTCTAGAGTTAGCAAAGGACTTCTGTAAGCTCTGAGGCGCAATGTTCCAAGATGATTGGCTAGTGTTTCGTGAAAACTGTTAGAAACGAAACTCAACTTTTCCGTAATATATCAATATTTCTGAAATATTCTAATATCTCTAGCATTTTACAACCCACAGGACAAGGTATTGTATGATAAAAAAAGATAAAAATAAAAGTATACATCTACGTTTTTTTTCATTTCTAAAAATTATTTCATACAAATACAAGTGAAACACATAATTAACCTTAAATAATATTGTTAAAATTCTCTTCTGTGATATTTATCGGGATCAAAGTAGGATGTTACAACTACTCGGTTGCTGAATTTACGTCCTGTCAAAGATTGTTGAGCCTTCTGACAATCCAATACAGAATTGAACTCGACGAATACCTATAAAATAAAAATAATTATGAATATTGCGACATCTCAAATGAACGCCAATACCGCACATTTTCATGAGATTACTATAAGGTTATCTATTAGAAGTGCAGTGTTGCCAATGTTAATTTGTGAAATTAAACGATGAACTTACTGTTCAAATTACACGCACGCCCATAAAAACATTCTGACTTCCCCGTGACAAAAACCTGAAGAAAACACTTAAAGGATCCGATACGAAGATCGCCCACTTGACAATTTTTCACTGTGTAGCATATACTTTTTTTACACTCATAAAATGTCTATTTTTGGAGTTTTCTCAAATTACAAATTATAAGCTTTTTGTGAATGTTCACAAAATACAAGACAATAAAAATAACACAAATCGTGTAGTTCCACGCGAATTGGCAACACTGTGAGCAGTGGCGTGTTATAGGGCGCACATCATATAATATTGGTTTTTAATTTTTATATAAAATATGAATGAAATGGTTTTATATACATATATATTTCAATTTTTATTGTACCCAAAACTGTCTAACGGTACCGTTATACCCTTTCGAGTAAAACATTCATATTTATTTAGGTCTGCATGAATTTTCATTCCAGCTGCTACAGAATCGCATATGGTGTAGTAGGATTGGCGGATTTACGGGAAAATATATATGACGCATTATCACGTAAATCGCAAAAATAATCTATAATTCGAGGAAATAAACGGCATTTTGTTTATAGAAAAATATTGAAAAGCAAAAGTAGCCAGAAAAATATGTGCAAAAAATGACGATTCAGACCTAAAAATTTGGTTGGTTTTTGCTAGATAAAGTTTTTTCAAACATTTGATGACATTTAGATAATTTTTCCCTCGTTGACACAACACCATAACAATCAATAATAATCAAGCAATTAAGTTGATTTAGGGCGAAAACCACAACGTCGGTTTGAAAATCTAATGGAATCATTAATGCAGAAGAAGAAAATGTTCTGTAAGAGAGCAATTCATTTTGATATTACAATTTATTCTAAAAGAAAGTAGAGAACAAATAAAAACGCTCCTAGAAATATTCAGTTTTTCTGTAAACTCCAAAAATACTAGAGAATTAAAATTTTTCGAAGTGTTTACAGTATTCGAATATAGTAATAATTTCAAATAAGCTAAACCTATGAAATTGTTTTTTATTCAAGTACTAATAAGTAGTTATATTGAAAGACTGAAAAACAGATTTTTACCTTTCCACAGCCAGGAACTTCAACGCCTTCTATTGGTCTAGGTATTTCAATACTCCTAACAACTCCATACTTATTGCATTCTTCCTTGATATCTTCAAGGATATCTTCGTATTCTTCCTCATCTTTTAATTCATCTGGTGTCACCTGGAACAGTTACATATTAAATATAAGCAAGAAATAAGGAAAAATATTTTATTTGAGGTGCTCTTAAAGAATCCATATAGCCGTAATTTTTTAAGGAAATTCTAACATCAATAAAGATTGATGTTTGATAAGTGTGACCGGCATTATTACCCGTTTCTTGGGTCATCCAAGTACCTCGGTCAGCTACTAACAAGATGCATTTATAGGCAAAGTGTCCTGTTTGCATCTATCAATTATTCTAATTCACAATCCTTATAAAATACGTAGCAATACATAATTTTCACATTCGAAATTTCAATAAGAAACAATACCATACCATGTTCAACAAGCACAAAACTTCTGTGGCAGGTCCTGAGGCTCCTACTAAGCTAAGACCTGGTACTTGAATCTGAACTGCTGGCAACACAGTAGTATTTTTCGCACCAACACTTGCTCTTTGTACAATCAACCTCTTGTCACCAAGTTGCATTCCATTCAATCCCGCGATAGCCTACAAAATAGATAAAATTATTGAAATCTATAAATCTCTGTGAAATCAAAATCAATTATGTCGAAATCCCACAAGTATAATAACTTTTTTGATGAACCGGGATATTATATCATATGACAAAATGAAAAAGTTTGCCTACAGCATGCGTCAAAAAGTATCTTTTAGGACACAACTGTAAAATGTGTCACTAATTATAACATATCACTAATTATACATATATAAAAACCATACTTCAACAACTGTAACCTACCTGATCCGTCATTGTGATATCCACATATTCAGCAAACGCATATCCTTTGCTCAGTCCAAACGCAGTATCCTTGACTAGGTTGAAGGCTTTCAATTGCCCAAATGACATTAGCAGTTCCTTGACCTATATAGTTCAAGAATGTTAGTATGATGTTCAGTGGCAGAAATACGTACCCAAATTCAAAATCACACATGAAATATAACGAACTGAATGACAATGTATTTAAAATCGCATTAGTGTGAGTAGCAAAAATCTTTATTGAATGTGAGTACGTTTGAAAACGAGTCCAGTGCTATCAGAGAAACCTTAATATATTCTGCGAAAGTATTGAAACAGGGCTTGTATTATTTTTTAGATATAACGATAACTTCTATTACTGCTCTATGTCCTCTACTTCTATAAAGCTCAATGAATTGAATGAGTTTGTTTCATTTTGAACATTCAATTCTTTGACAGTCTTTCAATATTTACTCCCAAAAAACTATGGAATTGGAAACTCTTCGGGGTGATCATTTACTTACTGGCTCTATGTCGTTGGATCATCTTCAGTTCACCATTTAAATTGAGTTAGTTTAAACGAAATAATTAGTTAGCTCTAGTTTAAATGTATCTATAAATATCGTCTTTAGAATAGTGAACTTAGAATTTGCGCTTCAATCAACTGCATATTTTCGTGCGTATAGCTGAGAACTAGGTATTTGGTACTAAAATGCATATAAAAAAATGCCGACTACCTGATATCCAATATTATTTGTTTTACACTATTTATTAGTTGTTTAGTAATATAGGTTGCTAGAGCAGCAGTGGGAAAAGTTAGAGTATACGTGGCAACCCTGGAACGTCTATAATAACTCGGCCAGTCTGCAGTCACTGAATCGGTTTTCAAAAACTGGAGCTTTTTTGTCTTTGGCCCGTAGTAATCTACCGTTAAAATGTCCTCCATATTACGTAAGTACTGTCCGAGTTATAGAGATGCCTGGGATTGCCTCACTGACTGATGACAGACCTGTAGACATGGCGTCATGAAATATAGAAAAATAGAACATCTCGAATTCCAATGTTTCTACTATTGCAATACTTACTTCCTCTATTGACCTGGATGGTCGACATGTTTTATATCAATTTTAGTAACAAATACCGGAGTATCAGTTTGGCGTTGGAGAAAACGCAACATGATCATTCTTAGGCTATCCCGACTGGATTATGCATGATGCCAATGAAAACCAATAAAATTACACACCTTGTCCTTGCCCTTAATAGAAATTATATATATAAGACTGTAAAATATCAAATCATGATATATCAACAACTCAATCTGAAAAAAATTGAAAGGCACCGATTGGGTCAAAACATCATCATCCACGAATTCTGCAGTGTTTCAATTGGTTCGCAGATATATCCCGTTAACACTAGACTAGAATGTATGATTCACAGACTTACACCGGTGGCTGTGGGGTATAGACGAGCAATGCAAAATACAGCTCATTTGTATGACAGCATTACAAAATATATGTTTTTCTTAATGAGAATGTGACACAAGCAGTGAAAATCTGTCAATATCGATTCTGAAACTATGAATAATGAAGCTATATAAATTGAGATTAAACGGAAATGTATGTTTTTTCATGTTCGGAAGTATTTTGCAGAGAAAACTCAATTGTTGTTAAAGATAACAACAATGGTAGAATGTCATTATATCATACCACGCGTTGTAAGAAAACTCCGAGCTCTGGAAAAACAAATTTTAACCAGATAAATCATCATATGGCATTAATATACGATATTTCTGGATTTCAGTTGTAATGCGTGTACAACCAGCAAAAACTTTGAAAAAATACATATGAACATTGTTCAAGTATATATTTTTTACCTACTGTTTCGTGCAAATATAGCAGTAGCCCCAAAGTCAGTCAGAATTAGTAACAGAACTAAATGGGTAAACATAAAAGTTTTGCTGTGGAATCTTTGAAATGACTTGCCTTGCGGTTTCCATAGGGTGTTCAGGTTTTTATATGTAGCGGATACACTCATTCTTACGGATCGAGCTGATAACCCTAGCTACAGGGCAAAAAAGCAGAATATATCAGAATTTTTTTCCAGATTTCTGTGTTTAACAAAATACTGTTGTGAATGTTTGAAAATTCTCTTTCTGATAATGTTTACATTCAGGTTGTTATCATTATATACATTAATGACTCAAAATATAGTTTAAAAAAACATTATCAGTTGTTAATGCCGGTAACACTAGAATTTTAACTCGAAAAACCTTTTCCTGGAAGTATATTTGTGCATTAAGCCTAGGATGAATTTATCAGGAACACCATACATTTAATGTGTTCTGTGCGATATGAATACACCAATTAAAGGAATGGAAGAAATTGACTTCAAAGTGTTAGTTATAAATAGGTAACTGAACAATCTACTTAAAATTACATGAAAATATCTATTTAAGTAGATATATTTTTTGAATATATTTTTTTTCTATTAGATGTAGACACGGACCATGAAAAAAATGTGTAGGCTTAGTTTCAAAGTAATAAAAGATATGTGAAAGTTTTACCGGAACTTCGGTTACGATTGAACTTTAAATTGTTGCTGACATTTTGCTAAATCCAGTATAAGTTTCAGAGCCTTTAAAAGTGAACTGATATTTTTGCTAATAGTTTGTATAGTCAGTAATGAATATTAATCTTCACTAAATTTACATTCCAAGCACCCACACATTTTTTCGCTCACAATATAGAGCATTTCGCAGGTTCAAATATATTAATACGAATAGTATAAACAATGTAAGATGAAATACTCTGTCTGAGCAACCATTTATTATCGATCATTTTGCGATTACGGATTGCCCAGTAGAAGATAGGATGAATGGTACAATAGTATCTAGATTATCTTTCCATTTTTAACACAACATACATGTACCTATTATAAAATTTGACACATATTTCGCCATACGGTAAGGTAAGGAAAAAACGTACACCTGACATCTTATTTTGTCGATCACGTATACGAGTATGTATCTTAGAATCTATATTTCACTATTACTCAATACAAAAATATACTCTGCCTGAGGTTTTTGAAATGGAGTTATCTTTTTCTAGTGCTACTAGAATACGTTTATTGAAACGTTCTTTCAGAACAGTTAACATGTGACATTTCTCATGTGAAATAGTTACAAATAGAAGTATGGTATTTGAAATCATTTACTACGCACAAATCCATATATGAGGAATTTTAAACATTACAAATATACAAATGAGAAATGGAACATGGTTTTCTGTTGTTACCGAGCAAGTCATCAAATATCATCTATATTTCATAAAACGAACAGGTTTAATTATCGCGGAAACTATCTCATTTCGGCACTATTTCTTCAACCACCTATTTAATGTCGAAAAAATGACGTTAATATCAAGTTCGTTTGCTGGTGAAGCTGAAAGAGCAAGCTGAAAATAAAAATTGTTTCTCCTGTAACCATTCGTTATAATCTGAAAATTATTTTCTTGTAATTTCACAACACTGCCTGTAATGAAACAGCTGAAAAGAAAACCTGAAAATATCTGGAATGTGTCTAATTTTGTGAATAACTATTTTAAATGATCCATTACAACCCAAAATTCAAGGCTGAAAAAGAAAAGGCAGAAATTGATTATATCCCACCTTCTTGGGCGAAAAAGAACGAGATATGTAAATAGAATAATTGGTAGTTTTTTTTATTAATGAATAACGGCGGTCAAATTTTTCATAGTTCTATAAATCATTTTACGTACACATAAACCGATAGTGATTTATATCGATCTCAGTGGCATATTCATAGTATATTATTCATTTCCAAGAAGTGAACACTTCCCGCGGCACCCATATGGTTCGTCTTCTATGCAGATTATGTCTACTACCTATATTTTCATATGAAATGCCGGTAAAATAGATTCAGGTATAACTAAAATTTACAAAATTCATAAGGTTTGCACTGTCCACCTACTTGTCCATCACGTTCTGAGTTTATTTTAGTCTTGGATGGATTTAGCATACCTGTCAAAATATTGAATAGCTGTTTCTGATTAAATAATGAATCTTTGTAACAAGGCAGTAGTTGAGTTAAGTTCCGTTACAAACTTGAACAAGTAAGGCTTTCAAAGAACAAGCAATATATGCGTCCTGCAAAACCGTTTTTGGGTAACCAGGTCGACTTTTCATCGAAAAAGCTGCGATACTGGTAATCTAACTTATAGTAAATGAGGAAAAAATATAGGTTGCTACTGGGAGATAATTTGAATGAATGTATTGAAAAATACTTAAAATCAGGTTATTCTATTTACATACCCGCATCATATGGGAAACAAACTCTGCAAATCAGTTTCCCATTCACCAACACGCAAGAAAATCAGGATATATTTCGCACGAATACCACGAACCAGACGAATATTATGTTTGTACTTTATTATGACACGCTGTTTAATAACCTGTAAACCTGAAAAGGCTGTAAAAAACCGCAAACTAACCTGCAAAACCTGAAAAGGCTGTAAAAGAAACCAATACTGACAACTCTGACTGCTCTAGTTGGCGCCCCTTTTACTGATGCTAAAGAAAAGATAAAACTCACATCCATTCCTCATATGAAGTTTACCAAAGATCTATAATAGAAATAAAGTGATGTAATTGTAGGTGTCTGAATTTGTGAAACATTCAGAGTGAAAGTATGCTATCGCAAATGGAAGTTTCACAAATAAAAATGCAGCAACTATTTGATGCGGTTTCGTCACATTCATGATGAGAAATATTTAATATAGCCCTTAATTTCAGAATTTATCTATCAGCCTGTATATTTTTTATTCACTTTGCTGAACATTCAAATTGATGCTATATGAAATTTCCAATCTCTAATCCAATTTCTTTCTATCTAAATTTTGTTTGTACATATTTTTTGTTCCCTAGACAGGAAGCTGATTTCAGAGCTCATACAAATAATCAAACATGATGGAATATTATTTCACATTATTACCTCATAGTCAAAGTGATTTACAGACAGAAATCGTCGAAAGTATCGCACGCATTTTCAAAAACAACTTCGCCACGAGTTTTATATCTAAAACTCATTTTGAAGTTGTTTTCATCATTTATCTTGCTTATCCAGGCAACCTGATAGCCGTATAACAAACTATTACAAAAATTCAAAGTATTCAAATATTCTAGGGAATTTTCTACAGACATGAATAGTAACCTCGCCAATGCTTCCTCTTCTTTTCGTTATTTAAATGGAACCGAAAATTGTGCGTACAGCACTGGATGCGGTAGATTCAAATGATTTATGATCTATATGACGAAATGGTTATGCTTCGCACCTCATTTCACAAACTGATTTCATTGTAGAGTAACCAAAATACCATTCAGGAAATTTGTATTTAATGTGCTCCAATGTTCAGCTTTCGACAAATGTTCCCCCAAGTGACTTCATGTGTCCCATTAACGACTTTGGTAAACTTCATTTCACTTCCTCCTCATTCGCAACCGAAAGTTTCGATTTATTACATACCTGGTCCTCGTTCAGATAATTAGGCAACCCGCCAATGAATATTTTGTGCGGTGAATCAGGTACGACCGTGCTGATTACGCCCGCCGGCACACTAATGGCACTCTCGGCCATACCCGGCATCGGTTGGTAATCATGCGGTCTGCGGATTTTCAGGCTCTGACCTAGGAAAAAATAATCAAACATAAGCCAGACGCTGTGCTTATTACTTCCTACGTGTAAGGGAAGAGTAGTAGTATCTGCTGAAATACAAGCTGAACAAATTACAACAATAACAATATAAAATTATTGATATGGTACGACAAAATGTCAAGGGTATGTTGTCAATCAAACCCCTCAAAAACTAAAGAAAATATAATTAGCATTCAGTGAAATTATGGTGACAATGAGAGAGTATTGTTATGGCTTAAAAATAACAAAAGAACATTGTTTGCAGTATGAGTATCTCGGATCAAGCTATTTCCTATTACCATTTCACCAACATATAGTCAAAACTGGAATATAATGCTGCCTCTAGACCAAGCAGACAACTGAATATGATTTTGGTACAAAAACGCGATAAAAATGGGGTATTAAAGACAAGACAACATTCAGACAAACTGTCCAAATCGCGAAAACAAACGTGGAAGTGGTTGCGAAGCAGTTATTCAACCATGTGGCGTATCCACCAGGAAGATTTATTGCTATCAGCCAGTAGTTTCTTCTTTCTCTTATCGTCATGCAATCTTACCAAAACAAAACGCTAACGTAATTAAATATAATATGAAAAATCGCATAATGATAGATGCTATCGGAACAGTTACAATCATTCATACATATTTTTTGTGTTCCACTTTTTTCATTGCGACATGTTTTTAAGAAGGAGCACTCCACTACACAACAACAGAACTATGCATAAATATTTATCGTAAATTGGAACCAAATTAAATTTGTGTGTGGAGACTAGGGGTATAACGACGCACCGTACTTATTATTGTTCAATTTAGTGCGAGCTTACACGTACCTTTGAAATTGATACCGTCGAAAGCCATAGCTTGGGTTGTTTCGTCAATGGACCTAAACTCTAAAAATGCAAAATTTTTATCAAGGTTAATCTGACAAGCAAGAACTGGGTTTCCTGCAGCCTGAGCTAAGCCGCTCAAGTGCATCTGCTGGTTGAAATACTCCATCATCTCTTCTTCTGTCACGCCAAAAGGTATGTTGCCGACATACAAACGTCTAGCTTGTCTGGTAATTGTAGAACCAACAACAGGAACCTGGAAAGAGAAATATGTCATCTGGCTTGCTGTTGGATCAACTACTAACTGCTCATTCGAGACTTATGCTCTTACTTTCCTTCATTCAGAACACACTGTTTCACACATAAAACTATCTTTCAGTAACGGGTTACGATTTACATTTAAATCCTGGTCATACTGTCAGATTTGACTGTTTATTGTTAACTAGCTAGTAAGGTCCTATCATGAATGCAAAACTAGAATTCTCAAATCTAACAATTATATGTATCATGTTTATCTATTGTTCCATTATATATCTTTTTTTTTGCCTGTCTAGGGGGAAATATATTATTATGGCCAATGCAATGGCACTACTGTTAAGGGCAAACCCCTAGAAAACTTCAAGCACCACCGTCCAAATTTCCTTAAGATATTATGAAATATTTTCTTACTCAAAATATTCCACGTTTTTAGATATTTTATTCTTTAAGCTATTTCAACCATTTTCAGTTTTCGTGAAACACTAGAAGATGTTAGACTTTCTGAATTTGAGTGCCCTTAAGGTCCAGTGTACAAAAATTGAATAATAAACACAGTAAAAACTAACAAAATCATATTTACACACAACATTGTTATAAAACACTGATTTTGAGAATCTCATGTATTTTCCAGTACCATGCTAAACATACTCAAACATATATCTGTACTGAACCTCGAATCGATTGTCAGATGATTATATTATTTTGCAATCTCTTACAGTAAAAGAATGGGGCCATACTCAGATCTTTAACAACTATGCTATGTAGTAGAGAAGCTATCAGTAAATGCCTTAGTAGTAGTATTTTCATTTCTATGGAGGATGCCAATTTTATACTGATATAGCCTATTATTTAGAAAAGTTAATAGGGAAAAAACTAATAATCCCCTTAAACCTTATCAAAAGAAGTTTACCGAAAGAGACGTTTGAATATGTAAAAATATACTTGGTCCCATTTGTGCTTGTATAACGATTGCAGTATTCAAACTATGTAAAAATGATATACAAGAGATACTTTTTAAAACAAAAATATACATATTTATTTAAAAAATTTCTCCTAAACTGAACAATCGATCAAAAAATGATACAATGTTAATCATAGCAATATCTATCAAGTTATGTCAATGTTGAAAACTTAAAATAGTATTCTGCACAATCAAATGAATATTGAGTACATTTTTTTAGATCATGCATCTATTTGCAAGTCGTCGTAACTAACAATTGTAGAGATTAGCCCATGCCAAGCTTGGGAAAACAAACAGTGTATTATACTTCCAAATTTGTTCCAGATATATATATATATATATATATATATATATATATATATATATATATATATATACTCACCGCAGCCTGTGGAGTATCAGCTACAATATTTGCTGGAATCTGCCCTGCCGCCTGCATAGCTTTGTACTGTAAGGGAGTAATGTGTTCAAATCCTGGTGGAGGAACATCCCAATACAAGGATGGCTTGCGACGTCTTGAATGACCACCACCAGCTGCCTTGTGTCTAGGAGGACTCCCAGACCGACTACGCCTCCTGGAGCGATCTTTGCTTCTGGATCTGGAACGGCGTCGGTGTTCTCTTGAACGGGATCGTCGTCGTCTTTCACGACTGCGTTCTCGCTCTTTGACATCTACAATAAAAGCACAGCAGATTGGAGACCTTGATCGGACACCTAGTGTGTGTTGGTCCATTATACTTAAACAAGGCTCCCAAATTTTTTTTGGCTAGAATGCTCCAAATTGGATATCTGAAAGACAAGGACAATTGCATTCCATCCAAAGTCGGAGGGAATGGTGGAGCGCATGAACAGAACCATTGGCAAGTAACTGTCGAAAGTTGTTTCCAAGCATCAAAGGGACTGGGATCGCAATCTACCGTTCTTTCTAATGGCATACAGATTGGCGGTGAACGAGTCTACCAGGCAAACTCCGGCGAAGCTTTTGTTTGGTCGAGAAATCAGGCTGCCTTGTGACCTAATACTTGGCTGTAGACCAGGGCAAGATGTAGCAGGAGATTACGTCAGTAAGCTGAGGCAGTAGATGGACGACATTCACGAATTGGCGCGTTCCCATCTCCAATTAGCTAGCAATAAAATGAAGGAACCGTACGACATCACCAACAGCGAAGCAAGATACACGGAAGGCGATTGCCTATGGCTCTACAATGTGCAGTCACACTGGTTTAGATTGCAGAATGATTAGAAACATGTTGGAGGTGATTTCCAAGCAAACATAGAGATCTTGGTGTGCAGCTTCAACCCAAGGGCCAACTACCAACTTTTGGTAGAGAAGACAGTCGCATGCTACTTCAACGAGGTGACTCGTTGCCAGAATAGCATTGAAATTTACATTTTTCCCATGTTCTAATAATCCAAATAGATCTTTATTATATATATTTTTGTAAAATACTCAATCTTTTAAGTCATAAAAACTTGTATATCACTATATATTTGAGGAAGTTTTTCCTCTTTCCTAGAAATTTCCAGATTAATTGCAAAAGCTAATACTGTCAAAAAATCCAATCTAAATAGAGTTGAGATTATTTGTTCCTAATGTAATAGATTCATGGATTAAGGTATTGGATATACAAAATTATTCTAAGCAAAAGATGTATTATGCCTGGTGCATTAAACTCATCAGATTTACATCGAGTTAACTTGCTACACAACATGATCAGATAAGAAACAAAAAATACTTAGCTCAGCTGGCAAGTGTAATTTTCAACACAAAATAATATAGTTATGAAAATTTGTTGAAAAATATATTTTAATATATAGTCAAAGTTTTGAGGCTTTTTTTGTAACCATTGCAAGAGTATGTGGATCCCCACAACTAAATAATGGGAGTAGAGTAGTAGAAAATTTTTCACACAATTATCCGGCAATATAAATAATTATTGAAATGTTCAAAATATAATATCACTATATATAATTTATTAAAAAAGGATTCTTCAACGAGATTTATCCCATAGTAATTACATAGCTTACCTTTTTCTTCGCCCATTGTAGCTGTGGTTCTAATGTAATTTCGATGAATAAACAGATAAAACTGTTATCAACCGTCAAAAGTATTTAGTTCAATGTTAAATGTAATGTGAATGTTTAGATGTAGAACTAAAATTCAATGAGACCGCTGGCCGCCCAGAAATTAACAAATTCCAAATGCAAAATGGCGTCAATCACAAAACAGGCGTCAATGCTGTCAATGTCAAGACATTCAAAACCAAAATACAACAAATAATATACCTAGACCTGACCATGTCATTCGCCTTTGTCAAATTCACAAATACGGAGGATAAAGATTGACATTGATAATATTGACATGCCTACCAAATGTGAGCCGTATATTTTTTTCTCTCGGTAAAATGTAAAATGCGTTTTACTAAAGATTACTGCGGGGTTCGAGGGGAGCTAAATAGGTTTGTACCTAAATTTGTAGTGCTTGCTTTTTTATTTTAGAGAGAGTGGGAGTAATTTTGGGGTAGCTTTAATAAGAGGCAAATCTTTCGTATAGCGGCTCTATCGAAAACTAGTCGTAATCATGTAAATTGTAGATGCTCTTACTTGGTGAAACTCTTCCATCATGTAGATAAAAAGTTGTGTGATTATCACACAGTTTTACAAATAAAACTTTTTCTTTTTAATAAAAATCGAAACGCGTCACTAAATGAGTTTTATTTCAGTCGTAATGTTTTTTTCGGGGGGAAATAAATGAATAAAGAGAAATGCAGATAGAATAATGACCTCAAACCACTTTCAACATTTATTTATAAATAAACATTTTCACATTGAACATATAGCGACAGTAGACTCTACTTCATAGACTAGTTGTAGGTAAGGTAATCACTGCTTTGGTATTCGCTGCGCACGGAATGCTGGGACACTCGTGACTACTTGCGCCTAGCAGCGCCAATGAAAAAATTGGCGTTGGCACTACTGCACGAGCTTACCCAGCCATCACAGCCAGAAAAACTTGTTACACAGTACCATCCTTTTGTTTTTCTTCTGTTCGAATGACGTACCTGCTCCATAGAACAGTATTTTATTGAAAATTTTGGTGTGCCGAACTGTTATGTTTTGTACGATTTGTGGTGACTGGTGACAAGCACACAGTTTTAGTACCTTATATTATATTCTGTGGTTTTAGTGACAAGTCTAAAGGTCCAAATGTCAAAAGTCATCTGGTAACTGGTAGCCGAACCTTAATGACTATGAAAATACCCTGTTGGCAGATAAAAGCAAATCACCACGCAAACTCATCAGTGGGGGTTCCGATATACTTCTAAATTGGAAAATATATCCACAAATAAAATAAAGGAACATTGGACATATTTTACAGTATACAGGGTACACATTATGCTCGGTTAACATTGAATGTGGTTCGGTCAATTCCTATTCCATAAATCCTTGGAGGAATAAAGAATAGATTCGTCTAAAGTTTTGAAAGTTCTGTGTCTCTATCCTTTTTTTGCGGCGATCTTCTTCTTGCCGTCTCACGTGTTTACCAACATTTCTATCGACTGAGACGTTATGAAATCAACATATTATAGACATTCGCAGAGGCTATACAGGTGACTCCCACGTTTATTGGGTTTATAAAAACTGAAGTAAATAGTAGTGCGGCTCGATATTTTGAAAACAGTGCGGTAAAAATAGTGCGCGTATATCAAATTGGATCGCCATGGCCACATACTCCATGACTTCCGAAAACGATGCATGGGCCCTTCTTGCTTTGAAGTCGGCCCCCGCAAGTCCTTCAAAGGTACAGTGGAGCCCTGATGATAAAGGGGAAGCGATTGCACGTATAGAAGGGCGAGAATTCGAATATCTAGTCAGGCAAAGCCGCATTGTTATCGGTAGAAATAGTTCACGTGGTGATGTAGATGTGAATATGGGACATTCTAGTTTTATATCTCGAAGGCATTTAGAAGTTTTTTATGAACATCCGTATTTTTATATGCTGTGCAATGGGAAAAATGGAGTTTTCGTGGACGGCGTGTTCCAGCGGAAAGGAGCCCCGTCAATCAGATTACCCAAGACGTAAGTATAGCTAATGTTATGTAAACAAAAGTGCTGTAGTTCTCATAATTGGTTTATGTTTATCCCAGGAGGCCTTGAGAGGTTAACTTTTTTCATGATCACGTGTTATATGATTTTCCGAAAAATCCTTTCATCTACTCTATAATTATCGAAAATCGATAACCCTCTCTCGAGGACAACTCGGGACTAGGAATAAACATTGCTGGTGCTTTGATTTGAAGCTCCAAGTGAAGTATTTATTGAATTGGCTGACGTCAAATGATTTGCTACAATATGAGGTCTCTATTACTAGAGTACATAAGGTTCAGATTTCATTGCAGTTATAGTAAATAGTACAAACCAGTTATAGGTATGTGTAGTGTTTGTTCAATATGAAAACAAATTCAATGAATTTCATTTTACAAATGATAACACGTGGTTTTAAGTGATAAATTGCAATCAGGACTTCATTTTTGTGTACAAATAATTTAGGTGTCTGGTACATGTCTGAACAAAATCAATAAAGCAGTTCCTGTATCTGATGTTTTCTTTATTGTGAAATTTATAATCTGGCATATGAATAAATTGAATTCATTCCCCTTGAATATAGTGGCTGGAAAAATATTTTGCTTGTTAGACAGGAACTCAAGGTTGTTCACTTAACAGCATTTTCAGAGTAAGGAATATGTAAACAACTATGGTTCAATTGTTAAATGCTGAATCAAAATGAACTACCTACATTGAGAAAGATAATGTGTTTGAATGAGATGAAACAAATCAAAGCCTCAAAATTGTGTGGAATAAATGTCTGTAACATATTGTTCATTGATATTGGACTCTCATAGTTATTTTTCCCGGCAATCAATAGGTGGGAAAGAACTATTATATACTTCAACTAAATTCTATATGACGTTTTCAAGGAATCCATGATTAGTATCTTGCATGAGTAAGTCCAAAAATCTGTGATCCCTTTGTAACTTGCAAACTACTGACTATAGCTGTAACGAATCTTTGATATTGCTGCTATTATTACAAAAATTAAAAAATACAGTTTCTGAAAACAGTTGCTTCCCTTAAGAATTCTCTCCCTCATTACTTTACTACCAATTTATCGGAGATAATTTTCTCACTCCAAGTTTTATAATAAAGATCCAGCACATTTTAAGGAAGTTAATGTACATCATTTACAAAATGTATAGTGCAATGATTGCTAACAACACAAGTTTTAAATCTCTTCTGTCAAATCATATCAGAATGTCTTTATTGAAACAGATTTATAAACAGATATGTTTGGCATATAGCCAGGAGCATACCTAGGAATTTTTGTGGGGGGATACCATTATTCCTCTATTTAATTGAATCTTATAAACAGCATAAAGGCTAATCCTTATACACTTGTATACTGATTTGTATTTGTGATATTTATGACGACTATTGTTTGCTAAGTGTTATCACTGTATTTTAATTCAAAAATTAGTTACATATCCTTTTATTTGTTTATTTTTTGTATGGAACCCAAAAATTTTGGGGGAGTCTATCCCCACAGACTCTTCCAGCCTATAGTCATTCAAACAACCAGGTCAATACCGTAATATTTAAATTTAACCTACTTAAATATAAATTTTGTTAAAAAAGTTACAATTATGATAGATTTTTGTATAATGGACCCATTTAGTGGTATTGTGACCTCGCAAAGAACATATACAATAAGTACACACTGTCCTGAAGAAATTATTATTTTTTGTTTGTTCTATTTAGAACCTAATGTACTCTACCCATTAGGTTAAAAAAGTATTGGATCAACAGTTCCCTCAGAATATAAATAAGACATGTCAAAATATTAATAAAAAATAAAATTTCTATTGAGGGCATAACATTTTTAAATAAATAGTAACTACTAAAGTACCTACTTGTAGTAGAACATGTGAACATTCAAATATTCGAAATTCAAATGGCTGGTAGCTCTATAATTAGCATGGGTGCAATATTGGTATTTTTTGGAAAAAGCAAACTCATGCAAAGGGGTGAAAACTCAGCATCATCTGGGTTTGTCAACAAAATGCTGTACGATAATGATCCTTCTGTGGTCCAAGAGAAAGTGCAGGCTAGCATGAAAACTCAAACAATGTTGTAAACTTGGAAACCAATCTTTTACAGATTTCCTAGAGAAACTACATCCAACATGCAATGCCTATAGCTTTTTCACACTTCTTTCTTTTTCAGTCAGTCTGTCTCTGTCGCACTGCTAAGGATCACACACTCTCTCTCTCTCTCTCTCTAGTGTCATTCCATACGACGCTAGAATTTCTATGGTTGTCTACACAAATTTGAAATTTACACATGTGTCATACCATTCAAATATGCCCTGAATAATATTTATGTTTATGTTTATTTTTTAGTATAATATGTTTCCAATGTTGTTTGTCTGTATGCATGAGTATTGCTTAGCAATTTTACTATACAGATTCATCACTTTGAGGTCGTTCCTATGCTTCTAAAGTCAAGGAGAAAATAAAATTTGAATGTACATAATTTCAGTCACTTTGTTCTCTTATTTCAATATTTTTTAATCCTATCCTTCCCACCTCCTAGAAGCGTGGAAAACGATGTTTTTTGATGGTGGTTAATTTATGAACTCTGTGATTCTATTGTATATCTGTACATTTCAATTTTATCAAGATAATGACAAATCAGGTTAATAATAATAGACTTTGGTTTTGCAAGAAATACTGGGAATATTTAACTCATAATAATTAAAGTTGTGATGGTTATAAACATGAATCAAATAATCCAGATGTACAGTCAACCCAATGATACCATTATTCATATTAATGATGATTATGATATGAGATATGCTATGTTTGTGTCAACATTCATATCAACTATTTGATTCTGTTTACTTCAAATATTGTTTCCCACATCACTGTACTTGTAGAAATAGCAGAAATTAGAAAAATATTATTCATAAAATTCAGTTTATTTGAAAAAATGCCTATTCAACAGTAAGCAAATTATATTCAATAAAATACAATTTTTAAAAGTAAACTACATGTCCTTATTTATTTTTTACCTCATAATCCTAAAAAGTGAGTTATGTTACACTTTACCTTATTTAACTTATCTCAACTGCTCTGCTAACAAAGAAAGATCATTGAAATGTTAACAATAATAATAATAATAGAGCTTCCACTGTTATAATAATTAGACACATAGGAAAATAATGCTCTTTATAGTTAATTTGGCACTAATAATTATTTCTTTTTTTCAGATGCACGTTTAGATTTCCAAGTACAAATATCCGATTATCATTTCAATCATTGGTTGATGACAATAATTGTGAACCTCCACCTAAGGTAAAAAAGGACCTGAGTTTTTTAAATCATACTATTTATAGACATATGTGAAGAATTTCATATTTCTTAAGTGTTGATACGTTTTTTGAGATAGGTTTGTTGTTCATATTAGTGTGGCGAAAAATGATACAATATATTTTATATCACATATTAGGTCTACAAGTTAATTTGATGCTTTTACTTTGGTACTTTGAAAGACCAGGTAGTTAGCCTTAGGCTTTTGAACACATCACAATTGGGGCGGCCTTGTGTATGTTAACTCAAATGTCAGTAGTGGAAACATATTGAAAATGAACTTGTGTGATTTTCATTACCTGCCAAAAAGCCTATTTCATGATCGTCTTTAAATACTGTCTATAAGTGTACTAGGCTGTCAGGTGTAACATATTTGTGTTAGGTACAGATAGATGGAGAAGGGGTGAAATGATACCCTGAATCCGAAATGGATATCTAGAGTATAAAGCACTGCATTTGTAAACCATTCAAATGATGCATGCAAACCATTTAAATTATGGATCAGAGTAAAAAATTGAGAAACATCGAGTTCTTGTATGATTTGTGGCACAATAAGCAACAACTAATTTGCTTCGATATTTGTACGATATTTTAGCTTATATTCAATGGTCTGGTATTACCATACCTTTGCATAATATTAATCTTTGAAGTTATAAAATAAACTGTATATAACTAGTTGTTCCCAGCTCAACATATAGCAATCAATTTGGTAAAATTTGAAAATGGATGTATTATGAAGTCGTGTTGCTTACTTTTCTTTATAACTGAATTGACATCGAAGAAAGGATTGAATGCTGATCCATACTTTCATTGTCGCGCAGACTGCGCGGCGATCACCTTTAAGTAGAATGTAAATTAAATATCTGTCTTTATACATTAAATCCTTCCTAATCGGTCTGCAGATTTTTTCGAATATCAGCTTCTCTGGCAATGAAGGAATCCAATTAATTTGCAGACATATTCATTCCATTTTCTTCCATGTTCAAAAATTTAACATGACATGATAATTGAAGAAAGTGTTGTGTCTGATGTTTGGATAAGTAGATATAAACATCATGCCAAAAGTTAAAATTAAATTTTAATCAGTGATGTTACCAGTACATATTTGCTTTATTTACAAACAAGTTCATTTATATTTAAAGCACCGACGTTCCGCTAAATTGATTTAAATGGGTTAATATCTAGGATCTAGGCTAACTACATGATGAAAAAAATTTCTTTTCTATTCCTCATTTATTTTCTTCATGTTTCATCGAACAAAATATTTTAATACTGAGAAATCAAGAATGACTTTGCTTAAGTTTGAGAGACTGATGAGACTTTTAGATGATCTCAGCTACAATTTCATCTTATACAGTGAGAAAAACTATATACGACTACATACATATATTATTTGGAAAAAACTACGTTAAAAGTACAGGCTTGAATTTCGTGATTTACTCGTCTATTTTTTTCAAATCAGGGCGCATTAGCAATTTCATATTAAATGCCATTATTTGGACAAAAAATATGCCCGGGCTGTTAATATTGTAAATTAACTTTGATATCTGAATGATTTTGTGAGCTGTTAGCCATGAAGTTTTTGTGTTTACAGGTCTCGTTATTTGATGTGTTCACCTCTCAGGAATGTGATTGGAATAATGTGGAATTGTAATCAAAGTTTAATTAAAGTCAGCTACAAGATAGGCTCATAAACTAGCATTTTCATATATGTCTATGAATATATTCAATCATACAGGAATATTGAATTGCCACTGAAATAATTTGGTACTTTTGTAGAATATTATATTGGAACAAATAATACTTAAGTAATACTGTTTCGCACTTCCATTGCCATGAGATTTTTTGTATTTCACAACGTTTCGATCGATCCTCAATAGTCTTCAGGTTTCACCTGCCTGGCAGATGAGATGAGTAAGCGTTGCTGAGTCATCCATAACCGAAGTGAGCGGCACTAGGACTGAAAGATTACTTCTTTGGAAGCAGTCACCATGCGATGCATCAAAAGTTAACAAGTGGAGGAAATATCATCAATACATCATTTTTTGATAATTCATAGACGTTAGTAAAAAACGGCGCCCCTGTACATGTATAAAACATAGTGTCATGAGTGATCGTATTTTATACTCACCCTGTATAGGTGGCATCTTTTGTCATAAGTGGATGAAAAATGAATAATTACATTTATTGACTATTAAGTTTTCGAAAAATACGTCACATTACGATAATATTCTGCATTTGTATGTCGTGTATTTCAGTGGTGGTTATTTGCCTCCTTGCTTCCTTTTGTATAAATACCTTGTTAAAACAAACTTTTTTTAAAGATTCGAGACATTTCGCCAATACGGCTGCGGGATCGCTCAGGTGGTGGCGCTCAAGCAACCTTGCATCCTCTTAGGATCAACATACCAGATGCTGAATATGGTAGTCCATTTCCATCCCCAACTGGTACTATTAGTGCTGCTAATAGTTGTCCTGCGAGTCCTAGAGGTTAGTATTCAGGGACAGTAATATTAATAACTCAACAAAATAAAATATTCCTTACTTCCTGTTCCTGTTGACCAAAATTGAAAAACAAACTGTAGGGTTTAGCGTGTTTTGAATACATATATTTACATATAACTACAAAAGAGCGTTTTATGTAATATTTGTGATATATTCTATAGTATATAAAAAAGGAGAATGTCATTCGACTATAATACGTTTAAGTATCATTATTATTGCAAGAGCGACAGCTATTTTTCTGTACATTTGGGAAAGTTTCATTTGTTCTGATATAGAATATATTCTTTTAAAAGCATGTTTGCGAAGGATTGTAAAAGGGTATCATGGCTGTCATTGAAAACACGCTGATAATGGAATCACGGACATGCGGTCTTGGATCCCGCTTACAACTGATTCTTCCGCGGCCTCAAATTGTTAATTTCGATTTAAATATTCATTACTTACGATATGAATTTTGTTTATTAGCTCATGGTGGACATTCTGCTAATCACGGCAAGCGAAATGTACAAGCAGATCTGCAAATGGTTGCACAGTATGCGGCCCAAGTGGCCCATCGCGACGAAAGCCACCATGTTCCGCCAAGCCACAGCCCTGAATACAGGCAAAGTACCTCAAATGGGAATGTAAGTATTTTCTTTTTCTAGTACGATATCAGGTCCTCCTGATGTTGGCAATCACAATGGCGAGCTGTGCTCTGTCTTCGGCTAGTCTAAAGAGTTGTTCTGCGCTTCGAATTCCGGTCCACTCTCTAATTTCTTAACCACAAGGCTTGTCTTCTACCGACTCCTCTACGGCCTTCTATCTTGCCCTTCATTATAAGTTGTAGGATACGGTAACGATCACCCCTAAGTATCTGACCTAGATAGGACAGTTTTCGGCATTTAACTATTATTAGTAGTTCGCGGGCGGCGCTTGCTCTATGTAAAACCGCTTCATTTGTCTGCATGGCTATCCATGGGATTCCGAGCATGCGTCAATGTAGCCACATTTCAAATGCTTCAAGACGTATAATGGTTGCTGCTTTTAAGGTCCAATTTTCTGCTGTAAGTATTATTGACTTTTATGATTATCTAATTTACTGTCACGTTTACGGTATTGGTTCTCTAATTGATATTGCATTTGACTAGGATTTAGTCAAATTCTTATATAGCTACATACATACAAAATGTAGACTTAAATGGATAACTATACAAAAATGGTGTCTTTACATTCGTTGATCACGAGCAACCTCATGTACCTATGCCGCGTCATAAGCACTGCGCAAGGATAAATGTCTATTCACATTGACCTTGAAACTCTGTAGAATGTAACTATCGGGGAAAAAAGTCCCCGGTAGCTCATTCCACAACGCCGAGGTTCTCCAAAAGAACGACTTAGAATACGCTGTTGTAAGTTCGACCATCTACTAGATGTGCTGCTCGGTTCTGGATTAGGCACTTTCTATTAATGATACAGTTGTGAAAATTCACGCAAGTAAATACGTATCATGAGTGACAGTAAAGCCTGTGAGTCACTGTTAGTACAAAACATTTTTTTGTTTACCTATGTTGAACTGTGCTACAAGCTTATTAAGAAAAAAACCACATGAATATTACTATGACGCTATATTTGTATACGTTTAGTTGAAATGAATGAACTCAAATGTAAATACAACTTGAAATCATTATTAATACTCGCTGAATGATAAAATAGAAATTTCACAAGGTTGTGGTATTTTAGACGAGTGCATTGGAATTCAGTACAAATACATCCTTAAAGTCGTTGAGGATACGCCAAAAATATTTTCTTATATGCAGTAATATTGATTTAGTTTTAGGCATTATAATAGATTTTTTAGCAGAACTAATATTGTATTTTTTACGCAATGCCTTTTCCTACTCTTATTTTACATATTGGTTATCCCATGTGAAGAAGGAATTTGCTTCTAAGCATAAAAATTGACTGATGGATTATACGTAGTAGACAAAAGTAAATATAATGTCATTCACTTGCGTATCAAATTTTATTTTCACGGATAGAGCTGCCTATATTTTACCGAATTTAGATTATTCCTTGTGTTTATTGATCCTTAATAAGCATTAATATCTTGACTTTTCATTTGTGGGGCACTATATTTTTTAAATGAATAGTCCAAGTCTGACGAATATTTTTTTTGACAGGAAACTGAGAAGAAAATGTTCACTTTCAGCGTTGCCAAAAACTGTGACAAAAATCAATTCAACTTTTCAGTTTATGTTTTACCAGAAATTCATCCGTTATCGTGATTTCAAAAGCTTCGACGATGACCTTTATCGATTAGATATCAATGCACTTCCATGGCAAAACGTCCTTTAAATTAAAAATATAAATATTGACGAAAAGTTATCTTATTTGTGGGATGACATAAAGATTATTTTTGATAAGCATGCACCTCTTAGTACTGTACGTGTGAGTAATCCTCCAGCTCCGTGGCTCACTCAAAATTTAAAAATCATCATGAGACAACGCGATAACGCATTGGCACATTTCAAACAAAATGAATCTGAGGAAACACTACAAACAGTTAAGGAAAAGACTGCGTATTTGAGTTTCTTGATTAGGCAGAGGAGTAACTCTGCTTTTCATAAAGCTCTCAAGAATCTGCACATTCGTCAATTAGAAAATACTGACATTCCTATTATTTTGAAAGTCCGACTAACATAAATCATTTTTTATTCTGTTTTTATCAACATAGGTGAAGTCTGTACTGAAAATATTAATTTTTATGAAAATAACCTTAATTTTTCAGATTACAAATTTAGCTTTAAACTTTTTGACTCCAAAGATATTATTCCTCAGGTCTATAAAATCCAATGCTATGGGATATGACGGTTTGAACTTGATTTGAACATGATTCCCATTTATCTATATTTATATCACTCATATTATCGATAGGTGTTTAGACAGAGGTTAATTCCCTAATGCGTAAAAATATTCCATTGTCTTTCCTTGGCTTAAAAATAACATGACATCATTTAATTATTTACGTCATATAAGTATTCAACCCATACGGTTAAAAATTTTAGAAAGATTCATTAAGCACTTGTCAGATAGCAAAATATTACCCTTGACGAGAGAATTAAATTTATCCCTCATATCAATAACGTCAGTAAGAGTTGTTATGTAGTCCTTAGATTACTTTATAGTAACAAAGAAGTGCGTGATTTGGAAACAAAAAAAATGTGTGAATTGTTAGTGTTTTGAAAATTGACGTACTGTATTTTAGTATACTTTCCTTTCCTTGATTTTGTTACATTCGAACGCAAAAATACAAAATACATGTTTTCTGCCTTCTCTGAACTAAGCTGGATAAATAGGAAACAAATGCATTAATTCCTTATGCTTCCTTATACTCATAAGCTTTTACCAACGTCAGTACCCCTCTTTCTGAGAGAAAAGTTGATCTCACGAGGCATCTTCAGATTTAAGATTTCCTAAAACCTTGACTATGCCACTCCACAGGACAGCTTTTTTCAACAACAGCTCCACATACAATCCTGTTAAGTTGTACAATTCCTTATTGAGATTTTTTAAAGCTATGTTGATAAAGAAATTAAAATCAGGCGTTAGATTGCACATATTGGATCAATAAACCAGATGTGTATCCAATAGATATTTTCTTCCTGACTTGTATAATACCGCTTTTTATCTGTTTTCTCTGTTAGTAATATAGCCACAATATATGTCACACACAATTTAGTTTCCTAATTCTCCATCTTGTAAGTATAAAAGTAATTTCTAATTTTTATATTTATTTTGTATAGTATTATGTAATGTTTCAAAAGGGTTAAGTGAAAGAATTATTATTATTATTAGTTAGCAGACTTGCTTCAAAACATACTTCATACATATTTTTCAAGCAGCGCAGTTTCTTGGATATTATGTCTGTTGAGTAGTATCTTCTGCAAAACCAGTGTGTATAAAAAATCTGATGTCAAGGAAATAAATATGCCGACGCATTTTCCATTAAACACGTCACTGACGAGTGTTTAACAATTAGTAATCTATTTTAGACATATTTTGGTTTTTATCGTTTTTCTATCTACCTGAAAGACAGTTAGTTTCTCATGTTTTATTAAAATTTACCGGCGTAAATATAAATATAAAATTAATCATTCATAAGGGTATTATTATGATAGAAACAGGTGTTCTAATTTCATTATAAACATTTTCAATATATGTAAGCACAATATGTGTTTACATAGTCTATGCTATGGTTCATAATATGAAATGGCAGATAACAGGAATCTGAAAAACAAATTACTTTATTGTTGTTGTATGCATGTGTTGGCATTTACTTCTGTCCTGATGAAAAACATACAAAAACAACCGGATTAGCATAAGATTTCTTATCTTATATGTATACTGGTCGCTAATTGAAACCACTTCTGATTCACTTTATCAACGATTTGGATGGAAGCCTCAGCAGCGTTTATGAAACGGTGATCTAAATGGGCGATCTTGTATCTTTGTTGGCTGTGTCGTTTCTCTTCTTTCAGAATAGTTCATGTTTAGTTATTTATGAAAAAATTATAAAAACGGTAAAAAAGTCAAGGTCGTCATAATTTCAAAAGCAATTTTTAAAAATTTTTTATACTATGATAAAAGGCTGCAGAGAAAGTTGTTTTGTCAATTGCGTGTGGTTTCGATTAGCAGTCTGCTAAGTGACATTAGATTGAAATGCTACAGGTAAACAGGTGAACGTGGTCATCAAATGAATAGAAAATACCCCTATTCTTTTAAATATCAAGAACACCTCATTTTTAGCTAGTCTTTGAGCAGCGGTATGTAATTATGTATATGAGTCATAACACAAACCAGCCATGTATATTCCATATCGAAAAGGCAGATAAATTAGAAACATCAATTTTCTTTTATTTCCCAGGCATAGATGAGGGAAGAATATCATTCTTTTTGACACGCTTTTTATACACTTCAAAACGTCATATTAATTTTAAATTTTTCACACTTATCAAGGACCGATGACAATACAATAGTTCAATAAGTTATTGCTTTTCATTTCCAAATTCTTTCTGATGGAAATTATATGAGGCAACGGCAATAACATACTCCGACTATCGTCCGATCGCCGAAGCTAGGCAGCGTCGGGCGCGGTTAGTATTTTTACCACTCTACCTATGGGGGATATTGAAATATGGCGATTGTTCATTATATACTCCTTTTGTGTTCCAAATTGAAAGATTGCATTTATTATTACAGATATCTCAAGTTATCAGCAATGAGGGCAATTATTTGTCCAGCGGTGGTGGCGGCAAGGACGACTCTAAACCGCCGTTCTCCTATGCTCAGCTTATAGTTCAGGCGATTGCCAGCGCTCCTGACAAGCAACTAACTCTGTCTGGAATATATAGCTATATCACAAAGAACTATCCCTACTATCGGACAGCTGATAAGGGATGGCAGAATTCTATTCGACACAACCTAAGTCTTAATAGATATTTTATTAAGGTAAGATCTTGGTATTATTGTATTTTTCTTCAATCGGATTGAATTAAGCGAATATGTAAGGTATACGCCGGGGTTCCCCACTATTTTTTCCTAGTGATTTTTTGAGGTTTATCATAGTAGTTTATAAGGCTAAAGTATCGATTTTAATTTTTCGTCCTTTTTCATAACTTTGTCGATGCTGGACAACTAACACTGTATGCGATATTTTACTTTCATCTGTAGCAACAGATCAGAATTACATTTCAATTAAAGTCGTTACAGAGTTTCATTGTTCATAACTATAGGCTGAATTAATAAATCATAATTCAATTTCATCGAAAAGTACTTCTCTCAAACTACGATACTTTTTAAGGCCAAACAATTATAGATGACAAAAAGTCATAACAACTCGAAAATGCGATCCAAAATCTTTATTTTAAAACTGATTGCATTGCAT
This sequence comes from Bruchidius siliquastri, assembly GCA_949316355.1. NCBI lineage: Eukaryota > Metazoa > Arthropoda > Insecta > Coleoptera > Chrysomelidae > Bruchidius > Bruchidius siliquastri. The sequence goes on from OX438529.1 coordinate 41,233,647, forward strand.
GGAGAGTGCAGCGTCAACCTATTGGATACTATTTTTCAAAATAGGTTTATTGGTGGCTAATGTTATGCGAAAAAATATAAGTATTATTTCAAACTTCGATATGTTTTTTGAGTAACCGATAATTTTTGACTCCGCATAAAAGCTTTTTAGATTCTGTGGATTTACTAATCACGTTTCATGAGTTTGTTGTCATTTTAGGGTTATGTCATTTTTTTAAGAAGATAAATTATAACTGAGTCCAATCAGTTATTTGCATGCCTTTAAAGTTCATGTTCACATAGGCAGTTGATAATTAATCCAAGAAGCCAAAATCTTTATAATTTCCATAAGCTATATATATTTTTCTTGCTTAATACATTCCTAACATTGCTAAGTTACTAACATTGTATTAATACTGGAGCAGTGATATCTGCATTATAGAGGTATCAAGGTCTATTGGACATATAGATTGACCATAGAATTTTGCCTATTGGCGTCTGAAGTATATGCAAGAAATGTGTGAAAAAAGTCACAATAAGCTTAGTAGTAGTAGTAAACTTTACATTGGTAATATGGGCTGATTTTAGAAGTTCCAAAAATGAATGCGTCATAAGTAATATGTTTATCATATACGATGCGTCTATTTTTAGGTACCTAGAAGTCAAGAAGAACCTGGTAAAGGTTCGTTCTGGAGGATAGATCCTCAATCTGAAACAAAACTGATCGAGCAGGCTTTTAGGCGTAGAAGGCAGAGGGGTGTTTCTTGCTTCAGAGCACCATTTGGTTTGAGTTCTAGGTAAGTATCAGGAACCGATGACACATAAGACACATTTATAGACAAAATTTGTACGTGATACTTTTCAATGAAATTATACACCGTCAGCCAAACCTACGAGCTGTGCTGCCTAAGATATGATTAGGACTTTTAAATATGAGCCCTGAGATTCAGTCTCAGAAAGATTTAGAAAGATAGTGTAGTTAGGTCTGTTGATTTGTAGTCAATCTGATAGAGTGGCTTGAGGCTTGTGAGACTGTTCACATCAAATATTGAACTCAAACAGCTGGTATTTACACCTAGACTCCTGGACCTTAGATAGAGTTGAGTCGTCAAACATAAAAAATTAGTGACATACATGACGGAAAAATTTAATAATCATTGTTTTTAATGGTATTCATTATAAAACAGAAAAATGTTCCTGCATGACGTTTCGTTCGAAGCTGTCAGATCTTTGATCCATACTGCCCGGTGAAAAGTGCATGATTTCAAATTTGTGTGATCTGTTTTCTGAAAATTACGAAATAACCTGATGATGATTTAAATTAAACCATATCTTCGTGCTGAAATGTCTTTTGTTTTATGATAAATCAAATGACTGAATAACTAATAAAAACAAAAATATCTTCTTAAAATTCGGTTATTGATCAGAAATTTATCTATACACAGACAAAGCTATTATTTAACACAACGTTTCACAAATGATACATTTTTTTTAAATCAAAACGCGTCTGAATGATGGAAGAGTTTCACCAAGTAAGAGCATTCACAAAAAACTATTAATATTAATGGAAATTATTACTTGCTTCGGTTCAATCGTAACTTGTTTGCAAATGAACAAGTTACTAATGTTTAACTGTGCATAACTAGTTATGAAAGAAAATACATTTCAGATCAATCATCGTTCACGAAATATGTCGCTTTAATGTCAAAATTAGAAAAATATTTTCGAACAAAATGTACTTCTATGTGAGTTTCCACATGTTGATAATAATGTTTGTATTAATGCCTTCCAGAAGTGCCCCGGCATCACCGTCCCACGTGAGTATGTCTGATATCATGACGCCAGAGTGTCTGTCGCGCGAGGGTTCCCCCAGTGGAATGGAGACATCAGGTGGGGAGGCCAGTCAGTCAGCGCCCGGTAGTCCTGGAGGGAATGTGGGAGTCAGCGGAGCAGGTGCTTCATATGCCGGTTCTGGAGCAATGATTGGCCATCAGCAGATGAGCGCTCTGGTCGGGTCTACAAAAGCAAGATTAATGTTGTCGCATCAAGGAGGTGAAGAGGCTAACGGACAAGAATATAGGGATGGTGAGTGATAATTTGGAAAGATCATTTTCTCGTGTAAGAATAGTCAGAATAGATATTAATATCAATTTCTATATATTTTATAATCTAATACTTGTAAATTATTGACAAAGAAATATATATTTATTTGTGACACAACCCAAGTTTGATAGCAAACGATTTTTATAAAACAACTTAGCGCCTAAAAGCTTGCAATTTAATCTGATATGTTCTACTGGCAGCTTATCAAAACTATAGACGATAACCAGGTGAGAGGCATTTCTTACGATATATAATGCATAAACAACATTTTCCGATGAATGTTAGTCTCTCTCTCTTCCAAGTGTGACAGTGAGGAATAGTGAAGTTCTATGGGCCTTTTAACTATAAACTGTACTTTTAAATGTAGACAATTGATGTATTTACGTGGAAGTCTTAGCATTCTGGAATTCTGTTACGCAGAACTGATATTTTTTGTCAATATTATTCGTGAGACTGCCTTCGATACCTTATTGGAACTAATACTCATATCTTCGCCGACCAAGTGTTTTTGTCGATTTAAGGAGTAGGTATTCTTTGTAGAAATTGTAGAGGAATAGAAATATATTTTAATTGTAAACATTCTAACAGTTGCATTACATATTTTAATATATTGGATGAAATTTACACGGATACGGTCTGCTGAAACGAGCGTTAATGAAGTTCGTTCACTTTGATGTAATTATTTCCACCACAACTTCCTAGGTAATTAAAGCGGCATATGATTGATCAAAGAAGTTTACTAACGTTTTGGGTTTTGTTTCTAATTCCAAGTATCAAGTGAATAATTTATCACCGATTTTGCATACATAGTGGATACTATAATGGTTCGTGGGCCAGTTTTTTTCCTCAATTCCAAATGTGAATTTTTATATTATCTCCATTATGCAAATTAGCAAAGTGACTTATGGATATTAATGTAGTCCTGGTGTAAATAAATTGTAAAAACGATAGGTCAAATCGATCATTATTTGAAAAAAAATATTTGTTTCCTGGCTTACAAGATTGGGACAATTCAAATCTGCAGTATCTTTTTGTCTTTTGTTGTAGAGCTACTTTATAATTTTATTTTATTCTGAATGCATTTGCAGAACATTTTCCTGCTGCATATTCTTCTTCATTAAAAAATATCCGTAGTGATGTAATAGTGAACAACAAATTACTTCTTCATATCACACATTTCGAAGAAAGTAAAGTTTTAGCTGCGTTGAAGCAAATCAAACCAAAAATGACTACCGGTCCTAATATATGGAAGCTTCTCAAAATCCGCCCAATATATAAAAGTTATGATAAAATGGACATATCCAATTACAGACCCATAACTCTACTGTGCAATTTTAGCAAGGTCTTTGAAATTTTAATTTATAGCAGATTATACCAACATGTATGTAAATAGGAGAATATGTATCCAGCAGCATGGCTTTGTGAAAGGACGATCTACGGTATCTAACTTGCTCAACATAAAACAATTTATTTCAGAGAATATCGATAAAAGTAGCCAGACAGATATTATCTACACAGATATTTCAAACGCCTTTGATAAACTTGACCACAGCCTTCTCTCGACGAAAATTCAATCTTACGGAATATCCAACAGCCTGCTGCATTTACTTTCCTCTTATTTACATAACAGAAAACAATATGTAATCCTTAACGAATTCACATACAAGCAATTCATAGCTACGTCTGGCGTACCTCAAGGTAGTAACTTGGGGACTTTTGTTCGTATTATCAATCATCAATGACATTGTTGAGCTGGTCAGTGAGAATTGCCTTATATATGTGGATGACCTAAAATTATTTTGCGAGATTAGCTGTATTGATGATTGTCTATCATTACAGCGTCGGCTACTTAATTTAAATACTTGGTGTCAATCTAACAAGTTACTGCTGAATTTGAAAAAGTGTAATATTATGTCTTTCACACTCAAAAAATACCCTTCAATCTACGACTATCAGCTAGACGGGATAATACTACAAAGAAAAGAGCAATTTCTTGACCTTGGAGTTACCATTTGATTTGCGTATGTCCTTTCTTCCTCACATAAAGACTGTTATATCTAATGCTAGTAGGATATATGGGTTTTTGGTGCGAAAACTTTCTATCCTCTCGCTTGGACGGAACATACCCTCGTTTAGGTACAGCGGAGGAATACTTACTTGATAGACATTGCATAGTCAGTCTAGATCAGAGAAGAATGTGTCGTACTATTATCTATTTGCATAAAATTTTAAACAATGTTTCAGATAATATAATCTTTTTAGGTAAAATTCCTTTTCATATACCTAGAAGCAAGAAGTTTCCAGACGTTTAATCTACCAACTGCACGCACAGACATTGCACATCACTCCCCACTTTTTACTATGTGTAGGAACTATGAAGCAATAAGTGACCAGCTTGATATATTTCACACCACAGTATCCTCAATTAAACATTATTTTTATGTTTCACATTAGTGCACAGGTTAATGTACCTAATAATTTTAGTGACATCTATTGTATAAATCTTATACGTTATTTGCGGTGTTTATATACATGATATAGGATTATGTTTCTCGATTATACACCTCACCCTGTAATTGGTGTATACTGTTGGGTGTTGTAAATGTGAATAAATAATTGAATAAGTGAATAAGAATGTCGCAAGCTATCGATTGAAATATTACAATGATCAGTAACTAAGTGAATAAGATATATGTCTTACTTTTAAATTGCCGCAAATGGGACAATTACATCTATTTTATATATTTTTTCAGACAAATATGTAGAAGAGCGATCTGTGTCTCCATCTGCATTTTCTCCACAACCCGTAATCGTTCAAACTGCCAACTATTCTCCTTATAGGTAAGTGTATATATATATATATATATATATATATATATATATATATATATATATATATATATATATATATATATATATACATAACAATGCTCAGTAACACATTAACGCATAAAAAGGGATTATAGATTAACACTCACCAGGGAGTGGTTAAGTTTGATACAGCAAGTAATGTAGAACAAGTAGTCTTGTGAAAACATTTGTCTAAGTACAATTATATAAGTATATGAATAATGTGGAATAGCTCAAAGATACATTGAAGAAAATGTGAGGAACAATCTTTTTGTTATAAAATATATGGGGTTAAAGCATAAAATTAAAAATTATCCACTCATCCAACTAATGCACATAGGATCTAATGTTAATATTTTGATTTTGTTCTAGCGGTGGAAATTATGGGAATATTGGATTAGATCTAAAAAGGCACATCGATGACCAAAGTGTTGGTAGTCCATCTAGCACAGGTGAGAACCTAGACAACCTTCAGGAACCGGAGGCCAAGAGACCAAGATCGGTGGGAAAGTACGACGCAGAATAAGTTGTTGGTGACTAGAGTGGTTTATCAAGTTTTATGTACAAGGTAAATCGTCGAATCTGAAAACAATGTGAGTTTGGTTAAATATTTTGTCGGGAACTGTTTTCGTTTAGTGTTTTTGGAGTGGAAATAATGGTTTTTATTATGATCCAGTTTTGAAGGATAGCATAACTAACGTCTAGATGTCACAATAAAAGTATGTTGTACAATTTGTAATAACAAAGAAACTGATTTGTACCAACAAATTGTTTTGGCGATTGCTAGGTTTCCTACATGTTCCAAATTCCTTAGATTTGTCGATATTAGATGTTGAAATTGTAGCAGTAAATGAGTAGGTAGCTATTAAAATCTCCTCACTTGGTATCTTCTGAGATAACCTGAGTGTAATCAGCCTTGGAGATATTGATTTAATACATTATGGAATCGGAATGGCGATAAGTGCTGTTCATGATTAGCCGGTCAAATATTAAAACAATATTAAAATTTTTTAAACTATGTTTAATATTGTACCACTATAAAAAAATCTAAATTTTCTATTCCTGAGGTATCACAGTACTATGAAATACACATTGTATGGCATTAAATGCACTATGTTAGCGTGTATTTTGATCTTAGGTGGTATATTTCTTTGCTACAATGCTATTGTAAGATCACAGATAGTTTAAGATGATTTAATAGCACAATTACCAGAACTCCATTTGAACACCTGGTGTATTGTGTTCAACGATTGAACATGTGCTATTTTCATTGTAGGTAAAACTTAAAATGGAATAAGACAAATAAACTATTGCAATATTTCAGTTGCTGACCAATTATATATATTTGTTCTGTGAAGGATTGCTATTGCCAACGCTGATTATAAATCTCCATTAAAAATCATTTATTTTGTACCTCTGCGGCTACCGATAATGATGATATGTCCACGTTTACAACCTCTAGACTTTATAGCCATACACTGGAAATTTTTCTTGCGATGGACCGTTCGGAACATAATGGCGAAGTCAATCAGAAACATACATTTCAATTCATACTTAGCTGAATTTGTTTTAACTATATCAGGATTATAAAATTTATTAAATGGTGATTTATTTAAGGTAAATTTCAAACCAGAACTTTGATTCTAAATTTTCTTGAGAACGTATCTAGTGCATAAGACGAACAAATTACATATATCAATTAACTGTGATCTACAGCCTAAACATGAGTCTGAGATGCTTTTTTTTGCTATGCCTGGAGGTACAAAATAAATCCTGAAGTATTTATACAGTTCCTTCGATTAGTTTTGAGATGACATTAATTAGCAAAACATATTTTGTACACAGCTTGAGAAATTTATTAGCTAAATATGTTATTAGCACTTTTACCTCAAGAGTTAAATATTTTCAACATATAAAGCAATTTAGATTTTTTCATTTGTTCAAACGTGTACAGGGTAAATAATACAATGAATTTTTTCTAGAAAAGAACAGGTTTCAGAGGCCGAGATTTGTAGCATTTTTTTGCTAATATGGTTTATTGTGATATGTGATTGACAAAAAGTATGACAGCAAACAAACGTTGTGAATCGAATATACTGTAGATAAAAAGTTGTGTAGTTTTCACACATTTTCACAAATAATACTCTTTCTTTTAGTGACGCGTTTCAATTTTTATTAAAATCATCGTCCGACTTTAATAAAAATCGAAACGCGTCACTAAAAGAAAGAGTATTATTTGTGAAACTGTGTGAAAACTACACAACTTTTTGTCTACATGATGGAAGAGTTTCACCAAGTAAGAGCGTCTACAATCTACATAATCGAATATACTGTTGTATTATGCCTATGTTTTGAAATTTCTATATTTCTGGTAAAAATAATGCTAGTGAAATGATAGGTGGTGCACCTCCCTATGTACAACCAAAATTGTTTTTCTCGCTTAGTGAACTTTCAATTCCGGTAGAGCATTTTCTACCAACAGTTATAATTTGAGATAAGCCAATATCACCTATGATTTCATATATTTTTATAACTGACAAAAAATTTTAATACCACCTGTATACGTATATGTCCCATATTTTGCTGTATATATAAGTTTGGTTTTTGACACTGTGATAAAAAATCTGAAAGATTGGCCATTAAATATTTTTTATTGACCAGATTACATATTCTAGTTTTGAATTTCGAATACTCTACAATAACTATGATGAACCAGAATAGTCTCAATTAGCAATGTTTTATGTATTACTAGACTATGACTATGTAATTGTGGTCAATCTTTCAAACGCATATTGCCAAGCATATGCAAAGAATGTGTATAAAAATACAGAAGTATTTGTGTCATAGGTACAAAATTTTAAATACAGTTATCACCTCTGACTGATATACGTCTCATTTTTTCCAATGATATACCTTAGATTGGCAATTTGATTGAAATCAAATATCTATATTCCATAAATGTTTTATTATATTATCAGATTGGTTGTTAATTCCAAATATCAGTTAGTTCTTAGCTTATCTTTTCATTTCGATTAATTTGTAGAATCATACATTTTCACATTTTTTGACTGTTTGTATCAATGTGAGCAATTCAATGTTATTTCAAGTCATCTTCAACAGTTGACAGTTGGCAATGATAAAGCGTATACGCAAACGTGCCATGTGCCTATGGATCCAGTATTATTAAAATATGGGGTGAGCTGTCAAAATATCGCGTTCAACTGCCAAAAACGACAATGATTTTTTTGCCTGTATGAGAGACCTATAAATGATACGTCTACGGCCAAATAAATTTGGTCAATAATTACTAATCGTGACACAAAATTTTCACATATGCAATAGTGTGCAGTGAACAGCGCAAAAATGTAATATCTATTTGAGTTTCATAAGCTGAACTTTGAATTACTTTTCTTCAAAGTGTATTTCTCATTGGCCTGTCCAAGGGATTTCTTAGTAAGATTCATTTCTATGTGATATAAAGTATTTGTCATGATTCAGAGCTAGAAAACTTGGAGTGGCTGAATAATATATATTTTATTTATTTGAAGAATTTAAACTCGCAGCTTAATAGATTGTGTCAAATATAAATGAATCTTAGAGATCAGTTTTGTTGGCCAGTTTGATTGTGTAACTAATCATAGTCAACTACTGTCACTAAACTAAAGGAAATTGATGTGATAGGCCAATCATAAATATGCATCCCTATTCCAATCTCGAACATGTTAGTAGGGGTATAATACAGGACTAAACATTTGTTAGTTCCATAAGAGATATTAGCATGACACCTAGAAGAAATTATTCATTTATGTCATGGTTGCACTTAGTTTGTACAGTATTTGTTGTATTGCTCCAGTAATAAACAGCAGTACTTTTTGTACCGTAGTATTTCTATCATGATTTCAAACACCAATAGTTCAGGATCGTGAACTCATATTTAGACAACTCAACCTGTTGAACTTAACATATATATTTGTCACTTCTGTAGGAATAGTGACAACTTTTTACTTCCTAGACCCAGACTGGTATTTCTATGTGTACTAGTCTGTGTTAATTCAAAAAGTATGCACATGGCAGATGTTACACGAGCAACGCAAAAATGTTATTTTAGAAACTAATTTTCCAGTTTGACAATGTTGGGTAATTTTTGTTTAGCTATCGAGGTACTGAATCTTTAGAACATCGCTGCACTTCTATTGCGAAACACAATTTGTGAACATGATACACGCATGGTTCAACTGTGGGAGCTGTTCAAATGAGGTACACGGCATTTTATTGCACAGCAATTATACTTTATTTCAGATGAAGTCTCAAGGCTGAATACCAGAACGGTCATATCAAAATATAATAAGGCTTTACTGCTGAAATGTACAGTATTAAAGATCTGCAAAGCAATTATACACTGATAAAGTGCCAGAAAATAGATAATTGGAAGCTATTAGATATACATAAGTAGGTGTTTGGTATTCAAATATATATTTGTGGGGCTTTAAAAAATATATCGCTGGAAAATTCGTTATTTTAAGAAACTGCAATTTAATTTTCTGGTGTGGTCTCACATGCAGGCTATGTTCACAGCTACATATCTGTAAGTTTCATGAAAATCTGGATTTAGTCTTAGTTCATAGAAATTTCTATCTGTATATATACCTCTGTCCTGAGTAAATCATGTGTGTATATGTGTATATTTTTCAAAGAGCATTGTTCATGTTGATTTAAGTGTCAATCTTGGCGGCAGTTAACATTTAAAATGTTATGAAGGTTTATTATTCATAATTATTTTCGAGACCAAATTATCTATTCAACACGAATTGTATATATTGTACTAAAAGAAAGTTTATTACTGTTATCTTTCATTATTGTCTGCTACTGTGCTTATTATTTTTGAATAATTATGAGGAATAAAACATTATTTTTTTTGTATATATTTGTAAAACTTGATAATACCCAGTAGAATTTCAATAAATTTTTGGGTTTATTTCTGAGAATGTATTTTTTCGTATTGCCCAATCGAGCTGTACAGTGGATTGTATAATTTTTTCAGTTGTTTCCATCTTGCTACCAAGGCATTTTGTTTTCCATTATACAGTGTATTATAGCTGGTCTGTATAACTACTCCTTTAGAAATTTTATATTTTTGACTATTTGATTGGTCGTTTTATTGTTAGTTATATATGTATACAAAATTATAACATCTATATAAATAGGTATTTAAATAAAGTACTATTATTGCTGTGAGATTCTTTCTTATATCATTGCTTATACTTCAAATAGTTATAGCTGTTAATTTATGAGGTTTCTGGTTGGTGGAAAGTTAAAAAATTCTCCTATTTATAATAAAAATAATTGAGAATATGAATGAATCTGTAGAGGCGCCAATAATTTCACAGAAACAATTGTTTTCATTCATGTAATAATTTGGAATTTACATCGTCATAATTGATATATAATGTGAATACCAATGTATGTATTCTTGCTGATATCTAATATTAACCTAAAGTCTTTTACGTCTTCACTGTGTGTTATAAAACTTTACATCATATACAGTTGAAGTCAAATGTAATGGCAAACAGGTCGGTACCTGGTATGCGTCTGAAATTATTCGTCTTATAGAAGCTGAAAAAAATAGGCAATCGATAAAATTATTCCTCTTACGTTGAATCAATACGTTTCTCAATAGTAATAGTGATAAATGGTGATTAGCTTATCAGATTAAGTAACTCCATGAATATTGCATTATAGAAATCTGGAACCCAGTTTCGATCAGATTTGAAGTTTCTGTCTTCACAACTTGTGAGCTTTAACTGCCTACAAATACTACTCAGTTCTACTCAGTTTTATTACATGCCAAACCAATTTTTGTAATAGCTGACATGTGTTTTGCTACTGTTGTTGATAGGAATTTATCATTTTTTACAGTACTTACTCATGCTTGATCATAAAGCATCATTCTATCATTTATTCGTACCTTACATTTTCAGTATTCCTACATTAACGATAAAATGTATCAAACGGTAGTTTCTCAGGCGATCCCGTATCTCAACAATTTTCTCGTTTCAGTATCATCGTAAATTAACGAATCAAAGTAATGGTAGACTTTCTCATTCGCGCTTACACCTCAAAATTTTTCTCGTCCCACTTTTGTAATGCAAGATTTGGTTGTTTAAATTATTACTTATTTCACTTAAAATTGATTAATCTTCATATATTTTTCCAGTTGTATCGCCATAAAGGAATTGATAATGTACCAGTTTTATTTCCTTCCGAGTGTTTTGGATAACAGAACAGAATTAATTCGACAGATTAATTTGAAAACAATATTTTTATTAAAAGTAAAAACGAAATAACAAACATAACAAAACAATATCAAAGCGTAGAATTTAAGTATAAAATCTGCTTTGGAATAAGTCTTACAAGTCATACCTATAATACTGCTGTTTTGAGAAAACAGACAACCTGTGAACCTGTGTGTGTCATTGAAGACATGATGTTCTATTGAGCTCGATATAACTAATTATTTATCATCTTCAATCTAATTCTATTCTAATTCAATCTAATAATAACGAGCTATACACCTTAAGAATTCTATTTATACATATATTTTTTCCACGAATTCAATTTGTTTCTATAGTCTGGAAGATTAAAATGAGGCATCGATAGTAAAAAAATGGTGTATCAGAATAATTTAGTTCACTTGTTGTTAGTTCTCACTTAAATACTAGACGGTAGGTACTAATTTTTCTGATCTACGGGTAACAAATAAAAGGTTTGTCCCGTCTTCTGATCCACTACTAGACTTGTCCTTGTGTCATATGCCAGATTCCTAGCAAGCGACTGTTCTGGCTGCCTCTTGTACCTGAAGAAATCATCTTTGGCTTTTCTGTAATTGCCGCCATGTTTCTGCGCGTTGCCTCCGTTCAAGATGAGCGACCTTGCCCTTTCGCTGATGAACTCTACATCGCTGTGAATCTGCCTTTTGCCTCTATGACGGTGGTAATGACCACCTTCAATTCCCACAGGTACATCTTGGGACTCGTCCTCTGCATACTGTGAGGCTAAGATAGCATATTCAGGTTTGTAGTGATCAGAACCAGGATCTTCGGCACCACCATGGTTGTAGTCGAAGTAGTGCTCACCGTAACCTCCGTTTTTATCACCCCATCGTACCTAGACATTAGAAAAATCATGACATACGAATTAAAGGTATCTAACTGAGAGATTCTGATATCTTGTCAGATAATCTTGATAAGGTAACGTTTCAGAATGTGGACGGCTAAATAGACAATACTGCTATTTTTCAAAGTTCGTCTTCACAATGGCCCGTCCTAGGTCACTATAGTTGTCACAATGCTGGTGTATGATGTGCCAGACTAAGCTAAGCTAATGGAGTGAAATTGCGGTCTATCTACACAATGGCCGGCACTGGGCCAGCCTGTCGCATCATGCCATGCTGGATCGCTTTGATGTGGCAAGAGAAATCAGTGATCCATAGAGGCGTGTAGTGAGTTAGCAACTATTATGAAGAGAGTTATAATATATATTTTTTAATTTGTGCTCATTTGACAAATGAGATCACATCACTATGATGTCCAACCTTCAATTCAATCATTTCTAACCAGGATTCAGGACTATATATTGCTGAATGCAGCCAACCAGAATTGCGACTGGAATGCCTTACTCTATTATCTTCCTACACAGAACTAAGGACTGAAAAAGATCTTTTTTGAAGGAAGCTGATGTTAAAAAAAGAAGTATCTTCATTTATCTATCTAGATATCTACGGAAGTTGTCGACTAGCTAATCTTTATCGCTTATTGCGAATCCTAGGCTACCTGCAAGTTTTGTTTAAATTCAATATTAGTATGAATGAACGAAAATAAGCTGCACCAAAAGTCAGGCAGTGTATAGGCCACCTCGTGGGCGCTGTTCCACATCGACGAGCCCTCATAGCAAATAATATGGCCTTGAGGCCTACCTATCTTATATCTTCTGGTTACAATGCCCTAGCCCCAAAATGGTATGCCTGTTGCTCCGATTTATTGGAAAACCAAAATAGATAGAGGTCACAATTTCGCAGCATCAACGTATTTCATTAGTATCGACATACCAACATAATATGAGTTAGATATTTTTCTGCTTATCACTATATGATCATTTTACAGATTTATATTATACTAATTAGAGAATGAACTCAGCGTATCTCTGAAACAGTGTACTGCGGATCAATGTAAATATGAATTTTAGGTTAGGTTTTTTGGCTCTACAACATGAAATAGAATAGATCCAGTTATCACTTCCGATAAAAATTAAGGTTTATTTATACTACATAATGCTTCCATTTGAATAAAATATGACGAGTATGGAACTCGCCCAAAAATACGTTTAGTGGAATTCATTGAAGGGTGGAGAATCCGCGAAATGGAGTACCAAGGAGAATTAGATATTTTTAGACCATGCCCGCCTCCCTTAAATAAAATTAGAAATTATTTTGAGAAAATAAATATTTAGTAAGGTAGCTACTACATTTTTGACCTTTACTTAGAATCCAAGTCAGTAAGAATATAATTATAGGATGTTCCATTGAAAAATCCAATGTTGAGGTTATTTTCGGTGAAATCAGTCCACCGAGCTTATTTTTTCATTACGGTTTTCCTATAATTCTGTTAATATACAAAAATACTTATATGCATGGCCCAATTTTCTATGTAATCCGGTACAAATCTATGAAACAAACAAATTATAGTCGTTTCTTTGAGATTGAATGTGGTAGTAAATCATTTAACTTTTTATTCAAAAAATCATTAACTAACTTCCGTGCTTTCAATCCAATTCACGATACTTGTCATAAGTAATAAAACACCACTGGGCAAATCTTAAACTATTTATTGATCTTTCTTCCGGCTTCAAATCATGAGCTAAATTTCTTTTTTGCCTGATCTCTAGCTAAAACTTTACCCCCAACGGCATATGAGAAAATGTAGAGATTTTAGAAGTCAAATTCGGAAATTAGATATCTGTCATCGACATTGAATAATAAGCCCTTCGAGGATATCTAGGCATAATCATATTGGTTGTAGCGCAGCAGGAAGCTATGCTATATTATCAATAATTGATTGGCAGATACGAAACTGTAAATACATTGAATAATAAGCTCTAAATCGGCATTACCCATCTCAGAGCCTTATTGTCTGCTGCGCTGGAATCAAAGTGATGGATGGAAATACCAAAACACATCTTTAGCATGAGCCACTGCTTAGCATCTGAATAAATCAGATATTCATTGTTGATATTTGTAATCTATACAATATTTAACAGATGGCAAGGCTAATGCTCTAGCAATACTTTCTTATTCACAAGGAGCATATTTTACCGCCGAGGAAGAAATTCGCAAATTGATTGTTACTGTGAATAAAAATAATGATATTTTTATTGTTTTATGTTTCTTACAGGTCTTGCAGACCAGAACGAACTCTCATTACATACCTTCTATCAATACATCATAGATCCTATAGAATCTGAAAGCGTGTTAGTCGAAGCATTAAGGTTAATTATAAGTATGTTTTGTTTAAAATGAATGCGACTCGTAATACAATTATATGAAAACAATATATCTTATTTTACTTCCACGAGGAATCGAAAATCTGATTTCTGAGAAGGATGGACAGCTTTGTCTGTCTTTCCAGTCACGTCTACCAGAAAGAATACCAGGATACTTCACGCAGGAAAGATCTGTTTGGTTAATAATTATATTGACTGTATTCCAAGAATTTTTGAGAGAAGAATTTTAAGACTACTTATTTAGATAAAAAGTTGTGTAATTATCACACAATTTCACAAATAAAAAAAAGAGTTATATTTGTGAAACTGTGTGATAATTACACAACTTTTCATCTATATGATGGAAGAGCTTCACCAAGTAAGAGCATCTACAATCGACTTGTTATTTGTAATGAATATTGTTCGTAATGCAAAATAAATGAAATAATCGTTTTTTTTCTATCATGACACGCCAAAAACATATTATCTCAAAATAGAAAATGTTCCAGATTACAATATTTCCATTGTGTGTAGGAAATAAGAAAAAGTTAAGTACTACGTTAAAGGGCTAACATATTTATAGGTACATTCCAAAATATGGCGTCGATCAAATCACTCCGGAAATATGCACAGAATTTTTGAAGCTGTCAATCTTTTAAAATGTGAATTAACAGTTGTGAAATCCGATAAGCATATTTAGAAAACTAATATTACTGCATGTGAACTTCAAATCAACACCTAATTTTTTGTGAGATTTCCCCTCACCACCCACTGCACCGATTTTTGCCCTCAAAAATTTCTAACCAAACCTCAGGGGACTTGGTAACGTCGGAATACGAAGCTGGAGCGTTTTTTATTTATTTTTCCGTTTTTTGATGATTATACCACGGCAACTGAAGCGATTTTCAAAAACTACAAAACTGTTTCGATTTCGCCATAGTAGTAATTCAGTGTAAACATTTTATTAATATCGAATAAGTACTTTCCGAGTGATAGAGAGCTCAAGGATTACCGGACAGAGTAGAGACAGATAGACAGACCGACGGAAATTCCAAAATTATTTCGAATATATTACTTAATGCATAATTTTCATTACCTCGAAATTCTTGATTAGATGCCTGTTTATTATATATTTTTTAGTTGTAAGTTTTCAAGATTCATGTTTGTATGGAACCTGACTGTAACGTACATTCAAAGATAATAAGGCAGGTGAGCATTCAACATTTTTCATGATTCGATGGAGAAACGCAGGCTGAGCCTAAGTAAAAAAAAAACATTTTTTTCTTTGCATTCTTAAGATGTCATTCAAGAGCATATTTTTGCAATAGTATAACTTTCTATTGCAAAGATAACTATAGATTTCAGAAGGACATTATTCTTTATTATATTGTGAAACGTGATATTCCATATTACGGGCAATATTCTGTATTGTTTTCAAATTACCATTATCATGAACAATCCACAAAAATCTGATACAGTTTGTTATGCTTTACCTTCAGGTTTAGAGAAAATCGACTGAACTTTCCTTAAGGTACATATATATCCTTCTAGACTGAAACAGACAGTTGGAAAAACTAAAATTCTAATTACGGATAACTTTCATATATTTTCCTATTATGTCTTCTCCCTCCATTCCCCTATTATCTGTGATGAATAAAATAGGTGATGAGTCGCAAATCCATTGAAAAATATAACATTATTCTCCGATGCCAGTATACACAGCTGACATATTCATAAACGTCAGACTACAGCGCAATGATGTATGGAGATACATTATGAGATACGCCACAGTAATAAAGTTGTAATATAGTGGATTCGCAATATTGAGGACACATTTTTATTAAAAATGAAATTTAATGTCTCATATTTGAGATTAATCCCCCAGACTGTCAATGAACTAGTTGATTCGAATATAGCTGCTTATATAATAAATGAACCTCCGCTGTCCAACTAAAATATCTAGCTCTTGTATGGATCCAGCGGAACGTATTGATCAGTCACGTCCTACAAATAAATTATATACAGACATATTGTATGCACTGTGTTATACACTAAATTGTACAAATACATTTACAAAGCTCTCAAGATTTGTTATTCTACACTCAAAATTAGTACATATGCGATTATTTTCCGGGCAGCATTTCCTTTTTACATTCCTACACCAACATGTCGAGGCTTAAACATAATCTTTAATACATTCAATTATGGGAAAAGCGATCTTGATGTTTAATTTTTTTTAGAGATTATTGATTGGCAATAAGACCATAGTTGATGCCTTCGAACCTTGAAGGCTTAATGTTCAAAGGTTGATACATACCGTTATTGTATCCTTATATATAAACATGATATACTTGTAGATTATACTTGGTTCTTACTTGGTGAAACTGTTTCTACGTGCAGATAAAATAATTTCGTACCTAACGCACAGTATCAGAAATAGTTGTACACGATTATTTTATCTGCATTATATATTTTCTCATTAAAAAAAGTTTTTCAACTTCTGAGAGATCTAGTGTTATATCAATCAACCTAATTTACCATGTGGCATTTCCCATTGTCAATTACGCTGGAACTGTCCTATTTATAAAAATATACTAAGGACTTGACTACCCAGCAGCATAGTTATCAAAGTATAGGAAATAAAAAGAATATTGAATTTTGGAGCTCAATTGAAACAATAGGTGTCTCACGATTAAAGTAAATTTATTATAGATAGCCTCACTCAAAGGCTGAAAGTCTATGCGACAGGATAAACAAAATTTCACATTGACCTTAAAATGCCGCCGAGGTTCTTCAGAAGAACGCCAACTACACAATTAGTAACATTACCGCAGCCTCTTGGTTCATGATGAATATATCTTAAGGCCTTCAAGCAACACACTTTAATGCGAGATGGCTAGAATACTATGAACTACATTCATGCTTGTAGGCTGGGCTGATAATATTAAAATATACTATGCATAGGGTTAAGATCATTCATAACCATATATGGCTCTTAAAAAACTTGTAACTGTTGTTAAGGAGGCTTTCCACCAAAGCAACCTATCAACATGTAGAAGGCAACAAGCTGCATTTCAACGATATTCAAGAAGGTAACCAGGAAATACGTTTCTTTCTACCAAAACCATAGCCAAATATTCTACAAAAGATAGCTAATTGCTACTAGGTGCTGCAGCGTTTTTAATTCTAATTAATAAGCGCAACAAGAAGGCATTAATGGTGGACTCGAGAACTTTAAAAAAATTTATTTTCACGGCGAAAAGAAGTACTCAAGTTTATTTTTTTTTGTGAAGTCCACATCATAATTAATTTTTTTGTTCAATAAAATCAAATTTTCTTCCCGACACACTCGGTTGCGAGGCAGCTCTGATCAACGCGTAAAACGTCGGCTGTTTTATGGGAACATGTTGCTACTTGTCGCGTGCCACGAGTTGGTTTGGTGTAAATGCGTTTTGTTCTTTTTCATTGCTGCTGCTTTCGACAGGTTGCCGAAATGTTGCCTCGGTGTAAGGTCGCCTTTAGATTCTGTTTTGACGTGTAATTAATCCGCCATTAGAAGATTATTAAAAAACGTGTACAGGCAATAGTGGATGAATAATAATCATAGATACATTCCGTCGCTTACTAACGTTACTCAATAAAATATACGATACTAATGTGTAACACTAAATACATAAAATTTGTTGTATTTACTTTGCTTTTGAAATCGCCTAGAACAGGATGCACCCTCTCGTGCTTTTCAACAAAGTGCATGTCATTTCCAATGAGATGGCCATCCTCAATGTGGTCTGGGGCAGGTACGTGTATGTATCTGTCATTAAAGTAAAAACTTTGTTAGTGAAAGTCGGCAGTCATTGTCCAGTGTATCAAGTCAGTGACTATCGGCGACTTTGAGCTACTATTTGACTGGCTATAGCTTGAAACTTAAATAGTCAGGCAGCCCATGAACTTCTTATTATCTAATCAAATAGAAATGGAAAATGTATTTACTGTACTCAAGAAACTATCAACTGAGAGTAGAGTATCCTACCAGCAAACTGGGTGACGTGTCACAATACTTGTTGACATGGTGGGGTTACGCATTGTATGTTAAAAAATTCCTGGTCATACTGTAAACACAAATTCAATTATATCTGGAAGTATAGTATATTTCAAATACCAAAACTTATTTTCCATACATTCACATAAATACTTTTGATGAATTGTTATTAGACAAGAAAATAGCTAGCTTGTATTTGACAGTCCATTTTTCTACTATCATCGAGTCGACCATATATATTATATAAGTGGCGGGTGTTAAACCTGTTTTTTGGGTTTTAATCCCTTGCAGTTGGAAATGTTTAATTGCACAACCTTGAACTTATGGAACTTCCCCATCATTGAAGTTTCACAATAAAATATAGATATAATGGACATTTTCCTGAGCAGGCTGACCTCAACACTCAAAATTTATATGATTAACGAATTTTGTGAACGTCACTAAAATTTTGATTAGTAACGCGTTCCACTTTACTTTATATTGTCATCAGATGGTATTTCGAAAATAAATATCGTAAAACGTATTTTCGATTTACGAATTTTTTAAAACTTAGTGTAATGAATATACAATTCATATATAATTATAGAATAGTTTCACCAAGTAAGAGCATCTGTTCTACATGAGCAATTGGTGGCAGCCTGTTAGTAGCTGTTTTGCCTATTTACAATCCCAGACAAACTCCAAGGAGGTTAATAGTGTGTGGAGTTCAATTCATTGAAACATGATGTGTCAGCTTCATGGATACCAGAGCGTTACGTATGAAAAAGAACGATATGAGATGTGCAAGTGGTGTGCTCCACTCTTTATCTCTCACAAGCACACTCTGCAGTGTGACATTCAACTATGGCAGCCAAGTATGCATGGTAACGGCATTACCAGCATCATTATATGGTTCCACAACAACCTGATTGCCATCAGTGGAAAGATCACACTCAGTCAGCCTCTACACTTCCTTGCAGTGACAGGTTCACCAGCAGATGAAAGATATCCAATATGACTGTAGGTTCGACTGACTGGTTATGAGCAAAACGTAATAGGTCATGAGATTCCAGTCAATGTTGAACGCTCCTTACTATTGTAGGTTTAGCAGTGTGACAGTAGAGTCACATCCTTGGAAAGATTCAGCAGGTAACACAAAATTCATTACGTGACAGCTTAGGTGCGAAATCCTATGTTTGAATTTCGAGTTAATTATTACTACTCCTGATCCATACAAAAAAGTGAAAATACCCAGCACACATTTTTTCAAGGCAAATATTCGAATAATTGTTTTTGAAAATAGCCCATTGAACATTGAATATTATAATTATCGTCAGTCTGATGTACGTACAAAGACGATCATTTTTTCTGGAAAAAGTTAGCAATCAGTACAAAAACCAGTGAAAAAAGGTTGTACTACCAAAACTAACTGTAGATTGTACCAACTCAACCTTGTAAATGCCTACGGAAAGACTGAATGGGTAGCAATTTGCGTTGGAAAGATTGCTAAAAAATAATTAAGAGTCGTATAATAAATTTCGGCAGTAAAAAAGTGATAACTTCAGGGTACCTACCATTTCTTGAGAGCAAAAGCTCCAGGCAAATAACATGAAGTTAATGGCAAGTTTTCAATCACCGAGTCGCATTCATAAGTTAACAAAACATATTAAATTGTTAATAAAAGCTGTATGTTTATTTGAGCATGAATGCCGTACATTCCCTTTATGGTTGACCATGAAGTTCTGTGACCTATGGATCCTATGAACGTATGTGTCTAATTAAAGTTACAACCGTTGTTATAAAATGAGAATATCACAATTTTGTGACTAAAATGCATATCATGCGGTGGAAAAAGTACACAACTTTTCACTACTGAAATAAACAGGTTAAATTGCTATAACAGGTATTGCAGGAAGGTGGACCAGGCTGATAACTTTTTTCATTGTATCTTGGTGAAATTTTGAACAAAACATTTGACATTAAGAACCAAGATTGTGGATTTCCAATTTAACAGGAAATGTTCTCAAGTTTTGATTCCCCCTGTATATTTTTATATATTTCGAATTAGCAGATAAACATTCCAAAAGCAAATATTAATGTTTTCTTTTTTTTTAGGTTCTATTTGACTCTCGAGCAGGCGAGGATTGGCTCACATGTTGAGACGTGTTGCTAAATCCTGAATAATGGAATTCTACCAATATTACAGTATATTAAAAAATACAGAACGAATATTTGGTCCAGTTTTTCTCTCATGTCATTGTAAAACTGTGGGTCATTAATATGAATAAATAGCAAATTTATTAATTAGCTGTCGAATAAAAAATTACAGTGCATACATTTATAAAAATTCTGAAGAAGATATGAAGAAATCAAGACAAATTAAAAATCTTGAAGAACTGTTTTTGGAACGAATCAAGTTTGGGAAGGTGTGTATAGTAATTTCGACCTGCCTGTACTCCTTCTTGGTTTCCTATGTAAAAAATTGGAAATAACGTGTAACATGTTTGTTCAAAATTTTACCAAAACCAAGCGACTAGAAATCTTCCTGTGTTGCCTTCTATAAACTGTCGATCATGACAATGACGATACCCGCTGTTGTCTGCAAATGCAAGTATGATGAAAAAATAGAGCTTTTTACAAAAAAATGTTCATCACTTAAAATATTTTCTATATTGATAAATGATGTTTCATGAAAACATGTATGTGGAAACTGGTATAATAATATTAGGATATGCATTGACTTCATGGACAACCACTAGACAAAAATCGCGTATTGTTAGACAGCACACCAAAGCCAAGCGTAAATATTTAGAAAGGCACCTTTCCCTGACGATGGAGATTATCTAGATTGAGCTTTTCGAAACGTTGTTCCCAGAACTTCGGTGTTTCCGCCACATGTCCAAACTCTAGCTCTCCGGGCTTTTCCATCGCCATGTATATGTCCCTGTCATATATTATCATTATTAACAAGGCTAAAAGACTGACGGTGCTATTTCAGAATATTGTGTCAGATAATACTTCTTAGACTTCATAGTTTCAAACCGGGGAATATGTAGTTGTGCGGTATCGTAATACTTCAATCGCACGTAATAGAAAAATATAATCTTCACCTCATAATTTTCATATATTTTTTGTATTTGATTTTTAGAAAACCTAATCTTTATCCTCGTAATAATTAATATTTTCAATGTATATAAAAAAATGTTCAAGGAATTTATTGTAATACTTTATAATGCCTAACCGTGCGAGGGCGGAGTTTTACAGATATATAGACAAAAAACTACTTAGGTACCAGGTATATTCTATTGCATATTTGGATGAATTATTCGAAAAGAATAAAATTGATATAATATACCATAAAGTTTTGTTCATAAGCTGTGACTTAGTATGTTGTCTGAAAAACAACCCGAATCTGCCGCTTTAAGGAATAGGTGTGAAGTTATTAACACGCACTTGTGTGTAGTAGGTTAGTTCGTGAAATACCTCAAGAGATAAATCAGTACACAGCAAGCTAAGTGTATTGTTATTGATTTATTCAAATATAAAATAAGATTTGTTCATATCCCCTCAAACTAACGATTCAAGTATATCAGACAAGCTTACAATAAAAACTTTACATTTCCTGAAATAGTCAATTTTATAGCATCCTCATAGGTATTCAGCATAAATCATTTGCTCACCATAATTATTTGCCTAATTCAACATTCCTTGTGTGTTATCGAATGCTACCTGTTGATTAGAAATTGACTCATTAATTTATTTGATAATAATAATTCATTTGTCAGACAAATTCATCACACTCATGAAAGTTAATTTCAATGACAGCTTGTTATAAATCTACGACTTCAACTTTTGTTTCCATGGATGATGCGATATGATATAAAGTTGTATTGATCAGGCCTATTGTGAAAAATGTTAATAACTCAAAACTACTGTTATTAAAAAAATATTTGAAGGGGAATTTAAAAATCTTGGTATTTATAGGGGATCCATTTTAAATTTTATAGCTAAAAAGTAGAATTTTGTTTTTGAACACACTATATAGATAAATACATATATAAAAAACCAAAAAAGTCGATAAAATAGGGGTCTTCAGATTTTATTAAACGTCAAATTTAGTGAATCATATTTGAAAATAGCAGATTTGCCTATCCAACAATATTTTTCATTGAAAATACTGAATAACCTAACACCTAATCAATAAAATCCTATGGTATACTCTATCTATTCATCTTTTTTTTAATCTAAATACGCAATAAATATAGGGTATTCCATTTAAAAAATGAATTTGGTATGGGGTCCAACAATGGTGTACCCCGTATATGGGTAAGCATTCCGTTTCTTCAAATACGATTTTCAGCCATCCATAGGTAGTGTTCATAAAACCTTTTTTCCAGGAGCTACATTCCGCCCTTGCACGGTTGGGCCACCCTGTAATAAGATGTTCAAAATACCCATACTCTATAATCAAGACAATCTTCCTTTCTTTACAGAATAAAATTTTAGAGCCGTGTTGGCAGATATACAATTTGTACAGTCATAATTTTGGTTTAAAGCCCGAGGTATAAACCTGTAACGTTTTCCAATAAAGACTGATTCTCAATTATTTACATAATAAATGCAAGATACTACTAAGTGCTGAAGAGGCATGTATGTCAGAACTACCAATGATACAAATACTGAGATATATAATTGCCTACACCTACGGCTTCGCGGTCCCCTAGGGGCCTTGTAACTTGCAGATGCATGGAACGTTTTTAAGAAAAAAAAGGAGAACAATTTGTCGAAGTGGATTAAAACTTCCGCACCAGTATGGTGGAAACCATCTCTTTGCATTTTCTTTTCTCACTTATTGAAATCCAAATTTCAGAGCATGTATACATTTCAATAAATGAACAAGGTACCTGTGAATTTGTCCTCTAATTTTCAATGCAAACGTGTCACTAGGTTCCGTTTCCTTCCCGCTTAGTCACAACAATTTAAAGCGAAAAAATAATTTTGTATGCATCTCTATACCCATTGTAATCGACCTTACACGTACAGACTTTTAAGCATTCGTTCTGAAATAGTCCAGCTTGTGGATGACATTCAAATTATGAAACACAAACAAATATACAATATGATGCCATCAACAGCGTGATTAGTCCAATGTGAAAATATCAATATCAGATGGGGTGGACAATCAGGAAGTGAAATGTTTACTACTGCATATGATATTCAACATAACCAATTATATTTACTCCTCCTTGATTTGCAAAGATTCACTAATCGAGGGTGACTCCATAATTTAAAAAAATCCAACCATTTACTGTAGAAATTAAGAATTTTTTAGGTGGAGAAATATTCTCCAGATATCTCCTTCAAGCACCGGAACTCCCTGGGGCTGTGATGGCCGATTATCTCGCTTTCTCTGTCACGCTCTCTCTTTCACTCTATTTTTTTTGCTCTCTCTTTCACTCTCCTACTCTCTCTCTCTCTCTTTTTCTCTCTCTCCTTCGATAGAAGTAATTTGAAATTATTGGAGATACTGATGTTTGGATACAAACACCTGTAGACGCCACCTGAACATGAGGAACTTTCTGCGCACATATTATATCGCTGTGTACCCTATGTGGTTTACACATCGATGGCCTTGTCACCGCACAACTTCTCTTTCATCATTTATTCATTCAAACTGGTACGCTGCAACAACGGCGTATTAAAAAGATGCTTACAAAAAAATTGTGTGCCAATTTAGTGCTCTTGAACAGTTATTTCTATCTTACTTGTTGTAGTTGTATGATTTTTGTTGTTGTTAAAAGCTTATTCATTTTTTAATCAGTAAAGCGGAGAAATATTTTACATATACTAAATTGGAATAACTAATTTTTGTTTTTTTTCACGTTATTTAGCCTTTATTGGTGGTGGTATGAGTAACCAAATGATGTTATTATTTTATGTCGAAATGAAAACACATAAGTAAGTCGAATCAAAATTAAATACTGGAGTATAATATATATTCAAACCGTATAAATTAAAATGAGGATAAAACGAGGGAAAGTAATTGACTGGTAAAATTGAGGCCAATTTATAATTTAATATTTTCTACACAAATACTTTGCAACCTTACACCCAGAATATTCATTAAATCTGACAGAAGCACATTTTAATTTTGTTCCATAGAGGATTTTGCTCTTACTTTCGATCGTAGACTGACGATAAATTTTGTGTCACCCTGAGACTTCAGGGACGGTTGTCTACAATCTTGGTTCAATGTAAGATTATTTTCTGGTATATAAGTCATGGGAATTAGCTGGAGCTGGAATATCGAAATATAGATTCGCTGAACACCTGAAATAAACGTGATCGCATTTTATGATAAAAGTATTGCGCAACCAGTCAGAGACATAACCTAATTTTTTCAAATTTTCATTGAACCTGTCTAAGCTCCTTGTTTACCTATTTTCACAGCACAGATCTTTGATTACTCGTTGTTACGTAGTTCTGACATACCAAACTCGTCGAATTGAAAAGGATAAATAAGAAACTTACTGGAAAAATTTGTTTCCTGCGTATGGATTGCCTCCGTAGATTGATTCCGCAGGTACATGATCTTCCCTATCTGTTATGGCGCTACCAACTTGCCTCTCTTGCCGTGTTTTCTGTGCTGACAAACTGCTTAGATAAGCCAGCGTTAACGCTGCAAACTGTAAAAGATATAATGACTTATCAGGATGAAGGTAAGAGCTACATATATGTTTTTTTTGTTTTAGAACTGAATTCAAATGGACCACTAATTGCCAGTTCTGGAGCCGATTACGATTCCGCCGGATCCGAACGTAGTATTTTTAGAAAACTGGTTTCTTTTTTATGTACATCTTTAATGACTGACTTTAGATAACCTGTATTTTTAAATAAAATAAAATACTCATCAATGTAGGGTGCTTTAACTCAAAGCCAAAACGAACAGCTTTCATTTTTTTAATATAGTAATACTACTTTCAAGAAAAATGAACGGATTCGCATCGGATGTACATACATATATATATATATATATATATATATATATATATATAATTTTCATTCCCATATCTCCTTTTTAGTTCCCACACATAAAAGACACAGCTATTACAATGGGGAATATTTCCTAAATTGAGATAATTCGTATGTAATGTTTAAAAATGTTTCATGGCGCGATTCTGTCACCCAGTAATCTAAGTAACCCCCACACCAATTTTGATGTTTGAGATATGAAGTGGGCACATAGTATGTCCTGATACATTCTTTTTGCACATCTGTCCAACGGCGACGGATTTATAGACAAAAATATAAAAGTTATTAGATCATCTTAAAAATCTGCCTGTTTGACAGTTTATCTGTCATTTACTATTTTTGACGTCTGACGATGCTTGAAAGATTAAAACGAAACGCGTAACTAAGAATCCATGTTGATTCTTGCATAATTTCACTGATACTATGATATGAGTGACAATGATACTATATTGACATATGAAACTGAAGTGATGGCATCTTTTGGTAATTGCTCATTGCTACACTTAATCTTGCGTACGTATAAATTTAATCTCATCACATTAAGTTTGCTTTTAATATAATTTTTTTGATGAAAATGCAAACTCGTAAAACAACTGCTACAACAAACTTCTCCAAATCCAGTTTCCCTTACATGCCGCAGATACGTTAGAAACTACGTCAGTGAATTTATTGCTATATTTAATTTCTATAATAAACATCAAAAGTTAAAAATAAACTTTGGAAGTATTGACCAATTGATCTTGAATCTAGCTGTATAATGGTGTAAGTGGAGTACACTTCGCAACGCGATATTAAACAGGACCAATCGAGCAATATTGCGGTGTAACCGAAAAATGTTCCGTGGTGTTTCAAGTTCCTATGTACATTCATTTTAAAATAGTAATCTAAAGTAATTGACAGCTTGCGGATGTGTTAGAAGTAGCCTATATGAGATGATTTTTTTTAAATAACTAACAGAGTTGCTTTTCTCAGTATTTTCATTTCTTCGATTCTGTATTTATCTGGAATCTCAACGATTTTACTTTTTGGCTATGGTATACTTTAATCCTAGTAAAGTGTTTTATGGATTGGATGACCAGATTACATGCAAAAAATCTAGTCTAGTAGATTGAAAAAGAAATTCCTGCAGCAAATTGACATTTTTCCGTGATGCTGTTTTTCATAGTCTTGATTAACTATATTTTTAACTGAATTCAAATCAAACGTTTTTGCACTGTGCAATGTGGTGATTTGTGATTTTGTTGCTTCTCATGACTGACACTTTTGTGGCCAATCAGTGGGTTACAAAAATGACAAAACTGACAAATAGGCAAGGCCTCAAAAAATATTTTTGACGACGTATGAAGTTTCGCACAACGAAGAAATGAACATTTCAGTAGCAATTAGATGTTTCACATATAGATCAATGACGCGTGGTGAGGGCGCGATACTTCCATAACAATAGAATAAAGATAATTGACCCCTAAAATACTCGACAAAATTTCAAAACTAAATTTCTAGGTAATCCTGACACCTCCACCACTTGTGTGAACCTATTGTTTCCAATTCACACTATTCCTCAGACTCATGAGACGGAAATACTCATATAGCATAATCCTTTGGGTTTGTAACCCCAGTAATCTTAAGTCTCGGGTTTAATAGATCTTATAGTTACGTAATAATTACATAGATGTTTCACCATCCAGCTAGCTATGCTTTTGGGAGCAATAGATTGGAGAAAGTAAAGAACTATATGTGACTAGGATTTTTTATGGTAAGCAATTTCATAGTCTGAGGTATTATCCAGCTCTCACTCACTCAATCTCACATTACTGCCGTACCTAGATATTGCGATCATAAGAAACAAGAAAAAATCTAACGCCAATTAGACACTGCACGTACGAGTACTTCCTAGTAATACTGGAACTCCCATGGAAGCGGCAGAAATTCGAGGCACTTTTCTCTTTGTGGTGCAGTGGCATAATTTTGCAGAGAGTCGATCAATAGGTCATTAGCTCTGCGGTTTATTTTTAACTTTAGACGTGTACTGCGAGGTTGAAGTGCGCTTATGGAATTGACACATTTAGCGGTACAAGCCGAGGTGCTACATTAACATTACTATTTGCCTTTTCTAGTTTTTACGTTCTTTTTGCGAAGACGACGAAATCGCGATACTAAAATACACACTTTTGACAAATAATAGTACAGTATAAAACATCAAAAAGAAATTTATATTTTACTTCCCAGGACATATGATACTTCACGAAAAATCATATTTCTGTCAATCGGTCTGTCTGTGTCTGCGTTTTGTCTGTCTGTCTAATGACCAGGTTAATACTATGATGAAAAATTGTTGTAGTTTTTTTAAATCAGTAATCGTCGTAACGTAAAAAAAATCGGTATTACTTGGCTTCGTCCGGATACTACTATGCGGATTTGATGCAATATTTGTAGGGGTCAAATAAATTTCAAACAATACTAGCTCTCACAAGTTGGATGCTATTTTAGGGCATAGTCATTTTTTCAGATTTTATCTGAGCAATTATTACCACAGATTATTGCAATGAAACCGAATAAGGATCATACATAACTGAGAAATTGCCAATTAGCTTCTCAAAAGTCAACGCCAGGTATTAGTTTAAAGACTTAGATCGAATTTCACTTGAAATAAATGAGTTATGCAAATTTGGGATAACTAGAAAATATGACTCCGCAAAATTCTAAAAATTCAATTTCAGAAGAACAGCATCTCCAATTTGGGGTCCAAATCTGAATTTCTAAATTGATACCGATGAATGATCACTATTTTCTTACGACAGCAATAATTCCTAATTCATATGCGAAAAGAAAAAAGTTCACTAAAAGTTCAGCTGTATTTTCATCCAAGTAGCAAAAAGACAAATACAGCTCACTACACTTCAGGCACTTGAATATCACTACCACGTCCTACATTTACATATATGTATACCTTGAGACACATTATTCGCTGTTTACACTCCGCTTTTGTTGTTCGTGACTGGTTGCCTCGAAATGTACTGAATCTATTGTGCAAACGCTGGCACTTTTATACGAAGGTGTCACCAAAAAAGATTTTCTACTCATTTTCTACACACTTTAGCGGCAGATAATTGAAACCACGCTTTAATTCTTGCTCTACAATTTTTAATCGGCCACCGACAGTCGAAAAAAAGAACCGCAGCTGCTGGTCCGTTGGATGGTTTGTAGACAAAAAGCACCGTTTCTCTGCATCGTTACCTTTCATGATGGTGCGCGTGTGATAAGAATGGAAAACCTGCAATTGAATAATTAATACAAATGTAAAGTGTATGTAGTTATGAGACAAAATATAGCTTGAACCATTCTTCACTGGAGAAGAAAATGCTCTGTTTGCGCCTGCATATGTTATCTTAGCAATTCTACCAAGTGAGAGATATATTTACAGAAACGCGTGTGATATAACGCCACACTTTCCGCTCAATGGTATCCGCTCAGAAATGACGATTTTGGTAGAAATTAACGTTTGGAATATTGAAATTCTAAAAAAAAATGAAATTTTATAATTCTCCAAATTTTTAAAATTCTGCTTACCAAAATTTCAATTATATCCAATTTTTCTAAATTTTGCGGTCGAACAGTTCTGAAAGCTGATCAAAATCTACGAAGAACAGTTACTGCTGCAGCTGGAATACTATGAGTAGGTCTCGGCACCATTTCTTAAAAGGCTGGATAGGATTTTAGTCTTTTTTTCTGAAAATCATTCATTTAACATGTGGTAATATGTTGAAATAGTTTATAGAGCAAAACTTATCAAAAATTTCGTCAGGTATGTTGATGCTGTACTTCCTACGCAATAATATCAAATAAAGACTTGAATTGGATTTTGGAGCTGTTGAATTTTCAATTTGAATTCATTATTGGACCTAATGGAGGACCTCGAAAGATAAAACAATTAGCAGAAGAAATCTCAAAGATTTCATGATTTTTCGGATTATTGAATATTTACATAACTTACTTCAGCTGGAATAACTGTTCTGAAATCCGATCAGAATATTTATCAATAAAATAACTGCTCCAATTTGGGAAGAGAAAGATGTGAGTTTTTAGTGCCTCTATGTTTTTGACAATTGTTGCATTAGCGCTGGAGTTAAAAGACTAAATATCAAAACAGTTGAAAACTAATTTTTTTTGTTTTTCTGGTAACTGAGCATTTTTGAGCATGGTATTTTTTTGTGGTGTTGAAATTACAAAAAATGTAGAACGTTGTTTTCAGACAAAATAAAATTTTTGATTGTTGCTATTTTGTCACCACCGCGTAATCTCAGTAAGTGCTTCATTTATTCTTATGAACCTAGAGAACGATATGATATTAGCCATAAATATGAATGATGTTGAACATTACACGCTCTTACCACATAACATCAGTCATGACAGATAATAAAACCGTTAATTGAGAAACCGTATCGTACACAAATGATTAACCAAATAATTCAAGACTAGTGTCAATCACTTGTTACATGAATCTCACCCGAAAACATTCTCGCACAAAAAGTTGTGTTGACTCTACTTATATTTATAACTGTCTAGAAGGCCATTTGATCAAATTCAAGTTCTGTTTTACCAGAGGACCTTATTTCTGAACAGAAAACTGTATTCTTAGTGCTTGGGGAGGACAGAGTTAATCTAATTGATTCCATTTTTCTACTAAATCATCTCTGTGGAAGAAGCTTCAGCACCTACGTGTTTGAATGACGCAAATGTACAAATCCGGGTACTTACTGCTAAATTACCGGATCATACAGACTAGGTTATAAATCCAAATTCTACAGCATAAGTACACAATACGGTTTCTAAAATCGTAGCAATGATGGCAGTAAAGCAATCTTCCCAAAATTGTACTTTGTGTGACATGGAAGCTTGCGACTGGCGAAATACTGACTGAAAAACGATTTTGACACTTTTGCTTGATTAACAATCATACCCTTTAAAAAAGTTTTTTTATAGCACATATCGTACCTTTTTGATCGATTAGTACAGCCACACATCCATAAAAATGGGAAAAATAGTGCCCTTTCTTGTTGCTTGTGCGCTTTCCATCATAGTACAGCCTCTGCAGGGGGTGCCCCAGGGAATCAAACACTCACACACACTTTTACTCTCGAACTCATAACAAATCATGTATACCCTAATTAATTATAGTTAAAAAGCATTTTATATTAAAAATGTGAAAACCAATTTACGGAAGCAAGCATATTTTTGAAGCATCAACGTTGTCTTCATTGTCAATTAACAATGAAATGAAATTCATTGGAATGTACTGTGATAGAAATTTCAGTTCAAAATCTTCTATAGAATAAAAGAAAACATAGAAAATCCAGCTTCGCTGCAGCAGAAGTTGCGCTAAGCGCCAATAAAGAGCAATCTTGTGGTTCGCACACAGCAGCAGATGATACACAGTTGAGAGAATGTGGGGTAGTGCTAAATGGAAGAACAAGAGACGTAGAGGGACAGCGAGACATCATTTGGAATCTCATTTATCATAATATGGCGACAACATCAGGTGAAACAAAATAGAGACTCTCTTGAATCTATGTTGAACTCTATATCGGCCCATTTGCCTCCAAAATCCGATTGACTCCTTTGGTTTTAAATAAAGTGTTTCGATTTTTAAGAACATGTTTTATTTAATGATTTGTCGCAAACAAGTTAGTGTAGATTGCCGAAACTTGAAAACCTCCAAATCTGAAGCTGCGTTAATACGTAAGTACTGAAACATTCTTTCGATTCGAAATTTACTTGGAGACCTGGAACATAAAAAAGTCGTTTATGAAGTTACGTCTGTACTGTAGTTTTGCTATTATTTGCAGCTATCTAAAAGAAGAAAGGTAGCATTATACATATATTATGGGTCCACAGCATATCCTCTGAAGATAATGCTAAAGTCTTATTCTCATGAGTTCAGCAAATATGATATTAACAAACTATTTTCCAACGAAATTATTATTTACTTTAAAAATATCAGAGCACGACAGATGAGGATATACTCGTAACTAAATTTTCGGACTATACAGTTTTATTTGACATATAATGACCATATAGTCCAAAATTTGATTTCCATAATTGTGTAACATCTAATTGCCTGACCATTTCTGTTCAGAATACATTGATAAATCAAACTCCGATATGTCTATTAGTTATTCCATAATAACACATTCAATAATAATAAAAATATTTGATAGATTTTTTCAAAAGTTGCTTACAATAAAGATGATTAAATGAACCACTCTTATGTGCTGGATAACTTCAGGATTTGTTTTAGAAACCATTAAAATAATTGAAAAACTCCCAAAGATGTCAAACTAACCATTAATCTTGAGTAACAATACTAACGATGTAGCGATAAAAATCTTTTAATTAGTACCTCACTCTTATCCTTCAAATAAGGGACAATCGAATAAAAATCTTCAGTGGGCGTTAATTTATTGTAAACAGCTATTATTGATAAATAATAAATTAATGATCCAATTGTAAAAGAACTAACAGACATATCGGAGCCTAACTTATTGCATTAATAACAAGAAAGCTCAGGTATTTTGAGGTTAAATTACTGACAACACCAAGATTTTCAAGTTGAGTTTTGCATATCAATCTCGGTGACTTATTGAGCTGTTTCTCAATATTTCATGCCATGTAATGACAACTTATGTACCACCATTTTGGGTATATCTATGTATGTCGCATCACTCGCATATTTAGAGTAAATTAAAAATTCGTTCGAAAAAAGGCAATGTTTGTGTTTTTTGAATGTTAACGTTTCTCGCGTAAAAAGAAGAGGAGCATTGTCAGCGGGTCTCTACCAAAAGTAATTGCTTTGGAAAACTTCAGCCTTGTGGCATGGGCTGCTGGGATATTTGTTACCTAATGGTTATAATAATTTACTGTATTGCGAGGTTAATGTGAATACTATTTTATTCTCTCGCTGCGGTTCTGGAACGCGATAGAATTTCTGCCTTCGCGGCAGGTTATCTATGGAAAATGAAGCGTAACCAAAGCAGCTGGCAGCTACACAACTGTTTGGTTGCAATGTGAACTTGTATGACTGCATGTATTATCTGAT
Source organism: Bruchidius siliquastri (assembly GCA_949316355.1). Lineage (NCBI taxonomy): Eukaryota > Metazoa > Arthropoda > Insecta > Coleoptera > Chrysomelidae > Bruchidius > Bruchidius siliquastri. Next base: position 41,266,255 of record OX438529.1, read on the forward strand.
GTTTAGTGCAAAGAGATCAATTAAAAACGGAGATAACTTGGACTGTAGGGAGCACGTACCACAAAATTCAGTAGTCTCCTAACACATCCTGCAAATAAAGAGCAGCACTATAAGCAATTTTCTTCATCCCATGACGTTTCGCATTTAGGGTCATTCTCAGTCCGACCCTTCCAATCTACCTTTAAATGATGCTTTCTTGTGAATAGATGAGAAGTTCGTGAGGGATTTCCGTTCCACAGAAAAACTCCGACGTTTGAATTTGTGCGAACATTATTATTGTACGTTATAGAAAACATTCTATTGCTGCAGATAATGTACCTATATAGAAGTATTATGAACTGACAGGGAAAATTTGGTTAAGTGGTTAGGGAACGTCAGGTAATAGGATTATTTTTTGGGGAATTTGAGTGAGCCTGATACTACGTTCAGGTCAGCTGAAGACGATTGAGGATAGCACATCAATCGAAACGTTGTCATAATAGAAGTCCGAAGCAAACAAAATAATAATTTTCTTATGTTTAATGATATGCATTCTCGTTTTGCATGTCATTCAAAATTGGTTCAATGAATTAGAACGGAATGTTCTAATCTGAAAATATCTGCATATACTGTATTTTTCTAAATCTATGCAAATAACCCAGTATTTAAGCCAGATATTGTATTTTTCATAATTCACCAGGATGCATTTCTGACGAATCATGCAACGCTTGTTGATATTGTTATTTTATTTAATATTAAGTATTTGGCTGTTTAATAAACACTATTATTGAACTTCTGGGTCTAAGAAGAATTTTTTGTGGTGAATAGTCAAAAATATTTATGTAATGATATTACCTTTGTTAACTTATTCCAATGTTCATTTCCGTTTTTAATTTGTTTTTTGTCACGGGAATGAATGCAATTAACGAAAATGTAAGCTCTCTAAACAAATACTCTCAAAAAATGTGTTTTGTGGTTTACAGTAGAAAGTAATCGCATTTGTTTAATTCGCTTTCGAATATCCGATGTTTTTGTGGTTCTGAAGGATATCTTACGAAAATATGATTATTTGTAAATAATAATTATATTGCTCAATATTAGACAGTCATGTTTATGCAAAGTATATTTAATTCTTTTTGTGTCCCTATTTGTAAGCATTCATGTTCTATTTGCAAATGATTTTGCTGTGAAATTTTGGATCGGTAGTTGCATTGCAACGTATTTGAATATATATTGATAGTGATGCAGTATCATTGGAATTATTGTAGCGATTTTCATTTTGCCTGCAAATAGAATTTAGAAAAAAAGGCTGAAACTGGTTTATTGAGCTTTTGAAAGACAAATAGTAATATACCTTTTTATATAAAAATATTAATTTTTTTTCAGAAATCGTATCACTACGAAGCTCCCAGAAAAATGAAATTGAGCGTATATAAAAAATTATCAATTATTCAATTGTTTATCGTGACCATTGCAATTAATGATTAATCAATTGTTATTATTTTCACAGTATTTTATCAATAGCTAATAATTAAAACTTACTTTTGCTTTAAAAGCTTAGTGGCACCCAAAGAAAAGTCTGATAATATTTATGACTGTAACATGTAGCAATGTAATAAATGAGGCTGCAATTTGTTCATCAATCTTGGTTAAGCTAGTGGTAGATTATGACATATATTAAGTAGTTGAAGTTTTCGGCTTTCCTCTTAAAAAAAGGAGCATTGAAATTTCAATTTAAATTTTTTGAAGAGTGTCAGTTTGTTTCTGTCATTGACAGATCCGAGTCCGAATCGGAATGAAAATTAAATAAACCATACCAGTTTTGTTGTTGTAGATGTTGCATTTACTAATCTAAGCCAGTCAACGATATGTTTTCAAAGCACGGATATGATACAGCGGCAATAGTTACATTTTCCACTGCTGAGGTATTTACGATTAGATATATCAAGCAATTGCACTAATATTATTCAAATTGCAAGAGCCAATAATTAATAGTTTAATTGCAATTAATTTTAGTTGGAAATGAATTATTTAAATTACATACTTGGTTATTTGCAAAAGACAGCAACTATTTCAGTTGCAGCTAATTTTAACTGCAATTAATTAAATCGGAATTACTATTTCAGTCAGTTAATTAATTGATTGAATATTCAACGGATTGACACTGGCCAGCACCACCGCTACCACTCAGAAGACCTCCACTGTTAAGACGATCAAAGCAACTAAGGACACAGCCAAACATGCTAATTAACTTGCAGCCAGGGTCGCAGGAGCTAAAAAGCTAGCAATGGGGACAGCAGGAATCGTGAAGCAAAGTTTATTCTGCTGGGACATAGATTCTTCATAGAAAGAAGTGATCACAAAGGCGAGAGAAATATACCACAACAACCAAAGGAGGCTTGTAAGGAGGTACAGGTTTAAACCACATAAAACAAAAATGCAGATTTCTTCATTACTAATCAAGGAACAAAATCTAATGAGAATCAGTGACATGCAATACCGATAAATATATACTCACGCAATTATATAAGGAGATGCAACGTAAAGCGTGACCAAGGTAAGGTAACCAAATGAGAATAAAGAATCTACTTGGTGTAAAACATGTTAAATGTAGAATACAAAAGTCAGTTGGTTCAAAACACTAATCAGTTTTATTGTATTTTGAATATAGGGTCTGATCGGATTTGCCTAGATCAGGGTCAACATATTGCTTTACAAAAAGTACTTTGTACTAATATCATTTGGGATTTAACTCTGATTATTTGGAACATTTCCATTATTATACGTAGATAAACATGTGCGGCCTTTTCGAAGTAACTGATATTTAATAATTTAAAAAAAAACTGCATTCCCGAAAATTCCACGTTCTCATCAAGCGAAACAATTTTTCGACAAATATCAGTTTAAATCATTCACTTTACTCCTGTTTTACTGTCCTTTATTACATTTTTTCTCAATAAGTATGCGGTAACATTCAATTAAAAAATACTCTCGATTTTCAAATATATATTTTATACTCTATCTGTTAAAAATAAGCCGTAAAAAAGCAGCTTATCTTCAGCACTACATTGGTAATCTGAATGAGCTGCAATAAAATCCCTTTAAAAAATTATAAACATCTCGAAGATTCTAATTTACTGAGAGCTGTGTTATACTACATAACAATACTTATTTTCAAATTTAAATATTTTAACGACATATCAGTATACTTTGGAGAAAGATATAGATAAACTATCAAGAACATGACAAATAAAAAAGAACATATTGATTGGTGAAAAATAAGTATTTGACAATAAGTAATTCCATAAATACACCAAGTAAAAAAATCGAAACATTTGCAATATGATCACAGATTGGGTTTTTGAATAAAGCGAATTAAAATTTGGGTATGAACAGTCTACAATCTACGTGGTAGATTTCTTTAAAAAGTTATGAAATATAAAATTCCACGAAGAGTAAGCAATATGTCAATCCAAATGATGGACAAATTATATGCTTAATTAATTGTATAATCAAAAATTGCATCAATATATGAGGAGTACTATTTGAAAAAATCAAGTTGATGCTTATTAGGGAAAAACTGAACACTCTGTATAAAGACATAATTGAATTGTCTACTATTTTTTTATTCAATCTTGTGTCATACATCCATTTGATCCTAAGATAAAGTATAACCTGGCCAGCTTTTGCATAGTTTCTACAATCGACTACTACTTATTCACAATTAGTTAATGTATACACATATAGAAATCTGCGAACCTTAACTTGGAGTTTTTGTAATCCTAATTAGAAAGCGAAACAAGTAACATTCTCGAAAGTTCGTTACTCTCTGACTGTACTAAAAATTGCATCGAATAAGAACGTATTATTTAGAAACGTTATTATCTAGAATACTCCGGCGGTAATCAACATACAACTATGAAAAAATTGAATAAAAACTTTATATATTGATAAGATATTGCATATCTTTGTAGTGTTTAATCGACAGTTATGTGTTAGGCAATAGGTTCGTGAAAAAATGGAAATATGACCTGCATTCAGTAATGAATTTATACAAAAATTATTGACCTGTATGGTTATTATCTGAATTATCTCGAGGAACCTAAGCTTACAGTCATAATTGAATTATAGACAATTATAGACTTAATTCATTATTATTATTCGATATTTATTCCACGTGCTCGTGCTGCAATAAAAAACCGTTCTGTTCACAAAGAAAGAACTTCAGATTTTTTCGAATGGTTGCAGTAAGAAAATGAAATGACCTAACATTTCTTCAGGTATTTGATACAAAGCTGACCACGCCAGGTAGTCGTTGGACACAAAAATGGGTGTCAGTGTCTGGCGGTGCTCCGGCTTGGGTCTCATTTGATTCAAAAATAAATTATATAATAAAAATATTCCGCTTTTTACAAAATCTCTATTATTTCGAACTTCCAAAATCTTCATTCAGTAAGGTATCTGCTTTTTCTTCCGTGGTGGAAGCGATGGACCAATCCGTTCTCGTCAATGGTGGTATAGTTGAATAACAGTCTTGGCTTCAGACCAGCGTGATCTGGATGAGTTAGGATATGAGAGTAGTTTATTAGTAATTTGTTGGTTGTGATCATCTTTGCTCTTGCCAATGACCCGACTTGGAGAATGTTTGGCTTCAATACCTCATTTTTTTGCTACAGGCTGATGGGTCTGTGGACTTGAAACAAACATCATTCCAAGGAAAGAAGGATGGAAGGTCTTGTGGTGGTAGTCAGATAGTCTTGGTGGTTCAATGACCCTCTGCCACAGCTGATAGCGGAGTCTTAGATTCTCGTCCCTCCATTTCGTTGGAATGTTTTAGCTAGTACGTATTGTGAACGTTGAAGCTGCCCAGAAATACTCTTTTTGAGTTGATGTGATTTGTTTGTAATCTGTCTTAAGTGGTTGAAAGGTTCTAAACAGGTGCTCTGTAATTTGTGCTAAATGGAGGTCTATAAATGCAGCAAATGAATTGGACCAAATTGCTGAAAGATACTTTGAGCCAGATAATGTTGAACCATTCAGTTTTAAGGTTCTTCAGGAAGACTAGATAGTCCTGCTTAAGATTGTATATATGTATACGCCAAAGCTTATTGTAAATAGGATGTAAACCATATCCAGGCATTAGTTCATTACTCACGAGCCTGATAATGTCAGAATATCTGGATTTTCGCTCTGCAGATATTGATGAACAGAGTTTTTGTTTGAGGCGAAACTTTAAGCATTCGTGGAGTCGAGCCTAAATAGGTTCCCTCTGTCTAGCAGCCTATCGTCTGAGCGAAGCCGTTGCAGAGGGCGGCAGTTATTTTTGGCCTATTGAGAAGCTGTAGCACAGAAATGTGCCAGAAAAGATTTAAGAAAATTCATTAAAATCCGCCTCCAGAGCTGGTCCACCTGAAGTCGTCCTCGAGGACAAAGCTACGCTACTGGAACTGTATATTGTATATAATTATAGCAATAGCTGTGCTTGAAAGAGGGACATTTCACTCGTTAGAATCAAAATCTTTGTAATTATTCCAAATGAAAAAAAATTAAAAGAGAATTTTAACGTGCTATTGCCTAATTTTTCAGGTCTTCGGTCGATTTTTTTTGCTTTTCCGGACCTTAGGGGGATCAGGCTGCCAGTTTTTCCCTCGGGGCCCGAATTTTCTGTTGCCGTGCCTATTTAATTCCCAGGCCTATTGCTTCGACAATATTTAACGAAAGGTAGATATATAAAGACTGTTTACATGCTTGTTTAGTTGTAATTAATCTCGGTTCTTTACATTTATTTTGTGTTTCATATATAATCAAAGTAAGTAGTTTTATAGTCACTGAAAGTGTTCATACAGCTATTTGTTGCATTAACCCCAACCATATATCTTACAACAATTTCTTGGCACAACAATATCTCCGGTGCATCTGTTGACATACAAAAGCACAAAACATACCTTAGCATTAGCCAATAGATTCTACTCCTATGTTAACGACATGACATCTATTATTTCTTAACATAATTTCATCAAACTTTCCCTTGCAAGTCAAATCCTTCTCAGAAATATAATTAAATTCCGATTCAGATATAAAAATTTAATATATCAGCTGACTACGCAGATGTCCGCAACAAGCATTTCAGCTCTCCCGCCGTGAAACTGACTGAAATTCCACAGAATGGAAGTCTAACATCTTGTTCAACTTTTTACGTTCCCTTTGTAGCTTAACGAACCTGAAATTATTTCAAATATGTCTCACTTTGCCCAATATTACTTTGCACGCCCAATCGATACAGCATTGTGTTCGAAACACTTCTGAATTGCAGAATTGATAAACTTTTTTGTGATATCCGAATTAATTTTTTGTCTGTTTTTTATGGCTCTGAACATTTGCCCATTCAGTCAGATCGAAACTGAATCGGGCATTCTTACCAGAAATAATGAACACGACCAGATTACATGAACGACAGACAAGGAGACATATTTCACGCCTAGGGGGTTTTCAAGGCGACTTTCAATTAGACAAACAAGAGGCCCACAGTAAAGGAAGTAAGGATTTGGGAAAGGTTATAAATGAGGGCTTACAAAGGGGCGACGTATAGTCTAACACGGAACTGGGAGTTATAATGATCTGTTGGATAGATTAATGAATTCAATAAATAATTTGAGAAATTCTGTATTCGTATGGAATTAAGAGGCGACTCAGCGACTATGGGCTGGTAATACTCTCATTTCACCGATGCTTTGTAAATATTTGACAGTGGGGTACTGTTAGCTTGACAAATAAACATAAAATGATTCAGGTCATCATGGGAAGTTCCATCGCATTCCCATTGACGATCTTGTGCGAATTGCATTTTAAAGAGGGTAGATTTTGATCTGGTAGTTCCAAAACAGCATCTTAATAAGCATACAAGCTGGTATCGAGTTGCGGCCACTGTTTTTAAAATGAGCATTGTTGGTATTGTAGGATGTAAATTTTGTATTGATTAGCCCAGGCAGATCTATAGTGATTGTTGACTTGAGGTATAATATCCTGTATGTATATGTCTATATATGTTGTTGATGGCTTCTTTAGCCAATTGGTCTAACACTTCATTTTCCGTTATACCGGAATGTCTTTTTACCCAGACAAATGTTTCGTCGTTGAATCAAGTATACTTTCTGACATATCTCCGCATTCAAATATTGGGTGGCAGCATTTTTTACACTAAGAGCCTCGAGAACTGAAAGGGGTCACTCATCACTATGCAATTTGACGGAGGAGCTAAGTTATGTACGTGGTCCAAGACTTTTACTATGGCTATTCCTTCAGCAATAAAAATTGTCTTCCTTTGGCAGCACGTTAATGATCCGCTGATTTGTTGTGAAGGGATCCAGAATACACATCCTACTCCTTTCAGGCTCTTGGAAGCATCTGTATATATTTTGAGGGATGAAGGGTGATCGCTGAGAATTTGTTTAATAGCCGCATTGTTGATCTCTGGAATGAATACTTCGGTTTTATTACTTTTAGTGAACAGAGTTAAGCTGAATTGTCAATGAGAAAGATGGAGAGCATCTTATTTTTGTGAATATTCACACTGTACTTCGATGACTCTGTGAGCGCATCGGACAGAGGTGGTGAGTTTTTCCTATTTGTTAAGTTAGAAGTGATTTGCCGTGATAGTTTAACTAATAAAGAGGCAGGCCCCAACAAACGTAGGAAGCTATGGCTATTGAAGCAGAGGAGGGATACACTCTACTTGTTGGTAGGGATCCTCACAAGTCACCGTAGATTGAACAGACACCTGTCACTCATAGAAGTGGTCAAAGACCCTATCTGTCAGAAGTGCTGGTAGGAGGACGAGATCTCGTTCTACTCCCTGGGAGAGTGTGCCGCATACAGCGGCCTTAGGCCTGAGGTGTTCTTCACAGCAGAGTTTGACAGGGAAGAGAGCTACTACTCAGCGAAATGGTCGGACATCATGACCTTCATTAAAAGGTCTGGAAGATTCGACACTAAGAAACTACCATGTCTGCCTAGTTTTAGTGATGGTCCTCGGGGTCATTCGGATGACAATTTATACTAATAAATACTATTTTTAACCTTTAATTTGTGTGCACCGTAAAAACATATATGTTATGAATTTTTCTTGTAAAATATTGGATGTTAAAAACTTCCCGATAGATTTTTGAATATGTTAAATAGGTTCCAAGAACAATGGCTTTTTTTAATTTGAGCCAATTTTTTGCAAAGGAGGAGGAGCACAAGGATGGGGTATTTTCAACTAATCGATATTTGTTAAATTTTTATTAGGATTCAAAAAACCAATACCACTATGTTTCAATACATGCATAATGCATAATGTAGTATCGTCACCCCAAAAATACAACATTGCTTGTTCAATGAGTGAAAAAAATTAAACACATTATTTTCGGAGTGAACCAAAAGGAGATGACAGATACCTTTGAAAAATACTGATAGTAACATCTTTGGCCGTTATAAGCTTAGGTATTCTTAAATACCGTCCACATCAGGATAAAACTCCGTTGAAGGGGAGAAACCAGCCACAGCCGGTGACGATGTTCTGCGGTCTCCGGAATGAATGCGCTAAAGTTCGCACATACAACACAGCTTTCATGCCGATGGACCAACTTGCAGCAGTTACCGTTCGACGCCCGCGACGCTAGCACGCGACGGTGATCCAGTGGCGTCCGTTGACGGGGGTGCGTCGTGCGTTGATATTCGGAAGGCTCGTACAGGTAGCAGTCCGAGCTGTCTCTGATGCGTTGATGCTACTCTGAATTTCGAATGTTTGATTGAGGTACGATACATTTTCAAATATCAAATAATATATTTTATTGGAATTTTAAAGACCAAGCATACCTGATATATTTAATAGTTTCATGAATGGAAGGCTGTTTCGTATATTTCGTTTTATTTGATATCAGCAACAACTGTCAGTTTATGGTATCTATATTCCTTCCTCCAGCTAACTACTTTTGCGAAAAGATAGATCTAATCTACCCTGAATAAATATCTATTTTCCTGCTGATCCACAATATGGGAAAAATTTACAAATGTGCAGTTATCACCTTGGAAAAAACTTGGACTACGGAACTTTTCGAAACACACATCATGTTTGTCAGACACTCTCTACTAATCTAAAAAGATGGATATTCATTTTTTTTCTTATTATAATCTTAAGTAGAGTCTCCTGAAATGCATGTGGCCTGCTCTTGTTATGCAGGTGTTTACAGGGCGCAAGGGTTGTTTCTGTCTCGTTTTGCCTTGTTCACGGATATCTTAGAGGTTATCTGTCTCCGCTGTTAGCTGTTAGAGTCAGGGATGTTTCGGAAGAAGAATGAAGAATTGAAACCATGATAAAGAAATTATTTACGAAAATTAGTATTAAGTATAATATATTAGTAAGTGAAATTAAAAATAGGAGCATTATACTTAATAAAGAGTAGTTTTGCCGCCTTGTCTGATTCAAGGCAGTTACGCAGATTTAAGAGGATTTTCATCCACATTGACTCTTCTTTTAGTGCGGTAAGAAAGTAATTCCTTTTTGAGTACAACTTCAGTACTAACATTTTATGGTATTTCTTGATTCCCATCTTCACTTGACGAAACTAACATCATAGCAAGGTCTTTTTTTAAGCATGGCTTTCTGACGAAACTTGATGACCCTGGTCCTAGTTGTTCCATATCTTTTTCTGTGGAGTCAGTCATTCTCATTCTTTTTGCCCCTTCGGAATTGACATTAAGAGAACCGAAAACGTAATTCTCAGTATTTGTCATCATCAAAATGTCGTCTTTAATCTTTTCCTCAGTCACCGGTGTAAAAAATGTGTACTTATAGCGAGGATCTAAGTAGGTGGCGATGATATATAAACTGTTCTCTCCCAAGCTGGAAAGCTTTGTTGAAAGTTCATTTTTCACAGTAGTGACGGCCTGTCGAATCGGATCAAACTCTTGTGATCTTGTTAAATAGTCATCAAATGTTCGCAACTTGTATTTTGGATGCGGATGCGAATATTCGCAACGTCCCTGGTTAGACTACACACTTTTACTAACATTTGACTTCGTAAAGATGCTAATGAACAGCGACACTTTGCGCGACACTTGAAAATGAATACAACCTAATTGTTCCCTACTTCTCGGCTGACGACTCTATGCCGAAGTCCACATGTATAGGGAAGAGTATGAACAGCGCCAGCATTTTGAAACAGTAAAGACCTTTGAACGCGTACTGACAGGTTCACCAAGCAGATGATTCAATACTAGTAGTATACACTTTGTTTAACAGAACACTTTTTTCGTTTGGAGGGTCTAAGCATTGTGTCCCGCTAGAAAAATGCTTACATATAATGGTTTATTCCTCCAAATGTATTCATCCTGTGCGAAGAAATCTCGCATATTCACGTAGTAGTTCGAAAGTTTATTTCAATTAGAGCTATTTTGGCTCGTTATTTTCTTGAGATTGAATAATGGTGTCCCTCAAACAAATTACTATGATAACGAAATAGTACGATTGGATGCCTTGAAGAATAATTTGTTTGGATCTATCCAAACAACAAATTCTCTTGAATTGAGTAATCTATCTTCATGCGAAAATGTTCCAAAGCGATTGTCACATATGAATTTGTTATTCTCGAATTGTGGAAGAAATAACTATGTTTGTTTTTCTATAGGGTTTACGTTAACCTATTTTATCATGAAGGATTTTTCTTGACAGCCAATCAGTCAACCAGATCAATTTTTGGAGGTAGGTATAGGAGTGTTCCTTGTTGTTATTTGATGTATTGTCAAAAATGTCAAACTTTTATTAGGATTTTGTGAGATTGACCTAATCTCCTTAATTTAAAATCTTCTGGGTTGCAAAGACTCACTTGATGGAACTTTTGCATCACTAGAAATAATTTAATGTGTAATGTTACACCTGATTAAATGTTTTATAAATAATACCGTAAATTTGAGACGCGTTTCATTCCATTGTTTGAAACCATCACCAATTTGACAGTTTGCTGAAGCTGAATGAAAGAAGAGTGCATCACAGACTTAAAGCATAGTTATTCTTGGAACTTTATGTAACGTTTGCACAAGTCAGTTATTGTCTAAAATCTACTGAAATACATTATATTCTAAATTCGTATAAAGCTCATAATAATTTTGGTAATTATCCGCACAGCTGGAACAAATGTCTAATCTGGTGCAACATGATAAGACAAAATCGTGTCCGTCTACAGTCTTCAGCAAGTAATTTCCTATTAATTTATTCCCACGGTAATATGTCGTGAATACTAGGCTTGAGAATTCCATACGAAAACCACCAGCTCTCACCATGGAAGTGTTTCCCGACGATTCGAGGGTTCAGTTTCTGTACTGCAAGATTATGTACGTTTAATGATGCCTTTGCAAGTCAAGTACTACCATAACTAAGTTTGTTAGCCAATGAGTTGAGCTTCATAATTCATTGTTGTTTGATATCTGGTTTTGTAGGAATTATTCATATTAAATAGAAGGATTAATGTTTCAAGCATTATCCTGATTCTGCTTGAGGTGTGAACAAAACTCCTGGATTTGATAAGAAATAGGTGTATTATTTTGTTTGTTGTTATTTTGACGGTTAAGTGGGTTTAAACATTTTAATATTTAAAATCCAACATTCAGCTGATCACTGTAAACACCTCGTTGGGTAATATTTTTGGGATGATAGCCTTTGATCGTATGAGGGCATTCAATACTGAACCGTAGCAGATAATATCGAAAACTCTAGCTTATCAATTTAATATGATCAAACGTTATTTCTTTGAAATAATGCTTATATAGTAGGGACCTCAACAAGACGATGTTGGTTACTATGGAAATAGAAAAGTATTTTGGGACACAGGTGGATTAAGTATTTGGAAACAAGGATGTGAGAATGCACATAAAGCGTATAGTGGATTAGACGAACAGGGTCGTTGCATCTTTGACTCGGCTGATGCCGTCTGATGGAGCGCCGAGTAGCGCAGAATATATTGAACACAACTAGGAAGTCAAAAGCTGATACTACACATTTAATACCATTCTCTGTTGTGTTACTTGACACTACACAGACCACAATCCGGACATCTATGGATTGGAGACCCAATACTTGAGTCATCTTCCATCAAGCTTCTGGAAACTAACATAAACAATAACATGTATTGGCATGATTATGTTGCCGGCCCTGCTATGTCGGCGTCCAAGGATTTGGAAGGTCTTTTCAGCTCCAGAAAATGGTATTAACTGAAAGAAGATAGTGCTTATACAAGGCTCAGATCACATCATCGCTGGAGTACTACTCAAATATGTAGGGTTGCGCTTTGATGCATTTCAACATTACAACATAAATTTCATCTAACAGAGACATTCTTATATCCCGCCTATAGTTTTCTCTGTCTATTTATCTCAAATCAACAGTTTCTGTATTATAGAGCGAAGTATGTCGCATAGAATGTGGATGAATTCCTTTTAAATAACCATTTACCAACTTTCTCAGTATTCCACGGATCAAATATTCCGTGAAACTTAATGTTCTGTCAGCGCTGCAGGTAACAGCCTACTTGTGAAAAATAAACATGGCGCAAAATAACAAAAACGTTGCTTGGCTTGTATACGGCTTTAGGCTCTATACGATATCTTCTGCAAACAATGCTGTACGGAAAATAATATAGCGGCTTCTATGTAAGGAAGCTAGTTTTTCTATAAGCTTGATAATTGCCTCTAGTGTAGCTCATTTTTACCGCATAGGTAATCTTGAGTTGATTCGTAGCACTGCGGATCTACAATGTTCTGTGAAATTATATTCACGTTGAGAGCCAAAATGCGTTGTGTTAAAAAAATATTGTAAAATCTGTATGTGTCAGAGCTATCAATAATGATAAAATCATTATGTGTTATAATATTCAGTGTAATACACTGAAAAAGTTGTCTCATAAGTGGTGGAGTTCCATATACATGCCCTTCAACAATCACTTAACCACATGCTTTTAGAAAACTTTCTTCTTCTTTCTATTACGTTCATAATTGATCAGGATGTATGGAGGATTGAGGAAAGATGGTTCGTCGAATAACGTGTGCATCACTATGTGTTTTAGAGCAGACGTGATGATAGTGCAAGTTACTTCCCAAAAACCTGCTATGTCTGTCACTCAGTGTGGGGCACTCATAAAAATGCAAACAGCAACTGGAGGTTCCTGCTCTTCCAATCAAGTGCCAATCCTATAAATTGGTGTACGGATTGTAGATGGTGTATGAGCACACTAAGATCAACCCTCACTACCCTCACTACGGTGAAGAGTTCAGGAACCGAAATATAACCGAATCCTCCTTCATTAATCTAATTAATCCGAATGCCTACCTTGTTGCTCGTCACATCCACAGAAATTATAGTTTGGCTACCCTTTAACTACATCGATTGATGTAGTTAATGTAATGTAATATAATGTAATATCGATAATAGCAACGTACTTGAAGGCTAGTGAATATGTAATTTGTTGCTAGCGTGTATATCGACAAGCGCAAAAAGGCTTCGGTCGATGTCAGAAATGACAGGTTAGAAGTGGCTTTTTGCGATTTCTTCGGCTCCCTTCCGTTTGGGCTTGTCGTCAGTTTTACGCAAGGTTTCACTGACAGTGTGTGTGCATTCCTACTAATTTAATTTTAATATATATGAGTTAGGTGTTATAATTTGTGTTCAATAGCTAATACAGTAAATACTGATCAGTTTCTTAAGAAGTTACATATCCTAATTAGAAGTAAACGAGAAGACAATTGTATTTATTTTTCTCAAGAAAGGCACTCTAAAATCGTCTCTGAAGTAATTTCAGCTAAAAGTAACTGCAGTACACCTTTGGACTATAGGCGTTTGAAACGTTTTGACATTTTGAAAGTTAGTGACGAACAAAAGTTGATTGTGCCATTAGAACCAGGAGAAACGAATATTCAGTATTATTTTACAAATGAAGAGTTTTTTAATACAGTTTCCGAAACTCACATACGAACAGGCCTTGGAGGAAGAACACGAATGCTTAAAGAATTGCAAGTTAAATACAAAAATATTACTTATGAAGTCATAATGTTGTATTTTATAAATAAATGATAACCTATAATGTTTAATTTTGTTTTCATTTAGAAAAAAATGTTTCTTTTGAACGTACACCATGAGTGCATGATGAATGTTGACATTTGGCGGTGTAAGTTAGAAATAATTATTTTTGATCAATATATCGGACATACGCCAAGTAACTTGGTAAATGTTGATATTCACCGGTATATCTCGACATTCACCGGATTTCGGTCTTTCACAGTAACATATATACTGTTTAGAACGCGGTACTGTATTTTTCATGAAGTGATATGATCTACGTGCGCTAAAATTCAACTTTGTAAAGTACGTCTGTATAGTGTTTGGGTTTTCTTGCAGCCCATCTTTATATTATATATTTTATTTCCTTTCCGTTGTTTTGTTTTTTTTGTGGAAAGATGGTCAGGAGAGCCCATGTATCGCCGTGTGTAATGAACTGGGCTCTTTGCTCTGCATTCTACTTTATGGTACGGCCATTGCCAGCACGTGGAAACGTCATTAGAGTCATATGCATCGAATCAAAAAATGTTCGCGCGTTTGATACCAACCAGCGTTCCTGAAACATAGATGTTTCTTTGCCTTGATCACACCGTGGACGAGAGAGATAGAGAGAGGATATCATTAATCCGGCGTGGTTTTTTCCGATTGTTAAAAGTTATTCCTAGTCCAATAGCCAATACGAGGATATAATTATATTCGGTAGAAACAAATCAGCTACAATCAATAATCAAGTATTTACAAAACATCGAATGAGAAATACTGGGTCATTTGTTGAATAACAGTCGACTCCAAAATGCCAATTCGTGTGTGTTGCGAAAATTGAATATAGCTTCATTACGCATACATAGCTCTGTGTATACCAGGCGCTCCAAAGCAGTGGGATTGTAGAGTTATGAGGAAAATAATCGATTTTTGAAAACTGTATTCATGGCGATTTTGATATAAGTGTTATTCTAAGATCATTATGGCAATTTTGGATGTTTCACAGATTCATCAAATAGCAAACATGTGTTTTTGGATAAAATGTCTCATAGCATATTGGGGTTTCAGTCAAATATTGGAAAAAAAGTGGGGCAAATTGATATGCACAGCTCAAACTGAGAATGAAATCTTAACAATACAACCCCATAAAACCTGATTATTTGTGTTCCGAATATAAAAGTAAAAAAAATTGGTAGTGTTTGGCACATCCGTTGTTTTCAACTATAATTATATTTCCAAAGTACTCGTACCTATTTAAGGCTGTAATGATTTCATTTGAGATCTCAAACGCTCAAATTTGAAGCATTTCCCAGATAATTAGGGGAAGTATTCTTGGTTACATTATTATAACTCATGAGTAACTCGTACAGCCATGTAATATTCTTGCATATATCTTTCAGCGTTGGTGACGTTTTCGCGCGTATCAGCTCTTTAGTTTTAGTCAGTAATAAAAGCACAAAATTGAGGTATATTTTGAAAGATTGAATGGAAAGTATATGGATAAACCTATGTGACAATAATTTTTGTCCTTACATCATAACTCATGTGTCAGCGGGATATGTTCAGAACAACTCGGGGCTGGATGCTCCAAAGTGAACGTTTGAGGTATTAAAAATACTTTTTCCAAGCAATTCATGGGCAAGCTTCGAAAGCATGATTACGATAGAAAGTCGCTGATGTATTCATTTTTTATTCGTGTTTATCCGGTCCAGTACAAACATGTGATATGCTTAGCTTTTCTTCTCAGACAATCCGTACACATATTAGATTTATATAAATAGGAAAGTCCCTTTCATACTCGTACATATGCGGATATATTATGCGCATTAAGAAATTTTTCGAGATCTTAGACAAGTTAAATTTACGTCGACCCATTCCGCTATTAAAAAATAAACACGATACATACATTACATCGTATATTTATAATCATATGTATATACTAACGGCTTTGCAAAAGATGTTTCGTTTTCTTGGCGTCAGTGAGATGAATATTTTATTATATCGATTGAAGAATTCAAATGGTATCCTCAAATAATAGTTGATTTATGCGATATAAAGATCTAATTGATGTCTCTAGCTCTACCCAAAAAAATAATGTATGTATGATAAGCAACTATATACATTTGTGCATCATAACGCTATCAGGTATTTTCACCTAAATACTGTTTCATACGGAATAATGATTAGAATACTTTATTCAAGTTAAGATGATACTGTGATGTTTTGATGGTTAGTCTTTCTGATGTGAAAGTTAACTGCAGTAGTTTCATTTTTTTTTAGTTAAGCAGTTTGAAATTTTCTGAAACACTACCTGTGGCAGTCCAGACGCCTTGTAATTACCCGGAGAATGTTTTTTTCTTATCAAGATGTTAACATGTAGCAGAACTTTAATATTAGTTTATATGCAATTAATTACAGTTCTGTCATTAGGATATTTGAATTGGAACAAAAATAACGCTCCAAAGAAGAAAAACATCAAAACATTATTTTAAGCATCATGATTTATCCAATCTCATTCGTTGACGTATTTCCGTTCCACGCACCATTATTTAGTGACTCAGTCCCAGAAGTGTTACGTAGAGCTAATATTTGTATTAAATCTTGCATAGCGTATGATAAATGTTCAATTTGCTAGAGTACTGTATAGTGTTATTCTAAGAAGGTTTACTCAAATTTCGCACGATTCTGGCAACGTTTTAAATGAAAACTTTATAGTCCTTGGGTCCAGGCCTTGAAAAGTCCAATCCTATCTGTTGTGTGTATCTGTTCTTTATATCGACGAGTCGTCAAATTTCCATTAACAAGAATTTCCCATAGAATGATATTTTGTGAAAAGAAAGATTACAATTCAAATGCAATATTTGTTTTAACTCAAGGTTAAACCGTTAAACGTTATATAAAAAGCAAAAATCATTTTTTCGAAAAATATTTTGGGATATTTATTTTGCGCTTCTGACAACCAAAACGTGACAATGTGATGAAATGAAACATGTATCACCTAACGACCTAACATCCTAAAGTCAGAAAATAGCTCATATCAAGTTATCATTTTGTGATGAAACACTTTTATCATGGTCACAGTTTGTTGATAATGTGCATCAGCTCCCATATATGCACCAGGAAGGGTCGGATGAATATTTTATAGATTTTCGTACAATTGTTAGGATTTATTTGCCATGGTTCTGTTCAAATTTGCGTTCAGTTGTAATAAATTTGCAAATAAGTATATGCTAACCATTGGCCAGGATGAAACCAAAACCACAGAAACATTCGAATATAAAATATTTATCGAATAGATTGATAAGTCCGCTATAATATCTGGTGATTGCATCACTACATATTATTGTTCAGATTTCGCGTTGAGGATTTTTTTTGTCACTGTTTAAAGTTGTAATGTTGGAGCTATAGGGAGGAAAGCAAAGATAAAATAAAATATCTTACCTATATTCGATAGAATCGAATTGCGGACCGCGAAACAACCTGTTCATATGATAAAAATGACTCTAAGTACCTACTTGACCTTAACCTTAACGCCATGGGATCAATTCAGAAATAAGGATTTGGATCGAATTTGGAATTGTTGGGAGCTGGAATCAAATATAAAATAATCGCGAAACTTAATTTCTTTAATATTTTCTGAAATCTTAAAAATATTCAAGGTTTAAAAAAATTATATTATTCGCAATACTTTCAAAACTCACTTCAATGAATGAGAAGCTCTAAAATACGATCAAAATCTTCTACAAACTGACACAGCTGCACGGAAAATACAGAGTCAATCTAAGTGAAGGTAAATAGCAGTGAATAAGGAAAACATCCAGCATCATGGCGCTTCCATCAATTTTGATATTCTCTTTTCTGCTTTAGAGCAAGATCGAGAATTCCGTTTCGCACTGCACTGCAATTAACTCCATAATCGTTGTTTATGTGTCCAGAGGGAAGGCTAAATGACATTCCTTTGTCTTCGATTCTTTTTTGTTTGTGTCCATTATAGTATGATTTATGCAGCTCATACGATAAGCAGAGTTGATTGTGTAGGTCTAGATTATTACATTGCAAAGACACAAACATAAGGAATTGAAAAGTTGAGTAACTCTAATTACTTATAAATTTTAGGCTTATTTGTGTTTTTGTAAGTTAACAAGCGAATGCTTCCGAATTTATTTTCATATCTTTTCTGATTCTGATGTAGTAATATGTAATGTGACACATTACTCTAGATTAAAATTAGACGATTTTTAACAAACACGCAAATGAACTCATTCAAATATCGAATGTATATATTTTGTACAATCATAGGTGGAGTAAGCATAATTAAGTAACCTTATTCTAGCCAGTAAAAAAAACGCCACATCTGATAAGGCTATCACTTTTCATCAATGAACCAACGATTTATATGTGGTTCAAATGAGAGGATACCGAATGTCAGGCTCATTAACGTTTGTGTTTTCCTTTCAGCACACTACTTTATATTGGCGTAATATATATACAATTTACTCTATGCACTATCATAGCTATTTAGACTTTCTAAAATTAAGTGTTAAAATATTTAGTGTATAAATAATTTATTTCAAGCAGATAAAATATACTAGCCTGCAATCGCTTGATCCTTCAACAAACCATCCTTCATTGTGGATCTGTCCGAGCTAGATTAGTACATTATTATGACTGGAGTCTTTTCATGTAAACTGTTTAGGCTTCAGTTAAATCGACTGGCAAAATAATAATAAGGGAACTTCGACTGACAGTTATAAAAAGATAAGAGTGAGTTTGGAATGAGAAGCTCCTGATAACTTTTTCCGACGTTCATACAGAGTCTAACAAGATATAGACTTGTTATTGTTGAATTATTCACTGTAATCATTCCTAATTACAAAGGATTAAAAATGAGGCAACTTTTTTTTCTTGTTCCTTCCATAATAATGTTAACGCTGCTCAAATATTTTGAATAGGTTGTGGTTTTCAAGTAGACTTATAAAAGATGTGTCCCTCGGTGTCCAATCAGGATTATTCGGTGGCCATTATTATCATTATCGCATCACGTCTTGGTTCCTGACTAAAGTATTATGAATAAGTATACCAAACTATATTTGATTGGAACCAGAAAAAAAAGTGTATCGCCTTGGACCAAAATATACAGGGTGTCGAATTTGAAATAGCTTGATTAATAAGTTTGTTCAGTAGAGACTTTCTCAAACACAATTTATACAAAAAATATTACATGAAAAACTTTTGTGTAAGTTTTCTATCAAGTAAGAAAGTTAGGAGGGGTACCGTTTAAAATATAGACACCCTGTACATACATGTCTGTATATTATTGTCGAACATGTTCATTTTGAACTACCGGTGGATATTAATAACCAATTTGCATTTGTTACTGCAGAATATCGTTCTTTTTGGTCGAAATGGAAATATTCATAAGATTCTTATTTAGATTAGTGGCAGCTACGTTATAAGTGTATTGCTACATTTCCCGCCAGGTTGAAAATAATTGGCGGAAAAGTAATTGCTAGAAGAAATCCTGAACAAGTTCAAGTCAATTTGATTCTTCTTATGATGACTTCTCTTTATGTATAGACGAGGAATTTTAAGAGATAGAATTAGCAATCTGATGATGAAAATTGCCGACAATAGGACTTTTTATTGTACCATTTTATATATTCGATTTTCCCACTGATTTTTATATACTCGAAGTTCAGGGGTCACCAAATGGCGGACTGCGCTCGGAATGTGGGCCGCAAATCTCTGTAATGGCGTGATGACAAAAACACCACATTACAGAAAAACCGATAGGGAGCTTTACAAGAAATTAACACATAAAAAACCGTCAAAATTGAATATTTTTTATGTCCTAAATTCAGCAAACAATTTAAAACAAGAAGAATGTTTAGGCAGTTTCCAAACTTTTGGGTCCCAAATTTTTTGTTTCTGGTTTTTATTATCACTTCTCCATCAGTAAAGAAAATTCAAAAAAGCAAATAGTAGTAGTGCTAAGTGACCACATCATGTCGACGTTACAACATAATTTAGACATAATCTCCTTGTGGTGTTCACGAAATGACCTAACCTTAAATATTCCCAATGTAAAGTGTTATCGTTTACAAGGAAGGCTAACAGTTTGACATATGATGATTATGAAGGATCTTGGAGTCATTTTTGATTGCAAATTAACGTTTATTGACCATATAAATGACATATCATCAGCTGCGTCTAGGTTGCTCGGCTTTTGTACTGGAAAGGGTTCTCTAATATCGATAGCTTAAATATTTTATATTTTATTTTTTTTAGAAGTAGGCTAGAATAAGCAACTCTGATTGGGTCTGCTAAATATAAAAAAATCGGTTGTATTAATTGAAGTATCAGCTACTCGGAATTAATGTAAGCCTCCAAAATTAGCTTAGTATTAATTTAGGTAGTTACATATGTCTCAAGTATCTCTATACTAGTTTTTTTTGCATATCCTGTAATTGGGTTTCACCTGTTAGAAATATACAATTAATAAATGTCCCTAACCAAATTTGATAAAAAGCAATGCATAAATTTAAGTGATGTAAAGACCATAATTCCCCAATTATATTTCCTGGCTTAAGCGTGGAAATTAGAACCTGACATTGTTTTTTTCAATTTGGAAGTTGTCGTATGCAGTCAAAAGAAATATCTGAAGCCAGTAGTCTTGAGGATTTCATAATGAAGCTGATTCTAATAAAGTACTATTTTGGACTTCACTTTAGATTACAAAAGATGTCTCAGTTTGCCCATTAGGCAAATCTTTGGGTTTCATGTAGATTATGAGAAACGAGATTTCTGTTTGTAAGATTTAGTTTTCAAGTAATTTCGCCAGTGCAATCAACGACGTTATCGCGAAATAAATTTGTCGAATTACGCATCTTAATTTACCTCATTGCTTAATGAAATTCCATGTAACTGACGAATTCAGCTTGCTATATTTTAGACAAGGTATCGTGAAATCACTGACAGTGGCGTCTCTATGGGGGCTGAAATCCTGATTAATTGGCAAAATATATACAAAGAATTCTGAAAACATTTTGTCGACAAACCATATCCCTACCTAAAATTAAATCGTTGAACCGCAACTGATTACTGATCTATAATTTGATCTAATTGATGTGAATAATTTGAGTGCTAAGCTTTTAGGGTTCATAACGATTTATATGTCATTTTGAAAGAAAGTTCGGTGAAATGTTTGTATAGTATAACAAATCTTAATTTCAGCAGTACGATTCACTGTTGATGCTATGCATTCATTTTGTTATGTCAAGATATTGACACAGAATTCATAGGACTCTCCTAGGACATATGAATGCTTTGTCATTATTTATTAGACATCTTTGACCAAGACGCTACCCAAAACAGAGAGCAACTAATTTGAATAGAAGTCATGGTAATTCATGGCAAGGCCTTGAGACCAGACATTAACCTATTGTAGTGCTTGTGAGGCACGATAGGCTATCTGCATTTGCAAGAGGTTATATTATATAACAATAATTAGATACTACTGAATCTCAGCTGTTATCTCCTTTTTCGTAACGTTAACCTAGTTACCTATGAGGGATTAAGAAAACGTTATTTTATTGTATTGTCAAACTAAATATACCAACAACCATCCGTAGAGATGGTCGTCAGTAGTGACGATATATTGCCTTTTGGAGCACCTGATTCAGAAAAGCTGCTGTGTACCATTATATATACACAGTATCTCTATCCTTCAGTGCTACAGTGGGAAAATGCCTAGTGATTCTGAATAAGCTGGCGACCGCCTTTCTATTTCGTTTTTTTTTCACGAAAAATTTTTCTTGGAGCCGCCTTATTATCAAAAACCCAAACTGACGAAGTGTTGCTTTCTGGGTTATTGGGAGAAAGCTCATGTGTCATGATCTGTGATAATAGCCACCATATTAGAAGATCCACGATCAAGTTGTGAGAAACCTACTCACAACAAAGCTTAAGGGCTTTCAAACATTTTTGTAAAATAGTGTCAATTGCTTCAACATCAAATTTCCGACAATACTGTGCCTCTTCAATTATGTTCCGAATAGGATCACTGCTTTTTTGGAACTGTAATTTATTCCTCTTCTTTTCGATACACAGAATATACATATATACATTTGCTTTTCATGTGATATATGATACTGCATCCTTTGGCGTAGCAACCAAAAACACTACACAGTTTTACCACTTACTTAAGCCTTACACGTGTTTCGCTATCTAGGTTTGTATCCTCCGACGAAGACAAAAATAAATTTTCTTCTGTTGTCTTAATCTTCCCCTGAAGTTGCTAACATAGCGAAACACGCGTCGTTCTAAAAAAGTGGTTGTAGCGTTTAATAGTATGTGATATGGATTTTTTTCAATGTTTACAAAGTTGAAACGATCCTTTTTTGTATAGCCTTGAAATTTTATATTATATATCTATATGAGCTCAACTTCAAATGGTGGCGGTTTGCTAGAAGGTGGATAGCCTATTCTGTCACGTTAATTAACACAAGCGCGTCTTACAGCAATCACTCCCACTGTCTTGGTATTATTTCCCACATCGTCATCCATCAATAGCAGCAAAGAGGACAACGAGGAAGTTAAGAACAAACTGCCCTCATGTCCCAGCTTGTTCAGGTCATTTTGGTTGGTAGCCAAGACAATTAGTCAGTACTTCTGCCAATTCTACAATAAACTTCTAAAGTGGTACTCCACCCACTACCATCGGCATGTACTTGGAAATGCCAGATATTTCAGCAGCAAGATATAAAACGTCAAGAAAAAGTGAACCCCAGGAAAGCTAGAACTTCAGAACAAATACCAGCAATTCTCATAAAACGTTGCACAGCAGAGCTTACACCAGTTTTGACAAATATTCAAATACTCCCGTAACAGTGAGAAGTGTTCCCTACTGGGGGGAAGTCGAGTGCAGCCCATACCTAAGAAGGGCAGCAAAGAATGTAACCTTTGACATGATGCAGTGCATAGTCACAGGTATAGACCTGAGGTTTTGCAGCTTCTGAAGTACATGGATGAAAATAATATCATCAACCATCGCCAATATGGTTTCCGCAAGCATATATCCACGGGAGATCTTCTGGCTTACTCACGCATATGTGGAGCAGAGCAGTAAGTAACATTAAATATTCTGGTGCCTAATTAGGAAATATGAACAGAAAATACATTACTGGACAGGGAAGTCCGGAAAATGTCAGTAATATATTGGAATTTAGTGTAAACATCGAGGTACATACTCTGGTAAGATAGATGAATAAGCCCGCTACGATTGCTATAACTTTGTTTCTGGTGAATCCTGAGTTGCAAAATTGAGCGGTATATGTATTGACCATGATTTTCAAAACTGTAGAGAAACAGCGTTCCATTTATGTATGTCATTGATGCAAGTAGCACTTTGAAGTGTTTCTAAGTAAATATCATCAGTCATCAAATTACTTTGATATGATCTACACCGCAATAAAGATAGTCTGTTGATGCCAAGTATTTCGTAGGTTTTGGCACTTAAACTACCTGCCTTCAATTGCATATAAGCCAATTGCGTCCTGTCTCTTCACATTAATACAGGTGAACAGAAATCAAAAAGATAGTGCTAAATATATTTAACAAACACAAAATAAAAGTGTATGGTAAATATTACTATCTTTGTTGGTATTTCTGTTTTTAGACGTTTGCATCCTTCTGTTACCTATTATGCATATATTTCAAAGTTTATGTATATTATGTAGCCCCAAAGAAGGCGTAAAATAAACCTCAAAACATAAAAGTCTTGATGTAAAGCATACTTATCCATTTTACGCCCTACGAAAAATACTGGTGTTGTTTTTATATCTGAAGCGGAATCTTATTTACTCGGATATAGATATGTCATTTGAAACCTCCCGTGAGATGACAGGGTTCTAAAGGCTTCAAATTTAAACTACCTTGAACTTCTGATTACTACTTATAACTAAAATTGACCAAATAAAATATCAAAACAAGCACTAGTTTTTTGAGTTCAATGCCAACACTAAAAACATAACAGAACAGAAACAACAATTTGACCCGAAAATGTCTTGAGCACTGGCTTATTCACTTAAACTGATATTTTTATTTCATTATTTTTTGTGTAAGTAGAGATACCTATTTATTAAGTTTATGCTCTCCACTATGCATCAGACCTGCCATAGACACGCCTTGCGGTCTAACTGTAGAGAGCAATTGGTTGGTATATACGTAACCCAGTAAAGGGTGTGATAGCAACATCAACTCTTCTCCAAGTGTCATCCTCTGGCAACTTACAAAGTCAAAGGTCCTAACACGTTGACTGCCTAGAAGCGGTATCAGATGTCGCATACGACATCTGTCAACAAGGCTGGACTGATTTACGAAGCACAAGAGATGTCTCTGTAAATCAGTTCACCCTTATTGACAGATGTCGTAAGGGAAATCTGTTGCCGCTTCAAGGCAGTCTTTTGACTTCGCAAGTTGCCGATGGGCGTCCCCATAGAGTGCGACACTTGGAGATGAGCTGATGATACCTATTTATTTCACCTATACTTTGATGTCGGTCAGTTATTTTTGAATTAGTTTCAATTTGCCAACAAGTGGTATCAGCTGAAGCTGTAGCGTATAGTGAAGTGATAGAGAGTGACATGATAAAGTGATTTAAATGAAATTTATTGTTGGAACTACTATAGTGCAAATATGCGTAATAAAAAACTCATCCTTCGATATCTTATTGTCCGCTAAAATAAACCCACAGCTATATTGGGACATCAATAGGCATTCATATAAACAAAACCTACACGTCCTATCCTCAAAATAAACGTTTCGTAGCTTGAATGGATTCTAGATGCTTAAATAAACAGAGAAAAATATTTCAGTAACACGCTGATGTGAGCTAAAGTTTGGATATGCTTATACCTATCATAGAGGTCTTAGATGAATATTTTTCTAGCGAACAGTATGCTTAAAAACTATACCTGTAGAAAGCTATGCAGATAATGAGTTTGCAATTGCCAATATTACGCAGAAAACTCTTGGGAGCTGAGGTTTCT
The DNA here is from genome assembly GCA_949316355.1 of Bruchidius siliquastri. Taxonomy (NCBI): domain Eukaryota; kingdom Metazoa; phylum Arthropoda; class Insecta; order Coleoptera; family Chrysomelidae; genus Bruchidius; species Bruchidius siliquastri. The sequence goes on from OX438529.1 coordinate 41,291,350, forward strand.
AACGTCTATCTAGTGCTTCTTTTTAGTGCTGGAAGACTGGTTTATTAATCAATCCCACGATTCCTTGGGCCAACGTATGAAGCGTACAGTTTTCCTTGGAATTCAAAAAATGCATCGTGGATTCTCGTAACTAGGAAGGGTTCACGGGTGCATCCACTTCAGTGCATTTAGAATCGACTGACCTATAATGTAATATTAAATTCCATTGAAAACTGGGTGCTGACATATATATGATAATGTATTTCACTGGATGGACTTGATCAGCTGTATCAACAATATTTTCTAATACAATATGTTGAATTCATTGAAGAAGAATTTATTTCAATTGAAATATATATTTTATCAATTTGAAATTACGATGAACCAAGACATAAGTCGTTAACCTATTGTGCAGTTTGTCAGCTAAAACACTACTCAAAGGACCTCCTGATGTAACTTAATAATAAAACATTTCATTGGGTATTGTTTCGTTTTAAATAGTTATTAAAATGCATTTTTGGATATACAAATAGATTTTTTGTTAATAAAGTCATAAGACAAACGTGGTCTAGTTAAAAAATAATTTTATTGATTTCTCCGAGGGTGAAGTGATGGGGCTAAGAAGTGAGAGGGTTGTGCGGTGAAGGGGTAAATGCGTTATGGGGTTTGGGTTATCGTGGGTCAAGAGGCTTGATAATTAAGTGGTTATGCATTTTTTCTGTTGAAGAAACCAAGGATTGCAATTGTAAGGAATTACTAGATTTTTGAGTCTATTTCTTGAGGTTATGAAGATGTGATGCGCCCGGATTTAGATTCAGCAATCACACAAACATATATGGTATGGGCACAGGAAGAATTTATTCATTTTTGGAGCTGTGTTATGAATGGAGTTGTGTAATAGTCAAGATTTAATTTAATAACAACACTGCTTTCTCGGCAAACAGTGGCTGTCCACGTCATTAAACCATTAATTTTTTTCAGATTATAAGTTGTCTGCTTGACAGAGAAGTTTCACGAATAAAACTCTCTTTCTACTGACTATGCGTTACTACGCATTCCAATTTATATTTGAATCATCGTCGGACTGTCAGATTCAAATATAAACACGTCACTGAAAGAAAGATAGTTCTATTCGTGAAACTTCTGTATTAAAAACAGTATTTTTTATCTGAATGATGGGGGAGTTTCACCAAGTAAGAGCATCTACAATCTACATAATTTTATTTATATTTTCTTACGAATACATTCCTTTTGTTGGTTGTTATTTGATTATTCACCCAACTATTCTAATAGGAATGTTTGGTCGTTGTTCAAATCGTCGTAGCATACTAAACTTATATGTTAAAGCTCTTAACCGTTTCGTTTATGCTATTATGTTATCAAGCCACAATATATACGGATCTACAATTGCGATATTTCATAATGCACACCTATTCTATTTCGGGGTGATTGCAGTTGAATCTGTGACTGGAATCAGCCAGGTGATACGTTTAAAAACTTACATTATATTTTCAGATGTTTTAAAATATATTACATAGCAAAATTGTGTATGGTATAAATACTTTGTACTTTGCATGAAACTTGCAGACATGGTAGATTTTTTTTAAAGTTGGATTTCGGACTTTGTCTATACAAATTCTTGAGTATCACAACGTTTCGATTGATATACTATCTTCAATAGTCTTCAGGTGAACTGTTCACCTGACAGTCCAACTGAACAAGATTGAAGATAGTATATCAATCGAAACGTTGTGATACCCAAGAATTTTTATACACAATGAAAGTCCGAAATCAAAATTAAAAAAATACTTTGTACAGAGGAATTGAAGACGCTAAGCATGAGAGAGAAATATATCCAATGTATAACGTTGATCTAAGACTCTTCGAAGTTTTACCGTAACAAGCGTGGGGAGGGGGACCTAGTGATTTTATTGTTAAAGGTTGGAAACCTATGGATTGGAGCAACTGCTTCACTATACGGTTCTTTCAATCATATAAACATTTTCCAGTACTTTGGAATCTTAAACATTTTGGAGCAATCGTCCTATTTTTGATATTTTTTTCAAGTCTAGGCGACTATTTCAAACGTTCGCTCCAATATTGTAGTTAAGTGCTGGTTCTCATATTGATCACAATACAAATTTATCGAATGAGTACCACCACACGATTCTACCGGCTCAATGGCTCTGGTATCCTCGTGCTAAAGGTTTGTTGGCTACACATTCAAAGTAGATTAGTATTTTATTAGATTATACGTGAATATAAATTCAACATTACAACGACGTATCGGAATCAATTCTATCAAAATTCAACTCATTTATATCGAGCTTATATACAAATAACAATTTGCATTTGTTAAACTGAATTAGGTGTTGATGTGAGAAATGTGAGCTTTTGTTGGTTGATGTAATAATAATAGTGACACAGTTTGTTATTATTCGATATTGCTGCATACATAATATGAATTTTGTAGCATTTTCTGAGGCAGCTTATAAATAATGGCATTGCTCATTGTAGTGACGTAACTAGATCTATATTCTGCATTGCTGTAAGGCTGCAAAAAGCATTCCGTAATAATATAGTATCTTATATTCAATGCTATATGTATGATGAATAAGATAAAGACCCTATAAGTCCTATATTACCTCATATTAATATCCAGTAAAGGAACCTTGGGCATGTCCACAATAAACGGAATAATATTAGAGCAAAAGAAATATAGGAAAAAGTGTGTGCTTTGAAAGGTCCAATTAGATCGCATATACAGTCACTAGAGTGAACACACGTTTCAAACATTGGAATACTGATTTGATCTTTGCCGTCAAGGGTGGCGAAAAAACAATACCAGAATCTGCCAATAATAGGGAGCTACCAGATTTGCCTCTTGTTTGTTTTACGGGGCAATATCCAACTGAAAAAATGGAGGTATGCATGCGGAAACCTGAAGAAAAAGCATGGGCACTGAGTATGTTCACAATGAAGAAAATGGTGGAAGAGTCAACAAAGGACAGGTACCCGAGTGACAGAGCTCCTGTTAGTTATCTACATGCTCAAATGAATATGCGTATGCACCAACATACTCATAGGTTTAATTTTTTTTTTGGTTTATTCGTATTAGTGTTTGCTTGTTTGGTTGCCTTCTTTCGCTTTCTGTTGCTTTTGGTTTTCACCTCCTACGTCTCGACAACCACCGAGGAGGTCCCTCAAAGCGTCTGTCGCGATCGGCTGCTGGTCGTCGGGTAAACCAATGTTCAGTCAGAAGAGGTTATGAGGAAACCACAAAAAATATGTAGTTGTGAGGAAACGTGAATACAAGTGAAGAAAAATGTAGGGAGGTCATCAATAAAACAAATCTTAATAGAATTGAAAAAAGGTATAAGTAACTCATGCGACACTAGGTGTTTGCTAATTGGCTTTACTGAGCCCAAATGAATGTTCATGTTATGCACCCATGAGAACAAGCACAGATGAAACTATAAGTAGAAGAAGTATGAAAAGTAAAATAAGTCACCAACAATAGGAAATCAACACATATATTCAAGAATTGTAATGCTTGTAATATGGAAAATAAATCAAAAGTTTGATTTCGGACTCCCATTGTCTATAAAATTTTGACTATCACGACGTTTCGATTGATGTGCTATCTTCAATCGTCTTCAGGTGAACTGATTGAAGATAGCACATCAATCGAAACGTCGTGATACTCAAAATTTTATAGACAATGGAAGTCCGAAATCAAACTTTTGATAAATCCACCTTGTCTACAAGTTTCAAACAACAGATGGAAAATAAAGGTTTTCGTTAAAAATACTATATTGAATTAAAGACCTAGATAAAATTACAGCTGGATCCTCTACTTGTCGGACATTACTGAATTTCTGGATAATTTTCATTCCCAAGCAAAGCGGCAGGTAATTTATATCAAATGTGCACTGAACAAGAAACCTCGCCTTCCCAAAAAAATAATGAAAAACTCGGAGTTTCACGTCCGAGTGGTTACATCTCTATCAGCGAGTTGCGGTTTAGCTTTTTGATATTCAAAGTGCTGGAGAGCGTATGATTTTTTTGTATAGATGCTGCATCAAACACTAGCGCAACAGCAACTGTCTGTGGTTTTGTTGGTCAACTTTCTGTTATTTGCTTCTAGCTCATAGCGCAATTTCTTTAATGAAAGAACTGAAGCCTCAGAAGTTGATATTAGACTATATCACAATTCCCAAATATCAACGTATACAACATACAAAAAATCCAGTAAACAGAAAAATACATATAAGAAATGTACTGTGAACAACCCAAACCTAATAAAAAGCTACTTGGATGGAGAATTTTGATCAGACCGAACAACACTGGTGAAGAGAAATATATATTTTTCGATATTTTTAACCATCACCTTAATCATTCCTTCCTCTCAAAAAGCATAAGAATAAAAACACCAGAACTGGATGACCTTAAAAAATCTTTTATTCATTTGTCACAGCGAGCTTAAAAACAATTTTTCTGAAGAAAATTAAATCTTATATGATTTTTTGAATTAAAAAGAAGATACGCTAGTGGCTTGAAGCAAAAAGAGATAGAAATAAAAGTATTATAACTATTTTGGAGAACATAGCAAAAGCTGTCCGGAATGTAACTAACAAAGAATGTGAATATGTATCATGATATCGGTACGACATCATTGATTGAATTAATCAACGCATGCTTTTCTGAGCGTGATTTATCATATTTCTGTAAATACACCAAAGTATTACCAATTCATGAGAAAGGTGAAACAGATGTCCCAGAAAATATTATTCCACAAAAAAAGAATATAATGTATGACAGCCAGTTCGGATTTCGACCTGGTAGAACAATATCTGATGCTATAATGTGTTTTGTAGAAAGCATACAGAGATGCTATGAGAATCAACGTATATATGTTGGTGCGTTTACAAATCTGTCTAAAGCGTTCGATTGTATAAACTATAATATTCTGATTGAGAAGCTGGAAAGCTAGAAGAGAAATTCTACAGGTTCTTTCATTTCTATTTATTAATAATTATATGAATGATGTGGTTAGTGACATAAAGATGCTGAACTATTATGTACTATAAGGAGTGTACTAAGTCATTCTAAAAAAGGTCTGGTTCAAATCAATTATATTTAAACACTTAACAAACCCATAGATAGTCGGATACATTGCACGCAAGAATCTTAGGCATACAGTTTAACTCTCATATGACTTGGTCATTTCATATCGATTTAATAATCACTATTTAAAGTAGTATATGCTCCGTAAAATTTCATACATAATCGATACTGATCTCCCTTTAACAGCATGTTATGCAATGTCCCATTCTCTATTAAACTATGGCGTTCTTGGTGTGGGTAATGCGCTACATAGCCAGCTACAGAAAACCTTTTATACAGAAGCAGCAGTAAGTGGCGCGATTAAAACTTTTGCTTTATGACGTGTATGAACACTGTCGAGAAATGTTCAGCACTTTAAAAAAGATGATCGAATAACTTAAAAGTATTTTCACCATGGATTGCATTTTATTCTTTGTTGGGTTGAACAATTGTGTATAACTGCGTAATTCTTGTACAAATTGGGAAAAATTAAATCAATTCATTCAGATAAGACGTTACACAGACACACTGTAGATGAATGACAGACAGATGACGCGACGGTCAGTCCGATCGATCTTCGATTTTTTGTAAAGTATATGTTACATAAAGAATACTTAATACCTCCGGAACGGAAATTTTCCCAATTACAATAACAGAAAACTAGGGTACAAGGAAGTACATTCTAATGTAGCTAGCACCTAAGTGGGATGTATTTTTCTAGATCCAATAAGTGACGTAAATTAGATTACAGCCGAAGATATAACACCACAGAGAAGTAAAAGCCTAGATTCTTTATCGTACCCGTACGTGACAGGTCATAGTCCAGGGAAAGGGCATTTTGCTCTAAAATGTTCGACATTTGATGGGAAAGTATGTTTTTTCCTTTGGATCGTTAGAATCTCGCTCCCTTATGATGATCAGAGTGGTGTTGCTATGGAGGAATGTGCTCTTTCTGCCATTATGAGAAACGCCTTCAATAATTTGTTCCGTAATGTGTATTCTGTTAGTAAAATGATCAGACGTTTCAATCGGAAATTGAATTCAGTATTCCGCGCACAATCCACCGACAATTATTATCATGAGAATTAATAAATAGCTTTCTGTAAGCAGTCATGAAATTACTCATTTTGTTCGAAGACTGGTTTTGCGGAACGAGCATCAGTCAGTTCGGCAATACAACACGAGTTGGACAATATTTCTTTCATCACGTGTTATATAGTGTATTATTGCTAAGCTGAACAATTTTATGTTTTGCAAGAGAAACATGCTTCAACCAGCTTCTCTAGTTAATGGGGCTTAGTTAGGGAGGGACAATAGCTCATCCAGGAGCTTTGCCAGCTAGCTCTTCAACTGCTGCGTAGTTATTACTCACCTCACCTGGTATTCGATATTAGCAGTCACTGCCCAGGCATACACCGTCACAATCAACAGCCCATGGGTTCTGGCATTGAACATTTTCGGGGTGTTCTTGTTGCAAGTTTATTCCCAACGGTAGGAAACGAACCCACATCTCCTGCAGGAGCATTCTAGCAGACGCTTGAACCATTTTTATCACGGTGAGCCGTGAGAAGAAATTGGAAGCAAGAAAATTGTTTTCTTTCAATTTTTAGCTGGAGATTTTGGATAGGAACGAAGATATTCGCAATAGAAGGAATTACAGATAAAAATATTGTGTAATTAACAAACAGTTTCACAAATAAAACTCTTTAATTACACAATTTTTATCGGCATGATGGAAGAGTTTCACCAAGCAAGAGCATCTACAATCATAGGAAAAATTACGTCTAAAAACAATATGGCGGCTTATAGTCAAGGGGTAGAACCCGGAACTTTTGCGAAATGCGGTAGAGCATGTGCTGTACAAAAACAAGAGTACTCTTATTGTTAAGCGTCACAAACATAAAATAACAATTCGAATTGCGTTTCTGAATTACACATGAAACACGCTTATAAAGCTGTAGATATTTTGTTAATTTACTAGCATAAGCTAAAAATATCAGAAGTCCAGACATATTTTCAGAGAAATAACATTATTCATACTTTATTATGGCATTTCATTCCACTGTTGATATAATTTCTGTTATTCCGGTTTATAGTTTTCAGGCAAAACTTTGACCAGGCATTCAGAATTCAAACAGTTTGAGCATTTACAGGGTTTTGTGTGGAAAGTTTCGTGAAGATTTTATAATTGCGCTGCATTTTGAAGTTTACGTATTCTAGGCTGAGCAAATTTGATCCAAAGTTGGAATAAAACTAGAATTATTTCATATCATTCTACCTTGACATTGCAGTAGCGAATGGACATTCTCAGCACCGTCTGAACAATATATTTCATACTATCTACGTACCTTTGATGATTAAGAATGTGACCTTTTTAAAGTGTATGGACAACAAGGATTTTTGTTAGGAGATTTCAACGCATTTTTATATTTATAAATAAAATAAAATATAAACATAAGAAGGCACAAATTCAAAAGTATTGATGGATAGGAAGGATCAGGGAAAGAAAAAAATAACTATTCAACTTATACATAATAGTAGACTGTTGTAATTGTTGATGATATATGACAACTTTATTTTTGAGGGGGGGGTTAGTAGTTTATATTCTTCAGAAATTCTGTTCTGTTTGAGCAGCCTTTTTCTTCTTTTTTCTTTATTTGACAATAACTTCGTCGCTACTGTACTGATTTTACCTTTTTTCATAGTAGTACCTCAGTGTCATATTTTAATCAAAATTGGAATTGCATTTTCAGACATATAGATGGTCCAAGGATAACTAACCCCATTGTTTCTGTTTTCTGATAACGCCACCGCCACTGCACCAATATTCATATTAACTACACTTGCTTTTGGTACTACCGCCAAAACTATTAAAATTTCTCGAAATCCAAATAGTACTCTCCAAATTATAGAGGGGACAAGGATTACTAGACAGACAGACGATACAAGGACGACAGACAAAAAAATAAACGAGTGACATCGTTTTTCGTGATGTACGTTTCGAATTAATTTTTTGTTATTACAATATCTCGCCTGCCTTTTGGGGTGGAAATTAAATGTTAATTACTTTACCAACTATGTGTTGAGTACTAACAGTAGCACATAATGAATTATTATAAAATCACAGCATACTCCTTTCCAATTTTCTTTAAACTCAGTTGTTTATCATGAAACTAGAGCATATCACTCCTTTAATTCCATCTAAATTTACCAGAACTATTAAAATGCAGCCTTGTAATGTAGGAATGATTTTGTGAAGTACTAGTTTGCTTATCCTATCATCATTCATTGATGTAACCATTTGTCAGTCAAACTGGCATGTATAATCATTTGGATCAACCTCTTCAAAAACTACTGTATTTTCAAGATAAAGGTCGTGAGACTATGTGAATACAGCCCTATTTTGAATTAGGAAAAGTATGTTAAGGGCCGTATTCACATTTGTCACTTTACCCTTGTGGTTTCCTCAGTCTAAGGACCCTTGATAAAAGTTTGGTAATAACAGAACATCATAAAATGCTAGAGATGAACATTACCGCTCAACAAACCGTAGTGGCACGCTCTAAGCTTCCTTAATGGTCGACAACTATGAAAGATATTTTCTCTATAACGCCTATTTCACATTATATGGAAAAAACCGTGCGAGATTTGGCCATGACACTATTTTCCCACAGTGCAGCGATCCTAACAGTGACAACTTTTACATATTTTGCATTGTCACTTTCTCAATGAAGGCATTCCTCGAAATCCTGATAGAATTGCGTTGTTGATGGTGGACGATTAGGGCCACGCTTTGTGCTTCATGACAAATGCTAAAAATGACAGGATGCTTTACTTTTCAAATAAATATTACGCATGTTTTTAATCTTCCTTCAGTGCTAGATAATCCTCCCACCAAGCATTTTTTGTAGCAATTTCATCTGTATGCATATTCAGAGTTTAAATTTCATACATGCTTCAGCAATTCCAGTTGAAACTGAACACATGCACAACAATGCAACGTGGCTGTCGATGCTGTACGACTGAATACCATTTATTGTGAAAGTATGCATTTTCGCCTATCTATCAATTTCAGGAATAACACGAGACATGGAACCTGCGTTTTACCGTCGATATATACGAGTAATGTGAGAGATCCTATGCTTTCCTTAACTTCTGCAGCCAAAAAAAGTCATGAATGTCAAACAAATTATTGCTTTGTGGATGATGTATCGTCGCCAAAGCAAATGACAACGAAATCGCTATGCAATAAAAACCTTACTACAGTGCTGAGGAAACTTCCTGCCATAAGTTTTTGTAGCAATTCGACCTCTGTATACATCTCGAGTTTAGTGTCACAGAAGGGGTCTTTCTTCTTCCAATACTATCAAAAAGTCAGCATCAATTTCACCAATTCACTATTCCATTAAAATGAAACCAAACTGCAGATAGAATAATTGTGTATTTACCACACAGTTTCACTCGAAGAAAGAGAGGTTTATTTACGAAACTGTTTTTTAGATGCACAATTATTTTATTTGCATAATGGAAGAGTTACATGATGACAAAACTGCGTCGACGTACGCAGCACTGAAAGAAAAATGGTTTTATTTGTGAAAAGTTCGCAACTATTTTATCTCAAAAATGTTATGTTTCACTCCATGTTTCCAGTGGTGAGCGCCACTGATTACGCTGCAGTTGACTGGAGCGGTTCTGCAGGACGAGAGTCGGTCGATTTCCTTTAAAAATTCCACCACCGACAATGGAATGTATTATCACCGAGAAGATACACAGACATAGACGGTGGAGTAGAAAAAAAGAGATTTCCCTTGGGCGCTGAGCGCTACCTGGCTCATGATTGGTTCTTGCACATCAAGTAATGTTTCGTATATGGCCAATTTTGCTTTCTCTTGTTTTAATGAAGTTATAATGGAAGTTGTGATTTCTGTATGGGCTACAAATCGTTGATACACGCAACCGAATGGTCAAAGAGAAAGATCTTAGGGTTGATGTATATTCAAACATAGTCCAATGGTATGAATTGCAGAATGGACGGAAACAATCTTTCTAATATTAATATCTGATATTAATACAAATCTAATGAAGTGAACTAGGTATATCTACATTTCTTCTTCCTCTACAGGCTCTATCAGCATGGTTATACGAGAACCTTTTCTTATAAAAATTTAGACATACACGTTGCCGTTCAATATTTAAATCAACGCCGAGCAGACAGATTTGAGTATTCACGATCAATGGGGCATCCAAATTAAGTGAACCCACCATGTGGCTCAACTTTGAACTTATCACATAGATGTCTTCTAACGATATACCGTATGGGAAAAATCTGATTTGCGAAACGCTAATGGGAAACAAAGAGAATTAGCAGAGAGCTCAAGTGCAGGAAAGATAGCCAGCGTAAGCTCAGTTGGCAACAGCGAGGGAGAGCTAGACAAGACGGTGGTAAGGCACATGTACGGTTTCCTGATCCGGATTTGGGATATAAAATACGGATTCCGAATTTCGACAACTCAGCGCAGACGTCCTCATTAATTCATTTGGAAATTTCACTTCTTACAGTAGTTTTGAGTGCATTCGGATGTTCGGATTTCCAATTTGTAAATCAAATCAGGAAATCATAGATGTACGGCCAGCCTAAAGAACAATTACAGTGGAAGCAGGGCTATCCAACATACAGGGATGTCACCTTCTACGACCTCCAATTGAATCAATTACCCTCAAATACGAAATATGCATGATTCATACATTAACCATAAAACAAAAAAAACATGATGTGTGTGAATTCAGCCCTTCAAACCGTTTTTTAAAGCCGCATTTGGGGCACTTGCAGTTGTACAACCCTGACGTAGAGAATAAAGTTCGTCCAACGTAGTGAGACGTTCTTAAGACACTGATTTGTTTTCAACTTAACTGGTAACAAAACAACTTTTACACTAATTTATATCCCCAATTTCAGTCCTATTTGACTGCTGTTACTACTCGATGCTCCAATATGTACAAAACAAAGCGCATCTCGAATGTTCCATAACCAATTTGAAACAAACTGACACATTCGAGATATCTGTTGACAACTGCAGACATGTCTTGGATGATTTGCATACAGGGTGATATTTAATTAGCTGCTACCGCTGATCTCGTTGCTGTAGTAAAAGACAAATGTATTGAAAGAACCTTGATTGAGTCTAAGTGATAATGAATAACTACAGTGGTTGCGGTAAACTTTTCTTGACGTATTTGATATGATACTAAACAGATGTACTTTAATTTGTGTGATTAAATTATTACACTGCAGGAAAATAATGTCTGGTTGGTAATTAAATAACCTTCTAGTAATGACATTCAAAATTCATTCCTAAAAAATTTGTGACAAAATTTGATATTTGGTTTCGTTGCTTCCACAACACTCAAACAGTATTCTGTTGTTGCCTGTTCTGTGGGTCTGTGATAGTAATGTCAAGTGTCAACATGTTTTTTATCAGCCCCAAAAGGTTTCAGGATCACGGCTAACTCTGTGATAATTGATGCCGAGCTGTCAGTTGCTGATACTTGTCAGTTGTAAAAAGAGTATTGTACAATTTCAGAAAAACTGCACGATTTCAGTGTATCAAGGTGCACAATTCAAAAATCCCCAATAACATCCCTGTCAGCTATCTTGTAACGAACTGTGGGCCAGATACGCCTCGGTGGTCATGGGTATCAAAGTGCAAATCCAGTTATTTTCTGAGGGAATGTATATTTCTGAAATATCAGATTTGATAAAAATAAATGCAATAAATTTTAATTTCACAAGTACGTGTTACATCACCATACGATCTATTTCAGTATAGCATGAACTTTACTAATCTTTTACTATAGTGAAATGCGTCATTGCTTGCCTCTATCTAGGTGATAGAATTTTGATAAGCCTAAATTGACTGGACTGTTGACTGATAGGAACATGCCTCTATGTTGTCAAATATGCTGTTCCACAGGTCGTCTATTTCGCACTTGCAAGTTTCTCAAATGCTTCCTTCTTTGTCTTCCGTTAATACCAGATGCATGTCCAATAATTCTTTCACACTTACATATTGCCTGGAGTGCATAAAAAAGACCCAAGCAAAAAAACCATTACCTTCGACCTCCAACAATGTCTTCCAACTCCAGATGTACACAACTCACTTTCATTTTATAAAAGACAGGTTTGGACGTTTGACTTGACTGTCCATGACTGCGATTCAGGCCAAGCTTATGCTTATATCTGGCATGAAGCTCTAGCAAAAAAAAGGGGGCAATGAAATTGGCTCTTATTTGTACCAATTCCTTACTAAAGATGTAGATGTAGACGAAAACGTTAAGCATGTAGTAATGTATTCGGATTGTTGTGGAGGTCAAAATAAAAATAGCCACATTGCTGCTATGTGTATGGTTGTTTCACAAGATTCTTCACATTTAGAGGTTATCGATCATAAATTCTTGATCTCAGGACATACACACATGGAATGTGACACTGATCACAGTATTATTGAGAAACAAAAAAAGGAATTCAATGGACAAGTAGAACATCTGCATGACTGGGCGAACTTAATTCGACAAACAGGGAAAAAGAAACCATTTATAGTGAAGGAATTAGAAAGAAAGAATTTTTATAACTTCTCCGGATATTTAAATGGACCTTTAATAAACCGTAAAGCTGACACTGATGGCAATAAAATCAACTGCAGAGAGTTGCGATGGATTCGGTATGAAAAAGGGAATCGGACACTACTAGCCAAAACTACATTTTATCAAAATGAACCTTTTCGAGTATTGGATTTTAAAAGAAGAGGGAAACAAACTGTAAACCTTAGACCACAAATTGCATATAAAACACTATAAAATATGGATGGATGATATGGTGCACATACTTTTTGTTCTCCATACATTAAACTGATATTTTCATATTTTACAAAAAGAATAAATATCTACTTGAATTTTGTGAGAAATTCGGTATACACACCATAAGATCACTTTTTGAAAATCATTGTTATCATATCATAATCATCATTATTCAAAATACCTTGTTTTGTTATCAGTCTTTTTGTTTACAACTAGTTTTTCATGTGTTTCAATTTTAAATAATATTTAATACCAGAAGCCAATCTAAATAAATAAATATAAAAAAAGGAACCAACAATATGCCGGGCGGGCTCAGAAACCATACCCACCACATTTTAGGAAAACGGCTGTCACATCTGACAACGTCGTGTTTTTTGCCCGCATTCTTTCGCCTCTCAATCTAGGGTTGGTCAGACATTATAGTCTGAATAGCCGACTTTCGCTTGGAATAATTGAATATGATCAATTCTGAGGCTATCCCGCTAGATTATTATTAAATGTAGGCAGATCCCATTCGAATGATGAACAATGTGTATTGTTCGAAGATGACTAAGAACCAAGCCAAGACTTAGTGTAGTTTCTTGTATAGGACTAAGAGTAGAATTGGAATGGTGTATTATATTGTATCATGACGATAAGACATTCATTCATGGAAATTGGAAGTTTGTTTAGTTCAAAGCTTTCTTGAATCAACAGTAAAGGAACTGTTATCAATTTCAATAGACAGATTTGCTATGTCTTGGGAGACAACTGAGGAATTCCATCGTATATGTGTGTCATTTTGCACCTGTTATAAATGGCGTAGCTGCTTCAAAAAGTCAACGTTAAGAAAATGTGAATGAGTGCTTTTGATGTCTTTGTTACAAAATGAAAGTCACTATAAAGTTTTTCTGTCTCCTCAGCAGTCAGTTTCACATAAAAGGAAAATTCATGAATGGACAGACCACCCTAAGGACCCATTGGATGTTGTGAAAAGGTGTGGATTAAAAATAGTCGCCGTTTTCGCATGCAAATAGGCACCTCAGGTGCTCAGAAAATTATTTTAGATGATGCTTGGGGGTAAACTGGGTCAGAAGCGGGAATGGGTCACTGCATACACCGGCCTGGATATAATAGCTGTGAGAATCATCTGCATAGGCGCTACAGCTAAAGCTGGTGTCAGACGGGCGTTGCAGCACCGAGATATTGAAATAAAGTATATAAAAAGGCTGATATTCAGCGCTGTGTACACTGAATGAGAAATTTATACATCCAGGCTTATGTCAACTTTGTCTTGTGATTCAAAATTGGTAGTGATGTAAGTTATACAGTACGATACCAGATCGCACTTTACCCTGACTGACGCTTAAACAAACATCTTGTTACTAAACGAACTGCTTTGATATTTTCATTACCTCAGTAGTCTTCCTCAAAGTATAATTATTGTATTTTAATTTCATTAAAACATTCAGAGTTTTGCGGACAGAAAAACGGCAGACTGTAGTTTCCACTTCACAGGTATTATCTTTCCTTTGTCTGTGAGTATGTTTACCGTGAATTAATAGCATTACAAAGGCTACATCCCACAGAACATAAAACCCTGGAATAATGGCTTCAAATTTTAACCAGAGACTTTGGTAAAATGCAAATGACGCTTAAACCGACTGGCACGGTATTTCGAATAGATCTTGTGAGAAAAAATGAAATCGGAATTAATGAACAATATAAAGGGAGACATACATGTATTACTTGACGACTAGGCTAGAGAGTTCACCAGAAAACCATTGTAACGAATACACCTACGAAACTCCATGGGTATTATGTACATTAGTTAGGTTTAATCACAGAGTCTCACATAAGTTGGATTCTGTATGTACTAGGGAAAGGGTAATCTATCAAGATCACAGCAGTTGGGTTCCATTGGGACCCTTATACATCCACTGCAGGAGTTGTTACACACACCAGAGGGCCAGCGCTTCCCCAGAATCGATTTCCGAATTGATAGAACAGCTGAGCAATCACAAAAGAAATCCCTAACTGTCTCAATCTTCCTATTCACATCCATCTCACAGCGGTGTTACATTCATACTGATATTAAAGAGGTATTTCCTTTTAGCTGAAAGTGTCATGTTGCAGAGTCTATAGTTAAGCGCGCGGTTGTCAAGACATACACAAGTAGCATTTCAAAAAGGTCAAAAACAGTGTTTTATGAACTTTTACAGCATCTGGTTTTTGCATTATTGATTGCAGCGCCACCACTGCGTGAGATGCGACAAGAGTCCTATAAGGTTTTAGAGGAGATATTTTTTTTCTGATTCTTACCGTTTTCACGCAAAGCTGAATCCAAGAAATTTTTGGAGTTATTAAAAACCCCTAAAGTGAGGGGTCCCAACATTTGTATTTCAAGTTCCTTGAATAGCCCCCTAACGATTTATGAAAAACATCTTAAGGGCGAATTTTTTACCAAAACGGAATCTTTTACTGTACTATATGCGATGGCAAATTTGAAACGAGACTGCTTGCTAATTGAATTTACAAGACATACTGTTTACTTAAGCTACGATGACGGAAACTTGACGATCTTATCAAACTTTCAAAGACAGCTTTGCTTCCAAGTTCGCTAAATGAACAAGTTCTCTGCACTAGCGATATCTGACAATCATTCTACATATGGCGTCTCGTCGAGATCGTATAATACAGTTAGCTTTGTACAATTGTGCGAATGAAGGTGGTTATGGCCGATGTAAATTTCTTAACAGAAAATATAGCAACCTCCTCGATTATACCCAAGTTTTGGAATTTATTTGACACCTTCTTTGAGACTGTCATTAAAAATTATAAAAAATGGCACCAATTAGATTGACCCTGTACTTCACACAATATCAGTCTGGAAATAAATATTCGGATCGGACCTTCGAGCTCTTGATAGATGGAACTGATAGTCAAAATTGTTGACGAGAAAAATCTTCTAAAATTTCGTAACTTTAAAAAAAATTCCATAATTTTCAATATTCGAAAGATGTGTATCAAGTAAATCCGAAGCTGCAGAATCCGATTAAAATCCTCATTAAACTAATCCAAATGCAGTAGTTGCAGTGAAAGTAGCTAAAAAAGCAACCGAACATCCTGAAATACCGTACAACATGAAACAAATTCAATCAGTTCAGACGTATTTGAAATAAATGCATCGGATATCTATTATTTTTCATAGGTCTGATGTATTGAATAACTCCAAAGGTATTGGGAAGGATCTCATTTATCTGATTGGAATGCAAATAGGAAAATCATAAAAGCGTGCTGTGCTGGTTGTGGCATAAACGCGTCATATGTCGCGCATGGGATCCCTAGAAGGGAAAGGTACATTCGCTGATGCATTCGTCGTAACTGGTCTCCAAACCACGACTGCACTCAGAAGCCTACATGAGATGAAGCCCTTTACATACATATATGATTTGTTGTAGTTCGTACATTTTCATTTATTTTACCCCTCTAAACTTCTGCGTCTACTTCCTAGACCATATTGGGCACATATTGATTGACCAATTTCAACAATTCGTTTTACTCTGCACCATACAGTGAAACAAACATATGCAAGTTAATTAAATTTCTATTTAGAATTCCAATATTGTTTCAACGTGGTCATAAAAACATTACAGTTTGTGGTTCAGATGGTAAGAAATATCAGAGTTTTTCGATGTATATAGGCATGATAAGCTTCACATAATCTAGAGAGGAAAAGTTCAGGATAGGTATTTAAAATGTTTTCAAATATATGAATGATTTTATTTACTATTCGCCTTGTCAATATCGATAGTCCGTTGTTTTCACTTCAACTCCGGCGAAACACAGCGATCAGTCGTCAGCTGCTTTTTTATTATTATTGCTTTTGAAATGTACTTAATGCAAGCCTCAAGTTTTTTAAAAATCGAGCCATATACAGTGTAAAAACATTCGTAGCTTTCATTTTATGTATATATATATACATAAATCAAAAGATAATAGAATAATATGCTAATCATTTTTCACGATTAAGTCATTATAACTCCTGTTTACCTTGTGGCTTTATCAATTTCAACTTAATAGCCTTTAGCATCATGGAATGGGAGGTGTTACTTCTACGTTCTATAATATTATGAGTTGATTCCTTCTTATGGATGATATTAGTATCCCATAGAGCATACATTTTTTGTACTCTTCCATTTACCACCTATAAATCATATCAAGTAATGGCTACTTAAATCATTTACAAGCTTATATATCTTGTTCGGTTACAATAATATATAATGCATATATTAAATACAACTAATGTCCGGATGACCAGTTGTGTCATTGGTTATGATTAATATTATTGGCATTACTGTGTTGAGGGGAAAAGTTGGGTGGCCCGGGAAACGACCAACCGGATAGCTGTTTCATTTCCTATACCGTGAATACAATGAAAAATGACTGCCTTCTGAATCCTTACCGATAAGATGTTTTTTTATAGCACTATAGAAATTTTATAGCAGCGAGCGGTGTATTTCTCATCCCACCTAGGAATCTAATGACCTTGGGATGACGAGCAGCTTCTGATACTTGGTCAGCTTCTCCCCCTTCAAGACGATGTTCATCTTGGCAAGAGTCGAGAACTCAATGACGGACATTTCATTATCTGGTCGTCAAAGAGGATTGTGTCAGACTTATAAGCTCAGACAGGCATGAGTTTGGGGAGCGAGGAATTCAGATAAACCTGGCCTCTTGTTCACCACCACGGACGCACGCAATATCCTTCCGTGATATAAATAAATGCAATTTTTTCTGTACCGAACTCAATATATGCGACTGCTGTAATTCGGGCTGTCCGAGCTCTGACACCCGATGTAATGGAGATGCGAATATTTCTGAGTAGCATCAGTCGTTTCAAGCACCTAATTATTTGATTTTCTACAGCAAAGCATTCCACCACACGCATAATGACTTCATCGTGCATCAACAGATCTTATAGCCAGCTACGCCTTTCTTTGAACCTCGCTGTATACGCCGAAAAATATTTAGTTTGCAGCTTGGAGTATACGCATGATGACAAGATTCTGTTGAAGTTGTGTTTGTAATATGCGTTCATACATGATGTTAGCCTGTAGTTCTCAGTAGACATATATCCGAGAAGCGCGATTCGGTCCTTGACAAATCTAATCGAAATTGCCTACCCTTGATCTAGCCAAGAGTTCAAAACTCTGGTTAAACACCGGTGGCAAGTGGTAGCGTCTTCAGAGACACTATTAATTTTATCCATGTTCATCGGATGACGCAATATAAGGGGTTGAATTACCCTACAGGCCTGAGCAGTGCCAAGGCTGGAGTGTGCTTGGAAAGGTTTTGGCTGTTCGTGAAGGTCTCTCCAGAAGAATTCCATGTGATGAGTAGTTGGGGGCTGCTCTATGGTAGGTGGTCGCTGTTGAAAGTCTTTCAGATCACAATCTGTTCTCATCCAAACCTAGCGCCCATAGCAGTAAATAAAAATCGTATCCTACTGCTTGACAATAAGTGTGTGATGCTTGCGTCTTAATTTAGAAGCTATAGAAATCCCTTCTGCCCCCTGTACCCCATCACACCAGGGATATGGGATGCTTTTTTGTGAGCCAACTGGATTTTTGCTTTCGTTTGGTGGAATTGTCTCTGTGCTTGTTTGACAGGGGTGTTTGACACTAATGCCTGTCTAGACAGCCCCAGGCCTGCAGCGTAAATTTTACGATTAATGCTCGAAGTGTCAGAGCCCTTCGAGAGATATCCACCAACTACCACGTCCTCTCTCTTCGAGTCTAAGGGATCTAGTTATCGTGTCCTTCAGTCGCTGATATGCCTAGATGGAAGTACGTTGCCGCTTTCCCTCTTAGTGGGCCTAACCGGCGACCTTTAAGCCTGTGCGTTGGGCCGTCAAAACATCTTTTACGAAGGGGATGGGGTGTGGGTGTATGTTTTTCTTGTGTTTAGGAAATAAAAAGAATGGGAGGCTAGTCACTCAAGCTTGAATCGATACTCTAGGGGCACGAGACTAAATTTTCCTCACGAGGATACACCTCTAGCTCTGACTCCTTTTATTATTCTCTTGTTATATCACATCCATATCAACAATCAACGCTTATATCTCGATTGAAAATAGTATTGGTCAGTGGTCACTTGATCGCTAACCAATATTCGAGCTATTCATAGGTTATAATGTTGGAAAGAATACTTGCGCGGGCGCTAGGAAAACTGGCCGTGGTCCAATGGTAAAGCTTTCTATTCCCACTGATTCCTTATTTTTGTAACTATGATTTATGAGCCTTATATAGGTATATATTGAAAAAGCAAACGTAGTATCTATCAGATTGTTCTTTTTGTCCGCCTGCCTTTACCAGAATTCAATTTGACGTTTTCGCTCCCACTCATTCCAATGTTTCTTTGTTTTACTGTCGAGGGGAACGCGCCGTTAATGGAATATTCCTTTTGAAGTTGCTTAAACACAGGCGATGGCTTTGTACCTTTTAGATCCTTCTGATTACAATTAATTATACTTTTGTTCATTTGCAACTCTTAAAGGTTGGTTTACGATAATGAACTGAAATTGCAGAAATTGTAAACATATTAATTAATGCGAATTAATTGGCTTACCATCTACAGAAATACTATTATGTCCAACAGTTATTCCGAATTTTTCGAGACTTTCTAAAACCATATAGAATTTCTTATATTCTTTGTAGAAACGTCCAAATCGCGCATTAATTAGTCCTCTGAAGTCGAGTTCACTGGCATACTGAGAATTTTGGCTCTAACTGATACGCATTGCAGTATTTAAAAAATTAAAATTTGATTTAGAGATATTCTATCCAAAATTTTTCTGTAACAGTTTTGGGGGAATCCCTCATCACTATCTGAAGAACAATTTAAGCCTAGAATTGCATAACTCATCCGAAATAATAGTACAATCAAGGTATTAAGAGATATAAAGGATATAGTTAAATAAAATTATTGATATATTCACTTATTTCAAATTGTCGCCTATTGCCGTGGGAAGACGAATAGGCCCTAGAAGCTTCTTAGAGATTATTCTGATATTTCAGAATATATACGTCGAACTGATCGATGGATACCCAATACTCCAGTCATTTCCCATCAAGCTTCTGACTCAGATCAGATTATAGGACCATTATCCGTCATAATATAGAGCATTCAACTATGGTACAGCGTTGTGAAATGAGCTGCCAAGACGTTCATTCGCCGATACCTACAGTTTGCAGCCTTTCAAGGTCAATGTGAATAAAAATGTACCCTCTCATAACGCTCTTAGAGTGCGATAGGATTTCTTCCTCTAACATCCACAGAAAAAAATGTATATATATTTTTTTGTCAATCAAGTTATAAAAGTGAAAGCATATTCAACCATTTCACTTTGTAAGTACTCTTTATATGTTCTTTTAATGATATTTTAGTATATACTTAATGACTACAGATCCATGCATGAACGGATACATAGCAAAATGTTAGATTCGTTGAATGGATCGCGAAAATCGACTGGTAAATAACAATGCTCTGTTTGACATTATAAAACTACACATATCAACAGCTCTTTGCTGAAATTGGTGTCTGTTATGCCATATTGCAAAGCCAAATAACATTTTTACAAACGTGGTAAATAACCTACATCTATATTTATTGTATTCATCGGCCCTTCCACAGATAAAATTACAAACCGCATTATATATAGCATCATCTGCTGATAAATCATTAATATATGTACTGGAAATCGTTGTGCTGTAATCGTCTGGACAGCAGTGACGTGCAAAGGCTTCATGTCACCAGCTATGTGTAACAGAACGGTGCTCTAGACTTAGAATTTTCTTAAATCCACCCCTGTTAGATGCATGCAAGTATTCGAGGAAACCTTCTTAGAGATAACAACGCAGAATAACGAACAAACATTTGGCAAACAGACACTGGAATTTAATACTTTAAAATTCGTAAACAGAAACCATGTACAGATAAGACTCTATCACCATAAACTAAAAGGTTGTCACAAATAAAGTCAAGTACGGCAAATAGTTCCAACATGCCAGCCCTAATATATCTTGTGGAGAGCCTGTCAATATGAGAAACCATGAGATAAATTAAGGGAAGCAATTGAGGGAACATACTGCATAGTTCTAAGAAGGGCGCCCCAGACCCATCGTCGTGTGAGGTTAGTACTGGTCGGTTCAGTAAACCAGTGGTGTATCATGGAAGGGATAAATATTAACAAACAAGCTCCGTAAAATAGTGTACGAAAATTAGACTGGAGAAAAATTATAAAAAATACGTGGAGACTTAGCATCTAGGCTATAAGTAGAATTTGCCACTAGTTAAGTGGATGGAGTGAATATATCATTAGAGAGGAGTTGGCAGAACGAATAATTAAATACTCAAATTACACTTGAAAAACAAAAGAATAGGATGAGTTCCTACTAAAATCAAAAGAATAGGAACTCACTCCAACTTACGCAGAATGTCAAAATAACTATTCGTTATGCCAGTATGACTGTATATTTTGCAACCCGTTAGGAGGACACTACGAGGGGTGCCAGCAATGTCACAGAAAAAGTTAGAAATTTAACTGAGGAGTCATAAGATTGGGGGGGGGTCAGCCCCATGAAAATGAATTCATGAGACGCCCATGGGGCGAGAGCATGTTGCATAAAAATTTGTTACAACTGTACACGAAGGCACGCCTCGGAGTGGAGCAAGGGAACATAACCAGCCAATTAGGGAATCACCAGTTTGGGGGTAAAACGCCCTTTTAATAACCATTGGCTTACGTTAAGGTCAGAAGGTACTTAACCAATGAGACAATTAGAGAAACGGTGTCGTTAAGTATGAAAGTCGCAAGCTGATGGTTAGGGGCGTTGACTTTATTAATGGAGGGAAGATCTGCGACCTGCAACCTAGAAATTTTCACAACTTTGAAAAGTCAGTTCTTCTCTGATCTTCGACTTGTTCGGTCGGTGAAGTGCGCGCATCTTCCTTCAGTTAGTGAACTTGTGTTAGTGGTTAATACTTTCCCTTCTGGCTGTTTCGTCCAATTCCAGCCTAGCATAGTAAATTGTCTTAGCAGATTCGTATGAATTTAGCTGGGTGGTCATTGTGGCATCCTAGGTTGAGTAGTTTCCTTTAGAATTAATACTCCTCCAGTGATATTTTCCCCCTGATATATTATATTATTGCAAAAGTAATTTAGTTCGTTGCCTTGTTGATGAGTGTTTATAGAAGTCGAGTTACTTGTTCATTAAAGGTAATAGATCTCCTCCACTAGTGTTTTATTAATCCACTAACGCTGCGCTAACTGAAACGTGCGTGTGAAATCATCAGATCACGTTGGACCACCAGAGGCAGCAACGAGGGGATCCTCGCCGACTATCTGTGCAAAGTAAGTTTTTGAACCCTATATATCTCTCTAAGTCAGGTTCTACGCGAGTCTACCTCCCTCCTAAATACTATATTCAGTATTTCATGAAAAGTATGGTGATGAGTACTATAGTCCAGATGCTTCCGGGTTTGGTTGAGAGTCAGGTCCGGGATTCTCGGACGAAGGTCTTGTTACATATGCAATTTCGCCATGGGTGTGCTCGTGAACATAGAATAAAGGAGAAATTCAGATCCTGCTTTGGAATACAGTATCACATATTTTCCTCATGACTTCAACGTTAAGCATGTCCAGTGGAAGTCCAGTCTTATAACATTAGGGCGACGCATAATGGTTTGAAACCATGAAAAACCGGCCAATAGTCAGTCCCTCCATCTCCACAGATTGAAATTCTTTTGTCAGATTTCTTTTGTCAGATTTGTTGTCTATTGTGCTTCAAACTGAAATCCAGCTTTATATCTCAATACGACGATTCGTTCATGTCTTCATTGATCTGCACAGCATTCGGCCCCTACCGACGTCTCCCAAGATGACAGTGGTTTGCCTGGTTCTATGTAGGAAATAAGGTTGTTATCATTTGCGAAGCTGTATGTTGATTCCAACAGTTCCTTGATGTAGAGCAAGAAGGACGTTCCATATGGGATACCTGCGTTGATGGAAAACATATCGAAAGCATGTTTATTCACTACTACTATTGAAGAGCGATCGTTAAGAAAAATATACAACTACTGACACAGACTCTCTCATTCCACACCCTATCGAAAGCTTTCGATATATCGAGCGCGAACACTCGAGACTCCGCAAGAAGCTCAATTTCTCGGCTCCTTTTAGCTCCACATATAGGTAACTCAAGCCAAAACGTCTCCCCCTTAGAGCTTCTAAACTAATCGAATGGCTTCTAAACTAATCGAATGGCAATAATGATTTCTAAATATTGTGTCTTTCAACTTAGGGTATTTTCTAAATATAAGTGAAAATGTCGAACTAAAATGAAGATAAACTATTATTGTGATAAGCTTCAGTGTGGAAACTGCACAATGATATCTTAACGATGAAACAGCTTCACTAAGCAAGATCATCTACACCCTACATTAAATATGTATAAATAATTCGAAATTAATTAAACCAACATAATTATTGTAGGCATGATTAATGATAAGTAACTACAATTCTAACAAAGAGTATTGAAATATCATTCTAAGGACATGGGCCTAAAAGTTTTTTGGTTTGGTACAACTTAATAGGTACTTTTAATTAAAACTGAAAGGTATGTAGTATAATGGTGTAATATAATACTTGGATGATTTGTTCTATGGAAGCCATAATGAAAAAACGCTAATGCGGTGAGACTGCTCAAAATACGATTACAGCAAGAAAACACTGATTCCGGCATCTAGGTCGGGAGACAATTACCACTCGACCGCTTCCCTAAGATAATGGTTGGATTATTCCGGGACGCCGGCATTTCTAGCACCAACTGCAGTCCAGGAAGCTTAACATACTATTTCCCACTCAAATCAGATGATCACTGTGCTTTATAGTGCCGGGGCTTGAACAATTTATCTCTTTATGTTTTGTTAAAATTAGTATCACCTCCTTTTCAGTTCCTGTCAGACCCATTGTTAGAAAATACGTGTTAGTTTCAAAACACTACTAATACATACTAATTTTGACAAAACATAAAGAGATAAAGTGTTTAAGCCCCGGCACTGTATAAATAATTCGAAATTAATTAAACCAACATAATTATTGTAGGCATAATCAATAATAAGTAACTACAATTCTAACAAAAAGTATTGAAATATCATTCTAAGGACATGGGCCTGAAAGTTTTTTTGGTTTGGTACAACTTAATAGGTACTTGTTATTCTGTTAATCAAAACTGAAAGGTATGTAGTATAATGGTGTAATATAATACTTGGATGATTTGTTCTATGGAAGCCATAAAGAAATAACGCTAATGCGGTGAGACTGCTCAAAATACGATTACAGCAAGAAAACACTGATTCCGGCATTTAGGTCGGGAGACAATTACCACTCGACCGCTTCCCCAAGATAATGATTGGATTATTCCGGGACGCCGGCATTTCTAGTACCAACTGCAGTCCAGGAAGCTTAACATACTATTTCCCACTCAAATCAGACGATCACTGTGCTTTATAGTGCCGGAGCTTAAACACTTTATCTCTTTATGTTTTGTTAAAATTAGTATCACCTCCTTTTCAGTTCCTGTCAGACCCATTGTTAGAAAATACGTGTTAGTTTCAAAACACGATACACACAAAATATGATAATCTACTGGTGTTGGGTATTCAACAGCAAGATATCATTTGTAATAAATTGTAGTGATTTGTGTTGATAGATTGCGATGTTCAGCAGATGGTATCACTAAAATTTTGTTAAAGTTGTGATCTACTACAATTTAAAATTAGGAAATTTTTCAACTCGCAGAGATTTTCAGAGGCCTAGCTATTAAATTTATGATTCATTCAAAAGATGTTCTTGACTAATCCGAATAATTATGGAAAAACCAAAACACGAGCCTGGTTAGGTAGGATTTTCTCTACTCTTCAAGTCTCAGAAGGGATCATAAGCCTTTTGTTCTCCAGAGGTTCCCTCATATTTTGTTCTTGGGTGCCACCTAAAAAAGACTGCGTTGTATTTTAGACGTGATATCTAATGATCCAACTCGGGATAAAATAAATTAATAAAAGCACCACTATTAATTACATTAATGTTTATATTAATTTGCGATTTGAAAACAAATCTATAACAATATCATTGTGATTTTCGAGAAACTATTTTACAATTTTCTGCACATTAATATCTTCCAAAAGAAGCCGAAGTGTTAGTGAAGTTCTTTGATCGATCACATATGGTTCTTGGTTAGCGTCTAGAGCATGTCCGATAAAATAACTTGCCCTTTGAGAAATTCGGTAACTATCACGGTTCCACGTCCTTTCATTATGATCCTTTTTTTTGCTTGTCTATATTCATTTGTTAAATTAATTCTGCCATATCAGGAAGCCGCTAGTTTGCTCAATTGTTTTTGGATACTATATCGTGGACTCACGTATGGACTGCAACTTAACCGACCAGCGCAGTCAGCAGGTTTCTAATTGAATCCAGGTGGAAATCGTGTTCCCCCATTCCATTATCCTTTAACAGCCATACCGCAGTTGAGCAGGTTTAGCGACATGGAATTAGGTGAAATACTATGGGACTTCAGTTTAATGGCGCAACACATTTTACAGGTCAGGATATAGGCTTGAAGATCTGAAAAATTAGCAGTGAAACTTTTTTAGGTAGTCGTTTCCCTTAGCTTCATAATTCGAGTCTCACAACATTTTGCTACTGTTTTAATCTGAAGATGATTGATCGAGAGTCTATGAAACGCAAACTTTGAAGGCAATGGGAGTTCGAAACAATGTTACTGAAACACCTACATTGTCTACAAAAAACTTTGCTTTACAATGACGATATGTAAAAGTATAATCGATGATCCTGTATTATAAGTTATTGAACTAGATATTTTAAGCTAGGATTAAAATCTTGTACTTTGTGGAATCATCTGGACTACGCTTCTTCGTTTTTATACTATATTTCCAAATGCGTTTGGTGTGTATAGAACGAAAAAAAACATTGATATCTTAATTTACAACAAATATAAATAGATTCAGGATAAGAACACCAACCTCAATGGTTCGGCAATATCATCATTTTATTATCTTGAATATCTTTTTTTGCTCACTTTTACCCAGATAAGATCGTAATTCTGCTATTCATATATTTCTTGCTCGTTTTCTGGCTCATTTTCTCCACAATTAACTCTAAGGCCATGCTCCTGCTTATGGACTTGGGTTAAACTCATCATGTACGTAAAACATTTTTCTTTCTTTGACGGCACATTGAAATTTCACACATCCGACAAGAAACCTTCTGGATCTATTTTGGAGCTCAAAAAATAAAGCTCTAACAGATCTAGTATACGAGACGATAAAGTGTTATAGAGAAAATTATCCTTGTCCGTTTTTAAGTCATTCGTTTTAGAATTTCGCTGACCCACCAAATTGCTTACAGATCATCAATTTCTCGAAAATATAAGTTAGCATCCTGATTTGTTGAACTGTTACTTTACGTCAGTGTCGCCTTCGTTCGCGAGCTACCGGTAGTTCGTAAAGACAATTCTGGTAGCTCGCAAAACGTTTTTGAAAGGTTCCCAAAATTCTAATGCAACTATGTACTTATTTATATTGGCTCATGGCTAAGTAGCTTATTGCCTATTACAAAACTGTCAAAGTATCTCAACACAATAAAAAGGTTGGCGATCACTGCTTTACACCGTCCTCGGTACTGTAGGGGAAGAAATTATCAGTCGCCATTTTAAGAGTAGTCATATTAGTTCCTTATAAATATGTCTCGAGGTAGTATCGACCCAACCACTTTGAAATCACAGAGTCGTGTTCCAGCAAGGCTGAGTTTGGATCCTGATCACACCTAGCATATGCCTCATAAAAGTGATCGAAGGTATTGATCTAGTCCAAAATCTATAGAGCTCAAGACGAATTACTAATACTAAAGCACAATGTCCAACAATGAAGTCCCATCCATGGTTATATACAAGTCTCTAAAGTCTAAACTACACAAATAGAGTAACTAGTACAATAGTATATAAGCACGAGTGTGCTTCAAGTAACAATATAAGCAATGGTTTCCATACATAGAGACGGACTCGGAAGTTTACCTCGGGATGGTAATGGTATGTCCGGTTCCATGCAGGAAATACCGGTGCTGGCATCAGCGAAGCTGTAGATAAGATTAGATGATATTTCCAGCAAATCGTTGATTTACAGCAAGAAGAGCGTTGAAGAAAGGACAGATCCTTGAGGAACCCCTGCATTGATGCTAAGTGCATCAGAAGCATATCCATCCATCACAACAAATTAGGAGAAAACTATCCAACCAGTAGCATAAACCCGGTGGTAGTCCATAGGCAGCAGGCTTAACTAAAAGTCTCTCATGCCACAACCCTATCGAAAGCCTTCGATATATCGAGCACGACGATTAAAGACTCTTCATGAAGCTCTGGTTCACATATGACGTAGGCCTGAAGATCTCTCGTGGTTCTATGATTGCAGAAACCATATTGGCGATAGTCATAATAATCACTAGGGACGACGAGTTCCATTAGCAGCATGGGATGAACCAAAGGAATAACCACAGGCTAAGTTTTAGAAGCTATGTACATTCCATCCAAACAGTATGAAGGACAAATTTCCATCTAAATTAATCAATACAAAAGCCATGTGAAAAAAATCACTGGAAATGTTGAGCTCCAAGATTCTGCGTCTTAAAAACTCCAATGAAACTTGATCCAACAGTCAGCGACTGGAATTGAGGAATAAATTGTTTGTGAAATGTTGGCAGAGAAAGTTGAGAGAACAGAAAAATAACCACAACTCGACGGCGTATTTACTTTCTCTAAAAGTTTTCGCATCCCCAATAATTGCAAAGGTAAAGTTTTCAGATCTCGCAAAATATTTTCAGCCACTTTCATCCAAATGTATAGTTTTCAAGGATCGCAATCCATGAGGAGAAGCTTATTTACTTTCAAATACAAGACGGTTTTTTGTTTGCAGATAAAAATTAACATTCAAAACTGGAGAACAGTTTAAAGATTGGGATATAAACAAAAAGAAAAAAAGGACAGTTAAGCATAGAACGTCCTAGTTTAGACAAACTACATGATTCATACCCACTTTCACTACCTAAAAAGAAACTTGAAGACATTAGAAGCTTGTTGTGTTACATACATCCGAACAGTCAACTATTTTATTTAAATTTAGAAGCTGACAGTAGCAGTGACGATGAAGATGTTTGTCCTACTGTGTTAGACTATGATGAGTAGTCTATATTTCTAGACACAATCTCTCATACATCTGTGAATCTACTAATGGATTTTTTTCGTTACAATAATGGATATTTCCTTTGTTCTATATTAGTATACATAACCACAGTTTGCAGAAGATGTATTTTTTTGAATAAAATGGTTTTTACTACAGAAAAAAATTTATCACTCCTACTATTGTAATTAAACATAATGAGGAGAATTATGACGGGGTAATAAGGGCCTAACTAATGTTTTGTCAATTATTGTATTAGAGACAAGGCCTATATTAACTTGAGGCCAATCTTCTTGGGCCTAACTAACAAAAATCTTCTAACGACATTCAATAAACCATGTTTTACGGATATTTGGACCTTCATTACTTACAGCGTTTATCAAAATATCATGTCGCTAGGGTAACAAAACAATTTTTTTTTACAAATCCTCGATTTTTTCAAAACTTGTTTTATGCAGATAGGCCCTTGTTCATCCAAGCCACAGATATTTGCTCAGGCAGATACAAGAACTACTTGATTTTCTTGACTTCTGATATCGTTTAGTTGCATATTATGCTTAATTATATCTATAATATCTAGTGTCAATGGTTTGAAAAAGACAAAAATTGATCAACCCAAAAGCTGACAGTCATGACATCTCTACTAACGGTAGTTTTTTGTCGAATGAAGTTTTTTTGGAAATGATCATAGTCATCAGAAATGTCAAACAGTCAAATGATAATGTTACATTTGATTCCTAATTATTACTCCTGTAGTCAAGCAGGTCAACTGAGTAGTTTCCTCGCTCTCATGTTCACAAACAGCGAATAGTGATAATGGAAACCGTATTGCAGCTAGCAAAGTCCATTGCTGACTGCAATATCGCTTTCCGTTTTAATGAAATCAAGTGGATTTCTATGAGCCCCACCAGTAGTGTGAATTTCCTCTACATAAAATACTGGTGAAACATTGAACAGAGGATTTGTTTGTTATGGTTTTGTTTTGTTTGGTGCGGTAGAAAGTTTAAATTAATTTATATTTCATAAAGATCCACAAAAAAAGGGTTATTATATCAGTGTACTGTATACCAGCTGATTGGAAAAGGAAGAAGAAATTCTAAATTCGTAAAAATGTTTTATCAACCGAAATATTTGTGAGCTCCGACAATTTTTGACTACAACCCAAAATGAGCAGGATGCAAAATCTAAATTAATAATTCAAAACCCTACTTCGAACTTTTTTATTATTTCCAATCATGATTGGAAAGTCGAAAAACGTACAAAAATGCTTTGATACTATTTTGATAAGAATTCCAATGTAAATGCATGGATTTTCAGAAATAAGCATCATTACCTAGTAGGATCTCACATCACATCACTCATCAGATTGTTATGCGGATACAATGAGGCTACATATAGACAGACAGACATACTTACGGAAATGAATGACATGTATTTTGGTGACCTAGACATGAAACGTCTAAGGGCGTGTTACCTCATCCATTGTTTATGTATCTGTAGCTCCTGTTCTAATAGTAACCTTTATTATAAAATTCTATTTCATAGAATAAGAATAAAATTTGTAATTGAAAATCGGTAAACCTGAAGGTAAACCAGGTTAGTGTGATCGGTGATTATAATCGAGGACATGTGAATATATGTGATCTCATTCATTATTCTATATCAAACATATACAATGTATTATAAAAATTCATCATAATAAGATTTACCTTCGTATTAGAGCAAGATCTGCATATTTTGGTTAGTAAATTGGTGTTCTTGAAAAGACTATTCTTGTCGGTCCCGAAGATATAACCTCCAGTAATCTGCTCATAAATTGGGAAACTACTACAATGACTGAATAAAAATAGCTGAATACGTAAGATATACTTCTTGTGTCTTAATATCATTCTACTAAGAATACATGATTTTGTCATAGCAATTCGTAGTGCAGGGAATAAACATCTGGATTTCATATTATAAATAAAAATATATATACAATATAAATAGTCATGAAAGAAAATAACAAATATTTATATACATATTTGTATATGCGCGAAGATACTTTCTGCCTTGGCTCGTTTTATGTATTTGAAAAATCCAGCAGCGAATATTTCACCTGCCAGAAACAAGGGCGAGCAATCTCTCTAGTAATTCAATTTCTTTTTATTATGAATTTTCTACCTCACATGTCCATCACGAAAGGAATACTTCATAGGATCTATGAGGAGGTATTTCCATTCATATGACAGACAAAATACTTTCTAGTTTCCAATTATTTTTGATAGGCATACATGACCCTTGTCTTTTTGAAAGGACTTCTTGTTTTTCTATTACTCGTAAATCTATAATCGACTGTGATTGTGTCTTCACGCTAGTGTAACCACAATAATGAATGCTGTTCACGGTTTCTCAGAAGATATATTCTCTGGTAGTATTTGGTGACCATGTCACCTGAAGTACGCGTAGTCCAGAAAGATCAGAGAAAACGAATGTTTTGGTCTTTTAAATACACGAGATCACTCAGTTTTTTAATGGTAAACTTACAATAATTGCTGCAATTTTTGCACCAAATTCTTTTAATGCTGTTCCAAAGCATGTGGAACCTTATATTTTGCTGTCGCCTACGAATGACCTGAAGAAGCAAATATATTATCCGGAAGATTATCAACCTATGAAAGAGTTGTATTGCCTTGCCATGTAGTTGAGTTGACTGCATAGTCCTATAATAGAAGTCACGCCTAACTGTCGTATAGGTTATAGTACATTATTAAAATAACATAAAATGCATTTAAATTAAAAACCTGACCACACACCTATTTAAATATAATAAAATAGAGAATAAGTATAATTTCTGGTGGTTAGATTGACAAATTGGCGTATCTCAAACGTTCGTAGTTTTACTATTACGCTATTTATATTTAATTATAGGATTACGGTACTATTGAAATTCCTATGTGATCGGTAGGTTGGTATGAATACATTCTAAATACGCTATCTGCAGTTTGACATGTTGAGAATATGGAAGTTATCCTAGAGCAGGTGGTTAGCTTGTCAGTAACATCTTTAAGAAACTAAAAAGCTTAAAAAAAGCATTTATATTTTGGAAAAACTTTTTTGGGCGACTTCCCTCCACTACGTAGATGGAAAGCACGAATGCCTTATTCATCAAATATAAGTATAAGTGTAACTCCTGAACGTGATATAAATGTGTCCTCCATCCACCCTTTTTCTACCTTTACTAATTATTATCGACGCGTATTAACACACATTTTCATTGTTACAGATAACAAACTAAGAAAGATTCTGCAATGGCGTTATGGACGGCGAAAATCGTATCATATTGAATGTTGGTGGAATTCGATACGAAACCTACAAAGCTACTCTGAAGAAAATACCAGCTACAAGGTTATCGCGACTTACCGAGGCGCTTGCCAACTATGATCCTATTTTGAACGAGTACTTCTTTGACCGACATCCAGGAGTCTTCGCTCAAATATTAAACTACTATAGGTAAGAAATGTTACAGACGTACACACTCAGCTGTGTGTATGAATTGCTATCAGGTTTTATTCCAAGACAAAGACACATATTTTTATGAAGAAAGTACTTTAAAATTGGTGCCTCTCTGCGGCAAGCATATTCTCGATTTCGGCAATCTGTTCATCAGAACTGTCGGATAAGAACAACTTTGTTGCCACAAATATACTCGAGGTCTCGTCCTGTAGGATTCGGCATTATCTGGCTCAAAGAATCTTTCAACAATTTGGCGAAATTCATACCGACTTGGTATGTTGTGGTTTGGCATTACAGATCAGCATACTGGGATGAGTTATGGATTCATGTCTGTTTCAAGTACAGAGATCCGTCAGCCAAAAAATACAGACGGTACAGATGGAGTACAGGTCGTACCATAGCAGTTTCATTGAAACCAGAAGCCACTGTCATCGATACCAGCAAAGAGGAGCACGATCTAAAAATCCAGAACAAACCCCTCCCATGTTCTAGCCCATCCAGTTCATTTTGGATTGTAGCCAAGGATTTTTGCTATTCGCTGCTAGAGGATGGGTCCACCGCTTTTCCTAGAAAGAAGAAGCAGACACCTTGGTTTTCGCTGCCAACTGTACAATAAACTTCCAAGGAGACACTCCACTAACCACCGTCAGCGTGAACTAAAAAGTTTCAGAAATTAGATTTCAACACGTCCTGAGTCTTCACGCTCGATATATCGTGGGCTTCCGATATGGTGTGCATAAAAGACTTCCGATCAAGCTTGCTGTCTATGGACTGCAACCGGGTCTGTGCCAATATAATTGTATAGTTTTCTTATAGTTTAACTGTTGGAAATCCTACCCACAGCTTCGCATATGGTAGCACCATTACTTTCTGCATGGAACCGAGCAGACTACTATCATCCCAAGATACATTTCTTTGGCGAGGGAATGCTGTTCAGATCAAAGAGGACATTGAGAGAACTGTCGAATGATAATTTACAGGTGGAGTTCAGTTTGATGATGTACAGGAGACTCAAACAAAAGCTCTGCTGGTGTACTAGCCATCGAGACTGAGGGACGCCGAATACTTGACTCATCTTCCATTAAGCGTCTGTAAATTAACATCAATAATAACATGTCATGGCACGATCACGTTGATTCTAGCAGTAGCATTATATTTCTGTGAAACATAATTTCGGAAAAGGGCTTCGAATAGAAACTTTCCACCAGGCTGATGAATCTGCGTTCTGTAATCAGCCATAACGATTCAACTGTTCTGAATAAAGCTCCTTTAATGAAGTTTAAACAGTTTATATTAGATTCTACTAATGATGTTTTATTAATGATCTCTAATTTATGTGACTAACGAAGGATATCGTGCCTGTGAAACTTTGGTCACACTTCGTTTACCTTTAACCGAACCCTTAATAAGGTAAGGGATGCTATATTCAACGCCACGAAGATTTCCCTTTTGTGACCCTGAAAATATATCAAACTTCCTATCAAACTTAGAACTATTGAATTGTTTGATGAGATGGAAATACTCCGTAGAAATGGATAACTATAATGGTACTATGGTGTTTGAATGAATGTAACAGAATCAAATAACTTCAATTTAAATTTTTTTCTTTATACCGAAGTTTTGACTAATATTTGAAAAGGAAACTTTTGGCATCGCAAACACGAAGTTTCCATTATTAGGCTCCGACTTCCTGTTGCCTGAAGCTGAATATATATTATCCGAAACAGCGAACTGATGAAAGTATGAAGTTTCCTTTTTTAGTTTGATCATATACTAAACAATTTTCTAAAATATAATCGAAGTAGTTGAAAAGCTACTTGCATCATACAAAATCATGCTTAGCTATCTGATTACCCAAAACCTTTGAAATTAATTGTGTTACAATCTTTACAGATTTATATCTCCAGTTTGACCTCCAAATGCTAATTTCCATAATGTGATAGACATATGGAAATAAATGACATATTTAGCAAGTTAATATACGAAATTATATTTATTTCTTAGTGAACCCATACTTTGAAGCTTAAATCATAAATATAGAATAGAAATTAAAGCAGAATAAAACTATCTGAATTCATAAATCTACTTAATGCTACTTTATTTTGAATGTAGAACCGGAAAGTTGCACTACCCAACAAACGTTTGTGGCCCCCTTTTTGAAGAAGAATTGGAGTTCTGGGGTTTGGACTCTAACCAAGTGGAACCTTGTTGCTGGAGCACTTACAGTGTTCATAGAGATACTCAGGTATGAAATTATTATCATCATGTATATCTAACAATTTTAAAATTTGGATTATACAATCCTCTTGATAGAAGACACAATGATATTAGTCGTAGTGGCTAATTCTTGTATCCGTCTTTTTGTGTCGATGCATTAACAGGTTTTACAAAATATCAAATCTTATGATTCTCTGTGGGGGTTTGAGAATTTCAGTGGGCAGTAGAAAACGCTGAAAAATTATAAGGCGTGCACACGACACAGGGTGTCAGCAGGTTTAAAAAATGTAATCTATAAAAGACAAAAAACATGGTAATTACGTACAGTAAAGTAAACTTCAATATTGGATAGTTTTTGTTACTGTATGTATTATAAACATTTTCAGGACGTGCGCCAAAATTCACATGTTTCGGTAGTTCGGGAAGTGGATCAAAATGTAATTGAAGGATTCCATCACAATTAGATCTTGGTAAGTGTGGGTATTACCTCGGTTTGAAATGTAGGACTGACTTCACAGGTATTTTTCTAAAATTCATTGCCATTGTTCGATACATTTATTTTTTGTTATAGTTCCATTTATTTTGAACTTCCAAAATAGCTGCAGCAAAGCAAAATGATATATTACTATTTTCTTAAAATAACAAGCACTTTCAAAAAAAGTGCACGGGCGTCGTTTCTACATTTACAATATAATAAGTTGAATCAGAAAGCCGTAAGTTTAGCTGTCTAAAAACCCAGAAATGCATAATGCTTTAAATATGTGTATCTAAATAAGTGAAAGTTTGCGTAGTTAAAGTAATGGATGTACCCACTTCAAATATGAAGATGCATTCATTAAAATCCAATGCTGTCAAAGTATAATGCCTTCATTCTGCGCCGGTATCTTTCAGCCCCGAAAGTGACAATGCCACCCAGGTTTGCCTCATATACCGAAAGGGATGGTTATCATACCATTTGGGAAATACCGTGTGAGAGATTGTGGGTTGTTATTGTCTTGGTTGCTAAATTAATCATGTGAGGATTCTGAAGCAAAGCAGTTAAGGGGAGATAATTTAGGTGACATAACGTTTCATATTAATCTGTACAAGACCCAATTCGTATCTGAAATTCCACCTAGATATATGTATATCTATCCACATTTCAGCTACAAATCGTGAATCTGGTAGTTGAATTTTGTTGATTTAAATAGAATTGTCTACTAGAAATCGAAGCGTCAAGTAGGCTGACGCTGTTTGGACAAAGCTAAAAGCATAGAATTATGGAACTAGTTATAGAAATATTGAAGATAATACAATATAAAATATTTCCAAGAAAATTCTATAATTTAGTAAAATAGTTATATTCAAAGAACCACTAATTCTAAAATGAAGGTAAATTTGTCAATAGACTAATATTACTGCATCTTAAATACAGCTTCGATATACTTGGAGCTATTTTTCAATGAGCTAAATATAATTTTTTATGATATTTATTCAGTTGAAAAGCGGAAAACTGTAATAACAGGAGCAGAAGAGGAACGCATGAAGCTCCTTTAAAACAATTATATACGCCCGTACAGTTTGCAAGAAACTGTAGTGGCTTGAAAATGTCATTCCAAATGTGTCAAAAATTCACTATGTTCGTGAATCGAATGTATCGTGAAATTCACACTTCACAGCTATTGCAAATAATTGCATCGTTTATGTATTTTGCAGACAAACGAGTACGAAGGACTAACGGGATGAACAGTTTAGAGTTAACTGAGTGAAAAAATTGTTGAATTGTCGTAACTTGCTTGGCACCTAGTTTCAAAAATTAATACCAAACAGAACTTATGTACATGCATTATATTTTTCGCTAGCCGCTAAATGAAACCACATACGTACGGATGAATCCCTACTGATGTTTTGGCTGCCCGGGTAGCCTAGAGTAACCGAAATACAAAACAGAAGGAAAAAAATTACTTTATAAGAAAAAATGACATTAATATCTATATTTATGGCCGTTTACATGGTAACAGTTCTGTTTTCAGCAAGACCTTAGTATGAACTATTATGCTAAGGTAGCAACGCAATACTCCCATTTGAGATCCAAGATCACACCCATAAGGAAACCTGGCTATAAAACAGTGGTGCATATGTTCGTCAGTAAAGATTCATTCGTACAAATGTGGTTTTGATTAGCGGTAGCGAAAAATATAATGAATTGGAGAAACAACTACAGAAGAAGTTTCAGATGTTACATCAATCAAAACCCGCTTTGAATATATATGAGCTAATAGAAAAACAAATTAGATTGTGCTACGACGAAAATAGTTCAAACATTTTTTCATACTTTTTGAATCCTTCAGTATTTTTTGGATAAATGACGAATTTGATGAACCGGTTGCATCTATATTAAAGAAATTTTAAACCAAGTATGTATCGATACAAATAATTCGCATTTTTGTTCATGTAACACGATTGTTAAAGGCTAACCAGATATGAGTATCAGTAGTACATTAATGAAAAGGTGTTCTACTCGACCTCGAATCGCAAACGAGTGCACAAAAAAGCTTATTCTTAGGATCCAAGAGGTGGCTTCGTTAGACTTTGACTTCATGGTTCTACACTGGGGGATGGTTTTTTCATGCGAATTACAACACTGGAAATCCCGAATCACTATATTTAACTCGAGATTTCATATTGCAGGCGACATTGGCTATCCTGGACAAACTAGACATAGACGCAGAACGTCCCAGTGATGAAGAGGTTGCTAGGATGTTTGGATACGAAGAGGCGTACTACGCTGGCACTCTTACAAGATGGCAGAAGCTCAAACCGAAGATTTGGGCACTGTTTGATGAGCCGTACTCTTCCTCATCGGCTAAGGTACCGCCGCTCAATGTGCAACATCGAAATGTGATTATTACCTTTTTGACTAACTTTTTAATCACAACGTAGTCTAGTTGTATTCGTAGATTGCAATGCTACCAGTACCATGTTGTTGTAGTATCGTTGGTTGGCAGTTAGATTTAGCGTTGATAGTGGGATACCTTTATCAGTCTTCTGATAATAATCTAATCTGATGAGTTGCTACGATGTATGTATGTCGCTGTGTTGGTCAGTTGGCGGTTTTGTCATAAGTTAATCTCACTAACCACTGTCCTTACTCTGATAAAATTTGGGAGGGGTTTTATCAAGATATGTGATGAGTAATGCTACTTCATTTCTTGAAACCAGCGTAGGTAATTGGCAAAAACTGAAAACCATTGTTCTTCTACAAACTGTTGTTTAATGTGTTCAGAGTTTTTTCATAGTTGGGCGTAATTGGAAGCCTTATGGGTAGTTAAATCATGTAAATGTCAAATTTTGTTTTACAGGCATACGTGAGGGAAGAATTGTGATCGGGATAGAATTCGACATAATAGATTTTTTTCGATGTCTTAAGATTTCTGCCTCACGGACTTCAATGCTAGACGTTTTCCACTGTACATCTGACAATCATTCAGTCGGTCTACAGCCTGTCGCATATTTTGGCACCGCGTAATCTTGATATTTGCTGCACCGATTGGCGGTGACAGACTATCAAGAAAGTATATTTATCAACCTTAGCTTTTGTATACCTTTATAGTTTCCATATTATTTTTGCGTTTACTAAAAATTTTATTTGAGCATTCATACTTTTTCAAAAATGGCTTAATTTGTTTGAACGTTTCAATATTTTTATGGTATCAAAAGTTTGATTTCGGACTTCCATTGCCTATAAAATTTTGAGTATCACGACGTTTCGATTGGTATGCTATCTTCAATCGTTCAATGTCCGAAATCAAACTTTTGATAAATCCACCTTGTCTACAAGTTTCAAACAACATTTTTATGGTATCTTAAATTATTTTTAGTGGCACAAACATTGTGAAATGTATACTCTCTCTTCTGTCAGCTAGTATGAATAAATCAGTATACAAATTCCATTTTTTGATGCCATACAACATTTCTGATGATGATCTACATAATTGACTAGTTTTCGAAGAACCATTTACAGGATTTTGAACATATACGGAGCGAAATTATGCGAACTGTTGACCTGTTGGAGTTAAATTTATAAAATACCGATTTGTTATACTGTCCTGTGGATACATTTCTAAAATCAGGGTAATAGTTGGTGGAGTGTCCGAGATCCTGAGTGGAAATTTGTAATTCTTTTGACATGTCTGCTTCAGTTATATAATTGTGATCGATAGACGCCAATATAGCATACAATATTGTCTTGATTAAATACATATAAATCGTCATATATTCTAAATCGCTTTTCTGTGACCCATTTGTTATTTAGTTGCACATCAACTCATCTAAGTGTCGCCCTCTATTGGGACGCCCATTGACATCTTAGAAAGCCAACGGTCCTGACACTTAGACCGCCAGGCTATACTGACGAGTCTAGGCTAAAGACGGAACATGCATGTCTATAGCAGTTCTGATGCATTGTGGAGAGCATACACTTAATTTAGGTGCACGTTAATCTTGTGATATCAGTACTATTTACCTCATGATACAGTCAGCAATTGGGATGCAAAAACCTCATAGCAACGTTCTACACAGGCGGCATACGATTTCCCACTGGACTAACAGAAAACGTCAGAACGCATTTAATCGGATTAGTCGTGACGAATTGGAATACCCAGACAGATTGATTTCGACATGTACGGGAATGAGTGTGCAATGTGTATAAATAAATCTGTCGGACGGGCTTTGAACTCGGATTTTCAAGTTCTGGTGATATCCATCTATAACGCTATTTATTCGTGCAGAGTAATGGAAGTGAAAATATGCTAGCCCTCTCTAGACAACGCAAATACTGAATCTATGAAGCTGATTATTTAGTTGTCGCTTTGATCCTAGCCAACAATTCAAACCATAGATTAGTTCCAAAAGACCTTTACTAAAGTCTCGGCTACATCAATCCTTTTTGCCAAAGTACAAAGTTGAAAAAATACATTTTAAAGTTATAATGAGAATTGTCATTAAATGATTGTCTCTATTATAATAGTGTTTTGTTTTCAATTTCTGACTTAGGGATCATTATGGATTGCTAGAATCCAGACTGATGTAATTTCATCCTTAATAAACCAAAAAACAGCACTCTGCCGATCTTACGAGAGAAGAGGTTGCATATAACAGTGTAATCCCAAAGAGACGACAGAAAATAACAATAATTTGAGAGGTAAGAGGAAATCAAAACTAACTTTTTTTCATGATCCGCTTATCATTTTAAAGTTGTACGTTCTCATTGTCCCGTTTTTACAATGCGGATTATTGAAAAAATCTTGCTTGATTAAAATCGCCTATCGCCGCGTTTTTATTGATGTCGCAGTTTTCTGTTCAATAATTGTTGATATTTTCGTTCTCGCTGTCAGATTGTTACTTCAATGTGCTCTCCTGTGTCCGGTTACTGTCTCATAAATAGTAACCCCAATAGGTTTCCCGATACACCACAATTCATTGCTCCCGTGGGCATCCCCCTCTGCTGCAGCGTTATTTTTTTCTGGGATGTAATCACACGAAGATATATTAAATGGTGAAACCGTTGTGCGCTACAAAGTAAACAAGATCTAATAGATAAATAGATATTTATTTTCAACAGGTACAAATGCACCCAATTACAGGAAATGTTTACAAAGTTTTACAAATTCACTATATAAGCAATATGAAAAATAAAAAAATAAAAAAAACAAACCCTAAGAATAAAGGAGAAAAAATAAACTACATATGATGTGTTATTCCTAAAATACATTGTCGCATGTGGCTTAAAGTTAAGAAGTTAATATCAACAACAAATGTCAAACTGCTATCATTGACAACACCCAAATCACTAATCTCATTTACTCTCGTTAATATGTCAAGATCTATTTTGTAATCGAAATGTATGATCTGCTTTCTCTTGCAATAGGAAACAACAAAGCATTTTTGTACATTGAGTTTTTCTGACTTAATTAGCGGCAATAGATCATTTATATATAGGAGGAATAAAAGAGGTCCCAAATTAGATTCTTGCGGAATCCCAGAAGTTTATATGAAAGTGGTAGAGCAATATCGTTCATATTCTACAAATTGTTTCCTGTTAAAGAGGTACGACTGAAACAACTGTATCATTTTAGGCGAGAAAACAAATAGGCCCAGCTTTTTTATTAATATAATCAAGTCAACCTGGTCAAAGGCTTTTTGAAGGTCCATGTAGATGAGACATCAGTTTGACCCTGATTATCTAGGCAGTCACCGATATATTGGGACAGACATGCAAGGTTGGAGGTGCAGGACCTTTTTTCCAAGAATCCATGGTCTTCTTTAACTAACGAGCTTTTTGTAGCAGCGTGAATAATGTCATAAAAAACTATCTCAAAGGTTTTAGCAAAATTAGACAAAATACATACGGCGCGATAGTTTTCTATAAGAGAAGAATCACCTTTCTTCAGAATGGGAGATATTCTTGATAGCTTCCAGTTTGATGGAAATACGCATGTCCTCAGAATCAGGTTAAAAATATTTCGTAAAGGTGGTAATAATGGTTGTATGCAATCTTTAACCAAAAAAATAAGATAAGAACGTACAATTTCCTTCGCACAGTAGATGCATGGTAACATTATTCTGAAGTCTTTATATTCAAGAATAGGAGCTAGCAGTTACTGTTCCTAAAAAGTATTATTTCAAGTTAGTGAATACTGTTACCTTTTATTTTTTTAATCGGAAGAGAAAATCGTTGTAAATTAATATATACGTCTAATGAAGGACTTTATATATGAATTTATTTGAAAACCATGAATTGAAAAAAGGAATAATTAAAAAAAACAGGTAAAACCTGTTTTTGATTACGAACCACTTTATTTTAACATCATCATTCCAATTTCCATTCCATTTGCAAAGAGTTATATTTTTAATAATGAAAACGGTACAAAGCATGTTAACTAGTATGTATTTACATTTTAGACAGATCCATTCTGAAACTTCTATCCTCATATATATTCGACTTGGTGGTATATGCAGGGCAAGTGGCAAATCCGCTCACATCTCGTTGACTATATAGCAGGTAAATTTATCTTTGCGGTGGATTTGACATTGGTATCTTAGTTTTCATCATGAGTTTGAGAGTTTTCTCTATTTTTGGAAGGTAAAATGGCACATACCAAGACTAGTGACAATTCTTTCAGTTTCATCTTACAACTATTTATGACCGTCAAATATTAAATAACCAGGTATGAAAAAATTAATGTATCAGAAATTATAAGACAGTAGAACAGTTTAGCTGTATTTTTTATATATCAAAGTAATCTATATGTTTGGAGAATGTTGATGTCAATTCCTCTTAAATCTAGCCACTTCAGCAAGAAAGGAAGATACGGGAGTAAAACAACGGGAAACCTTATTTCGGCAGGCCATTAGCCTGCCGCGAAAAAGAGCTTAAAAATGCATGGCGGTAACCATTACTACTGTTGCTACTAAGAGCACTGCATAGGACAGCTTAATCTAATACTACATGTGCTAACTCAGAATCAACAGTAACTTTTCCGGGCCACAAAATGCCATATAAAAAGCTTACATCTTACGGGTCGCATCTATATTCGTGGGTAAGGCATAGAACAACTACAAAAAAACATACTACAATGTATTTTTGAATAAGATCCTTTGCTTATGAATCGAATAACGATACTGCTTCAATAACAACTTGATCGATTTAAAATACTACTTGCGTCTTAGACATGCGTTACTCCAGCTACTCAATAGAACGTAGTGGGTACAGTCAGCGACGTCTCCCAACTAACCCTGAGAATGAGTCCTTCTGCATCTAATACAGAAGTAGTAGATGCGCATCATCCAGTGCAATCACCCCGAAATCGGAATATTGACGACGTCAAGTGACCTCACGTTTAATGTTCTGTCGCTAGACCGATGTAAAGTGACGCGTGGAACAAAGATAATGCTCAATGGCGCTTCCAAGATCCTGGGAGCACTTTGAGCAAAACTCGTTTATCTAAATATGCTGCAACTTAACAAAAGGCTAAAACAGTAGCCGCTCTCTGCAGTAGCTTCGCTCGGATAACAGGCCACAAGCCTAAGGGAACGTATTCAGGGTGGAATTCATGTCTGTTCGAGGTCTCGCCTCTAACATAATCTACCAATCTCTACAGACAGAAAAGCCACACATTCTGGCAAGATTAGAGACCCCAGTCCACTCATTAGTAATGGATATCCCGGATAAGATCTATGCAACTCATTCAGACTAACAAGAGTTCCCGATCATCATGAAGACCATGCAAGCCTTATAGACCTATATTTCATAACAGATTCCGTCATATATCCACTCCACTAGGAACATCTGATCAGAATACCATTTCAGCAGTCTGTAATATGCCAGCAACAGATACAAAAACTCGCAGGGTCTGGCAATACAAATCAGGAACTATTACCAGTCTCATGAAATGATGTCTGTGTCAAGTGCAAAGATCTGTCAGCTTGTGGCTAAAAAATATCATATATGGAAGTCTACATACCTCACGTTGATAAATGCTCCTGTAAAATCTAACTTTGATTGAACCGGAGCTGTAGAGAAGTAGTTACGGAAAAACCCAATGGTACAAGTAATAGAGGACAAATCCTGCCATCGAAAAATAATTATTACTGTTAAATACCTGTTTTTGCTACAGACATTCAGATAATTACTCTTGAAATTACATAGAAGATGGCATATTACTGGGTATTTTACAATGCTTAACCATGGACATGTCTAGATAGACATTTTCGTCGCAAAAATGTCAACATCCAAAAAATCTAACTGAAATTCGAGCGAATGCCTCAATTTATCCGCTTTATGTAGGTAATATTAGAAATCTCTTCTAATTTAGTTATTATTAATGTAATAAGTGATGATGGTTTTATTCCTCTCAATAAAAATTTGTTTTGTCTACTGAGAATAGCTAAGATGCTAGTTTTGCAGCGTAAGTATTAGCATTCCAATATAATTGACAATGAAACAATGCACACAAATTTCTCCACATAAGGAGCATAACACCACAAGTAAATGAAAACATCCCAGTTCATCAAACATAAAAATTAAATATAAGCACATTAACGCAGAATCACAAGCCTGTTATAATAAATAAATTTGAAACTATCAATGGACGCCGTTATAATAATGTTATATTTACATACTTAGTTACATAAAAGTGAAGCTAATAAAACCGTGAGAAAAATCAGTTAGGAAATATCTAGGCGGTTGTTTCTAAGCGGTACAGTTGAGTTTCTAATTCCAAGTAGATTTCAGGATCCCATCCGCGCGATTGAACTCAAAGTTGCCAACTGGAGCATGTCGACGAGACGCTGAGCAGAGTTCTCAAG
Source organism: Bruchidius siliquastri (assembly GCA_949316355.1). Taxonomy (NCBI): domain Eukaryota; kingdom Metazoa; phylum Arthropoda; class Insecta; order Coleoptera; family Chrysomelidae; genus Bruchidius; species Bruchidius siliquastri. Next base: position 41,334,643 of record OX438529.1, read on the forward strand.
AACCACTCTTAATCCAATACCCTATGACGTATACACTCAGTAGTTATATCTATGACGTTCTCCTTAATCGCATTAAAAACAAAATTAGCCCGCTGGCGCTGGCTGCAGAGCCGCGGCATCGGCATCCAGATCGGAGGCTAAATGAGAATTGGAATTCGATGTGCAGATTTTATTGACAATTCAAATGAACGACGAACGAAGTTATCGTTTCAATCAGCACCCAGAAAATAATTTCCATATTTTCCCACGACCTTGCAGCGTTCGCAACCAGTTCATTTCTTATGTATAAAAACACATAGATAGTTCCACTCCCTTCCGGAAGTGAATCTGTCTTTTGAACGCATTTAATGAACATTTGATGAAGTACTCTTCAGTCTTGTTCGATAGAAATGAAATTGTTATACTCCTAATGGTCAAATATATCATCTTCTATTTATGCAGAACAAACTCATAGTTTACGAATTCATTTTCATATATTATGGTATGTTATATAGTGTGTACATTACTTCCTTTGACAAACGTTTCTCCAAAGAACAAGGTGCAATTTCGTCGAAAAGCCAACGAGACGGGAAGTGTATGACAAATTCCAACATGGAAATTCGGCGCAAATTCATCGGTCCCAAGAGCTATCTTAAATTAATCAACAATAACAGCAAGGAGGTGCACAACCAGGAAATTAAAAATAAACTTCTTAAATGTCGAAATTAGTCCAGACCATTCTGTTATGTAATCAAGGCTTAGACTGAATTTATGTTATTCGTATATACCACGACTGATGAAAAACACCTGGCACCTCCACCCCAAGGAAAAAACAGATACTTTGAGACAGGTTTCCTCTGCGATACGATGAACTGCAACTACTAACCTGCTTACAAAAATGCTAGAAGTTGAGATTAGACACTGTGAAGTGAAAGCTTCTAAAGTACTTCAACGATTGCCATTACAGTCTCCGAAAGCATAGATCCACGAAAGATCTCTTAGCACATGTTATTCATATGTGGAGCAGAGTAGTAAAACAGCCCAGATAGTTGTACGTTTCACTTCTGTCCATGTTGACTAGCGTTTCATCATTTACCGTTTCCCCTTGGGGTTGTTTCCTCCATTAAAATTAATTGATATGGGGTACCTTCCATTTGCTCATCCCGAATTCCATTTTGATGTCTAACGTGTAAGTTTTTGATATTATGAGTAGTCTCTTCAGTTGCATAACAGTAGATGATGGTCTTGTATGAGATGAAATTGTAGCTGTATTGTAAGTAAACTATGATGGAAGATAGAAGAGTTGTGGTGAGGGCTGTTTGCCAACTAAACTTACGTTGCTAATCTTCCAAGCACTCAGACTATCTGCTAATTCTCTTTGTCTTACATTAGCGTTCCATATATCAAATTTTGAAGTTACCCATATGATATAGACTGAGCTGGCGTTGTCATTCCTGAGATCAGTTCCTCATTGACAGATTGCTGTGGCAGAAAAGGTATTCCCTGAAAACAATATTTTTCTTTGATGCATAAAGTATTTGAGACTTTCGGCAAATGTTACTATTCTATCTTGTAAGTTTACCACTCAATAGCAGTGTCCGAAAATAGAGATCACAGTTACACACCGCTACAAGAAAATCTGCGGGAATAAACCTATTAGATGTATGTATGCTTATTTTTCTTGAAATGTCCATAAAATTTTATAACTCATTTGCGTGGTTTTCAAAAATATAACCGCGTTCATTGCGTAGGTTACTACACCATATTTCTTTAATTCAAGTAGCAGTAAAATTTCATTGTTTTGAAATTACACAAAGCAGACATTAACGGTACTATTATTAGATTATAAAAATAATGAACCTTCTCATTGGGTGCCATAATATAACCAGAATTTCGCCAGTTATATCTTTGATCAGTTCTAGAGAGGAAGTTAGCCATGAGTTGATACAGCCACGAATTCCAATGATGCGACGCTTATCAGAAACAAATTTGTAGGAGACGGTATCTAATGCTCTGCTCAAATCGAAATTTAGCGCGATTACTAACAGACATTTGTCAATGCGGTCGAAAATCTGCTGCACACATTCGGTACTTGCCTGTTCCGTTGATAAGTCGGCACGAAAGCCAAACTGATAGTTTGTCAAGATGTTATTGGTGATGATTTGACTGAATTCACCCACAACTATGGATATAATGTCGCTAAATCGCTCGAAAAACAAATCTACCTCATTGCTAGATTGTAGAGCTGGCTTGTATATACACGATATTTTGTTGATTGATACTGCTGCACATTTATGATATTTTATATTGACAAATTACTTATGAATTTTACAGGGCTAAATAAATGACTTAAATCGTCACATACCAAAATAGCTGAACCACAATGTAAATAATCAGAGCGGCTATATTCAGAAATTAATTTGAAGCCTCCAATAGATACTTGCGGGATGCTTACGTTTTTCAACCAGTGTTCAATAAACACTAATACATAAATATTATTTTTTTGGACGAATTCTTCAGTAATGTTTATACTGAAAATATTAATATTATCACTTATTGATGCAAGTAGAAAATACTCCACGTTCGATTTGACCTAGTTAGGAGAGGGGACATCGACCAATGTCAGATGTCAATGAGTGGCGACGGGCGATTCCAGATTATACTAAGGCCGAAAATTTTAGTATCATTCCGAGAGATTGAACTTGAAATGTGTAGAAATGCGTCAGAATACGAGGAGTACGATGAATTTTGTTATTGGAATGAGGGTGACGGATGGCGGGTTACCTGAGACATATATTTTGATATTAAATGAAACTGTATAACCATTTTTGAGCAGGATGAGAAAATTGATTGTTTAGCAGGAATGGATGATTCATAGATTATTGATGAAAGAATAAGGCGTTATTATTTCTGGATTTAAGGGTGCTAATAGATTACCTATATTGGAAAATATGACATCTAACAATGGTTTGAAAACCAGAATTATGATCAATCTGAATTGAGAATTACAACGGTTTATGGGAATTAAGAATTACTTTTCACAATTTAGTAGAAAGAAGTCATTGAACTGAGTTGTTTAATGTTTGTTTTTGTGTTAATGCAATGCTCGTTAAGGTAGGTAAGTGCAACTTCTATTGTCTTTTGGCAATTTCCTTTTGTTGTCAGAGGTGTCCATAATTTAAAATCCTTTAATAATTAATTATGTCTTTCCCCCTGTTGTTACAAAAACCTTTATATCTTGAGATAGCGATGAAATTTTTACCACTTTTCAGTACAGTGAATTACATATGAGTTCAATAATTTTTCAAAGTAGAGTCCAGTGGCTTTGAGAAATTTGACGAAATATCCGGAGCACTCTGTATAAATGATTTTGAAATATTCGCAGAGATAGGAAGAAATCTGTCCATTCAGACAAATCATTAAATTTTTTTTTGCTTGAATAGCTTGCAGAACTTCTGGAAAATACTGAAACAGGTTTCTTTACGTCTTTTGATACATAAACCATTGCAAGGCTTTCAGCCCCTTAAAAAGGGGTGCTATCCCCCAAATTTTATCAAATGGGAATGGGGGGTCAAGGACGTATGTTGTGAAATATCACCGGAAATGATACAGAATGTTCAAGGATGAAGATTTTTACATTTTTTAAAAGCAGTATTGCTTTTGCCTGATATTCCAAAGCTCTATTTTTTTGAACGACTGGGAATATTCCAAAGACGAAGTTACAGTGTATAGAGTATTAACCCTTTCCAGCGACGTATCACTTGAGTCCAATAACTTTTTAAAAAAAATTTGAAGGCTGACCGAGGGGTAAACCGCTCGGGATGTCTGTTGTATGAATTCTTACCAGCAGCGGTTTACCCCTCGGGACTGACACACCATCTCAGTGGGTTGATGGACTTGCAATGGTCTTCGTTTAAAACCCGTTCCCATAAAAAGCAAACTTGGCATGTTTATAGATTTTTCCAAAAAGTTATTTTCTTAGCCTTGCGGTAGGTTTTCATTGAGCCACCCTGGAATGGGGTATTCCATTTGAAACAATATAGTGTAGGTCCTTTTACGGTATAACTGGTAGCTGCAGACAACTAAAAGTATTTGAGCAGAGAAGAGCAAATCGGAAAATCCCTCAATACAAATTTTCAGAAAACTGGTCCAAGTAGTTTCTAATATATAAATCCACTCAGCTCTTTATATCCCGATGAAAGTGTTTCGTGAACTATTTTCATTTCAACATTTCCCTCAGTTGCTTCAATAGCTAAAGCTTTGGATGCCAATATTGAATTTTCCAGATCTACTACAAAACCTTGTTAGTGCGTTACATGAATTATGGAATTTTTCGGAGCTGTAAATGACATACCGTAAACAAACACATACTACCTCTCTTCGGATGGAAAACACTACAAAGCTTACGATTTCACTGGCATGGGATTCAGTTACTCTGCTGCAGCTGCGAATTTTTTTCACGTTTGGACTTTGGCTTTAATCAATTTACATGATAACCAGTTGACAAAGATGAAACTATAATGATTTTTAATAAGAGAGGAGTCAACAGAAACACATTACAGAAAACTGTTGAATTGATAAGACAAGTCCGAAGAGATGTTAGTACGGCAAACATTTATTGCCAAACACTTTATTATACAAATGTATGTTAAGTACACGTTATTATTGTATACTAGTCATTACAGACGCACCGGGTTTTGCAAGTGAATTATGATTATGTAACTGACGTGGGTTGGAGTATGTATAACCTGGATTCCTGGATGTATGTCCAACAGCACGTATCTATGAATCTACAACGACCACATGATCCATACCATCTGCGACTGAATGCCACAACTAATGCTTATTCGAGTTAAATATGACTGCCAGTTCCATATATTACAGAAGGAAAGTTCAAATACGAGGGTCACGCCGAAAGTTTTTAGATACAGAAAAACTACAAGATTTTTTTAAAAAGCTTTATTCTGTTTATTCAACATATTCTCCCCCTACTTCTACGCATTCGGTAAAACTACTTGTCAAATTCTTTGCCTCTTCATCGGTGGAAAAATGGCGACCTCGTAACTTTTCTTTGACCTTAGGGAATAAAGAGAAGTCGCACGGAGCTAGGTCTGGAGAATAAGGTGGGTGAAGCAACAGTTTCACACCCTGTTCAGCAAAGAAATCGAGTGTTCTAGCGGCGTTGTGGGCGGGTGAGTTGTCATGGTGCCATTGAATACCCTGTAGAGCAGTCTTTGCACGGCTCTTGTATAGTTCTTGGAAGACTACAGGAACACATTTGGTATATACTATTCTTTGATTTTCCAAGGCTACCGTTGTGATGTATCCACCTTTAGAAAAAAATATATGACCATTTTCAGTCCAACACTCGGTGTAGGTTATATGTCGGTCTTTTTTTACCATATTTTGCACAGCTGCTACAGTTTCCGGAGTAACAGCAGTGGGCGGTCCAGCTGTGCGAGGTTCATCATCGAGTGAGACGCGGCCCCTTTCAAACTCAGCAAACCAATTATAAACTGTAGCCATAGAAGGGGTAGAGTCCCCAAGACAACTCACTAAACTTTCATGACATTCCGCTTTTTTAGTCCCTTTTTATAGTCATACAAAATCATGGCTCGAAAATCGCGACTACCAGGTTCCATTTTCACGTTAAAATTGGGCCAACACTTGGATCCATTCGAGACCGTGGCAAGGCAACTACTGAACGATTCAAACGCTGCCTTTGCGTGTAAGCACTTACAACTTCAGACAAAATAGCTGCGTGCTCAAACTTGTTTAAACTTGTATAGATCAGGAATATCTAAATTCTTTCAGAATGACCTCGTACGGATACAGGTATTCAGCATACTTGATCCAAGTTAATGGTCAAAATTAATCAATGAATGGTGTGCTAGTCACCATTCTAAGCGGAATAGTCAACGTTTATTTTTACTGTATCCTGATACTCAGAAAAAATTTGGTTTGAAGTTTCAAATTTATTCTCACTTGTCTGATTGATTAACTTTCCACGTTCAAGCGAAGGAAGTATGGTGTTGGCGAAATTTATTGAGTTCCATTTAATACATTATTTTGTTGTTTTGATGTCATATATCATGATAGTCCGTATCATACCGTCTTTCCAGCGGCTCCGCCGTCTGTCCGCAGTCCGTCCGCCGTTAGTCCACCGTCTGCTCGTTGTCTGTTCAACGTCTGTCAGTCTGTGTTTGTTTAGATGATATACCTTCTATCAATAATCTAATTAACTTCAGTTTAAATGCACTTATTTTTTATTCCGATTTTTATCCTGTCAACAATTTCTTTAGAGGCTTATACAGATTACCTCGGCTAACCTACGAGTATTTAAACCACATGATTGGCGTTGCCTATACCTCTATGACGGTTTGTTTAGAAATTAGCATACCTCCAATAACAATCACTCGGTTTTAGACCTATAAAATCAATAGCCGTTACTACACGAACAGTTTAGAGAAACGATTTGCTTCATGCTCTATTGAAGGAGTGCATAAATGCAAAGCAACAAAGTGAGTCTCAAATAAATAACTGCGCAAAGATTCAATGATAATATTAATATAATAATAATGATGATCAGAAACATAATAATTTTATGGGAACATGCATAGTATAAAATGGAAAAAGAGTTTTTATAATGAATGATATAAGTATATTTAACTTAAAAATAGCACAAATTACCTGCGGTGATAGTCAATCAGCAAGATATATAAAACTAGATTATTAGTACCACATTTAGTTAAAATACCTGTACAAAAGGTTCTTGACATAGGTCCTAAAGTTCTTAACGACTATGTAAATACTCATGCCAAAGTCGTTGTACATATTAACAGCATTGTACACGTTGAATTAACACGTTCATTAGCAGATGCTGTTTCGGAAAGTGGAGATGAATAGTCGAATACACACATTTTGAACATTTCAAAGTATTCAGTAAGTCTGCATTATGAATAAGAAACAATATTGAACCCACAACTGAGTCCAGCAGAACACCAGATGTTGTAGGCCTAAAATCTGATGTGAAATGATAAACTAAGACCCTGTGATAGCGATTATAAAAATAAGAATTAATGAATTTCAAAGCACTCTCATGAAATGCATAAGAAAATATACTATTAGTTACACAGTAATCATAATCCTGAGGCGGAAAAAACTATTTCCTAAATGTTTTTCTAAAGAGGAATTACAAAAATATGTCTCAAATCGGGAAGCGAAGAAGGGGTTGGAGTTTTGAGCAATGGTCTAATCAGTGACACTTGCTAAATATTAGAAAAGCAATCTTCAACAATACAGCAATTAATTATGTGCATTATATGGTTTGGCACGAAATAAGATTATGAGAAAACCGACACCATTTGAATCTTTTAGGTTTGAAATAATTCTGCAAATGCTGTCTATTGCAGTTAACTCCAGAGAAAATTCATAATTTATTGTTTGAGTAATGCTGTTGAGAGGCTTCATAGTTTTACAATAAAAAATGCTAATTTACATCTAAGTAGCATTTTCATCATTATTTATGTCGCTAGAACAGAAAGGAAACACATTATTTCCCCTTAGAAAAATAAACTGACATAAATCACTACTTCCTAAGATGTCGTATAACTTCGAAATGAGATTCATATGAACCAATTTTTATAGAGAAAAATTAATTAGCATGAGAATAGTTGGAAAAGGTAGGAAATATAGCGCAACCAACGGGTAAACATAAATTTAAGTAGATCCATGGTACGATTGCGAAATGGGGCTGGGGGCGATTAGGTTTTTCAGTATTTTCAGCGAAAGTAGACCTCTTATCGACAAAAGTTGAATGTGGGAGTTGAAGGTAATGAAACGGTTTGTACCTTGTACATCAAACATTTTACATATTACCTAAAATGTTCCGAAATGATTTCAAAAAAAAGATTTTTATGTCCCATCAAAGATATTTTCACATGATTTGGAGAAGCATAAAATTTTATGTACCAAGTACGCTATATTTTCTTGAATCTAAATATTAATTTTTACATTTTATATTCACCACTCGGTACACGTAACAAGTTGTTGCCAGATTTCAGACCGTCGGCTTTCTGTGATATTTCATGCATAAGCGTGGTCATTTAAAATTAAGATTTGTGGAATACTATACAAATTGGAGCACCGTTAGCAAGAACGCCTCTATAAACCTCTAAGATTGTTTGGCTGAGCTGGCTGATCCTAGGATACATTTCATTTAACTCTTCTTTTTCAACCTTTCCCATGTAAAACAGGTTTTATGGCGTTATGAATCTGAATATCTAGGAACCTCATTATCGGCTACGAATAAATAGTATTTTTTCTATGATTCATATTGAACATATTTTCTCAGCATTAGGTTACATGTTTGAAATTTGTATACAATATGGATGTTTCAGTAATACTGATTCGGATTTCTATTGTCTTGAAATTTTTGCATTTCACAACGTTTCGAATGATGTAGTATCCTCAATCGTTTTCAGGTCATTCACTTCCGTAAGTCCGAAATAGTGTTATCGAAATTAAATTACGTATGGGAATGGAGGAACTGGTAGAAAACATAACATGATAAACCGAAAATTGCTGTTCATGTACACACATACGTTGCATCTAGTAACTGTCTGTCTTTGTTTGAGAAACTGTATTTGCCAACGGGGCTTCACATCCGGGGCGTTCTCCCGAAGTACTTGGAGAAAGTGCACTTAGTGCAGCTACAGTTTTATTCGAGGATGCTTTCTTGTGACAACTCGTTATCCTGGAGGGCATACTACACTGTCGATTTTATTTTATGTCTCAGTAGCACATTTTTTCGTGTTTTCGACACTCTTGCTTAAATAACAAATGGCGTCAAGTAGGTTGATATTATTCTTCGTACACAATGGCACAATTTCCATAATTCAAATTATTCATGTTTATATTGGCGTCTAAGGTTTCCAAGTCTTCGAACAACGTACAATATAAATGACTGTACTTGTAGGTACAATTAAAATGGTTAAAATTTACTTGAAGCATTCATAATCCACAGCTATTTGAAAATAATTTGTGTGTCTTGAGAGTAAATATGTGAACAATCATCTATGTCCAACAAGAGCGAAGGATTACTTAAGTCAAAGGAATATAGATGATTTAACGCTATGGGGACAGAAAAACATTACAGATTTTGAAAAGTCGGTGTCGGTGATGTAATAACGATAAATAAATGTAGAGTGAATTGTTGTAGTGTTCGTAAATGACTGAAGAATCGAGAGATATAATGGAGAAACTCAATTTTGCATACATTAAATACTCGTATTTATTGTTTAATCTTAAATATCTGGGTATTTTAAAAAAATATATAAACGAATGGTGATGTTACGATATATGTAGGTAAGTTACTTGTTTGAAATTAGGCAAGCTCAATATGCACATTTCATTGTTGAAAGATATTTGAAGAGCATAAAAGGTCTCATGGATTCTGATGAGAAATTAATTGCTTGAATCACTGGTCTTCCAACATCTATGAAGTGTTTACCCCCTGGAATATCGTAGCTCCTTAGAGGTATCCAACTGTTCCACTGGTTTGACATAGAAGCGGAAAATTTAATTCCATACTTCTTCTAGTGGGGCGTAAAACCTTTTTATGTATATTAATTTTTAATCAAAGAATGCGCGGAAAACCATATCCCTCTTTCCTACAGAGGTTCAAAAAACACATTTAATTCAAATGTTTCGAACCTGATTCTAACCGTTTTTGAGATATTTCAAATTTTATCTAAAAAATTACGTTTGCAGGCCAACACAGCCATATCAGCCAATAGAAAGGAATCTGATTTAGTCAAAAATGTTGGTAAAAAAACAATACAGAGTGATCAAAAATAAAAAGGAAAGGTTAAACAGAAATATGGTGAAACATTAATTTTTTTGAATAGCATCATTAAACTAAAAGACAACTTTGTATAAGATTGTCTATCCCAAAAATGTGTAGTTTTCGGAATAATAGTATTTAAATATTTGCTTGTTGCAAAAATGTACGGCTTTTAAGTTTTCTTATTAATTGGCCATGCAAAAAATAAGATAACATTCAGAATTGAATTACATCTGTTTTGGAGTCAAATTTTATTATGAAGTCTTACTTAAAGCGGAATAATCGATATGAAGGGGGAAAGTGAATGAAGGTGTGAATATTTACTTTGAGTAATCAACCATTTCATCACCTTTTCCATGTACATAACGTTTGTTGTTTGCGAGATATCAGCTCCATCATGTGTAAATATCCTTAATTAGTATACTGATGACTACAGAACAAGTTACGAAGATGCTCCAATATATAACACATTCATTACAACAAAGTATCGATTTTTATAAGAATATTAATATCACACCTCCATCCACTCGCCGCTTCATATAATTTTTGATTTGGGTAAAGCTGATAAAAAGTGCCTTTCAAATGAGAGGTTATATAGGATAGTTTATCCATAGGGGCGAATACCCACTCCCAGATGTCTCCAAAATGTATTGAAGCGTTTTCTTACTACAAATTATGTCATATGTCACAATCAACGGCAAACTAAACAACGCAAAAGTATAAGTACCACCAATATCACATTAAATTACATCAGGAACTTTACGATAAAGATTTTCAAAGTCAAAGTGTACGCTTTCAAATTGAAGTCAACCAAAACTTTTCAAAATCCATAAGGTTTTTAGATGAGTTTACATTTAGGAGTAATAGCGCTATCAATTCACACTATTCATCATCCAGCAATGCAAAACCCATTCGACATCAAATATATTGGTCCATTAATATGTAGTAAAGACCATCATAAGACAATATTTTAATGAACCTTTAAATGGATGTTCTTATTAGTTTTCTTGCAACTGCAGTTGTCATTATTATTGGAAGAACTAGACGCCAATACGTGAGCGTAAAAATATAATATTGCCTTCTACAAAATGGTACTCTCTGTATTTTCCTTCATGTGTGTAGAATGGATTTGGATCAGCATTATGTTTGATCCACAAGAACACACTATAACCAATATAAAAAATTGTACATAAATGCTTGACAAGTGTTGTGTCAACATGCCAGAGTCCATTTTTCAAAATCGCCCGTATAGAAGGAAGCCTCAGAAAAGTTCGTTGCCCATTGTCACATGCCACTCACAATCAAATTATGACATATAAACCCTAAGGTGAATGACTTAACTTCTCTTCACCCTACACCTCAATTTGCAAGTTACATTCCTCCACAATTACACTGAACTGTGCTGCTGTCTCAAACTTCGCAGGGTCTGATCTTCGCAGAAAGTTCCTAGTAATAAAAACAGTAATTAAAGCCATTAGGGCTAATCTGCGGATACCGGTAGAAGCTTGTCCCTGGAGACAGAAAAGCAGTGCCTTCCCTCTAGGATGAAAAATCTTGAAATAAATGGATGCATGAAACTGTTCACTCAGCGAAGTACTATAATTGTGTAAAATTGTGAATTACATCAGGTACTATTTGTGAACTATATAATGCCTTTCACTTTAGTTTATAAAGCATTGTCAGGCTGTTAATGACTATCCAGGTTACTTGTAAACCAACTATCTAAGGCCTATCATGTCAAATCTAACAGTCCGACGATGATTTGAAAATAAATCCTAACCCGCCGCTGGAAAACAGAGGTTCATTTGTGTTAAACCCACAATTTTTCATCTGAATTTAAGTTTTCAAATCTAACATCCTATTTACCTAGTTGAGTTCTTGTTCTATTGCAGGGATCATCAAATGATAGACCGCCGAGCTATTTTCTGCGGACCTTCAAATTGGAAAATGCTAAAGCTTTATAGAATATATTTCGGGTCCAAATAAAGATGGAAAATAAAAACATATAGCACGACGAGTTTTTATTACGTTTTAAAATTAGCCATGAACATCAAATGGCTGCTTCCTATGGCTTTTCTACGAAAGGAAGTAGTTAGCATGCTGGAAACAGATATACAAATTCACACATAGAAACTCGAAAAATGCCTATTGTGAAAATTATACAACAGGATTCAAATCACACGTCTTCTTCACTAGTAGTATAATGGTTTATGGTCTATGCGGTCAAAGCTTTTTGCTGTCCCAAAAGACTAGCAAATTGGAAGAAAAATGATTTTCAGTGGAACATTGGTGTTCCAATCGATGGAGATTCTTGCCTTCGTAGCTCAGTTGGTAGAGCGTCTGCTCGGCAAGTAGAAGATTTGTAGTTCGAATGTCACCCCAAACAAGAAAATATTTCAGAATTCCTAAATGTGAATTTGTACAACTGTTTCCAGTCTGTGGATAGCCAAGTAAATAGCTGTTACCCCACCAATCACCTAATACCAATATTATTGCACCTTTATGCAAGTACCGGTAATTAGACTTTGTATTGTAAGCTGTGACTAAGGATTTGCTAACAAAAATGCTTGTTCGCTTATAACTGCTTATAAATAAAATAGAGCAGAAAAGCTTAACATTTTGCTCGCTTCGTGTACAATTTTATCAGAGAAATTGTTTTGTTGTTCCAGATAGTGGCTGGAGCATCTGTGTTCTTCATTTGCGTCTCGGTGTTTTCTTTCTGTCTGAAAACCCATCCTGGCATGAGGGTGGCGTGTAGGAGCGCCAAACCGCCGGAAGGCAATTGCACAGAGCCTCATCCATATTTTCAAACGATAGATCATCTCTGCAACGCCTGGTTCACATTCGAGTTTTCCGTCAGGCTCATCGTGAGTACATAATGATTGTATCACCTTCTTAAATGTACTTGTTTGTAATTGTATGTAATGTTTGGCGAATATGTGTAATGCTAAGTAATACTCAGATTTTGATGGAATTCAGAATCTTTATAAGCTAGCCGTTGAAAGGAAATTAATTCTTGAGTTCTATTAGGAAAGATCATGTTGCATATATTATACGTAACGTATTAAGAGTATTAGAGTGAGTGCAGGAAGAACTAGAGATCCTGAAAACCGTTAAGATCCGAAAAACACCACACATTCGCTACATCTTAAGAAATCAAAATATATTTTAGTCGTAAGTGTAGCAGCCAGAATTATTCATGTTTATAACTAATGATCTGAATTATAGTTTCTATATTTAAACAAAAATGTAGTAACTCATATTACTTTGTTCCTTATTTGTACGACAGGTATTCAAAACTTGATATTTACCCAATGTGGTCATTTCAATTATGTCATGCATATATCCAGCAAACTTATAAATATACACAAGCACGTAAGCTAGAAAATAAAAAATATTATTGCGGTTTGTATGGCCCACCTCCACTATCTTTGCTAGCTGCATTACGATCGATAGCCTGTAGACCGGTCAATGAAGCATTCAAAAATACAAAATCAGTAAGAAGACAAGTACCCAACGAAATTGGTTTGAGCACTGAAAGATCTGTTAAATACAGGAAAACGTAGGTCAGTAAATCTATAATCAATACTTTTGCAAACAACAAAAAAAAGTATTGAAAAATTAAGAAGGAAAAGACAAAATCAGTTCAGTCATTCAGTCACATTTGGGACAGAGGAGACAGAGCAAAGGATACAGCAACTTTCTATTCTTCACAAAGCAGATAACAATTTTGAGAAGGGATCAAAGGATCTTCAATTTGAATGATGATAGTTTTTCCAATTCCTCAGTAAACTATGGCCAAGATTGGTTAATTATGCTCCAGAAAAAATCTAATCAATATTCTACCGAACCTATAGATAGATAATCGAACATTTATTTTGGTTTGTTCCTGGAATCTAAATACCTTTATTGTCTTTGGATTACACTACTGCATATTTTTTCGAGCCGTTCATAGTAGGACTTCTTTGAAAACAACTATTTTTATGGAAGCAGTCAATGCTATTTTAATTCCAAAATTGAAATTTTAGTTATTTTGTACTTTAGTGAAGGCTACTGACGCGGTCAAAACATTTTATTGATACCTCAATATGTATAACAGCAGTTTCAGTAGGTAATGATTACTTCATATCAAATTTGTGATTCGTTCATGTCATTCAAAATTCAAAGCAATATTAATACAATTGACAAAATCTTATAGAGACGCCAATCTGTATATTTGTATAAAACTTATTCGATTGTATCATTAGGAGTTCGGTCAGTTCCCAACTGACTTTCTATTTATGCATTTGACGAACCTCCACATTTCATTAATAAGTACACCAATTAGCAGAGCAGACGAAAAAGTAAAGACTTTCTTCAAAGGCATATCATAGTATTACTACCAGCGCCTGAAATAATATTTGTTAGCCTAATGTTTTATCAGTAACTAAGTGTGATGTTATTAGGGTGTTTCTCGTTCTGATCCTGTATCGGACAAGGCATCCCGATCGATAACGTCTGCTACTCTTCTGTGATACATGCAACTTGTCAATCTTTGATAAAAGCTGGTCACAGTTTTATATCAAATAGTATCTATCCTTACGGTGTTTTTATTCACTCAGCACAATGGATGCATCAATGTGAAACTCTTCAGTCAGATAAAATTATTAATTTTGAACACAAGTTGTCACAAACATAGTTTTATTTGTGCTCTTTGTGTTCAAACACAAAATTTTATCTGAAAGTAAAACCATTTGATTAAAAGAAGTTGTGCGGCATTTCAGTTAAATTTTTCCTAAAGGGGTCAGGGGGTCAATTGCTGCACTTATTGGCCAGTTTATTGAAGATTTTGTGTTGATTTTAAGATTGTCGATACATTTCTAAAAGTTTTAGTATCTTTCAAATTTTATGGACTTGAGCGTTTTACAATGAATATGTTTGAAATTTAATTACATAAAACCAACGGTCTCAAAAATCGATTCTAATCTCTGTTACAAAGTTCATATTACGAGTACATACATCAAACTGCTTGACACTATTTTTCACTTGTATGTAGGCTATCATTTGAGGTATCCTAAAATACAAAATTATAGTTTGCATGTATATTCATCGTTAATGTACCATAAAAGAATAACGCCACATAGAAGATCCTTCATTGAAATAATAATTCCTTTCATATAATGTTCCTACCACCATAAAAGTATCCTGCTACAAGGAGTATAGAAGCTTTTTTCTTAGAAGATTATATAACTTTTTCATTAATGTTTGTCGTGGATTAAATACACTGACCAATTATAAAGACGTTTGAATGATGGTTTATCGCCAATTATTTATTTTTGTTTTTTCATATTTACTTTGAATAAATAGCAGAACCCTTTATGGACCTACAGGATATCCTCCAAATTCCATCATTATCGTTGCACTTGTTAGGTAGATTACAAGGCAGATAGAGCGGGAGATTCACATGGCCTCACTGTGTAATATATTATTCACTTCTCGAAATCAGTTTTTTTGGATAATCTATATGATATTGAATAACCTTTTATATTTTTGTTCTGCGTTTGTAGCTGTTTGAATACAGAAAAAACCTTTGAAAATCAATATTAAAGTTTGATATATGACACAATGATTACCTCAATCAAATCCTTTGATAAATGTGCCCTACATCTATTCCAAACAGTATGATTTATACTTTTTCCAAAAACAGGCTGAAATTATTTATACATTGTATTTTATAAATAATAACGCGTCAAAAAAATATGGTCCAGTGTCTCTACTAAACTTAGTTGGTTTCGACTAGGAGTACAATACAATCTAAAGATGTTGACATCGGAATACTACTATCTACCCGGATCGAATGCTTTTCACATTTTAATTCCCCTACTAGAGTAGAAGAATTCGATAAATGTAGGAAACCAAATTGGGGACTTTTCAAAAACATATATTTTTTAATTGCCTCAAAAATTATCGAGAATTCTGAAAACATATATGTAAAATCGAAGTTTGTATCTGATTTTATGTGTTTTTGATTTTTCAGATATCTGTGCTGCCAATTCACTGATTTTGATAAATTTATAGTTATTACCTATAGCATATCGTTGATTTAAATGCGTGAGCGCTAATACTGGGATTACCCCATAACAAGAAGCTATGGACACACACACACACACACACACACACACACACACACACACACACACACACACACACACACACACACACACACACACACACACACACACACACACACACACACACACACACACACACACACACACACACACACACACACACACACACACACACACACACACACACACACACACACACACACACACACACACACACACACACACACACACACACACACACGAATGTTTGTGATGAAATTATCATAAAATCTGTTTTTGAGTTCATCTTCTGTCCTAGCATTAGAAATAAGCACAATTTGGAATTATGGATGAGAGAAAAAACTATAGAGCCGTAGTAATGTTTTCTCTCCAAATAAGGAGTTAGGTTTACAGACAAATGAGTGATCAATCATACGCATCCAGCAAGTACAGTAGATTACTGGGCTTCCAATTTTATAAGGCGATAGAAGTTGTTTTCTCTTTAGGCATCTCATCAAAAATAATTTTTAATATAAAAATCCATACTACAGTAGTAGTAATGTTGAAGAACCCATTAAATTCTAGACTGACATGAAGAGCTCTAAGTTGAAATTCTTTGCCTATTGGCGTAAGATTCCTCTATTGCTGAACCAATTGGCAATCATTTATTCATAGCTTTAGATTGGATTTTTTGCAGGTAGCACCGAATATAATAGAATTTCTTAAATCACCAGTGAACATAATCGACTTCGCAGCTACGTTGAGCTTTTACATCGACATGATCCTAATTTTCGAGAAGAAGTCACAACTTCTAGACTTTATCAGTATCATAAGGATATTCAGGCTATTTAAGCTCACTAGGCATTCTCCGGGGCTAAAAATACTGATACACACATTTAAAGCTTCCGCCAAAGAACTGGGCCTGTTGGTATTCTTTTTGGTGCTGGGCATTGTGGTGTTCGCTAGCCTCGTCTACTACGCTGAGAAGATGCAGGTATTGATATCAATGAGTTAATGCATATCATTACATTATCCCGCATTTTAGAATAATATTTGGAGACTTCTTTGGTAGAACAATTTTATCCAATTATAGTGTTTATAGGGGAAGGGTTGAACGGTATTTTTGAAAAGGTAGCATAATTTATATTTGACATTTCGATGTTTGACCTTGCTTCTATTTCAAAAACCTTTATCAGTTCAGTTTTTTATATTGGCTGGTATAGGTGGCGTTTTATTATATTTTAGGTTCACAGGATTCATCATAGCATATGTTCTCATTTGAATTAATTCTTTTGCAATTTATCTCCGCAAAAAGAGAGAGATGGTAATAAGCGTTCAACATTTAAGAACACATACTGCAAAAATTTCATTTCTGTATAACTTATGGTAAAATCCTCCGCAATATTACAGAAGATAAAGTTTACGCACCAATTCAGCGTATCGAATTCTGACACGCCGCCAATAAGTCTTTGTAATTTCCCCATTTCAGTTAATAACAAAAAAGTTCTTTGGCACTCTAGCAAAGTACTTGAGTGTACGTAAATTTATAGGATTATGAAGTAAATCATTGTCGATGAAATAGACCTCCTGAATGGATTTTTCTCCTTCATATATGTGAAAATTAACGCTTTGTGTTTGGGCTGTATTTGGGATAATATGTTTAATTCAAATAAATAGAGAAACTGAAGCTTGTCAAACTACAATACTGGTTTTCCTATAGCTTCCCCATGATATTTCTAGGATAACAAGGATAACTGCTTCAAGAGTATTCCAGAAGGACTGTGGTGGGCGATAGTGACAATGACCACGGTAGGGTATGGCGACATGGCGCCGAAGACATACGCTGGAATGTTTGTAGGAGCTCTTTGCGCCCTAGCAGGTGTACTAACTATCGCTCTGCCGGTACCTGTCATCGTCTCTAATTTTTCGATGTTCTACTCACACACACAGGTTCGATATTCAGTACATCTCACTTTGTTTCTTTAATAATGCAGTCGGGATAGCCTCAGAATTATCATTTTTGTGAGTCCTTTTTTTCCAACGAAATACTAATATTCAGGATTTTATTGCACATGCTTACCCTGCATTTGCTATAACTATAATAAAATAGTTTCCAAATAACGTTTATTCGGTTGAAATGGATAAGAAATTGCTTAATAGTGTAAAGTGTCAAAAAAACAGCAACATGCCACATCAATTATCAGAATACACAATGCTAATTTGTTTATGGCGCAACAAAAGCTAAACTATTTGATTAACAACATTCACAACAGCATTCTCACAACAACCTGCATATGCTACGTAAATATTAACCTGAAATGATGATCAAAAAAACCTTAATTAAGTTATTTCGTAAGATTTCTTGTCACCAAATTCAAATTTCTTATAAATGAAAAACGCAGAAAATCTAGTGGTCCGTATTTTGTTTAGCATCGAATTTAGTGCCCAATACCTAAATATCAGTTTATCGCTCAAAAAACGCCACATTGAACAATTTTGGATATCATTGATTGATGGTCACTAGTAAATAGCGGTGTGAAAATAACAATACAATTGCTGAAATATTCGCCCAAGGACAAAATAATTTGATTTTTCGTTAGTCATCTGACGACACAATTCTCTACTAGCTATATTTAGAAACGCTTTCTAGTTCGTTAGAAGACAAGGTAGATGATTCTATGCATTGAACCGGTTTAAGTCTGGAATAGTTCAAAAAGTATTTTAGGCATGCGGGACCAATTTGAGATACACTTTGTATGATAGAAATCTTCTGGGGAAAACATGTTAATCATAACTTATTCTTTCAAATCCACTACTCCCGTATTATATTAACATCTATATGATATTGATCTATAATTTCCAACAGGCACGGGCAAAGCTACCCAAACAAAGGCGCAGCGTCCTTCCGGTGGAACAACCACGACGCAAGAAGATGGAGCCACCGTCGAACCGAAGAATGAATGCCATTAAGCACAATCCCGTAGCTTTTAAGAATCAGTTTGAAGAAAAATGTGGTGAGTAAGCTTACTGGACGTAGATAGTAGCCAACAATCACCTATCGTTCTTTCCCACATTTTCAGGCAATTCTAATGGTACCAATTTGATAGGTTTAGCTTTCCAAGGACCATCCATACCTAGTATAGCAGTACCACATCATAATGGACCATATACTATCCCCACAGGAGAGGGTAAGTAATCACCAGACTAGGCTCAAGTTCAATCTCATATTATACTCTATACAAAAGTCTCACCGAAAAATAATCGGCAAACAATAAATACTACTAGTGCTTTAAAATTTTGCATAACCTAATCATTTGAAATACCAACCAAGTTCCAACCGCTCCTAGCCTTGAAAACAGAGATAAATACAAAAAAGACCTTTATAGAACATAGCCAAAGCATTCCAGATGTACTTAGCGCGTTCTTGATCGAGAATAGGGGACTTTATCACTTGTTTTCGATGTTTGCAGAGTCTCCAGATCCATCTGTCATTCCCCCCATAGCTCAGATTGTCACCCCACTTCGCCCTCGTCCTGCCATCGTGGGCAGCATGGACGTATTGCCGCTGCAGCCTAAATATTTGCCCACCTTTGACCGAGAACGACGATCGGAACCCAGAGAAGCTACGAGCTGTCAAGAGAACCTGATGGCTTGCAAGTCTGAGCAGTTTACTCCAAGGTAGTTGTTGGTTTGTTACAATAGTTTCAAAATTTATCGTCGGACTATGAGATCTCCATATAAATTAAAACACGTCATTGGAAGAAAGAGATTTTTATTTGTTCGTGGTGAACGCAGAACTATTTGTACAATCAAAATATTAACAACCTTCTCATCAAATTTAGATCTTCGTTTCCAGGTTTAAATTGAGTAATATCGTTAATTATGATAACCAAAGCCACCTTTGCCTTCTTCAGACGATTTTAGAGGAAGCCGTATACAGATCATTAATATTAATGATCAGATGAATGGTGGAAGAGTTTCACCAAGTAAAATCATGATGACTGTCTATAATTTCACAGCGTGCGCTGATTGCGCGATTGACTAAGCACATTTCTCCTTTTCCTTTATCTGAATGTAACTGGAATAGGGCATGGTTGTGGATCACAGACAATTAAAAGCTAGCGTTGTTAGATTTTTAACTCTACTGTGATCAAAGTCTGGGATCCTGGAATTTACTGGCATTTTGGCATGCAAAAAGCCGCAAAAAGCCGCCCAATAACTAAAGACGTATCCAAAATGACTTACAACTTTACAATGCATGTTGCTCAAAGTTAAATCAATGTCTTACTCTCAAACGAATGCTCATTCACTCCATAACTACTGTTTGTGTAGTACCATCATCTTATATTTACTTGTTGTCCACAGATGTTTCTTTTAAGTTCTATACTCAGTATTTGCCTTCTGCTCTGCTCTTACATATGTTTGCCAGGCTCGCAAGCACGCTGAGATTGGAAATAGAACTGCATAACTGAGAAATTGCCTAACACCATCAGTTTATAACTATAATAAATAAGATTAGAACTCCATTACATCTTGCTTTGCCATCTCACTGAGATATAGCCTTGATGATGATGTATTCGTTAGAGTGAAGCATCATTCTTAGTTCAATGTCACACACAACAGTAAAAATTACTACCTCTACAATTTTTTCAGGTTTTTCTCCGAGATATGTCCGGCTAGCCTCACAGGAAAAGAGATAAGCCTTGCCAGTGTTCCTGCTATGGCAATAGGCAGTTCTACAGAGGTGTTGGTGAGCATAGTAGAAAACCAAGCCAAACTGCGCAAGCACTCGTTGATGACGCCAAATCTCGACACCAATAAGCTGGAACCATCCATGCAGAAGGGTTCACCTGATTTCGAAAATGTCAGATCACCTAGTACCGAGTTTACTACATCCACGGTAGAATCAACGCCTGCAGAAGAACTAGCGTTAGCGGGGTGTGATGTTATCAGTGGTGACAGCGAGAAATATATTGTATAATGGTTAACCAAATTTCTAGCTATGTGTATGGCATGAACCTTTGTTAGTAAAGATTAATAGCAAAATGGGACGGATGGTGAGATAATAAACATTATTTATGAGGATTTGGTCCAAAATTACGTCCCAAGCAGTAACTGTATTTCGAAATCGTGACTCCCAGGAGAAAAGAATTTTGAACCTTCATCTGAGTTAGGTTTGAATTGATTGTAAAACATTGGTTTTCCTACAAACAGAAAAATAAGCAATCGCAAATCACACATCTAGTACGTACATCTATATCTATCCTAATGGGAAACTGATCACGAAAAGTTATTGCTTGGCTTGTTTTTCATGCTTTACAATCTGTATTATATTTAAAGTTTTGTCATGCTTATACCCTTTGAACCTCCTCCATCTTGGGTTTATGATAATTATAGCATGTTTCGATTGAAATTGCATCTTTAAAACGTCATACAGTTCAGCTGTCTAAATTCTACCAAAAGTTCTTGACTGCCTGTTATGCATCACATGTAAAATCTCGTTTAACTGAATCGGTCAGATGCACAAATATAGTGGCTGAAAACCACATCTCTACTTAAGTTACATTGATTGTTAGTGTTAAAGGAAACAAATTTTATTATTGGGATAAGGACTGCATAGAGAGGGATATCTTTTCATTTTTAGTCCATTCGTTGTGAGATATATTGACTTAGATCGATTGCAGGTAATCGAGAGTTCAGGCAAGAACTCTTACTTATAACTTAGATTCGATTCATAGAACTAAGATTTTCGGCCGCGAAGTGATTCTTGCGTGCAGTCTGACCAGATAGGACTGGTTTAGTTCAATATTATAGATCAGTGACTTCTCTCATTAACTTATCTGGATGGCTGTATTTGACTATCCTTGACATTCAGAAACTTACCTATAATTTTTTTCGGCTGTAATTGTGAAAAAAACCTTAAAACTTTGGATAGACAAGTGCTAGCATTCGCCATTATGTTTCCTTTATTGTCACTGACATTTAATGACTGAACCAAGCCATATGCGTCTTGTATTCGTCGCGCCGCCACTGGTAGCAAAATCACGAAAAATACTTTATGTTGTTATTTGTAGACTCGTGATACTATTGTACTAGCTACTACCACTACTAGTACATTATCACTACTCACAGAAGGCATTAAATGACAACGTATGGGGTTACTTTTTCCGATATTGCAGAAATATGTACATTTGTCTATTGTATATTAGATGCTCTAAAATATGTCACAATCTAAAAATGACTAAAGAATCGTGATTACAAGGGTACTCAATATTTATTTCTATTAGTTTCATTGGCATAATCTTCCTCCATGTAATGTTATTATCCCTAGGTAGTTCCCCTTCATTTCTCCATGAGTATGATACCGTGAAAAATTGGCACTAGGAGATAAAATGGCAGCTGCTTATTAAAAAAAAATTCATCATTCATCATATGAAAAAAATACAGGGTACATTTATGTAGATCATCTCACGTTTTTAATATTCTCCCGAAATTGACGCAATTTGTTCGAATAGAAATCGCTCAAAATAGTTTGGTGTTTGTTACTTTGTGCAACTCGAAATTTTTCCTACACACGACATTTGTAGAATTCAGGGTTGTATTTATAATCCCCCCTTAAGATAATGACAAAAATACTTCCTTCCAACGGGACCTTCATGAGAAAGGATCATGGAATAAAAAAATGTAGACTCTCGCAAAGCAGTTCCTGTATTCTGACCGATTTATGGAGGATTATCATTTGTTTTTTAATTTGACTTTACGTCGTTTTATAATTCTTTAAATGAATAATTGATCAACTGATCAATGTTAAGGCCACCTTAAGGTATCAACAAAGCTATCTTAACCTAAAGGACGCTTTGAAGGCGTCTAAGGTGCCTATAAATAACGTTTCATCAATAAAGCATCCTTAAGGTTAAAGGGAGGAATAAGGGACGTCTAGTTATTATAATTTTATAAAAACTTATCAATAACTTTCCATTCTATGGATAATACTTGCGACTACTTCAAGCCACATGCCAAACTGGTGCAGTTAAGATACACCACAAGACTTTGTAATCATTTAGTCGAGATGTGATATATGTGATATTCGTTACCAATATTATATGATTCAGCAGATTGCGATAGTACATATATTTTGGCGATTCTAATGGTATAATGTATCTTAGCGAAAAAAAAAATCCAAGAAATATTTGGTATGATGTGAAAATGTCCCAAGCTTTCCTAAATCGGATTCGGGTGAATATAGGAGTTTTAACATTTCACAGATATCTGCTGGAATGCGTGTATCGCACAAATCATTCATATTTTTTCCTTTCTAAAATGTACATCTATGCCTCGGTAACGGTTCTGGATATGATATAGACAATTTCAACTAACTAAACACACACTACCAAAATGGACATTATGAAGATATTAGAGTATCAAGGTGAAGTATTATAGCATTACAAATTCTCTCTTACTACTCTGAAGCCAATCAAAAAATAATCTCTCCATGAAGATAAACTGTTCTGCTCCACATATATGTGACGTGGACCAGAAGATTTCCCGTAGATGTATGCCGACGGAAACCATACTGGTGATCGTTGATGATATAATTTTTGTCCAGGTACTTCAGAAGCTCTCCACGTTAATAACAGTCTCCATAACCTTGGACATTATGCAGAGCAGAGATTTATAAATGTCGCGTATATTTTTTCTGACCTTCTGAGGTATAGGTTGTTGTCGACCGATCTTCCTTCCACTATTTTCCATTATTCCATGAACATAGAATGTTTCAGTTCCGAGTCAAACCTGGAAAGTGAAGTTTTGTTCTTTGACGGCGTCGTTCTGAGTATCTTCAGTTTAATCTTGCGTTGGAAGATCAGCTTACAATGCAGATCAGGTTTGATTAAAAGTTAGATCATTCTATAAACGCGTGTGGAAGTTTTCAAACTAGTCTATGGAGCATCAAGATTCATTTGACCTATCGAACTACTAAATGCTAAAATACAGGAGTAATGTCTCAATAACACGTTTTATTAATGCACATCAAAGATGCATTATTATTTCCTTGATGATAACTGAAATGTACCATCGAGAAACATAATATCAGATCAAAATAGCTTTGGAGAATGGAGGCTTGAAGTATACCAAATAATTATGTAAAATACATATCACTACCGACTGCACTGAAATTAAACGCTCCAGGAAGTAGTATGATTTTGTAGCTAAAGATGTAGTCTAGCATTTTCTTATATAATTAGAATATGTCTTTCTTACTAAAAGTATTTTTTAATGTTCTCAACTTGAGTATTCGTAAAACCCTAATGCCACAACGTATTTTCTGTGATAAAACCAAAAAAAATCATCAAAAAATTCAATGCGTGGATTAACAGAAAATTTGGAAACGATGCCATTTACTGAAAAATCATGAGGAGGAGGAAGAAGAGTATTTAATATCCGAATAACTTGTTTTTCTAACAGTATTGAGTTCATTAGACAGTTTTTACTATATTGAATGCCAAAGAACAAGTATCAAAAAAAATAATTGAATGTTCTTAATTTATTTCAGAAAAATCTATTATTACAGGGAACCCTATAGTATTCTAATTTGAGTTGTGTATGTGCACTGACCACCATAAGGTTGAGGAATAATTATTTTTGAATTCTTCTCGACCACATACTTAAAATATGTCGTACCAATATGAAAATAAATTATCAGTTATAAAATACAGGTTTTAACAAAACATATATATTGTTCAGATAACAAGATTGTGTAATTAACACACAATTTCACAGTGACGCGTCACTGAAAGAAGAAGGAAGAGTTTTATTGGTGGAACTGTGTGGTAATTACACAATCTTTTTATCCGCATGATGGAAGAATTTCACCAAGTAAGAGCATCTACAATCTACATGATATATATTGTTTGTTATTCCTAAAGTCGTCCATAGTATGCAGCGATTCAAATGTTTAATTTGTAATATATATTTCAATTCTATTAATGTGAATTGTGAACCAAACCTTTGTCCAATATTGATAAAAATAAAATAATTGTACCAAAAATTCCAAGGTATTTTACTTCTGTCGTTAACATGATCATTCATATAATTAATCTTTTCGGATACATAAAAAATAGGTATATAGGGGCGCACCAATTAATTTGCTGGTTGGACATCTTTCTTTAGTAATCCAAGCAACCATAGGAGGAAGTAAAGTATAGCTCATGAAAATGCAATTCAGATGAATATTTTCAGATCTAAAATAATTAAGCACAACAAACTTTCTCAATAAATATTTGCTTAGCTATCTTTCGGTCCAGTGAACATAGCTGAATGTATAGTTTCTATTCCTATACAAATGTGGATTTCGATATTATGTCATTCCTATTGACAATTATTGTGCAGTATGTATGGAGGATAGACAATCGGAGATTTTTAAACTATCAGGGCAGCATGATGTTTAAGCTGGCTGGTTCGTCTCAGTTCTTCTCAATTCATTTGTGAACGACACTGCTAAAGTTTTGTCACGACGGAATTTTCTAATGTTTGCAGATGACCTAAAGTGGTTTGGAATAGTTAAAGAAAAATTATGTTTTTCATAAATACACAAAGTTCAACTAAAAAAGGTATACTGCATACGACTTTCATATGTCCGGACGTAAATGACTGCCTTCGCCTTGGAATGATTGTAAAATTTGCCGCTAGGGGGCGTAATGCTTAGCATGAATCGCCAATACAGATCCTTTGTTTGCTGTTTTGTGACATGAGTAATACAGTGAAAATGCGATTTTCATAAATCTTCTTTGGTGGAAAAGATTGATTCACCGCACTGGATCTGTCTTGAAAATACATTTTAGAACATCCTGTCCTCGAAGAAAGCTCCAAGACATTTGTATTTCTGGGACACAAATGGGTACAAGCGACTGCCGGATTTTTAATTAAAGCACTTCAAATATAAAATGACTGCAAAATTAACCTATATACTTGCTTCGGATGTCACACGGGTTTCAATGTCAATTTGCGTTTTGTGCTGGTCATAGACTAATGAAATTACTACTATTACTAGTCATTCAGGGATTAAACTAAATCGCACAGAAGAGCATGTTTTACATAGTAAAT
Source organism: Bruchidius siliquastri (assembly GCA_949316355.1). NCBI lineage: Eukaryota > Metazoa > Arthropoda > Insecta > Coleoptera > Chrysomelidae > Bruchidius > Bruchidius siliquastri. Next base: position 41,360,656 of record OX438529.1, read on the forward strand.
AACCAAGATGGCTGATGACAACGGAGCCAATCCACGATCACGGTCATTCACAGTTTATGTCATTTTAGTCTTTTTATATTATGCTATGGAAGTCAACATTGATTTGAAAAGTGGGGTTAGAAACAAATAAAATTCGAGATATATAAAATTGATCTGGCAATGCTGTAGTCTCGCCCAACAAAACTATTAGCAATTGACAGCGGTAAATGAAAATTCAAACAGTCCAGCCCAAAATGTTTATAAGCTAAATGGGATCATATTCCTAGTAACTGAAATATGAAAATGAGACTTCATGTGATAGATAACTACCTGATTATAGTAGAAATCGAATATCTACCGCACGCAACGAGCTATTAATTCATTAATTCTTTAAAGAGGTCTAAATTACCATTTTCCATTACCATCTAACAAGGAGTTAACCGCTCTTCTAACGAGTGATGAATATATTCCTACTTTGAACAAGCGCACATTTACAAATGTTGGACATACTCCTACAACAACATAAGCGATAAACACGAGGTCGAAAAACATGCAAAAAACTGGGGATTCTGCACGCAATTTCGATGAAAATAGGGTATCTCTAAAAAAGCAAAAATACACATATGTAGCAATATCAAATAAACATAAGGATCAGCTGGCTACAGCAAATAGACAAATAGTAAACACATCTCAGGGTAACAGTAAAGGGATCCATACACACCGTAGATTCAACTCAAGAGCCGTTTTTGGGTCAGGCTCGCAGAATACTGGATTCAAGGCAGGCAGGTAGGCGACGGCAGGATTGGGGAAGTGACGGGAAGCAATCTCCTTATACAACACACAATGTCATTAGCCGTCTATGGACCGCTTTACATACTTGAGTGCTACACCGGCAGGAAAAAAAAGTGTTTTGTTTGTGAAGCTTCCGTGTTATTTACTCCAATTTCTATCTTAGGCATTGCGTGTTTTGTTATTATGTTCGTATAAAAGGTTGTAATTTCATAGGAACTGCTAAGAATCCGCGATCATGAAGTATCTAATAGCAATCTTACACTTGTTCATTTTAGCAGCAGTGGTTTCAACTGAGGAGGAAGGTATGTGAAACATTTATTATTGTTCCATAGTTTTCTTATAATGGGACGCTTTTTACTTTCCATGTCAATGTTATTTTATTTTTAATCACAGGAAAGGCAACAGTAGAACGCTCTTGACGTTAAATTTATTAGAGCGTGGTAGAAAGAAAAAAAATGTTAGTATTTTATTGCTTATGATGATCATTAAGTTGATGACCGGTAAACTACCAAATATTTTCTTTTGAACTGCCACAAAGACTGTCTTTGGAGTGCCGTAATACTTCCGAGCACTTGCCTCCTAGTTATAACGGCCGAACAAAAACCAGACTTTTTGAAAATATCTTTATTGCCTGAGAGACAAGAGGCGAATGAATGCCGGAACCATCCAACATGTGGCTTTTATAGATAACCACTTATCTGAGTATAACATGAGCAAAATGAAGGCCTGTTTCTTAAGAGGGTTTCTGAAATCCTCCCTCCTTAGGTTCGGACTCTCCGAGTTTGATATCAAAAAATTTTTCCTTATGGCTCGGTCCAATATTAGTATTCGGAGAGTTTAGCAATTCTATATATTGACTCGATATAATATTATTTTTACTCAAACCTTTAAATGTATACAACACTAATTAGTAAATAGTACATGGTATAACAATAACAATTAATTATGAGGCTAGCTATGCAAGAAGTGGATACAACAGAATATGACTCTAAAGTTTAGTAGTCACATTAGTCTTGATAATATTTTGGTTTTCATTCGTGAAGTTAACTTTGACTTCAGGTACAAAAAGTTCTTTAACATTTTCGTGGGGAGAAATTAAAATTTCAAAAAATTGTTCACTTGGTTTCTGAAATTAATATTTAAAATTGAGCTTTCGTAAATAGATACAAAGCAAAAACTATTATTTATTCTCAAACAAAAGGCCATTGTTCTAGTGATTCAGGTTTACTAGGATGGAACAGAGAATCCTGTACTGGATAACGTCTTCATGGAGGTTTGATTCGATTCAATCTATGTTTATTTTTATGTTTCAAAACAATGTGATCTTCGTGTTGTGTATAGTCCGTTTTTCTCTTGAAAATTTGTTTGGTTTTTTGTGGTCTGCCGTCTTGTCTGCGTCTTATATAAACAGGTCATTTTTGTTTTTGTTCTATTGGTCGTCTTTCATACCTGCAAAGTAGACATAGTTTGCATTTGTTAATAAACTTTGTAATTACTTGTTTCATATTAGAAGTACAAAATTTTATCTTGAGGTGCTTGTAAGTCTCGTTGCAATCTGACAAAAATATAGATAAATATTTAAAATAATATGAAACAAAATCAGATTGAAACTAAGAAAATGTCGAAATAGATGCGTTTACATCTTTTTTTCGCGTATTTGGAAAATTTCTTACAGTAGTGGTACTAGCATCCACTTCAGTCCAGTCTTGAAACGTCCATTGACCAATACAATCTGGATGTGATGATGGGATGCGCCTACCGTGAATCACTCCTCTCGTCTCCAAGTTGGTAGTTTTCTCACTTCTCTCAAAGTAGGTCGATGTTCAGGTCCTTGGAATGCTCGGCTAAGGGATGATTCAAATCTTCCTATCGATTCTTCTTTCTTCAGCGGCTGTCAAAGAAGCAGGTTGATTCCTGCCTTTGATTATAACAAAATAGCAGGTACCGGGGGGCAAACTTTGAATTTGGCTTTAATTAGAATGAACCGATACTGAGCATCCTGTACGCAGCGCCAGTTATAACGGCCGAACAAAAAGCAGACTTTTTGAAAAGAGCTTTATTGCCTAAGAGACAAGAGACGAATGAGTGCCGGAACCATTCAACATGTGGCTTCTATAGATAAGCACTTATCTGAGTAAAACATAAACAAAACGAAGAGCTGTTTCTTTAGAGGGTTTCCTAATTTCCTCACTCACACTCGCCCTACCGATATCTGCGTATAAACTAATGTGAAAATTGGCTTTGTTTCTGGAAAAGCAATATTAATCGCCATTTTGCAATTCTCGAGCGCGATTTTGATGCAAATGGTTCAAGTATAATCATGTAAAAATTTCGTATTGCTAGATATAAATAAATTGTTTTTTATATGTCTTTCAGTATACCCCTTAGTTTATGGTGTACCGATATTATGGCAACAATACAACATTAGTATACATATTATGAAAATGAGTGATTCAAAGTACATATTTCATCCAGGTGACCTGCTGTCCTTGGAATCAATTCACAATGAACCCATCATCAGACAAGCATGCGTCCGAAATAAATGTATTCAAGACTGTAGAGCAGCAAACCGAATTGGAGGTGCCTGCCGTGGTGGTAGATGCTACTGTACATTACCCCCATCGTAAGTATGACCTTTCTATACTATTGAAGTAGTTTTACTAGCCACTGAATCTGAAAATCAATCTCAATCAATTACAGGAAAAAAAGTAGCTGCCCGATTAGTCAAATCAGCAGCAGCAGTAGTTTTTTCGATCACATCATTTTTTTTTCTAGGTTAATAACCATTTTACTACCCAGGCATGATCGTTAACGTTTTTGGATTCCCGATGACAGGTTTTGTGTTGTTCTTTGGCACTGTTCACATAATTATTACGAGTAGAGCAAGAATGCCGCACAATATCATAAAAACTTTACACATATAGAAATGAAATCTCAGGCTAATAATAATATAATGCTTCATTCAATAATACCATATCTTCCTAGATGTGCGCAGAGCTATAATAATATAATAGTACAGTATTTTTACCATATAGGGTTAATTTAAGTAAATATTTTCAATTCAAAACTGGGAAAGTCTTGGAAGTAAAACTACCAAAATCCTAAATTGGGTATATGATAATCTTGGTACAACAAAGCATATCTCAGTCTAAGAATACTATAATGTTGACTAAATTATTCAGTAATCTTGATGAACTATTAGCAAAGCCACTATTGGTTCTAAACCTAAAAAAGAAGAAGCAAAAAGGTGTACAAACTGTACCAATGTTATTTTTTTCCGCTCTGTATTGTATTTTTTCTCACTAAAGTGTGAAAGTTATTGTACAGATAAACATAAAATATGAAAGTTTGTATTTGTACTTGAGCCACAAGATATACGCCCACTACTGACAATGGATCCTAATCATAACTTATACAGGGTGATTCACAAGTCGTGACTAAAAATGAAACATCATACAGAGGGACGTATTTTAAGGGGGGTCTTTCATGTAACATTTTTTCCTCGAGGGCTTCATTAAAAAGATAGGGCGTGTTGAAATTTAAAAATAAAAAACAGTTTTTTTAATATCTGCAAAATCGTTAACTGGAATGAGCTTAAATTTGGTATGTGGATTCACCTGAGTATTGTCCACATTAAACAGTATTTACTTAAAATTTACGTGTACCAGTGCGGGAGATACAGGGGATTAGTGGCATTATTTTTCCAAATAAATATAGTACGCCACCATTTTTTTCTGGAACGCACAATTTTTCCAATTCTACCATCAATTTGTTATAAATAAACACTGTTGTGTTTTTTCTAGAGTGCATTGTTTTCGTAAAAGTAATAGATATAAAATTAGGTACGCAGAGCTTTATTTCAATAAATAAAATAAAAGACCACTATTCTGACGGATACAAGTGCGGTTTCCTTTCAGAGAAGGAAAACGTATCCTCGCAAAATTTGTTGTGGCTTTAATTTGATGAAACGCATTATTTATTCTCTCTTGTAACTGATCAACGGTATTAATTTGTTCAGCATGAAAAGCTAAGTATGAATTTGCATTTAAACGTTGTGGCGATACGTCTTAGAAATGAACGCGTAAAAACCTTTGGGGTAGGTTGGCGTTTGTTAGGAAATCTAAGTTGATACTCCCGAGAAGCCGCTGAAGCATTTCCATTACAGAACCGGCACACAAAAATAATATCGGCGTACTCATCATTCCTAAATTCCATATCACAACACTCAAAAATGAAAAAAATAAACTTTAGACTTGACTTTTATGAAAACAAATATGGTAGTAGTAACGATAACAACCGTATAACACATAATTTTGTCAAACTATCTCCCAAGAAACGTCAAGTTGGTATCGAGGCGTCCTATTTATATTGAAACTAATTGTATCTCTTAATGAATGATCTAATTTGTTTTATTTTTATTTTTACGAATACAGTGAACTTCGGAAGAAAACACAAGTGTAATTATTTGTAGCAAATTGAATTTTAAAAATTGCGCGTTTCGAGAGAAAAAACAGTGTCGTACTATTTTCATTAGGAAAGCAGGTAAATCCACATCAAATTTTAGTTCATTCCAGTTGACGGTCTTGAAGACATTAAAAAATGTTTTTTTATTTTTGAATTTCAACACCCCGTATTTTTTTATGAAGCCCTCGAGGAAAAAATGTTACATGGAAGACCCCCTTAAAATACGTCCCTGTGTATGATGTTTCATTCTTGGTGACGACTTGTGGATCACCTTGTATATCACACACCTGTATAAGATCCTGAAAACAGTTACAAACCCAAATTTTCGAGCTCATTCATCCTGAGGTGGAGCTTATAAAAATAAAAACTGATGGAAAATGTATCTCAGAAATGTTGTAGACGAAGATAGCGTACTTGCAAAGCAGCGTATAATTTTCGAACCAACACTATCACATTGTTTATAGAGGTTCTGCATTTTTCGAGATGTCTGCATTCTTGATCGAAGTAAACGCGACTCCGTTGAAAAATATGATTGAAAAAATTATGAAATTTTTGTTGTGCAGAAAATTATATCTCCTAGTTCCACAAAACTCCATTTACTTCAATTCATTAATAGAATTTGTCAAAAAAATATGGAAAGTTTGATTTCGGACTTCCATTGTCTATAAAATTTTGAGTATCACGACGTTTCGATTGATGTGCTATCTTCAATCGTCTTCAGGTGAACGATTGAAGGAGACGATTGAAGATAGCACATCAATCGAAACGTCGTGATACTCAAAATTTTATAGACAATGGAAGTCCGAAATCAAACTTTTCATAAATCCACCTTGTCTACAAGTTTCAAACAACAAAAAAATATGGATTGAACGTTTTTTTTCTCGAATCTTCTGTTTTCATTACAGATGATATGACCTGTCAGGATCAATACTCCGAGCCATCTGGAGGCGTCTATAACAAACTAATTGGGTTTTCAATATCACCTAAATGTTTTGGTGCCTTCGAAATATAAATCAATAAATGGTCGCTATTTGTAGAGTTGAACTTCTATTTATTCTGATTTCACAAATGCTGATGCAATCATCTATGAATGGAAGGAATGACTAAAAAAGGATTTTATTGACATTGTGGAATTTTGTAGTAACGCGAGAAAGATTCATTTTAAATCGATACCAAATGTTATCATAAGGCTCGATTGCGAATTTTAGTAATCAAATGATACTTTGTATATATTCCAAAGGTCATAGAATAAGTGAAAAATGATCTTTAGGATAACATTTTTCAATTTGTACACTAACTTACATATTTAGTAACATTCAAATGAAGTTATCGACACGTACTAGGTTATGAAAAGTATATTTTGATTTTAATGGATTTCTGTAATAAAACAAGAGTATCATTATTCTTGTTAATACATAAGTGCTCATTATTAGAAAAAAGCAGCCACGCGATATCCATTCGTATGAGTATAACTGTAATCTGGATCTACCTCCCTGATAAATCTGAGTTGAACTATTTACGTTTTAAACTCGACATCATATGGCTGCTGATATACCAATTCACACATAGAAACTCGAAAAAAGCCTAACCTGGAACTTATACAACAGGATCCGAATCACACGTCTTCTTCTTCTTGTTGCCGGTTGGACGCTATAACAGTATTTCACTGATAGGCCCCAGCACCGAACCATTTCTGACAGTTATTTGATTGCTAATCCACAAGGAAGGAAAAAGATATACAAATGCACATTTAGAAACTCGGAGAAACTTGGCCTACGGCGCACTGGACTACATATCTACTGTCATCACTTCTTACTTCTCTCAATCAATTCCAATGCCAATGTTTGGAAGCCTCCTCTGACAACCATTTTTTCCCAAATTTCAAACTTTTACCAATGTTTGTAACTGGAGGCAGAGAGTGCTTAGGGAAACTGAAGATCTCTGACAGCATTTCACTGGCAAGTACCTGCAACGAACACTCATAGTGTAGTATATGGTATATGCGGTCAAAGATTTTTGCTGTCCCAAAAGGCTCGCAAATTGTAAGATAAATGTTTTCAGGAGAACATTGGCGTTCGAATCGATTGAGATTGGTGCCTTCGTAGCTCAGTTAGTATGGTAGGTAATACATATCACTATCAATTGCATTGGAATCGAACGCTCCAGGAAATAATATGATTTTGTAGAAAAATATGAAGACTAGCTTTTTCTTATATTATAAGAATATCTCGTTCTTACTAAAAGTCTTGTGGTAAACCAGAAAAATTATCAAAAATTCAATTCATGGATTAACAGAAAAGTTGGATACGTTTTATTCACTGACGATAGAACACTGACTATCGTCGTTGGTTTTATTCATTGCAGTTTCGTGAATGCCATTTACTGAAAGATCATGACATAACTGAGGAGGAGGAGGAGGAATATTTAATATCCGAATAACTTGTTTTTATAAGGGTAAGAGTTAATTAGGCAAATGTTCCCTACTAAATTCAATGCCAAAGAACAAAGCACCAAAAAAAAAATTATTGAATTTTCTAATTTATTAATAGGGAACCCTGTATACCTGAATACTTTTCGACCTCATACTTGATAGATGTCGTACCAATATGGAAATAAATTATCAGTTGAAAAATAGAGATTTTAACAAGACATATATTTGTTATTCCTAAATTCGTTCTAAGTTTATTGTATGCAGCGGTTTAAATGTTTGTTACATATATTTGAATTCTATTAATGTAAATTGTGAACCAAACCTTTGTCCAATGTGAATTTCGATATTAACCATGAATATTGACATGCCTAGTCAGTAAGACAAAAAGTGCATTGACGAAGTGTAAGTGTAAGAGAGATAGCAGCACAGCGCAGAGTCTCGGAAGTGTTGCCAGGCTTTCAGTTTACCGATGGGTTTGTGAACAGTCGAGTCAAAATAGTGAGCTTTCAGGTTCTTCGGAGGCAGTTTTTTAATTCAAGATAACAAACCATATCAGCTGACCCACTAGATAGTACATTATTCTAAGATAACAGGCGACAAATACCTATTCATATTTCTACGTTGCTACGTCGCGTCTCAATGCACTCCTAGTCCGATCAATCCAAACAATTTCTTGCAAAAAGTACGGAAAAGTATTTATAAAATAAAAAGGCAAAGGAAGATTTTTGAAAACTTGAACAACCAAAAAATTCGGTATATAAAAAAATTATCATTCGCAAATGAAAAATAAGTATCTCAAATAAAAGAAAGTAAATGAGAAAGCTGCAGCTATTGAAATCATCTTTTGACTATACAGATGTCTGTCTTTTGGAAAATAAAAAAAAAACGATTGGAGGATCTATTACAGGTTTGTACACGAACCATGTTTAAAAATAGCTTCACGTTTCTGACATACGTTGATACCTTTTCTCTAACATCGTCTTCATTTATGTCTCTCGACCATGATCTCAAGGCCAAGAGCATAACTTTGCCAGACTTTTTTTTTAGGAAGACGGAAATATCAAGAAATATTAACACATTATTATTTCTTTCATTATCATCTTACATGACTTCCATGGCGCATACATGCTCAATTTTCATCCACAGGTGCAATAAAGCTCATTTAATAATATGATTGGTATAATATTACTACTCAAATCAATATTAATTTGGGCAGTTTGAAACATAATACATATTGTAAATTGATAACATTTATTCAATTCTGGTAGAACACAAAATAAACGCATCCGATATTTTGTTTCCTTTCCTGTCAGTGTCAGAAAACGAAGTCATATGCGCTGAGCTGCATTCACATTTGCTTTTTGTTTATTGCTACCATTTTGGATTGCCCGTTGATTTTCTTCCAGATGCGTTATCAATTATTTTTTATATTAAATAAAATATTTTTTTAGGCCGCCGAATTCAAGTGAAGATTATGCTGGATCATTGGAAATTCTTAATAGAGAAAACTAAACAGTTCCTTCAGAAAAATGTCTCAAATATGCAATGGAATGCGCAAAATGCAGCACTCTTGCAGTTCGGTTGCAATAGAAACACTAGAACTATTTTTATAAACAATGCCAATGCACGTTAAATGGAAAACGCTATTAAATTATATTTATATGGTTTAAAAGTTTTTCAGTACCAACATAGAAAATATATAGTTTATTTACTTATTTCATATATAAATAAATATCATTAATACGTATATAAAAGCAATTTGCTACAACGTATGTACTCACTTTTTTTTCATGCCACAGAAATATATGTGCGGACAAAAAGATTGTGTAATTAATTCACAATTTCACAAATAATTTATATATAAATAATTCATATGTTAGGCTGTGTGTTAATTACACAATCTTTTTATCTGCGTGATGGAGAAGTTTCACCAAGTAAGAGCATCTACAATCTACATGAGAAATATATCGCTTAAAACCACATTTTTGCCTGCCGGCCGGCATGTCGACAGTGGTATTGCTGCTCCGATATCTCTGACAGGAAAGGAAGCAAAATGGCTGATAAAATACACACCTGTTTTGTATCTTAATTTTGGTTGTACTTGGAAAAATCAATACCGGTAGCTCGTAGTAACCAGTCAATATACGCAGATACTCTTGTGTACATGGAGTTGTTGAAGTTCACTATACACACAGGTAAAATGGCCAGATGACTTGTGATGCCAACTTGTATATATCTTCCATTTTGCATTAGGAATAGGGGACCTCCGCTATCACCCTGAATTGGAAAATCGTATATTATATGCCTATGTTGATGAATGGGTTGATATTGAACAAGCACTTTTATAATCCTTAGACGCGTAGTGTTGAAGAATATATCCTACGAAGTCTATAATGGCCTAAATCTATCTTATGATACTTTTTCTGCGGTTTTCTCTCTAATTCATATTACTTTCACTTCCGCTACACTATAATAAGGAAGTTTTGCAGACATCTCAATGCTCCACGAAATGCTTCTGGGTTTGAGATGTTATGGAGATTTGAGTCCATCTTATTGTATATTTTTAAACCGATATGGTCCGGTCTTTTCTCATATAGTGCGTGGTTATGGTTGGGTATCAAAAAGTTATTTCGATTTCGAGTGTAGTATCTATGAAACTCTGCATTGGCGTTGTTATAATTTGCCTATCCTTAAACACAGACTCACATTGGCTAAACACCTTATATTCAATATTTCAATGAAATAAGGTGTATCTTCAGGTGACAAGACGTCCAGTTATGGCATCCATAATGATAATTCATGTGCAAAAGCAGATTTTGACAATTATCGTGCAGTATGTATGAAATATAAACAATCAGAGACTTTCAGACTGTCAGACTGTATTGTTGGAAAAATGCTTGCATGTGAGACGATAAATAGCATGCGACCATAGCAACATGGTTTTAAAGCTGGTAAGTCCGTCTCAACAGATTTTCTGTTATATGTTAACTTCATTATCAAATCCATCAACGATGGTGGTCAGATTGATTCCATTTACATTGATTCCTCCGATCCCTTCAATCGGGTAAATATAGACCTTTCATTGCTAAGCTCAAATCAACAATGCAATGTTAATGTGGCTGCAGAGCTATTTAATAGATAGAACATAATATGTGAAGTGTGCAAAAGTTCTATCAAAAAGTATTCGTGTAACTTCGGGGTTCCACAGGGATCTCATATAGGACCACTTCTTCTTGATTAATTAAATTTGTGAACGACACTGCTAAAGTTTTGTCACGACAGAATTTTCCAATGTTTGCAGATGACCTAAAGTGCTTTGGGATAGTTAAAGGTGAAAGAGTTCTTACAAAGTGATTTATCTAATCTATCTCATTGGTTTGATATCAATATAATCCTAGACTCTATCAAATGTAGTTGTGCTACTTTCATAAAAGCTGTTAGGCCTGTAGATACAGATAAAAATTGACAAGCTTGAAAGTGAAAATTACTTTACATGCTTTACCCTCGGAGAGAGTGGATGTGCAGCATATTTCCGGGTAGTTTGTGGGAGCGCTAACGAAGCATTTTCTTGGATTATCTATATGTAGCACAGCTTTTCTCAACCTCACTGGTTCTTGATAATGATCTACAAAAATTTAGAATTTCAGAATATAATTATGATTGCAACACCACATTCCATCAGCTTCAACATATTCTTCTGTAAAGCTGGATGATATAATACTTTTAACGTATATCGATCAAATACTTGAATTATTATAGAACCCTTGTGACGCTTTTGTGACTCACCTTACTACCGGAGTTCAGTATGTTATGTGGTACATGGACGTCGACCTTTAAGAGAATTTCGCCAGTTTTATATCTTTACGTCTAAATTTTTGTTTATGCTTCGATATTGTTTTAACTAAATGTATTACACAAGACATAATCAAACTAACTAGTTCAAAAATATCTATGAAGTTCTGTACACAGATCAGTTTTATGTCTTGGTTAATATTAGCACTTCTCAAAAACTCAACAATTCATGTTTCATCTCAAATAAATGAAAAAATAGAACCACTACCATAGCATAATAATAATTAAATTTAAATATATCATTAGGTTCTCAATACATTCAACAGACGTAAATTGGAATATCTGGGTCATATGATGAGAGGAAAAAAGTATGAGCGTCTACAGTCGATTGCCTAGGGCAAAATCTAGGAAAACGCAGTATAACAGAATAAAAATCTCATGGTTGCGAAATCTGATAGAGAGGTTCGTATGTACTTCTAACCAACTTTTCACAGCGGCCGCCTTCAAAGTAAACATAGCCCTGATAATTGCCAACCTTTGACACGGTGATGGCACTTTAAAAAAAAGGAATCAAAAGTTCTATTTGTAAACTACTGTAGCAAGCCTTACCAACCAATATTAGTTTGCTGTGAAACAAAACAGTTTAATTTGAACCTAGTACGTTTATAGTGGGATCTATCGGAAAATGTTTGCAGTGATAGAAAATGGTAGAGAGTCAGAAAAAAAGGATATGTAAACACGAGCGATACGGGTTTCTGATAATTGGCTCCTTCACGCCCAGATAAATGTACATATGCCACACAAACATTATGAAAGGACAGAATACCAAAATTCACTGGGAAGAACCAACTAGTACATTTGTGCGCGGTAGGCTCGCAAGCCGGCTGTAGCTCCTGCCATACACTTCCAGTCCATGAGAAAATTACACATAAAATGGATAGTCCTGTGGGACAGTAAATGAACGGTAAACGAAAATATTCGACACATGAAGAATAACAAGAGTGTTTGCTAAATTGGCGTTACCTCCGTAAATATGGAGGACTCCGGACCGAAGCCAGTAATGCATTGGCTGGCTATTGTTGGGTTTTCCTGTTATTCTTTTCCTTCATCCTCGTCTCTTTAGGCTGTACCTCTGTTGGAATATTTATGTGTGCTCAACTGGTGCACTTGTTTTGAATGCACTTTCAATGGGACTGATGAAGCCAATTAGCAGAAACAGGTTTCGATCGGTTTACCTAGAAGTTTCTTCTGGTTTTCTATTTCCTTTATTGCAGAAACACGTGTACTGGTAATCCACGATTCCGCATAAATACTTATTCTTTGCAATCTTGTATCGTCTGAATAGAAAAACTTTCATTTTTATGTTTATTCATCTAAGAACCTTGTATAATCATAATAACCTACGCCGATAGGATCCCGTAAACCGTCTTGAGCAAACTACCCCAACATTCCACTCAACAATTCATCTCATCTCATCTGCCTAATCTGTTTGGCCATTGTCTGCCAGTGATGCCAGGTCTCGTATTTGGAACTAATAAGGGGCCGAGGGGTAACCTATTTCATTTTTTCTTCCCACTGATAAGCGAGGAAAAAAATCATTTTCACAACAGCGCCTGTTTAGAAGTATCGGAATTCATTACACTAATATACAAATGAATATTATACTGATCACACCAAAGTATGATCAAATTCACGCGCCATAAAATCGAACACTAGATATCCATTTGCCCCTGAAAATAATTATTAGGTAGACATAATTATGCAATAATATCATAATAGGTCCAGTGGCTTACATACAATTGGAAAATGATATACAATTCGATATAGCCGCTGCTCATAATAATGTGAATATTACAGGCATATCAATGTTAAATGGTTATTATAAATAACTATTCTATAGATATAGCTTCAATTTCATGATACTGCTTTTTGTGCAACTTTGAATTGATTTGGCTAATATTTTGACCAATTTTTCAAGGGTGTAAGCACGCTTTTCATGTGGTGGGCAAACACAACCAAGAACTGAGATCGACAACACATTATTTTCAAGTCTTGAGTACGTTTTCTATTACAATGTTTTTCAGAGCCCAGCGTGAGTATAAATGAATTATACATAAAAAACAAAACATTAACAGGTCTTAATAGCAAACCGCACTAAAAAGTACAAATTAATTATTCATCAATCAGATTTTGATTAACAGGGACATAAACTCATAACATAATGTCATTAAACATTTTTTATAGGTTTAAAATAATATCAGTAAAAAATATAATATAAAACCTTGGTATGTTTTTTTTATAATTTATACTACCTCTACTATTACCAATAGATACCAATTAAATAATTATACCAGCATTCTAAGCATGTATTACATATTGAAATAATTTTTTCGTTGATCATTTCATTCTTTTAAATTTAATTAATTATTAATTATATTAAATTTTATTTTCATCGTTGTTCTTTTAAACTATTTTCTTTTATTTTGTAGTCTTAAAATGAACTTTAAGTAATGGAATGGATCAAATTTTACTTGTGCGAGTGTGTAACCAAAGAGGTATAAAATCTAAGTCCTTGCGAATAACCAGGGGAGTTTCTCAACGGAGCATTCTAGGACCAACCCATATTATCCTTTCAATAAATGATATTGTAGCTGTTTCCTAAAAATATTGTATCTTTTAAATATAATTCTGATAATTATATACAGTTCACCCTTTGGTTAAGTGGAAGAGGGGCTCTAGCCGAACTTCGCCCTTCCCAATGTGTGAGATTATGTATTTTTTTATATGAGGACATTATTATTATTATAAATAAAAGAGAAATATGTGCAGCCCGGGCTTCTATACACCAGACCGCTGTTCCATTTCTCAGCAACTGCTCCCCACACCGTGAGGTAAGCAATCACAGGGACTGCAAATCGTGCGCCTTAAACAGACGGAGAAAACTGAGGCTGACTGCTTTCTGCATCCGTCTGGCCAAAGTCCGCTAAGCTGGCTGAGGAGCTCCTGATACTTAGTCCGTATCTCCTTCTCCTTCAAGACGATGCTTATCTCGGCAAGAGCTAAGAATTCAATAACGAACATCATCTTTTGTTGTTGATGGTCAAGGAGGACCATGTCGGGCTTATTAGATTGCACACATTTGAGCGACGGACTCAGTACCCCGTGGAGCTCAGGTGTCTCATCTATACGGTAAGAGTACCTCAATTGATAAACTCGTAGAGCTGTGTTGTGCCGATAGACGTAAGCAGTGCCAGCGTACACCCTACACGCTGACAAGAGATGTATAAGCGTCTCTGGCGCCTTTAGGCAAGCTCTACAGCTGGTAGCGGGTACCTCTATACTCATCATCCTACTACTATATACCAAGATGTTGAAGACACCATCCTGGCCAGCCATTATGAATCTCTGACTTCAACCTTCCTAGGTAAGTCATGCTCCTTTAGATATCTGTAGATAATTCTATGCATGAGCTTATCCTTGTGAAGCCTAAGAAGAAAATTGGATTCAGCAGTTTGATGTGGGTTTTAGGTTAGGCGGAAGACAGCTCTGTGATGGAATGCTGATTCTCCCGATTGAAGTCTAGTGTGGTCATGAGTTCTTTAACTGTTCTGCTTGCTGCTATAAAAAAGGCTCTTCTACCCGCATTTTCGTGCTTACGTACAAAGAGGATGAGCGGATCGGTGCTCAGTACCACTATGCTATGCAGACGCTCCAATCTCAATAGTGCACGCCCTCTCAGGTCTCTTGGAAGGGTGTATACACGGGACTGATGACTTAGGATGCAAATTTCGCTCCATGTTCAACAATTTCCGGGTCTTAGTGTCAAATTGATGCAGCTCATCCACAGTCCAGTAGATGGCACTAAAGTTGTATAAGAACTCGCCTCCTGGATATGGCGCTGCGCCTCCCTGAGGTAGGTATATGTCTCTCCGGCATGTAGATGACGCTAATGATCCCATCCACGAGCTGCTCCACTATCACCAAAGCGTCCATGCTTTAGCTGAACCATTGCACATTTCTCTATCCCAAACTGCATGCCAATAGTATGACTGTTTCACAATTTATGCTTCAATATATATATATATATATATATATATATATATATATATATATATATATATATATATATATATATATATATATATATATATATATATATATAATCTTTACGTTCAATAAATGATATTATTAAATTTAAGATGGCAGACCTTCAGGTGCAGAGAATACTCACCATTTATAATTCCAAATCCAGCCAAATAAGCAGTTTTCCCTATTAAGGATTCCTTGTTGTTGACATGCAGTTTTATGAGCTTAACGTTTCTGCCTAAAAAATGTTCCTTCTGTAAATGTTATTTAATCGCAAATGTGGTCAACACTGTTGTTAATCAGAATTTGGTTGAATAATTTGTCATCCATGATGAACAAGTGAATATTCAAGATGCACGCCAATTACGAGGCTGCCCTAACTCCTTGTGTACTGGACCTGCTTCTTTATTTCTACTCAGGATCTTGAAACTCTATACTGAACTGAACTGCTTCAAATCCTATTTGATGGATAATCTGCCGATTTATTTTCTTCAACATTTTAATTTAGCTTAACGGTATTCTCGTGTAGGGTAACGTACTTTGAAAGATGTAGAGAAATGATCTTCAACTGAATATTCAACTGAATGCAGATTCTAGGCAAGTTCTCGTTTGCTGTTATCATTCAGTGATGGATTACTAAGTCAGTTTGGAGCTACAAAATTTTTTAGAGCGTTAAAAACGTTCAAAACCTATTTACTCAAGCCAACTTCACATGAATTATATATTTCAGCCTAAGTGCAGACGCTTACTTAATTCGATGCAAATTAAAAATACATAGATATATTTCCGACGAATTTCAGATTATTTATTCATATATCCCGATTATAATCTTGTAATCATGATTTTGCGGTTAAAATGAAAATGATAATATTGAAGTAATATTTGTGATTCTATTTTCTAATGCTTCGTGATTACCTACTTATTCTTGGGCTTAATAAAATGTATTGTTTAAACCTGCTGATCAATTGTCGTGAGCTTCATTTTAAAATTTTGGGCGTCATTTTAAGCCTCGATGATTTTCTTTGACGGAAGTATGCGAATTGATCAATTGACTACAAAAGTACATGAACTTTGCTGAATCAATTTGCTTAACTTCATTTTTGAGCATCTTCAGAAAAAAGTTTCTATTTTCTACTGTTAGGTGTATGTATTGATGTATGTACACGATTATATTCAGGACTTCTGGACGTATTGCTATGACTTGTTTCACATTAGAAACGTCTTCTATCTTATCTGTGGCTGCAACGTTTAAATAATAGATTTTTAGTTTTGTGCCTTCACCATAATTAAAATTTCGATTTAATTAATCTGCAACTTTTAAAACGGTAGTATTCATTCCAATCTTGAAATGTTACAATAATATATACCTACACGAATGGTCGAAATAATTGATGAAAAAATTGATCTGAGGTGAACGGAGCCGCTTAGAACACAACCTCGAACCAGCGAATGTAAGGTACAATCGAAAATTGAAACCGATGAAAGGTAAGCTTCTACAAAAAAGGTAAAAATAGTTCTAATCTTATTTGTAATACGTAGAAGCAATACATAAACAAAACCCAAATAATGCAGATAATATAATTGTGTACACAATTATTTTATCTGTAATGATGAGAGAGTTTCACCAAGCAGGAGCATCTACAATCTACATGAAAACCAAAATAAATCTAATCGGAACTGTATCAACATCCAAACACCAAATAGACCTCAATGTTGCGACTTAACTCATTTTTAATTATCGAATTTGAATAAAACTGTTCTTTTTTGTAGAAGTTCTGTTAACCGCTTCTAATTCTGTATAATTAATTTTTATGATTCATTGAACATTGGATTGTGTAGTATCTATGTACACTAACCGATTCCTGAATTTACCTAGCTTTATGTTAGTTGATAGTTTCACAACCCCAATGTCGTACCCAGAATCAGATTCGAAGTACCTTCGGTTTATAATAAATGTTTCCACTTTGACTCGTTGTCCTCCTCTTCCATTTGTATATATACTTCCTATTGTTGCATACATCATGTAACTAAAATGATAATATGGATTGCAATTATTCCTTGGGTACTAATGTCAACATTTTTTTATTTCAGCGAAACTATATTTTTCTTCTCATTGCTTGAATATTACCACTTATATTAATCCATTAATCCAGGGTTATCGTAAATGTAGTCCAACCTTTATTTCAAATCAACCTGTGGAATCAGTTCATGAACCTATTTGTTAAAATTTTTTTTTTGAGTGTAAGCTCTCCGCTATACAAAAGACCTGCTATACACATGCATGTTCCGCCATCAGCCTCGAATCGTCAGTATAGTCTATGGTGTTAGAACCTAGACTTCCTCAGATGCCAAGGGACAGCGCCACTGTAAGCGACGCTTGGAGATGAGTGTTGTTTTTCATTACCATTCATCACATTACAGGTATATAGTTTAAGTATATTGTTGTATATTTCAAAGCCTAAATAACTTCTCACTAATTTGACCACAACGTGAACTATAGTAGTCGCTTTATGACTTATTTTTGAAAAATTAAGTAGTGAAATAAATTTCCGTTCAGAAAAAACCTAATTAAAGTTACAGTCATAAAGCGTCAAGTAGATTGTCGCTATACTTTCCACGCAAATGCCATCAGTTTATAAATAAGGATTTTTTAATCGATTTCGGAACTGCTGGTAGTTAGAATCGAAATAAAAAATACGAAAAGCTTACTGACATTACTCAACGTGAGATATAGAGTCCACCTGCTTGACGCTGTCTTTCATGAGGCGTATGCGCACTTGTCGTTATTCATGTTTCTCATTGAGTGATCTATAACAAAAGTTGGTGAAACAGAAACTACCAATTTAGACTCATTGAAAAAAGCTCACAATGCCTTGAAATACCATACAGTATCAAAGAATCAAGTCGTATAAATGTGATTCAAACATTCGAAATGTCTGATGGATTGTAGAAGTCCACAGCTAAAAAAGTATTACATATCTATTTTGAAAAATATAGGTGAATAGTTAATTCAATGTGTATGTACGGAAGATTGTCGGGGTCAAAAATGCATAGATAAAATAAAACGTCTTTCACCAACTGTTTGAAATTTGTTGACAACGTAGATGGTTCAAACGTTGTGTTTCTGACTTTTATTGTTTATATGATTTTGAGTGTGACTTTTAATTAATTCACTCTCTCGCATCTTTTTTTTATGGGAGGTTTTATTTCTACGCCAGTATTGCTATGAACGTTGATAATGTTATCTACAAAGTACCATGCAAATTCGGCAAATAAGAACTGAAAAGACCACAGAGACAGGAAAATCCGCAATAGCCGATCACGCATGGAAGTGTACCATAAAATATAGTAGGACAAGGAATCGCAGTCGTATCGATGAAAATTCAAGGAGGCAGCTTCTTTTGCCAATCGCAACCATGTTTATAGCACATCTGGCGCAGAAATGAAACCAATATGGCATATGAAAAAACCACAGCTGGACCGAACAAACGTGAGCAACCGCCGAACATTCACGTCAGCAGAAAATTACGTCACTTGTTACTCAAACGACACGCCAGCCTGCAGTCGTAAGACTAAAAATTACATAGACAATAGTATATGAACTCCAAAAAATTTGTGAGGTTCTACATTGGCAAAAATTGCATTCATTACGCTCTTCTGCACCTGAGTATGTAAAGACTATCAAGTGTTTTGTATGCGACAAAAAAATAATTACTAACAAAACGACTTACGGTACAAATGGTTTACCACCTTGTTCAAGACAATGAGCTGCAGTTAGAACCCATTTAGGGTGGATAAGACTACCGCCACAGAATGGGTAGAAAGAACCATTTATTCGCATCGAAAGAGACACCTGAAAGGGAACCTCACCCAGTGATGGCTCCATTGGCTCGTAGCGACCCTACAAATGTCAGTAAAAGTATAAAAAACTATTTACTCAAATATATGTATGTTGGATAGTGGTAAATGGGAGGCTCTTTACTATTTGGAAATCAAATAGTAGCTTAAATTACATTATATTCAAATGCTATTCTCTAATTTCAAGTTACTATTATATATCAATAGAGACAGAAAAACTATTATTGGGTTAAGCTTACAGCCAATTTTATAAGCTAATCAATGAAATAGGTCACGGTCAACTGATGTATTTATTTTTATTATATCATTATATACTCTTTCTTCATGTTTAGGGTTTGACCTGTGAAACAGGCAAACCCCCAAATATCACCAGAATAATAATATTTGAACGTAATTATAATACAATGTATATTAAGTTTCCACTGATTATGGTACAATATAGCGATCATACAAACATGCTTAAATACAACTTTAGACTATCAGTGTTTAGAAAAATGTAGATTAACTTGGCATGTCAAAAAATGTATCTATACGAGAAGCACTTGCAGATTGCTTAATTGACCAAGGTGTTGAAAAGTATAGTTATAAGCCTTCCAAATGAGAGTGCGAAAAAACCGACATTTGTATGGAATCATGCCAAACAGATTCTCTATAAATTATTTTCACAGCAATCTCAACTGTCCCTATACGAGGGTCACGCTGAAAGTCTTTAGATATTCCTAATCCTAAGTTTAAACAAGTTTGAGCACGCAGCTATTTTGTCTGAAGTTGTAAATGCTTACACGCAAAGGCAGCGTTTGAATCGTTCAGTAGTTGCCTTACCACGGTCTCGAATGCATCTAAGTGTTGGCCGAATTTTTACGTGAAAATGGAACTGTGTATGAAAAAGGACTAAAACAAGCGAAATGTCACAAAAGTTTAGTGAGTTGCTTTGGAGACTCTGCCCCTTCTAGTGCTACAGTTTTTAATTGTTTTGCTGAGTTTAAAAGAGGCCGGGTCTCACTCGATGATAAACCTCGCACAGATCGACCGCCCACTGCTGTTACCCCGGAAGCTGTAGAAGCTGTGCAAAATATGGTAAAAAAAATCAACATATAACCTACACCGAGATTGAGTTTCTCTGGGGATTGGATCGGCAGCGGTCCGAACAATCATTCATGATCACCTTCGCCTAGGAAAGCGGTGTTCCAGATGGGTACCACATTTGTTGACCAGTGAGCAAAAAGCAACAGGAGTTGATTGGGCAAAGTTTATCCTTGAAAAATTTGATAATGGGCATAGTAAAACACAGGGAGACGAAACATGTTTATATTATTATGATCCCGAAACTAAACAGCAGTCATTAGTTTGGTGCTTTGAAAGTGAGCAGCCTCCAATGACAATTCTTCGTTCCAAGAGTGTTGGACTGAAAATGGTCGCATCTTTTTTTCTAAAAGTGGATACATCACAACGGTAGCTTTGGAAAATCAAAGGACAGTTACTTCTGAATGGTATATAACCAAATGTTTTCCTGTAGTTTTACAACAACTATGCAAGAGCCGTCCAAAGACTGGTCTACGGGGTATTCAATGGCACCATGACAACGCACCCCCCACAGCGCCGCTAGAACACTCGATTTTTTTGCTGAACAGGGTGTAAAACTGTTGCCTAACCCACCTTATTCTCCGGACCTAGCTCCGTGCGACTTATTCCCTTAGAATAAAGAAAAGTTACGAGGTCGCCATTTTTCCACCGATGAAGAGGCAATCGCTGCATTTGAGGAGGAAATTAGCAACCTTTCAAAAGAACGTTGATCACAAGAATTTGACAAGTGGTTTTACCGAATGCTTCAATGTATTGAGGTAGAGGGAGAATACTCTATCTTGAAAAAACCGAATAAAGTTTTTCAACGTAACCGTGTAGTTTTTCTGTATCTAAAAACTTTTAGAGTGACCCTCGTAAGGAAATATATAAGAGGCGAAACACATCTACGTCTTTCTATTAGAAAAAGTTTCAACTATTCAAAAACTCTATTTTGTTTGCTATGATAGCTATTATTTATTTGTACTTATACTCCACTAGTGTCATTTATTTTGTTTGCATTTAGCGGTGCATTTACATATGTCACAGGTATTGTTCATTAATAATGTTGACATTATCCCCTCCTATTTTAGGATAGGCGAAAAAGACATCTTTCATCAAGGCTTCATATTTACAGCAAGCTGTCTTAACGATTTTTGGATAAATACTGAACCTGAAATTATCAAAAAATACATCATCTAGGGAACACTGATTTATATCTCAACAAATGGACAGAATGAACGTCAAAATGCTGGAATTTCCAAATATTACAGCTTGTGAAAGAAGTTCGCGAAATGGAAATCTCTTCTATGAAATGTACAAATTGTGGATTATGGATGTGTTGTGAACGATAAATAAAATGCTTCGTTTGATCTATTTGCACTTCGTTACGAAGCTTGCCTTCACATAAGAAACAACACCAGATTCCTACTTACATTGACAATAGGTGCACCATCACCGTAATCGGATTGCACTGCGAGCACTAAGAGCAAAATCATGTTCACTGCATATCTACTACAAAGGTTAGTTTTCCACTGGATGTTAGATTATGCATAGCATAGTGTGAGTTTTCCTGTATGGATTGATGAAGGCTACTGATATTTTTTAGATTCATATTTTGCCGATGTCATAGACGTAGATTGATGTGTATGTTCTGTACGAGAGCCGACAGCGATGTTTATGTGGATTGTCTTACTAAGTGAACAGTTTTCATTATTGAATCTAGTGTGAGCTTAAGTTCAGATATAATAAATATTATGTATAAACAATAATAATCACCAGCGAATCTTTCGGATACACTGACGAATTGTTCACTTCTGAGGGTCAAGTATAAAAAATAAAATGCAAATACACTGGTAAAACTAACGTAGTACTAAAACCTTGAAGTAATTACATCCTAGCAAGCCCTAGTTCAAATCAGTAGTTACGATATAACAGTCAATAATTAAAAAAAGTATTTAAAAGCGCCCTGAATCATAATTTTTGTGAAACGTAACTGTGAGCTTTTCTCTTTTAACACTTCTCAGTTTGATCGAAAAATTCATTATTAACTTTGCCTGAAAAGAAAATTGAAGCTCGAGAGTTTCAAAAAGTATTCAGAATGTTTCTTGCTTCCAATTTTACCTCGCGCAATTGACCGAATTAAAAAGCAGCATTATCTATTAAGTACCCCCTTTTACAAATATTATCAAAATCTCTGCTGCAGTTACAGGGCACGAGATTACAGATAGTCGGACAGAGAGATCGACAGAAAAGCATGACATGAATTTTCCTGAGTGAATATCCCAAAAATCTTATCAAGATCTTACCGACGAGATATAAAATATTATTTAAAAAAATCAAATCCATATTAAAAAAAACTTAAGAATCAAATAAAAACTAAATATCCGATACAAAATGGATTGCATAAGACATGTTATCCAACAATCAATTCAATTAATTTTATTACATTTTCCATGAAAAGACGTCAGTTATTATATACATAACGATAAAATTTATTATATATCAATTGAGACATGAAAATATTAATTTCTAAAATCATGAATAATAAATAGCCCTACAAATTTAGTTTCAATAAATAGCTCGCACGAGTCATTTTTTTTATTGTACTTTTGTTACATGATTCTACACTGGTGGCTTCAGACCGTTTGAGAGATGACATCATAGACAGCTTTCAGTCATAACCCCTAAATATCAAAAATGAGCAATCTAAAGCATGCATTATTTTAGTGTTATTTTAAGCTAATTTGAGATTACCATTTCAAAAAAATCTCGATAAAGCCATATATTAAACAGATAAAAAATTACGTTTAAAAATGTGACATTTTGTAAAGTATAATCCAAATTTAACGTTCACACTTTATATAAACAAGGATTTGATCAAAGAATGCCGCACTGCTCAACTAACTTCTGTCCAACGACTACGTATTGCAAATCACTCGTTTTCTATATATGGTTCCTATTGAAAATTTGGAAACAATCGACCAGGAGACATTTTGAGTTGCCAAGTCTTCTGATCATAACTAAGTTTCACGGATGTCGCAATAGGCTATCGAATTCATCATTTTGCATAGTCGATTAAATTTTTGTGCACCATATATACATAGATCTATTGGTTAACTAACAGTTTTATGTCCGACCTTATGAAGTAAATTGTGTCACGATAATGAAAAACAATTATAAAGTAGTTATGGATGACCCATGAACGCTACTTCCGTTTATAATGTAAATATACTAGACCCCAAGAGAACGACTAAACATCACCATATGGGTTATTTTAATAATAAACATTTGGATCTACTTCACCTTATTTATTTAATAATAATAATAATAATAATGTCTTTATTGGGGCGAAATTTAGCCAAAGGCTACTCTCACATTTACTATGAATCGATATTCCATCCTAAAAAGTAAGAGGGCTTTGTTATTAAAAACTGTTTAGGATTCAAAAATCAAGATTACATGAATTCATTAGTTATATACAAAGAATGCAACAGGGTGATTATTAGAAATTATAAAATTTCTTTTTGCGATACAAACCAGTCTCAAGCCAAACAATGACACTATAGCACGGCTTATTCATCATTGAAAATACACGGGCACTTCTTTGGAAATCAAAGGAGAATCTCAATTGTGATGAAGAGAATATGGAATAAGAGTAATGTTTTGAGCGAAGGCAAAAAACTCCTTGACCAATGGGAAAAGATGTTTGGAAATACATGATTATGGAAAATACAAGTTCTAACCGTTTTTATTCTCTATCGTTAAAAGAGCAGGTGATGAATGAAGGGAAACAGATATACCTGGTGAAGAAGTAGCAAAATGCTGTCCATGTCTAGACAACAACTGCACTTTGTCATGGGCAATTCAACTGGACAGGATCGTCAGTCAGCTAAAGAAACACCTTTCAAGATAGATTGAGTGAAACTGCTGTGTGATTATCAAGCAGTCCTATCAATAAGAGAAGCCATTCTAGGGAATGCTGGCGGTCCATGGTCAGTGTAAAGGATACTCCGTTGGGTTGTTTCACCACCTTCTTCCAAAGTTTAGGGTGGCTGAACACCCAGTTTTCAGCAGATCTTGCGGATGACGTACAAGGGACCTAAGTGCTATAATCATGTCAGATTATACTTCCTCCAATACAGAATGCAGAAGGAGAATATTTTTTGAATGTTTTATAATTAAATCCCAGGAAGACGAGGACTTTCAGAAACGGTAACTTAGAACTACTAGTCAAAATTTGGGAACGGGATCTTTAACCCGGATCGTCCTCATTAATGGGGTGATAGAAACCTAGACATGTTTTGTGAACGACAGTATCAAGATTCCTGAAGTTTTAACGTTCTTGCTGCAATAAAAAATACGGTGTGTTATTTGTATGATGAACATTTGAATGGTTAAGTCCGTTGGTGATATGAAGGTGAATCTCGTTTAACGATTCATTTTTATTTTAATCGAAACATATTTCGAAGGCCGACGAACCGACCTGAGTCTCTGATAATGCCAGAATGTGTGGCTTTTTCGTCTGCGCATATTAATCAGCACAGTTTATATTTTAGGCAATACTTTGAAGATTCGTCAAGTCGACCCTAAATATGTTCCCTAGGCCTTGCCCTTGTACTTGCGACATTGCCGCAGAGGGCGGCTTCTGCTGTTAGCCTGCTGTCTCATATTGAGCATTATTTCACTTTAGGAAAACCTGCAACATCGATTACTCGATTATTGTAATTAAAACACAATGTGAGACAAAAAGAGACCTTCTTCAACAAGTTCCTTCCATTCGTACACTTCAGATTTTTTTACTCAACACATCCGTGGCTATTTTTTCTCCCCTTCCGTCCTCTCTTTCCATTTATCCCCCCTCCAGACAAAACTCGTCCTGATCTAATAACCTTTTTGACTTGACCAGTTTGGATATTGAAAAATTATATTTTTGTGGAGAGATGCATAGGTATGTAAAAAATTTATATATGTATCTAAAGTAATCAAAGTGACACACTTCTTTTCGGTATTGTATTGGTTCTAGATGAACAAAGGCTCTTGCAACTATTGACTTACTACATTGCTTTTTAGCTTGGCGAGTTATAATTGTTGTTGACGCATTTTGGCCTACCATTGTAAAGTAAGTTGCACCTTATAAAGCTCGGTAAATCAGATAGATGGTGCGCATACTTTGAGTATGTCCGCTTTCAGAGTTGCATATTTAATTTAGTTACTCATAATAGGTCTTTAGAAGCTTAAATATAATTCTTCTCAGACTCACCACCATCAATCTACAATGAACATATATTATATAGCCAATGCTATTCTATTTCATCCTAATCATTCTAATGGACATTGCTCGATTAACAATTACTGATACATCATAGATTTTTTCTACGATTCACTCAGGTTTAGCAATTATGCACGCGACATAGTTGGAAGCCTGAACAAATACCAATGACATGTAAATTACGTATTTTTACAATTTTTATTAGTCAATTTTTCATGGTGTAAATACATGATACCTGAAAATAGTAAAAAACAGTATAAATAAAAGTAAAATACATCACAACTACAGTAATACTGAACAATAATGATAATACAAAATAGAGTTTATGTTAGATTTTGATTATATACAGAGAGCACATCACTAAAGAACTTAAAGAGAGTTAGTGAGAACATTAAGTACTTGCAAGTTAGTCTTTTAAGATCGTTATAAAAGAAATAAATATTGCCGTTTCGACAAAAGATCTGAATACTGGTGTAAATACAAAATGTTACAATTCTCCACTGAGAGAACATCGAATATATTTTGACATTCTCAACGAATGTATAATTGTATTGATGTAGATAATGTAAATGTTAACTAAAAACTAAGATTCGAGAGATAAAACTATAAACTGTTATGTCAACATGCTAATATCTGGAATAGATATGCAATATGTTACCGGTAACCCGAAGCATTCTTTTAAGGACGAGATAAGATAGTTAAGTTGAATAATTTCCACTAAAGTCCAAATCCAAGCAATTCACGGTTGAATGAAAATACCATTTTTTTTAATCATAACAACACTTATAATGACATTAACAAGTTAATAAACCTATGATAAATCATGTTTTGTTCTCCAATAAACAAAGCGAGTTGCTTTCAATGCATCACACAAAATGTAGCATTGACATGCTGCAAATGATTAATAATAGATCTGATTTTTTTAGGTTGGTCCAAACTGCAACATATTGAGTCACATGTTGAAGCACCTCGTGTTTAGTTATTACATGTGGCATTTGCGTTAAGAGATTATATTAGACAAATATGTTTGCCTATTTTTTTAACGACATCCCCAATAATTCATCATTACATCCTTATTATTTTCTTCCATAAGGAGAGTTTGAGTAGTTTTTTGTAAGACAAATATTTTTTAGTTAAGCAAATTAATTCTAGAATCCAACTTAACTGATACTGACGGGCTGTGTAAGATTCTACAGTGACCACTTAACATTGACAGCAGGTACAAATACAATAAAAATTCAGCGAACGCATACCTAGTCAAAAATTACAAGCCAAACAGATCATATCCAATTTTGCAATTATTTAGGAACAACATAATTATCATATTTAGAAAACTATCGGTATAAGAGGGGGGCATATTTATTGAATTTTAGCTCGTCTATCACGTTCTGCGAGAAATACCTTGAGTTACTAGTAATCACTATGTAGATTTGTATATAAAACTTAATCTATAAGCACATATAATAATAAATATATAAATTACAAAGATCAATCGCCAATGCAAGCAATCTGCTATGTTGTTTATGTTGTTCACGTTAGTTAATGAAACGAATTAAGCACACAGGAAGTATTGAATGATATCAGTCACTATTTGGGTAAATGAGAACATTCTACCATGGCCCTCAGCCACCAATTTCAACATTCAAGTCAGAGCAAAACTCAACACTAAACTACAGCTCAAAACAAAGACTGTGCATTATATGTAGATAGCAATTTCTTCCATGGGTATATATTTTCGTATTCAAATAGTTATTTATACGAAGATTAATCCATGCTCGTTTTAGCAGCAAAAGACGTTAGAGATGAAATTTCATTGGCAGTACCCTCTGTAGGCAGCCTACTAAACTCAACCTCCTCTCCATCGTTGCACATGGAATCGTCAGGCCATTGTTTATGACTGGGAGCATACAACATAAGCATGGCACAAATATAAACATTCCACATTCCGTAGACGCCTGTATGCAGGGCAGAGGAAAGTTCAATATCCATATTTTCATCCCACTTGTTTTGACCCTCAGATACTTGAGATAGAATAAAAGAGATTACTGTGACAGCTGCGCAAATAACTGTTGCTAACATGAGGAAATTAAAACGATATATGATGCCTTCATAATGTAGTCGCCTTGCTTGGGACATGCTTGGCAGTACAGCTCTCTTTAGACTGATGTTTCTAAATACCTTCCAGATCATGTAACATAAGAATATGAAGTATATACTGGCAGATATTCCTGCCAGAATAATGAACGAAAGTGCCAAGTTTGTGCCAATAGGTGTAACCCAGATAGAATAAAATGGATTGACTAATTGAACACCTCGCTCACAGAGATCAAAGATCAGCAAACAGAAGCATCCAACCACAATTGTGCTCAGATGTTTCCAGTACATTTTCACTGAATTCCTCTCACCATGGTCTTGTATGAGCATATGTTCTCCTGCAAATACCAACCAAAAGGACAGCAACATAGCATAAAAGACACCTTGTCGGATATCACTTAAAACAAGCATGTAAGGCATTTCGAAAGTTAATGTAAGATATTCCAAAGGCAGATTGAGAAAAGCAAGGGTGCCTCCAAGTGACATGAGCATATATTCTAGTAAAGCAGGAGTTCTGTTTAAGATGTGCACTCGATTCCAAAACCAAATCATGATGCCAATTATAATGGGAAAGAAAAATGTTTTCAGTGCGACCCATATTTTAGTGAAACCTCCATTCATATGTATTGTATGTAAATAAATATCTTCTACTCTAGACAAACCTACATTTTTATTTGCGGTACGATTAAAAGGCAACCTTAGATTTAAAAGATAATAATCATGGTGCAATGATCCAAGTTCAAACAGAGGCACCACACCACAGTTGTAAGGGTACCCATTATTTTCCGTGGCATGATTTTCATCAAAGGTACACTCCATGTACCTCTTAACTTCTGAATCTGCATAATATTGCCATGGATTTTTGCCACCCTCTTTATTTTTATCACTGTAGGCTAGGTGACAATCTAGAGTGAGTTCGATAACTGGATCTAAGACTTTCTGGTCCTCTTGATACACCATGTCAATTTGTAAGACTCCCACCAGATTTTGCTGCCATCGGGAGTAGTCTAGACCATAGAGAGGCATTTCAACAACAAATACCTGCAAATGATAGAACATTATTGAGAATAAATCAAATTCAAATTATTTTCTAGAATGCAAGAGATAAGTGATAGAACTTCTAAAATAATGGAAATAAAAGCTTTGGGACAAAGAAGTATGATTATTATAAAACACCAAAGTCGAAAGTTTTTGGATACTATGAGTGTAAAAGTACAAAGTATCGGGCACGCTAAACTTACAAACTGAAAGCTTTATATATAGATAAAAGGATTTAACACACAGTTTTTCAAATAAAACATTTTTTTCCAGTGACGCGTTTCGATTTACATTTAAATCATCTTTGCACTGTTAAATTTGACTTTTAACAAAGGCTACCCAGATTACTTGCCAACTACTAAGTTATTCTATCATGACTACAAAACTAGAGCTCTTAAATGTAGCATACTATTTATCTTGTCTAGCTATTATCATCTGTTCTATTGAATTATTTATTTTTTCTTTCTTTTGTCTGTCTTAGGGGTAATCTTGTTATACTCAGTATATATGTTGTAGGCCAAGTGATTAATTGGACCTTATTCAGGAAAAGGCAATGTGTTAATAATTATGGAATGAGTACATCTTCGATACAGACACATTATTACTACCCTGTCAGTTTTTTGTACAAGACTTAAGAATTGGCTAGTACTTGGTTAGTATTTCCAATAAATCTTACCAAGCTGTTTGCATCTAGTCCTGCAGTTCTCTGTCTATCCGACAACAGTACTTGCGTTGGACAATTTCTGGTGAACCACCTGTTAATGTCTTTGTTTTTTGGGGCATTGTCTACGCAAACCGTGGCCAAATTTGCCTGAGATGTTGCTGGACTTGGTGCAATCAAACCAACCAAAAAACATGCTATCTGGCATGCTAATAGAACAGTCACCAACACACTCAATTTCTTGCCACTAAGGTTTTCTAAAATCGTTCCTGGCATGCTGAAATATCGCGATTCTTCTTAGTAGTAGCTTTAGTTCACCGGCAGATCAAATACAGCAACGCCATTTGCAAACAAAAACAATAAGGAAAACAGGTAACAGGATTCGGTTACTTTAATCTGCAATTGCCCTCACATCTTCTTGTATGGTTAGTTGCCTAAGTTGGCTGTTTGAAATTCACCAATTTATCAGTTTACCGTATCATGAGTTTACCTGTGGTCGTTATCCAACACTCAGACACAAGATTGCCGAATATTATTGATAGATGGCGGAATATCTTAGCTTTGAATGAAGCTTTCGCGACTCCTACCAGTGGGGTAAAGTGGATTTTCCCAGGTAGCCTAATATACCGGAAATTTGAAGATGCTCATTATTAATTCCTATAAATTGAAAAATAAAGAAGTAAGTTTTATAACATAATACTTCTATTAGATTCCTGTTTCATATACCTAAATAGTAAATTTGTAATACAAAAATGTATTACATATTAGCCAAATTCTTCAGTCATCCAAATCAAAATACTTATAGCAGTAACGCATTTGCCAACTATTATAAATTTGTCAATTTAATGGTTAGAATTCATGGCTTGTTGATACTGAAAGGTTCTTTTATATATTTGTAAGCTTTTCATATCTCTTCCGTATTTACAAGCTGTTTTTACTTCCCAAGGCAAATGTCGAGGAAGTGTTTGTAATCGCGAAAAATGTCTAATTCGAGAAACTGTGTTTTTTTGTTGCTTCATGAAATAAACAAAACCATATACACAGTTACACACATTCGAAGTCAACCTTGAAAATGAGAATTTAGAAACAACGATAAGAAAACCATTACATACAAGGACGACCTTTAAAATGAGGTTCCAAAGCCGGCATATTTCCCTTATTGTGACGTACCATAATATAGTGCTTAATACGAAAATATTTTTTACGGCTACACAAACATTTAATAATAATGATGAAAATGTCAATTTCGTTATAATTTTGGAATATTGCTATCGATTTTACAAAGCTATAATTTTGAAATATACTGCATGGGACAGAGTTCACAGCGAATGAGTCTTTTTAGAAGAGCGACTTGAACAGCTCCATATTTTCACTAGTCAGAAACATATAAATTGAATTATTGTGTATGATTTTTAATTTACTCAAAATTATTATGGTTGGTTGTTACACACATATTATTAATCCAAACAAATAACAAGTAGAAAATACTTTGCAGCCATTAAAAAGATTACAGTTGATAAGCATTAATAACTAACATAGGAATCTACGGCTATAAATGCGAAATTTTAGATAATTAATTTTTCAGAATTATTTATCGGCATAAAATAAAAATATTAACAAATTTCATTAAGACTAAATAATACACTTTTCCTGGATTATTGAAAAGAAGATTATGTGAATAATCTAGTAAGATATTGTACCACGTTCCATCTCAAGAGTTTCTCCATCCTTCTCTCAATGTTTTGTTTAAAATCTAAAATAATAAATAATTTTGATAACTTCATACTATCCAAAATTGAAAAATATCTTATGTATATTGTATATCCTAACGACTTCTTACCTAAAAACCGATCTTCTTATTGTCTGAGGTCTCTTCTGCATTTGATCCGGCATACAATCCACTCTATGAAATACTCCAACATTGTTGTTACTTAATACCTTCCAAAGATGACCTTAAACTGAGCACTGCGAGCAATGTGGCTCTTCCAGTGAATATTGTATTGATGAATCGTATGATTTTTCTGATGTTTCATATCAAATATTCCACGAAAAACCATGTCACTAATTTCCATCGGTCTGTGTGGCTGTCTGTCTGTACTTTTCGGGCTTTGATTGAACTTTAAAACTAGTTTACCATTGTGTGACAAGAACGATATAACTTTGCAGTTTCTAAAAAGGGGTCAAGTGGTGGCAACTACTACTGAATCAGCAGGAGAATATTCTATGATTTCAGCAAAATAGTCTTCAAAAACATCTTTGTGGTATGGCACGACTGAAAGGTTAGCAAACCTTCTTTGAAAAATTCATTTTCATTTGCAATATAGACGATTATTAGTCACTTCCCTTTACCTAAATGCAACTTAATGCCCGGTGGCAGGCCTTCCATGAAAGCTTGGCGAGCACTACTTATATTTTCGTCTTCCCACATTTTTGGTACTATATAACCTCCATTAATGCACGTCTCATTAAGATAAATTATTTTCTTCTGCTCTGTTCTGTACTGCTTGATACTTCTTGAGTACTTTCGTCGCTAGCGAACAATTCCTTTGTTTCCAGTAAAAATGCTTTACGGTTATGCTTTTTCCATGTTATATGTGTAAATGCTCCACAAAATTTTTGTAGTTATCAACGGAATACTGTCATCCTGGCCCAGCTCCATTAAAATCTTATCTAGGGTGAATATTTCTTTTTTAAAATAAAAAGAATGAACTTGCCTTAAAATTACACTTTTGGTGTCGTCATCAAGGACTTTTACTGGTTTGCCTCCAGTCATTCGGGAACATCGGTCGACAGATTCTCATACATTTATATTCGAGTAATCGTATTTTATGCAATCATGTATTATTGGAACATCTTCCTTGATGTGAATGTCGCCATTTTATTACTAATCTAATAATACTGTGAACCCCGTATACGGACTAACAGCAAATACTGTTGTGTTAAATTAAACAAATTTAATACACTTTTAAAGTTCATACACACACGATAAAATCGCAAGGCCATAGTCAGACTCGTTACCCGTTAAATGCAAAACGAAGATGTATAATCTACTACCTAAATAATCCCTACACAATATTTCAAATTTGACACCTCAGGCCAGAAAACATACTTTTCCTAATCTTCTTACGCAATTACTTTTATATTACAAACAAAACTATTTGCAGACCTACGTCTATGGCCGACACCGAAATTGAGCCGAACTGGACGGAAATTTCCATTTTAGTCCTCTACAGCTTTCTCAATTAGATTATAGCTATTTATTATTCGAATACAATCTCGCACAAAAAGTGCAAAGACGTTGGTAAGGTGTCTGCTTTTTTATTCACATCCACTCAGAAGGAGACCTTACGAACATCTTACTTCAATGTAGCAGAACATTAATTTTCGACCGAGAAATGTTTAATTGTAAATCCCGTGAGCCATGAGTCAATCTACTTGATTCCATTTTCGTCCAAAACTAGGCTACATCGATTTCGGCTTCGCTGTTGATGGAGAGGAGGAGAGCGGTGTGAAAACTTGTATCTACTGTCAACAAACAGCAATATTTTCAGCCAGCTGAGATTTAATGTGGCCGTTACCGTTTATGGCATTGGGCAGTCATCAGTCATCTGTGTCCCTGGTGTCGTGTGCACACATTTGGATGCTCAGATATGTTTTGCTTGATCGATGAAACTATTATTTGTTTTATTTTGTCAAAAAACTGCTCTCCAACGTGATCATTCCTCTACATGTGATTAATCACACATAAAATGTTTTGTTATCTGCGTAAATGCATGGAACTGTTGTGATTTTCCATGGATTACCCTTACAAATTAATATTAGTGGTTTCGGTCTGTGATAGCAAGCTATGTACTATTATTCTGGATGTAATGAAAATTTGGAACTGTTCAGTTAGTGTGATGTGTACGGAAACGGTTTAGATCCTTGAACAACTGAGCCAAATGCAAAGAATTAAGTGATTGCAAAATTCCTTACATTGCGAATACCTCAAAGATTTGCATTTACGCTACTTATAATCCAAGATTCCAGGAGTCATATTTGGGAATTAATAAAAAAAAAATAAGGCAGCTTCAAGGAAGTTAGGACGTTCTAGTATAAATAATTATTCAATCTAATTGTAACTCTGTTTGACGTATAAGTAAAGGAGGCCGCAAAAATATTTGGAAAACGAAATAATTAGTTTCAGTCCTGCACTAATCTTGGCACCGGATTTGCATTAACATGATGTATTTATTAATCAATGTGTGTATGTTGAGCAGTTGTATGTAGTTTGAGGAATGTTGCAATTATACTAGCACAGCAAAGCAAGAATGCATCATTGAGCAAACTTCAGCTATTTTTTTACGTCACATAACAGCTATGACATTATAAGGAGTGGATAGACGCGTGCTATCTGTGTTAGCAAATCTTATTAAAAAATGCGTTCTATGAGATTTTCATTGAACAGTCAAACGATTTTTGACATGTTACTTGAAACTCGTAGACTAAACGTTTGATTTCGGACTTGTCTATAAAATTTGTGAGTATCACTAAATTTCGATTGATATGCTATCTTCAAACGTCTTCAGGTGAACTGGCAAACATGTTCCTTTTATGCCTATTTATACTCCGTCCGGTGACGTGTCTGACCACGCATGGACGGAGCACCATAAAATAGCCTGGGACGACGCTAAGGTTATTGCCAAAGAACCACACTGGTATCGAAGGAAATTCAAGGAGGCGGCATTCATCACCAACAACAGCAACGTGTACAGCAAGCCCAGCGTAGACTATTGTCCCAATATGGCAGCCACTCATAAAGAAGATCAATAGAATAAGACTGGACCAGATAACAAACAATGACCGACGAACAGCCACGTCAGCAGACCGGATCACCACTCACCGGGAACTAATCAGAACAGACCACACACAACGACACGTCAACGGACGGAGTATAAATAGGCATGAAAGGAACATGTTTGCCAGTTGACCTGAAGACGTTTGAAGATAGTATATCAATCGAAACGTTGAATCCGAAATCAGACTTTTGATTTTTGACATATCTTGTCATTGCATTAGTGTTTTTGTTTCAATTATCGGAGGGCAATTGCCATCCTAGAATTTTATTCGCCTTTATTTTTAACACATGGATTGAACCACACATTTATTGATGAAATCAGCCAAATAGCTCTGGTATAAATTTCATTCAATAAAATATTTTCGGATCCTAATATTTTGTAGCTTCTCAACGTCAAAAGATGACAGAATACCTCTAAAAGTCTGAATATTGCATCGAGCTTATAAAAAATGTTCTATCACTAAATAGTTCTAATAGTTACACTCAAATATGATTAAGAGCAACAAAATAGAGGAAAAGTTTTGATCCTTAAGCTGGTTTATCCTGAAATACTTTTAATGGTGCTTAGAATTTGAGATACAGTGTTTTCTTGATAACATGTACATATGTACTTCAGGGTACCTATATGATCTCACTAATTTCCGTGGGTTTGTCTGTCTTTACGGCTGCTCGTCTGCCTGTCTCTACTTTGCCTGGTATTTCTACTTTACGGATTTCGATTAAACTTTGACATTAGGTTACTACGGTAACAGAACCGAAAAAGCTTTATAGCTCCCAAATCTAAATAGTGGAGGCGGAGAAAAAAACGCTCAAACTCTTACTTTGACTGTTCTCTGGGCCCCTGACTGTTTTATAAAAAATCAGATGCTATTAAAAGAAGTTCTATAATCTAAAAACCTTTGACCACGGCATTACTTCCTACGTCCAGCGATACCGATGGGGTCATCTATGGACGAGGTCGGATCAGAATAGAAGTCCTGACACTGACATATTGACAAAACCGGTGGATTGTCCTGGTATTTTGTCCTCAAAAGAGGGTCACGTATGGGATTCTGATTCTGATCGGTAACTGATTACAAAAATTGGGGAGTTACTTGGGAGCTTACATACTTCGTACTTCGTAAGTGAGAGACCTGGCACAGAGGAGCTAACGAAATTTAGATACTCCCTGTTAGAGCGAATTACCATCTAAGAATATTCCATCAGTTAGAAAACCATCCTATTTATTTTCTTCCTCTATATTCCAACGTCAAACAGTGATCAGGAATTGGAACTTTAAAAAAGACACTCAATGAACAATTGAAATTATTAGAATTATAGTATGAGTTCTTGGATGTCTGTGAAAATCACAATATACTACTTTTTTTAAAGGAACGTTTGGTGGGGAATGCATCAATTGGCTACAAATATAATGTACTCATGAAGTGTCCAGTTTAGTCTAGTTCAAATTATCAATAAACATACATGTATCTATTTAATTTTAATGACAGCTTTACTGAAAGTTTTTATGCTGAACTCAAAACATTAATGAAGCAGTGAAGCAGATTATACTATGAAATTTAACAGTCTCCTAGTGTGATGTGACAGCTGTTGTTTATTTGTTGACTGCTAATTGGGAATATGGCTTTCCCACTTTGGATCTAAGAATTATGCAGAATGGTTGTATCGTTTTGGGACACTTCATTTAGGGATTGAGAAAATTTTTCAATTAGATTTGCTCCAGCACATAGTTGTGATAGATGGTTAGAACTGGACTGCCTAGGTAATCGGACCTCAGCAAGTTTGCTTTATTATTTATTTATTATGTGAATGAACTATGCATGCAAGCATGGAATAACCTTCAGGATAATGCCCCAAATCCCGAATTTTTCAAGTCAATGAGCATGGATATTGAAAATACCCATTTAACTTCCACTACATATTGTTGATGCTCCTCGCAAGAAGCAGGTTGTTGAACACGTCTTATTTTTGGAATTACATCCTCAGACACACTCATGACCCGAAACACGTAAAATAATCTGCGCTATATGTGGAAGTATAGCTTTTCAGTTGTTTGAAGTTTGAATAAGAAATATGTATACACTGGAGACCAACAGCCTAACTTTCGCTGGTCGAGATATCCAACCTTTCCACTGCGAGAATGGAGGACTCAGAGTAAAAACGTTTTTGTAAATCCACTACTGTGCTTCTGCTGCACAGCAAAGTAACTCCAGACACAGTTTCATCTCCATGGGCGTAATAAATTATGAATAACGTCCAACAAGCGACGCGGCCGTCAAAATGCTTCGTCGCGTCGCGTCGCGCTCTGCCGTCGAGAAAGGGGTGGTGCCGCTGCGCTGCTCGCCGCGTTTTCCGATTTTCCAACCTCTTTTTCCGCCAGTACGCCACAGGCTTTCGGGTTGGAGCGTTGCCGGTCGCCTCTTGCCGCCAACTCAATATTTCGGCTATCGTGGTATATGTATATACCGGTTGCTACGTATCGCTCTATTTGCTCCTCCTCTCAGTGAAGTTGTTTAAGTGAGCCTTCTTGCTTGACATGTTCGTTTAACGTGTAAACCCCTTTTGTAGTAGTTTGTAGCAATACTGGCCGCGGAGGCTATGACGATATTCGACTTTACGGGTCGAAACGTCGTCTAGAAGAATATCATACGGATTTAGGTCAGTGCGTTAAGCGGAATGTTGTGTAGAGTAGAGGCAAGTAATATTGTATCCTATTTTTCTGTGATGGAATCGTTCTTTAGGTGTGCTTGTATGAGGGTGAACTGTTTGTGTTGCTATGACAACGGTGGATTACAATAGAATCCATGCAATCGTTTGGACTAATTTTACCATACCCGAGAATTGGATGCCTGATTTCTTCACACTGCGAGTATTTTTATTCTGGCATGTGCCAATACCGAATCAACATCGAATTTAGATTCAGCTTGGTGTAGAATATTGAATTTGAGATACGGCATATCTTGACCAAAAATACGACTAATTTCTCTTGATGAATATTGAAAATGTTTGATATAGGATGAACATATTTGGATCAGCCAGATCAATATATCCAATAAAATGATAAATGTACATTACTTCAACTGATCAGCAGCGGTTCGACCATTTTCATATACATTGTAGACATATCATTGGTTAAGTATGAGTAGCTAGGAGCTAGACTTCGCCATTTATAACTAGTAGCATAATAGTTATAATGAAGTCATAATTATTATTATTATTATTATTATTATTATTATTATTATTATTATTATTATTATTATTATTATTATTATTATTATTATTATTATTATTATTATTATTATTATTATTATTATTATTATTATTATTATTATTATTATTATTATTATTATGTATTAGTAGCACTAAAAACTAGGCAAAAACTATTAAAATCTCTCGAAATCTACATACTATGCAAATAGAGACGTCACAAGGATTTTAGGCTTATGATACTTCAATCTAGTATTTCTATTCTTTCTACCTCCTTACCTGACCATTTTCCCTGCGATATTATTCTGATTATTCGATCTGGTTATATAATAACATCGCCGTCTTTGGAGACCATTTTTTTTTGTAAGATGTGAAATAAATTTAAAAAAATATTCAATGCGATATTACAGCTAATATGTAGTAGAATCTAGTAAAATTTCTGAATTTCCTCAATGTAAGTTGTGTCTTCAATATCTCTTTCCTGTGACTACACAGATACGAGATCTGATCCATCCAATTAGTCTTATGTACTACCGTGGCGGCACCACGCTACAACGCACAGCGCCTCAATAAGCAGAGGATTACTGATTTGAATGACGTGGTTTCCAAGTCCATGATTGGAGCGATAATGGTTCAGAGAAGTGGATAATGTGAAAGAGAACCTACCTCGGAAGACACCTTAGCTCGCTTACTCATCGCGCTGCCGTAGCCTGGCGGCTATGGCATCAACACGAAATGCTAGAGATACGGATTCGAGTCCTGCCTCACCAAAAAATTTTCTGAATTTTCCACAGTCCAATTTGAGCCTTCAATGTTACCGACATATTTCATTCAGAACTGACATTTATTCTATCAACGGTAGAAAGCAGACACGATGTAAATAATAGTATGGTCAACTATTTATAAACATTTCATGTAGGCTGAAGCTATAGAGACATTTCATACGGTATCCCAGGCCAGAACTTGGGGTAAGTCCGCTCCTGAATATTAGTTTATTTAAAGCTAACTTTAAATTCCAGTAATGTACCAAAATCTTATTCCAGAGATCCTTGCAAGCTTCGATATGCAAGCCAACCTAATTATTTTCATTGTAATCGATACTGCTGCTGACTGAAAACTTCATTAAAACTTTTGGACCAGTAACCGGATATGGAATAAGTAAATGCAAATAATACACTCACTAAATGAAACTGGCATCATTTTACGACATTTGATCACTCTGAATGCTCGAAGAAATGTGAAAGTGTATAGATAATATGATAGGTGTCTGAGCAGTATTTTCTTCCTCTACCTCACCTTATAAAATAGACGTCGCAAAAATGTTTGAATATTAGCAATCCAAGATCTCTGTTTTTTTGGGAGAAGTGAAATTCAGATGGGATTTGATACCTACCGCCCAAGATACACTGAACGTATAACATGCTGGAATGGAAGCGAATATTTAATTTTTCCGATATTTTATGATCACCACAGATTTCTGTAACACTGCCGTGACAAAAAAATACAATCAGAAACTTGCAGCCTATTTTTAGTTGTAGATAATATGACAGGCATATTTTTATGCCTTAACCCTCAAAGTGCATCGTTGGTACAAATTACCTTAAAGTGCATTGTGGGTGTTTAACACCCTCACGTGTTTTAACTTAAATTTCTCAGCCGCTATTGAATATTATGGTACAAAAAAATTTTCTGATGTAGTTTGACATATTTTTTAAAATATAGATTCATAGTTGTAAGCATTCATTTGTTTTAAATATAATAAAAAAAATTATTGAAAAAAAAGTCTCTTGAGTATCTTTTATTAGAGCTTAAAAACCTCGCAGGGTGTCGAACACCCATAGTGCACTTTGAGGGTTAAGGTAGTGACGGGGTTCGAAACCCCATATCCTGCTATCCGGGCAGTTACTTTAACCATTAAATCACACTACCCCAGTGGTATAAGATTTCAAGGGAAACATTCCGGACACTCATGTTGAGATCAATTGAGATACGTTCTTTCCTAGCTCACGTGGTAGAGCATCTGATCGGCTGGCAGAAGGTTTGTGGTTCAGATTGCAACTCTGTATAGGATATTTTTGTCTCAATCATCTGCTCAGTATTAGGTATTATAGATCTCACTCAAAAACGTGTAATTTGTGTAGTATGAAGAATGTCTCAAACATCTCCACATTCTAATTTATTTTATATCTATGAAGTCGTAGCATTGCTGTTTTACGTAGTTTGGTATTGAAGCCCACTGTTTAAGAAGTATTACAAGCTATTAAGATTTTCGTATTGTACGTTTTTAGATATACCTCTTAGAAATATATCGTCTATCACTCTATGGATGCTTTTTGGCATTGACTTGATAGCTGCTTTCTATATTATGTACATTGTCGTTCAACAAAGTTCAGTATTTTGATTAGACGTACTGTAAAAGAAAAAATAGCGCCTGAGGTTAGTTAACTAATGAATTCCTAATGACTTAACCCAAAAGGTATTTCAATTTATAATCATTTAATTATAATAAGTACTTGGATTGGTTTTACAAATTCACTGTTGCAGAAAGAGGACAAAAAATTAAATTTAACTATTCCAAAACACATACAGACTCAATCAATGCATTGTTTTTGAGCATACAAATGGTAGACACATTCTTTGAGTAAAATACTCCGTGAGCAAATATATGTATTTTTATTATATATATATATACCTCAATTTGATATCAGTTAGTATATCGGTCAACTAACTTCAGTGAGTCATTGATCAATTGCTATCGTTGTTTATACATTTTGTATTGGCCAATAAACCATCTATGGCTTGCAGCATTTCCCTCCAATATATAATGAGGTTCTGTTAATACGAGATTTCTACTAATGATGATAACAGAATCGATAAAGACGCCTCTTGGTAGATTCAGATTCTTGTCACCCTAAGCTGAAAGTAGTATTGATTATCAATCTGTTCTCGGAGTATCGAGAACGTCGGCATTTGAATGTAGAGTGGTAATCTAATGACTTTACCTAGTAGGCTCAAAGATCGGCTTATTCACAGCCGCTGTGGCTACTAAAAACATGTGTGTCTTTCCAGTTACCCATACACGAAGCTTAAGAGTGTATGATTTATTAGGAAGTGCATGGTTATTCAATAGAACCGTATGTTCTAAGTACAGTATTCAGTCCTAGAAGTATTGAGTTCCACCGTATGTTACTGGACTCACATATTCATAAGGTCCAATCATTCAACAGAGAGGTAAACACAACTAGTCTTTTCTTCTTCAATTCACATATGTTGGATTACTACTCTGAATGTCTCTACGCAAAGTGCTGTCAGCCTCGGAAATTTGAATTGGATTTATTGTGCTAGAGAGAAAGTCACTAATCTAAGAATATGCTGGAACTGAGACTCGTCTTCGTGGGTCCACCGCATTGATGTGGGAAGAACAGGAAGATTCTTCCGTACACCGGATCTGCTATGGAGGGACGGAAAGTCTGCCAGCAAGCTAGAAGTCTTCTCGGCGTGACCGTAGCATGGAAGTTTATTTCGAAGATTTATATAATAGTAGTGGGAATCTTACCTTCCTTTGATCATGGAAAATATAAGATATTATCATATATGTATAAGATGATCCATTAGAATTTAAAATATACGTAAAAATTGATTTCCATAGCATACTAACATCACCAGATTCTTATTTTGCGGAGATCTATATGTGAAAAGAGATACAAATGCGCTAAAACAAGAATCCAATTAATCATTCTCAAGAAGATGACATGACTAAAGACGAAAAGTTGGGTTACATTACCCATATATAAGTATATGATATATGATTTATATAATTGTATATGCGACTTTTCATATTTCATGCTCAATGTATATCATTTTCTCTATTTAGCATGCCGCAAAGTGGTTAAGAGAAAGCAAATAAAATATTTTTGGTGATTTAAATGTACCAAAAGGGATTTACATGATGGTGATATTAAACTTTATGGAAATAGTATCAAGGGAATTAAAACTTTTTTTTTTGTTGAAGAAACTGACGACCCATGCTTAAGAGATTGAATACAAGTCATCCAAAGTTTTGTAGACGACATTAGTTTTTTTAATTGCCGGTATAATGAATTTTCTAACGATATTTATTGATTAAAAAGAGCTCCCGCATTATTTTGTTGCAATAATTTAATTTCTTTTTTAGTTCCGTTATCACAGTGTACACAGTTTCAGAACAATGTGGCTTTCACATTTTGATAATCTAGCTTCACATATTGAAGCTTAGCGAATGTTAATGCTTGAAAGTTACTTCAATAATAATCACCCATGTTGAGATATTGAAGAAAAAAAGTTACAAAAAGCTAAATCGAGAAAGCTATCCAATTTGTTTCTCACCAAAAATTCCCGAGTCGAAGGCATTATCTCAAAGACTACATTTTCAGATAAAATTTATTCATACAAATTAGCGCTCAGTGTAGACGTTTCCAAATTTTCACTGTGTAAATAACCTGTTTATCACTTAAAAATAGGATATGACGGCTGAGCCCTAAAAACCATTAACCTAATTTGACAAGCCATCGCTTCCCCGTGTCTTCGTTCTTTCTGATATGACATCACCATTCCTATATTCTGTTCACGGAGCAACTTTCCATTGCCGTTTTTATAAGTTTTTTTACGTCGCTTACCCGTAGAAACGGAAAGCTTTCTTTGATAATATTTACCCTGAGATGGTACAGGGTTACGGAGCGGTATGGAAAAACATATTTTTCGTTTATTCACTTTAGGTAGTTTTTAATTTCTGCGAGCTTGAGTCGAGCTTTATAGTGAAATATATATATATATATATATATATATATATATATATATATATATATATTACTCACAGTAAGGATTTTACTGTGAATCGTTACATCTACATTATGAAATGGCCAAGTTTAAATGCACTGATGCTGTACAGGAAAACTAGATTGGTTTTTGATGTGGTAGTGGTAGCATGAAATTAATAAAAGAGAAATAGTGCAGACTTTTTTTGCTGAGAAGTCAATGCAAGAGTACTGCGTGTGATTTGAGCTGTGAAGGTGGAGAATTCAAGGCAGCTGGAAGAGAGAAGCTGTTCATCAATTGGAAAAGGAAAAGAGTGACAACCATCCATAGGGCGGGGACCAGGAAACTGGTTCCAGATGCTGAAAAGTAAATGATCAAAGGAGCTGGGATGCTACACAGTTTCTGATAGGAGCTACCTAAAGGAAATAGTAGAGAAAGAGTACCCAAATTGTGTATAGTGTTCTGGCGATGGGGATACTCCAAGCTATCAATGCGGATGCAGTAGATAAATAGATAAGCAGAGGTAACTGGAAGTTACGACCGATGAAAGGTTCACCCACTGCCAATTTTTGCTACGTATATAATTTTTTTTTTTTGTAAACACCAGCGAAGGTGATATGTCCATCAAAACTGATCAAGTTAGATCAACCATTAATTTGTCTCTAATGAAGCTTAAAACTAGGATACTTATGCTCTAGAGTTCATCCATTGATGTCCTTCAGTTTAGCTTAGTTGTACAAATTACACTATGCATTCCACTTCTTTGTTTTGCACAATGCACTAAACCAGCTCGAATGGCTTAGTCCTTTTCAGTCTTCGGACGATATGTTCGTTGTCCAGCAGCTGTATCGCCTCCGTATTCACATGATGAAGTAGTCTGACTTCATGCTTATTGGCGTATTGTTTTATCTCATCTTTGACCATTGGAATACCTAGGTCGCGATGAAGGTCACTATTACGAACGTACCATAGAGCATTCACCATGTTACGAAGCACTTTATTCTGGAAAGTCTGAATAATATTCACATTTGATACACAAGTGCAGCCCCAAAGCTGGATGTCATAAAGCCACACTGGTTTTAAAATCTGATTGTAGATCAGAATTTTATTATATAGTAACAACTTAGAATTCCTTCCAAGTAGCCAGTAATACTGTCTATACTTTACACTAAGTTCAAAGCGTTTTTTCTTGATGTGCTCTTTCCATCGTAGCTTTGCATCAAGGTTCATTCCAAGATACTTAGCGTTGTTCGCGTGCGGTATGGCGATATTATTTACCCTAACTACTGGGTGATCTGTGATTCTCTTGTTCGTAAAATTAACATAAACAGATTTGTGTTCATTAAGCTTGATTTTGAGTTTCTTTGTCCAGTTTTGAATAATGGTGCTTGCAGCCTGCAATTTATCGGTAGAATCCTCTCAGC
This sequence comes from Bruchidius siliquastri, assembly GCA_949316355.1. Classification (NCBI taxonomy): domain Eukaryota; kingdom Metazoa; phylum Arthropoda; class Insecta; order Coleoptera; family Chrysomelidae; genus Bruchidius; species Bruchidius siliquastri. The sequence continues at coordinate 41,404,444 of OX438529.1, forward strand.
TAGTACCAACTGCAAGTAACGCTGTGTCATCAGCAAATACAACAGTAGTTACACCTGCAACTTCTGGTAAATCATTTGTGTATAACAGGTAAAGTACTGGTCCCAATACACTTCCTTGTGGCACACCCGCATATATTTCCTGCAGGTCAGAGTAGTATATAATATAATAATAATACATTTGTACCAAAATTTTGAGGTACTAAATGTAAAATAAAAATACCGTTGGTGTTGCATGTAATACAACGGTATTTTTATTTTACCTTCGTCATATAAGATTCGAGGAGTTACCTGCTCAGCCACTGTCGGAGCTTTAAGAGAGAGAAGTGGAGGAGACTAATCCCCTTGTAAGAATAGTTGCTTTATATGAAAATACTTCATGTGATACTGTTGATTTTATTATTCCCAGATATAGACACATTTAGAACGATTTTAACTATTCAGATAGCCATATAAATGTCATGAAAATATGTGTAAATTCTTTAAAATTTCTCATTTCAACAATTTGTCTAATTCCTCTCATCGATTTTGGGTTTGGTAGGTAATTTGAATATAAATCGAAACATTACACTGTAAGAAAGATATTCTCATTTGTGAAGCGGTCTGTCAAACACACAATTATTTTATCTGTACACACCACAATTGTTATTACGGATATGTCATGATGAGGGAAGGAAAATACACTTATCAGTCACATAGCTGAAAATGCACATCCACTCCAAGCTCTAACAATCAGTGGAATTCGCAAGTAAAGTGTGCAATATTTGTGCGCAAACACTGCATTTATTCATGAAACTAGTCCAGCCAATCAGTGTCATCATACAGATATTTGGAATTCATATAGAGGCGAATTGGTCTGATGTCGATTATAATCCGCAGTGTTTCCGAGATGGCGGGATGAGAGACAAATAATATAGAACGAAATGTTAGTGAATTTTATTCACATCGATGACGCTGATAACCCTGTTCAAAAATTACTACCTTCAGAAATTGGTGACCAGTTATTAGGCATAGCTGCACAAGTAAACATGCTGTTACACATTCGATTTTCAATAAATGAATGATACAAGTTCAAAAAATGTTTTCTATAACAGAAGCAATACACAAAGTTTTCGAATACTCTATCACTGGAAAGAGGTAGGCATTTCCCTATGTGTTTGTGTAATGTACTGGAATTAGCCTTTTTGCTATCTTGGCTCAACAAGGAATCGTCACAGACAAACTTTGAGGATTGTATCTGCTACTAATGTACCTAATATTTGCATTGGGTTCGATTGAGCGTGCGTTCTTAGCTCAGTTGGTAGAGCGTCTACCCAGAAGACAGATGTTTGCTTCGAATTCCGCCGTAGGCAACATGTCATTACAGAAAAAATAGACAAACTTTCACCGGTGAGAGACAGACTTACTATAAATACAAACTTATAATTAGAAAATCAAGGAAATGCCGGAGGTTTCCAAGAAGATGGAAACAGACAGGACTGGTTGTTGTTCCAAAGCCTCTAAAGGACAAGGAAATCAAGTGTAGGGCTGTGCGTGATGGTGGCAAAAATTCTATGATCCCGAATTGTGTCCCTGATAGAAATATATCCTGATATGCTCCTTATTTATGATCTTCTAGATTTGCCATAGATATTTCTCCTCGATTTCTTTTAGATACTATGTTTACGGGCTTAAATTTGATTGAACTGTTCAATTATCTAAGATGCTTCCAATATATAAAAGATACAAGGTACTTTTTATTAGTATCTTATAAAGACACACTTTTTCTTAAGGTGAAAAGTAAGATACAAAATCTATGATATAAAAATTATATCAGATACATTGAGGTATCTTTTTATTAAGACACTACTCTCAGCGCTGGATTGAAGAAAAACTGTCGGTAAGGTTACGGATCTAGTATGCTACTACTATGGTGTGCAGATATCATGAAGCTTGAACTATAAAACACATTTTTAAGCAAGTACATGTATATACTATTTCGTGATGCTTTCTTGAATGCGATTATTTTATCCATTTGAACTTTTGCGAGGTAAATAGGTAAATAACGACCTGTCAACATATGTGTCCGTTTCTATGCTTAAGGTTTTGTGTTTAACTTTCAATTGGAATTATAGATATCTCGCAATGAAATGCTTTAGTAAAAGGTAAGAAATATGTTGGATAGTTTTTCGTGTGGGAGCTCGAAAGTTTTTTTATTATATTTATTAATTATAAGTAACGTTAGATAATATTTAAGTAGTAATCGGAAATTCACAGCATTTATTTGTATTCCGTATGCTCCTTTCTTAAAGAATATTATTAATTAATGAATATTATTTTTCTGGGTTAAGAAATTTGAGGTCATTTAAGCCAAGAAGTATAATATTACTTTTGAAGCAACTAATTATAATATTTGAGTAGTCTGTATTTTTTATTTCTTCATGGAATTCAAACTTTAGAATTTCTACAGGAAGATATCCATTTTATAAAGCTTAGCAAGAAATTATCCATGATTTCAAAGCAAAATTAGATAATGTTGAAAAACAATTTTTATGCTCTCAAATACTGAGATGATAAAATAAAAAAACGTCAAGCCCAATATCTCATACCATTAAGAAAGAATTACAAAAATTATACATAAAATTTTATTTCGTGGTACCACCACTGCTACCATCATTAGCCGGCTTTCAGAAAAGGCTGCCAAAACAATTTAGGACATTTCTCCAGTGTGTGTATTTATTGATAAGTTTGAAAATACACGTTCAGGACAAATAATAGCACAAATAATTTTGGAGTGCTAGACCCTACAAATTTATAGCCCATAGTGTCTAACAAGCTTTCAGACACGTTATATGAGCTTTGTATCCCAACAATAACAAAAGCCTTCCGAGTTTAATGCATATTGTAATGGTTTGAATTGCAATTTGGTCTTAACGGTGATTAATGTGCTTATAACGTCTACTCCTGGAATTTCGATTCCTGCGGCTCTCCTGTACAACTGCTGCAGCCATCAGAACTTCAATTAATTAAGGTTTCATGAGTCCAGGAAGAGTAACCGGTCTAGTGTCACCGAGCGGCTGGATAGCAGAAGATCTATGGAAAAACTTGCACAATGGTCGTTTTTTATGCAGCTGGTGCAGAGGTTGTGCGCTTTATATTAGAAGTGTTTTCATTTTTGCCTAGAGTTCAACTTTGTTAGCCAGTAAATGTTTGAATTCGATTTGCAGCTACCTACAATTGTTCAGACTATTTGTTTTTTATATTTTGTACTAGGCGTGCTGCTGGATTCATCAAGACATCGATAAAGTCTAATTTTTTTTCGGTATACCTATTAATTCTATGCGAACGAAATGTAATTTTTTCCTTTATCGCTGTCCATTCGTTGAGATATACTTTATTTCGCTTGATGATGCTCCAGATTTCAACAGTTCCGCAATTCTTTTGTCTGGAAACGGTGCCTCAGTTGGTTAAACAGTGTTCTTGTGAGGTATATTTGAAGGAGGATTTTAGTAAAGAATATGGTGTTATGACTGTCGGTCAAAATGTTTCAAGGGCTGATAAAACGTTTCATCTGAAAAACATTAAGTGATGAAATCTTCAATACGAAGTCCTATATATGACTGAAATAATCCAAAATCCTCCGAAAGTTCACTACGAAAATATTGGTTCCTTTGAAGCGGTGATGTCATAAGGTGACAACTAAATTATGTCCAACATATCTGTTTCATGTAGCCTTCAAGACACTGCTACTGAATTGACGTCTTCATGATTTTCGGTGTTCGTACACCCCTTGACGTCCATGCAAGCTACTCGTTTAATAAATATCAGCGAAATATTTTTTCGGCCTTTCTCTGGCGACCGCCATATATAACAGCAACGCTGCCAAAGAAACCAAAGCTAAGAATACTCTCCTCAGGTCGCTGGGGGATCCTGATCCCAGATTTTGTCCTTAGAGCCCGGATTTTCTCTTGACTGGTCCGATTAAGAGGTCCCCTACTGAACAATGAGATTATTTTTGTTACATGTTTTTATTTAACTTGCAATGTATGCATCTGTTTAGCTATGTATCTTTATTCGATGGAATATTGCAACTAAATTTTACTTAATAGTAGATGTATATCTACTGTCCTGTTTCCATGCGGTATTATTCGTTGCATAAAATTGCTGCTATTATATAGGCGGTCAAGTGTATCGATATCTCCGGCGCAGTGGAAATTGCATTTCAGATCGGCTGTTATCTCGTTGAAAAGCACATTTTGTTCTCAAGAAGCAGGGCTGCTAAATATAGGTCTTTGTAACATTCTGTAGTAGCTACGAGAGACTGAGGTATGCCAGAGAAAATACATGGGTTGCGTTATAATATAACCAAATGAATTGAACTATAGTGCAGCATAGTTTTTGCAATCTTATTTGGTGAGTCATTAGTAAATTGTGCCGGCTATATCCCGTGAACCACTTGCTGTAGATCTTTCAGATAAAAATATTTATAAAGTAAATGAAAGTGGCTAAGGAGAAAAGCTGGACATTATGTTCAGATTTCCTAGATCACCACTAGAGGGCGTAACTGTAACCGTAACACTGAATACTATTCTTTTCAGGAAATACTCATAAAGAATAAATATCTGTAACAGCTTTCTTAGTTTCAGTCAGAAAGAGGATTTTTGATGATAAATGTTTTGTCATTGTCCGAAAAATTTCCAGAGCTACTCAGGTGTATGAACGACAGCATGGATATGAATAGTTGAAGCAAGGTGCACTACTCGCTAACAAAATGTATTTATTATTTCTTTACAGAATTGTGTGATCACTTTACTGCTTTTATTTCCCACATTAATAGTTAGTTTCAAATATTCTGTTTCCTATATGTCCCACGACATATACTCGTACTACACAAAAAATCATGTTACTCCTTACTCTGTCTGTTTTTCTGTCATCTGGTGTGACTGTCGTCGGTCTGTCCGGTGAGTCTTGGCCTCTGCATAATAAGGGGATTAATTTTTTAACAAGGGAGCTTTGTAGTTTCTGAAAATCGATATAGTGGCATCCGAGGTATCGACAAAAAATGGAAAGAAAACCTAGAAAATAACAAACTTTATTTTTTCGACGTTTTATAGAGTCTTGATGATATTACAAGTAGTTTGAGTGCAAAAATAGTAGGTGGAAGTTTACGGTAAAGATAGAGAAACTTGAATGTCCATCCATTTTCAAATTCCAGTCACATGTTTCACCTAAAACTTTTAGATATCGTCTGTTATCTGGATAATTGGATTTAAAATTCTATGTTCCTTTTTGTTAGTTTGATAATTGAACCTACGGGCTATTTGAGGAATTAGTGGGTAATGTCTAAAGACAAAATCTGATCAAATATGGCAATATACTGGTGTTTATACACACCTATTCACTTTAATTGAAAAGGCCATTATGCACCTATCACAGTATATGAGTGCTCGATCATTATGGTATGTATCGTGCAGTACGCACATTCACCAATATTAAAAAATATGAACTGTGAGTCAAAAGTTTGATTTCGCACTTCCATTGTCTATAAAATTTTGAGTATCACGACGTTTCGATTGATGTGCTATCTTCAATCGTCTTCAGATGAACTGACCTTTATAGACAATGGAAGTCCGAAATCAAACTTTTGATAAATCTACCTTGTCTACAAGTTTCAAACAATCAAATGAACTGTGAGCTTTTCTAATCAGATCAGGATATTCCCAAATCCGCTAAAATGGAATGAAAGCCCATTATACTTCCAGTAATTAAAATCACATTCATTTATTTATTTATTTTATTTATTCATACGTCATCCAACAGATAAAATCCATTTACAGGATGATATAAATGTAAGAAAAAATACATTGCAAACGTAAAACTAAACATACGAAATATTACAGAGACAGAGAAACAACAAAAGTAGGAAAACTGTGTACGACAAATTGGTAAGGAACAAAACATACAGTATATACATATAAGTTCAAACGAAGTATTGATTGAGTGTAAAAGTTCTAGTTGACAAAACATGCTACTTAAAGAAAAAAAATATCGATGTCTTTTGAGTTACAAAAGTGGCAGATTGTATACACGGCGAAAACTTCATAGAATCAGTACGGGGTGTGCCCAAATAAAATGTGGTATTGTGTCTAGAATTCAGTCTAGGAACACAAAAATTGAGCTTATGCAGAAGTGGTGTGCAATCAACTATGTTGTCCAACAGATGTCTAAGGAATCTAATACCAAAATTTTCACGTCTATCAGCCAAACTAGATACTGAAAATTCCCTAATTTTGAGGAAAACACTTGCTTAAATCCCAGCTGCTTCAGCAGTTTTTGTCAAATTATAGAATATAGAAATACTAAAATTATAATTTAATTAATTGATGAATCAATATTTATCAGAGCAGCAGGGTCTTTTAATGAAATTAGTTTGATAGACAGTCGACTCCGACTCTATTTTCCGATCGGTGGATTATCCGAGTTGACAAATATCTCCGTTAGAATCCGTATTATTCGAGTATCAGACCTAATATATCTCTAATAATATATCAAAAGCTGACTGACCTGCTAGGTACAAGGGAATACTGCATTATTATATTTCGATCTGCAGACTTATGAGTTATATATCTAATAATGGTTGTCTAACCTGTTGGAAGAAATAATATGATGTTCGCCAGATAGCCTTGTGTTGAAAAAAATTGCGCATAGAAATTCTGTCACAAATTTTATGCAACCTTTAAAAGTTATAATCGAAAGTCAGGGTTACACAGTGTATCAAGTTCTAGTTGTCATCTACTGGGTATGTCAAGCTTGAAGTTCTGTCCAAGCATCCACAATACAAAAATCCTGGAACAACATTTTGTTCCAGAAGACGATTTGCCTCATCATCAGCTGACTTTAATTTTGAGGGACGCGCAGCGATAGTAAGGATAACTTGAACTTGTTTGATTTCATCAAAAAAATGAAGAGATGTGAAGATATTACAGAACAAGATGTAGATCATTGGATTTTTTCCAATAATCATGAGCAAGGGCTTTCTATAGAAGAAATAGCTGGGTTCTGAACAAACTCAAGAGCTGTTGCTTGACAATGAAGATGAAGAGCAAGAGTTTGTTGGTGAACGCATTTATTCGAAGCTTTTTTGCTTTAGAAAAAGCCATGCAATATGCAGTAACTCGAGTCCACGCCATCAGATGTTCAGCTTCTATAAAGATTGAGAGATATTGCAGTAAGAAAGAGAAAAACTCTATAGAAAACAAAATAAAAAAAACTGGATTTTGCCAGCAGGGGTATAGCCTACGTTAGCTCGGATAATCGAGAGTCTACTGTATTTTGATTGGCACTTAGATATACGTAAGGATATTAGTTTGAAGATGACCTAAGAAAGTTTTAGATTTTTTTGCTAGTCAAATTCTCCTCTTGTTCAGTCCATAATTGCTGCCCATATAGTAGTATCTTTGCTATATAATTTTTTATTGCTAACTTTGTGATTTGATATTTCAGTTTTCGTCCATTTTGGGTAGCTGTTTATGGTTATTATTTTGCAGCAAATAAGAGATAAAATTCTATAATAACTGAACATCAATATCCTTACAATGATATCGAATGGTCTGATTGAAGTCAAATACCATTAATTTTTTAATAATGATGGATTTACGTAAATTGAATAATACACAGTCAAGTTATACGGGGCCTTTTGTTATATGAAAAAATCACGTCGTTTGGGAGCTTAGTAATTCTTATGTGAAAGATGATATGTTGCTGCAAAGCTTGATAAACACAGTATTTAGTATGCAAAATCTTGTCTTGCTTCCTCTACAGCTTACTGATTTCTGAGAATTTAAAGACATAATAATTATACTTATTCATATTATTTACAGATTTCTGTGGAAGTCAGCAGACATGGAATGGAGGCAGATCAATAGAAACGATACTACTCCGCTAGTATGCAACACTCAGGTACATACAAATATTTTCAAGACATATTTATTTTCCCATTCGATGTAGACACTGCGAAGTAATATTTACATAAGACATTCTAGATTCGTATGAGTTTTCCAATATCGATTTCTCACAGAAGGTCACTCCGCTATATTCACATGCATTTAATCATATTGAAGCGGTACCCTACATCAAGCTTTATTGTGGAACTTTCACAGCAAGGTACCAGCTTACTATACTTCTCGTAATGCCCTGAAATTACAAATTGAATTTTTTTTCTCCAAATCTGAACTTTTGAATGCTTTTGCTCTTCAATATGCGGTTTTCGCTCACATATCCACATAACTATCACAGATCCAAGAACTGCCTTCTGGAATAGCTAGTGAACTAAATTGAGTCTAATAGTATTATGAAACTAATTCTGTTGTGGTCTGTGATATGTACGAGTATTCTTCTAACTGGTGATTCATATCTTCATGGAATTTAAACATTACATATGTAACATATTAGTTAAAAACTACATAATATATTTTGTTCGTATTTATAATTTTATAAAACAAGTAATGTAAGTCTAACAAAAATATTGAAGATGCATTGAGTATAGCCCTTCTCAGGGACAGTAAAACATATTTGTCTTATCGCTTCGCTTTATCTCTCTACCCACATGTTCAAATTTTTTTTGTCTATATTTCATCATATAGTTTGCCTTGCAGTATATGCTACAGAATCATTTGAATTCAATTTATTTGTCTATGCTTATACAATTGGCGAGATTGTCAGCGCAAAACCCCCCACCAAGATTTAATGTCAGTTGGTCGTCTATATCCATGTACTACATTCGAGTGGATAGATTGGAATTTGGAGGAACTGTGCGATATAATGGATTATTCGATCAGCTCTTATATCAATGGTCACAAATACTACGAGATATCCTCCCTAGTTTACGGTTGTTTATGAATGAAACAGCAGAAGGAAGCTCACGCTGCATGAATCTTTAATAGGAATTTTCTCTTACTAATATTTTTGATATAATACTGCCTAGCAAATAGCACACTTACCCTGTGTCGTCCTTTAACATGCTATACATTCTTGCCAAGTTTGGGTGCCTGTCTCGGGTCAGATCCTGAGGGATATATAACAGAAAATCCCTTATATAAAATTAAATCAACCCTAAATAAGGAGGGTGAGCCCTTTGTGCGAGATATCCACAACCATGTGCGTGTGAAAAATATTGAGCGTAACAGTTTGAAAGACGAGGACGATTTGAATCCAGAGAGTAGCTGAAATATCACATTTCAGCACCACAAATGCTGGTTGTATGATTTCTTGGGTTAAGTATCCTCAAATTCAAAACAAACAATACATACAACAGCTCCTGTCTATTCATCGAAAATTTTCCGAATAAATAGCTTTCTTACATTCCCAGGCCTTTAAGATACGCCATGCGATCCATCACAGAACAAAGAAATATTGAATTTCATAGGAATATAAGGAATACGGCATTGCCATTTGACCTAAAACGCAGTTTGTGCCGGATATGGTATGTGTAGTCACGAAATGCCTATATAATACTTGAGTATAGAAATTTTTATTTATAGCCAAACCATGCGTGGCTCTAATTTCTTTATGGATGAGCTAGTGACAGGGTACTGGCATTGGCCTGGAAAGCATAGCGGTGGTAAATTATAGTATAAGCTCCTAAAGTATAAGTTTTTGGCAAAAAGTCTTGAGATGCGTTCCTAAAACATTGCTGCGGATCTTATGGTCTATAGGAAGAATATATAAAGATGGTTTTCAGGTGATTCAATTCCGACACTAAAATTCATCCATAGAGAATAGTAGTCGGAAGCAAAGCTTTTCAAATATCATGTTATTCTCAAAGTACCAACATTATAAGAACTTTTTTTTATAATTTATACAATAGTTAATAACATCCATAATTGAAATTTAAGAAAATCATTGTTTATACCTATTTTTTAATTGTTTATTACGCGCGCTTACAAGTATGCGTCCCTTATATAAAAATGGTAATGATAATAAATAAATACATGTTTTTAAACCTTGTTTAAATATTTCATTCTTCTACATCTATAACCTTCGTTTGAAGAAGTTATTCAATACAGTACGAGTAGTTTCTGTTCTAATAACTAATCAGTGATAAAAAAATAGTTTTAATAAATCTTCCGTTTCAGGCTTCAGTAACTTTCGTAAAATCAATTTTAGGAAGAAAATTACTTAAATCAAATTGTAGATAATTTACTTATCAATAACATTGTTTTTTACCAGTTTGATGAAGCTAATAGCTTTCAAGATGAATTATAAATAATGATACAGGACACAGAGAGGCCGATGCAGCGTATAATATATTTTTCATGAGTCAAAAGAACTCAAATTTGAGATTTTTCGAACATTTAAAAATTCATATCGCCAAAAATATCTAATTTATCGTGAAAAGTCATAGGAACTTTCTTATTTGTATTTCAATAAAGAATATAAAAAAAATGTCAGGCTGGAAAATAACAATTCCTTGCAATTGCTTAGACAATTTCGGTTTAAACAATACGGCACGGGGTTGCCCCATGGCAACATGCATTTATATTATCAGTAGGGTAATATAAAGGGAATCCTATAGAAACGTTGAGGTGGAATAGTTTTCGGTACTCATGCGCCGATTTCTCCTGGACTATTTCCCATATTAATATAGGTGGACAATAATACAGGAATCTAGTCTAGATCAAAACATCCTGAAAAAGCTACTAGGATGAAAGATTTAAGATTGATGGAATTAATTAAATTTCAGAAATTTTTCGAAGGCTGTAATAACTCATTTAAATTAAAGAATGTCAGTATGTCAACGGAGTTACGTTGGGTAGCTTTTGAAGTAGATTTTGGTGAACTGCCATAAATAACAGGAATATATTTATGACGTTTGCACTCAAACAAAAACTAGTATTGAACGATTTTAGCAAAACAATTTCCAGTATGCCAAATTTAAATGAAATTAACGTTTCAATCATTACAATCATTGTGTCAAGTATGAAAAAAGCACCTTGATCATTTGACCTCACAGAACAAAGATCCTGCTTCGCTACAGTAGAACAGGGAGTCGAAGTGAAGGGCCGCCAACAAGAACCATAAGTGTCTCAAAAAAGTTATATTTCTGAGTAGTAGAATATACTAAATTCGCTCGTTTGCCACACGCCAAATGAAATTGTGGATACAAAACATCCAATATATAAAAGGGGATGTGTGTTTGTGACAGATATTAAATTCATTAGATCTACGGATATAATAAACAACGATCCAAAAGAAGGTCTAAACGAGAAATATCAAATAATCTCCCTGTGCCTATCTATGTTCTCTAGAACTACTGATGGAGCTGATACGTTTTTTCTCTAGGTAATCTTATAGTTTCTCAAATCACAGACGGGAAAAGTTTGTGCAATTACACCGCTATACTAGAAGATTTTCAGATCATGCGAATAATTTCCAGAAAAATGCTTATCTGCATAAGGTCTTATATAAAATAATATAAAGCACTTATCAGTATTTGATATGTATAACAAATGTATTTGTTCTGCTAGTGCCTAGCTACGTATTCACTAAAAGCAGGTTTGTACGTTGCGTTGAAATAAGTAATCATATCACACAAATTTATCATATAATTTTATTCTATTCGAGATTGGGTGATTCTTTTACGATTTTGATAGAGTTAATATGTGATTAAAACTTTAAAGAAAATTATACGGAGAGTTCCTTTCATTACCTTCTTCTACACAGTCTCTAGAGGGGAGATCCGGGTTGGAGGGGAAACCTGGAGCCTACACCCTCTCAAGACCTGACAATCGAAACAAATGCAATTCCCAGAAAAGATGAAAAGAACTGGTGAGCAGCTATGTGAGAAGTTGAAAATCTTGATGGAGCCATAATTTCCGAGCCTCCCAGATGAACAGGCTATTCTCTATCCCCCGGTCCGGGAAGACTCCCCTCTTTCATCGGGGCTGCTCCTAGGATCCTATGTTTTACCTGTTAAATTTTTTTGCAAAATTAACACTGGATGTTCATAGTTTGATAGAACTAGATCAGTAGCATGAAATACATCTGGTATTTACATTCCAATCCAAAAACCAAATTTTCCTCAACTTTTTATATGAATACCTTCCCATAAACGTAATCTCGGTCTCTTACCTGTAGCCTTATCATCTAGAGCAGCTGCGGTAACAAATCCTTCCTGTAGCTATCCCTTAAATCCAGCATTACCGCAGATCGTCCCATTATCCCCATTGAATGGCCAGACGACATGGCAATCCACCCTCTATGGATACAGACCAACACATACAGTTATCTTGTTTAAGGGGAGGCCGTTTGACCTCCCTTGACCTTCAAATGAATTTAGCAGGCCATCCAGTGTGTTGCTACATGCCCATTATGAAGGCTGGCTTTAGAGAGACATACGACTACCACCTTGTTTGGCCCACCGCTACACAAATCTCTTGTCTAGGGTGTAGTAATAGTATATGTAGGTTGAGTATGCATTCACATTCGATATAGAATGTCGATAATGATAATATCAATTTTACTTATTTTTATAGAATTTATGGAACAGCAAAACGCTAAGTATTACAAAAGCTAAAACGGGTATTTTATGACCTGACGGAGTGTCAACGTTTTTTTACCAAGAGCTTCTGAAAAACATAACTTTGTTTTATTTTTGAAAATAACGCTGGGCCGTTGTGAACGTGTGATTTTAAGCTTTCCGTTTATATTGCATTTAGTATTCAAGCACAAATATTCCAGTTTTGTTATGAGAAAAGAACGGGTTTTTCTGAATCAACAGGAATTTTTCGTGAATTACGCTATGATGCACCGAACGGATTTCCTTGATAGTTACAAATATAATGAGATGGAACGGTCCATTTGTGTCCCTTTCAAATCTCTTGGAATTATTCTGAAATGTAACGCATGTACGAAAATTAAATCACTGTTTCATTGAGTCACGTTAAACATGCAGTTATATAGATTGGAGAGGAATAATTTATTGTAATTTTCATCAACTAGATGTTTATCAGTAAATACCAAATTTATCAAACGTGCTCCCAAATTGAGTGAAATCAATTAGAATTTTCAGAAAACAACAACAAAAATATTTCACAATGAGAAGTCATATGATGCATTTGTAATTGTACATATTGTTTAACTATATACTTACAATACCAGTGGTTTTATTCATTTGCGAGTATGCGATACTAAATGTATATGCTATTTATTTATTTATTTATTTTATTGATATATTTAATTGATTAAATTGAAATGTTCAAATTCTCAGGTACAAGCATTGATTTGGACTCTTAGATGTTCATGTTTATTCGATTTTATGGTTTCATGTAAATAACCGTTACTATTACTATTATAAGAATCGCATTATCCAATTTTTGTAATTCTGAGGCAAATTCTACCAACGTTACTACGTACGCTAACTGTTCGAGCAGTAGTGATAATACCTGCTAAAATAGTTATGAAAAATTTACAAGAATAGCACATAACTTTTTTGTTCATAAATCAATGGCTTCAGGTGATATTCGGAAGAAATATAACTTCCAATTAGATATTAGAGAGAAAACGAAACATCACGTGTAATCCGAACGTAACAATACAAAATCTCCCCATTTATTCTTGGATCCCGAATAGGGGATCTTGCATTGTTGCCTTAGTATTACATTGCTGCATGTTTCGGTGTATCTCTTAAGAAAGACAGCGCCCAAATTGACTGATTTTGTTGTTTTAAAATACTGTCAAGTTGCACTCGCAAACCTAAGAACGTAAAATTTGTTGGAATGCTTTCTATGGTAGTGATTTGCAACTAATTTAGTTGCAGTGTGGCCAGTGATGGCTCATGTTTCACTTTCAAATGGAATTTTTCTGGTGTCCGCAGTTCTAATCACGAAATATGGAGGAGCGGCTACAGAGAGGTCAAAACTATGAACTAGATAGATAGAGTTTCTCAAAGCGAATGTATAGATTCTTCCATTAATGCTACCTATGTAAGAAGTTTAACGCCTGGCCAGGAAGAGAATCACTCATCAGATAATTTCTCAACAGCATATACACAAGCAATCGTAACTTGGCGTAGACCATCTATGACTTAACCTTCTACAAGCGCTTTCTGTTCAGTTCAGTTAACTGTGAGCTTTGATAATAATTTTCCTTAGTAAGGAGTTGCAGTTCTGGATACTTTTATTATTGCCGTTCTGCATTGTTTCGTTTGCTACACAACCATGATAAAGGTCAGTGAGTTTACCGTAGAGCCATCTGTAAATCCATAATTATTATTATCATCGATTTTATGAGCGTTTCCACCTCACTAAAGGCTGTCGACTACATTTACCTCAAACGAGAGATAGATACAAAGCAATATACGAGTCCACTCCAAAACAACAATCCAAGCAGTTTCCTCAAATTAAATTGTTTTCCAAGTAATTGATCCTTGGGTATCATGTTGAGCTCGTATATATTTATATAGGTTAGCCATGAGCAAATGTTGTTATCAGCTATTATGAAGTAGTAGTTTTTGCTCCAAGCGCTGTTTTACACATTTCTGGTTAATTATCATCCACATATTAATGCCATGTTTATTACTGTCATAACAATTCGGAACACTGAGTTAATTTTTGATAATGTTCCACAAAACTTATAATGACAACGTCAGATAATCGGCATACGAATCGGATGACGGCTTGTATTTCCATTACAGCATATTATGGAGCTATTTATCCACAGCGTTTTTGGGCACTCTTTTGGTGACGGCCGTCGCCGTCAGGCGGTCGACGGACGCGTGTCATCATGAAAGCCATTGTCTTTAAGTGGAGATTTTATCAGTTACTGCTCAATCAGTGTTGTGTCTGGATTGACTGTGTCGAGTTAGCAGTTAGCATTAACTGCTTGTAACGAGGATCGCTTCGTGGACGCTACAATATCACCAGCAAATTGAGAAACAAAAGATTCATTGCTATCTTCACATTAGTTACTTTAAAATAAATCTGGCTTCGACATCTACCTGACCTTTTTGAATTTGACCTAATTTATGTCCATGATGACGACTTAGATAGCGACCATTCCGGATGTACGAGTATTTCGTTCAAAAGGAAAACTATTTGATATTGTTTGTCAGTTAAACTGATTTAAATTGTCCATGTCCAACACCTTAAAAATATCGCAAAGGCTTCGCACTTCTGACCCTGAGTTAGAAACTTTTGGTCGATTTTACATGTCTAAGTATATCTAATTTTCATTTACATAACAAACATATATTAAGTATATGCATCAGACCTGCTATAGACATATATTAATTATTTGGAAAAAGTTTTAAATGCATATGAATTGATTAAAGTCTATTGAGCTCTAACTTAGTAGATCGTCAACTACCTTTGAGCTGCTGGGTCAATCCCTCAGGTATTTATGAAGAAGTAATATCTCATTTTCAGTACTTACTTTATTGTCAGTGCCATCATTTCCTCAGAATATCTCTAACTCTAAAATACATCTCGTCAAAAGAGATATACCTAGATAATACGCAACTTTTCTTCGAGGTTTCGAAATTATTCTCCATCCATCCCAAGATTTTAGAAAACGCCCTTAACTATCAGATTTTTTATATTTATCAGAGGTTAGAGAGAAGAGAAAAACATGAATAAATAGAAAAAGTTGCAGTTGATGATGTCGATGCTGTAACTCTATTACATACAGTTTGTAAATAAAGATTTGGACCGGAATTTTAAACTACGAATCTTTTGGAAATATATTGAAACATTAACAGATCCGGGGTAGATAATAGTGAACGTGGCAGCCCGGGAGCGTCTATATTATAAACTTTAAGCCAAACCGATAATCAGCAGCCATTGGATGGCACAGTGACACATGCTCATGCTCCAATAAGATGTCGCCTGTTAGTATATATGTAATAAGCTTTGACATTACTTTGACAACGCTGGATCAATTTTTAAATGTCCTGAAGCTTTTTTATCTCCGCTGCACTAGTAACTTATAGTTGAATATCTAAACGAAAGTACTCTCCAAGTTATAGTTTGACCAGCGAATATCGGACTGACGATACGTTCCAGACAGATAGACGGAAATAGGTTACATTAGGACGGTGCTTGAACTATTATCAGGAAAATTTTATTTTGCATCACCTGCAATAGGGGGTTCAATTTTGTCTATCAATTCCAATCATTCTAAAATATTGGCGATTGTATGAAAGTATGATGATAATTATTGTTGGGAGCCATGTCAAAGTCCTCCACATTAAACTAATAAAACCGTGAAGTTCAGGGGGTGTGAAATGCTTTAGTTGCAGAAGGAGAATATCAATAGCTGCACCACAACCTCTACCATGTCAAACCTGAATATTTCCTGGTGAAACTTCGTATATTTTCCTCCTTCTCAAGGTCGCAATTCGATAAGAATTTATTGTCTCTTGGTATCAGCAAAACGATACAAACACACGCCTAATAGTTCATGACGTATAATGCTGCTTTGAACTGCGTTACTTGCAGTAAATCTGAGCCATTAGCCTGATTACCACACAAGATTATAATGATACCAAAAGCTTCTCACTTTCTC
Source organism: Bruchidius siliquastri (assembly GCA_949316355.1). Lineage (NCBI taxonomy): Eukaryota > Metazoa > Arthropoda > Insecta > Coleoptera > Chrysomelidae > Bruchidius > Bruchidius siliquastri. The sequence goes on from OX438529.1 coordinate 41,420,980, forward strand.
TCGGAACATCATGAAAGGAATTTGCGCCAGTGTATGGATGCCAGTTTAAGGGCGGAGAATTTATTAGCTCCGTGTCAAGCCGTTGATGAGTGAACAACGGACGAAGTCATTTCCTAAACGAGGGGACATCTTAATTGGCACTGGTAGCACAAAGGCAAATCGTGCGGAGAATGACAATGACAGCGCTGCGCCTGAAGACATTAACGTCTTATAAACTTCACAGGAAAACGTATTCTAGAGGCAGATTAAAATTTTGACAGAATTTGAGTTATATTTCTACTGGTTCCCAATTGAACCACAATAATTATATGGCGTATGAAAAGTTTTATGTAGCATATTGTTTCATTACAAATGAGACCATATGCAGCCTACATAGCTTCAAGTATTGTGATGAATCGCCATTCATGATATATTAAGTTTTTAATAGCTTTTCATACTCATGCACAATGGTTGGGTTGTATACGTGCTTGGATAAAGTCAATAGCAATATTATACTGAACACGATTTCTTAAAAATCAACCGTATACGAGATATTCGTAAAACAAATCGCCAATGTATTTCACCCCACATAAGTAACCTACATAGCTAATATATAGTTTGTCCTCATATTTGTGTAATTATTATCAATGTCCAGGTCTCCAGGTCAATTTTACCATTTAGCAATTACTAGTAGTATCTTAAATATGTCTATTTGGCCAAAGACATGCATTATCCTGTTTATGATACAGACTTACGTGTATGACGAAGATATGTGGGAAATATCCATATTCCACTCTCAAAAGTTTCAAAAAATCGATTGAGTATGAGGCTTTTCCCTGCAAAACCTAAAATTTAAACCCAAATAGACTAAACTGAAAGGTAATAGTACTGGCTGAAAGGCTATGTAATCAAATTGTCATTTAACGTAAGTCGATGTGCTAGTGTAAGTTATTGGACTATTTTTTCTCGTGTAGTAAAAAAAATTAAACCGAAGTGAAATTTCCTTCCCTCCGACGAGAAATACATCTCCAGAATTCCGTGTTCCCTACAATCGATAAAAGTATAAGACAAACAACAGCGGCAAACTGATGCTGGAGTATATACTCCGACTTTAAGGACAACCTGTGGGAAGATGTAGGTTATCTGTTTTTTTTTATTTTTCTAACGAAATAGGGAAGATACAAGTCGTACAAGGAAAAAGATGGTAGTGGTTCATTTATAACAGAAAGTAAGTCTTGTTGATGTGTGGTTTCTCACAATTTCTGTGCCTACCTTTCGAGACGCCTGACTGTTGGTCTCTCTGCCTGTTGGTCAGTCTGGCTATTGATCGGTTTGGCTGTTGGCCAGTCTGTCTGTCGGTCATTTAGTTTGTCGATATGGTGTTCGTCTGTCGGTTAATGTTAAACCAGCCACAAGAACACTAGTTACATGCTGAAGAGAAACCTGACATATTTTTCGATATTTTCCACCATCATTTCAATCATATCTTTCCTCTCTTAACATGTAAAAAGCTTAACTCAAAATATAGGAAAATTATCACACCAGAATTGGATAACCTTAAAGATCCGTTATTACTTTGTCACAGCGAGCTTAGAAACAAACCTCCTGAAGGAAATAAAGTCTTATATGATGAAATTAAAAATAATAATATGCTAGTGCATTGCGTGGAAGAAGAAAAGATAGAAATGATAGTATTATAGCTATGTCTAAGAACAAAATTAAAGCTGGCTGGAATGTGCAAAAAGCAGCAGTACGTGGCGTAAGAAGAGCAAAACTAGATGAACATTGTCGTGGAATATTTGCAACACTAAGAGAGATGACAGTATTTGCAATTGCATTGTACCAAAATCTTCTGCATATAAAAAACAAAATAAACAATTACCGCACCCTATCGGATGTTCATTCGTACAATACATGGAGCAAAAACAAACTGATACCTCCTAGAAGTAGAGTTAACTTAGCCTAAAGTCTTGGAGTTTAATATTACAACAAACAACCTGACGCTGAGTGTTTTCCAAAGGAAGGATGAATTAATTTTAATCGACGTAGCTCTCTACAGTTTCTAATATTTTAGTGTGTATCGTGAAAATGTTGCTTTATATAAATAATGAGTTTTTCTAGTCAAATATCAACATATTAGGTGATTTTCGTGTATACTAAGCATTTTATTGTTTGTTTACTGATTTTAATTTTGTGTCTCATATACATGTTTTAATCGAAATTTGTACATAAATTGTGATACATCCATTTATGTAATGATCTTTACAAAGCACTATTATGTAATGTCATATTTGACTCGCCAAAAATGTTTTATACATTATCTCGGTTAATATCTGTCTATCTATCTATTTATCTATCTATAAGAGATTCATCTAAATTGTTTTCATCCGATTGATGAGTTGTGCCAATGTGATTCTCAAATAATTGTTGAAAATAATAGGTTTGATTCAATGAGTAATCTAGAGTTTCGCACTTCATTTGAATTGCTTAGAATCCAATGGCGAACTTATAATACTGGAACCAGTGTTGGAACGATTTAAGACTTATTGAGAATTTTCGTTATTTATTATAACCTACAAATGACAGAGGATGGTAGAGAAATATTTTAAAAGATATTCCCTATGTTTTTGCCTCTCCTATTCGGATCACATTAGTATATCTTCTTGTTTTACATCACAATATCGTTTATCTTCATTAGCACCTGAAATAGAGGCTTGAATTAGGTTAACGCTGTACTTCTCACACTGGTATCAGTTTAAAAATAATAATTTGTGTCGAACTGTCGGAAGTGTTTATATTGAATAACCAAATGTTTTATAATCCCAGAAATTACAAAAATTTTCAAGATGTCGAATACTTACAGAACTGAGTTTATACGCTGCGCTGAAAGAGAAACGAACTAGATTAGCAGCCTGCTGAAAAAATAAAACGCATTTGCAACAAAGAATTATAACCAAGTTATAGAACTGCGGAAAGAATTCTGGACCAGGTAGAAATACATCATACATAGCCGAAACATCGCACTTAAAGTTCTTTAACTTAATACCTTTGACTATTTGTTATTCATAACTATATTAACGAGGGAAGTTATTAATGTTGTTCAGCAAGTTGTTGCTATCCTGGTGTGATTAAAGTATTTAGAAAGTATCATTATGAATATACTAATGAGATTAATTGGAGCCTTTAATTGTATGGACTGTAGATGCTCTCACTTGCTGAAACTCTTCCATCATTCAGATAGGATAATTTTGTGTGTTTCACACAAACCCTCAGAAATTAAACTCGTCAGTGGAAGAATGAGATTTTATTTTTGATACTGTGATTAACTCAGAAAATTTATTATCTGCCGTTAATTATGTGTATCTTAAATCTTGAGTTTTTTTTAAATAGCCAGTCCCACAGATAACCGTTTCTTATTGTTTTTTCCTAAGATTACGACGAAATATTATGGGATGAGAGAAAGGGTGATGAGCTGCGATACGTCTTTCATGTATTTATGAGCAAAAGCACGATTAGTAACTTAACTTTATCGTCGTGATGCCATTTTTCATCCCTAAATGAATTTTACGACAAGGTTTTATTTCACCATCATTAATAATTGTATGTGGATGATAAATTATTTAAGCATGTACCATAACAGAGCAAAAACAGCTTTTCTCATATTCAGTTCAACTCTCTGTTAGAAATCTTGTTCATTTTCTCATACAATCAGATGTTCACCTCGAGTCAAAGACACAAAGTTAGTTCTTACACTGTTTGTTATCAATCGAAGAATATCTATATTTATTTAAATTGGAGATGCTTTTGACTGCCAAAGCTCAATCACTATCAAATTTTATTGAACGTATTGTTACTTCAAAAATCGGAATAAGAAGTAGTGCTACCAATAACGCTCTTGATCTTCAGGTGGATAAGAATCAAATAATGATATTTATAGCATATGATTAGATTATTCATTCTTTCTGTTTTATTGTTTATACCATTCAAGCATATCAGACCAGAACAGAAGTAGAGTAAGACGAATCAATATCAAAAATAATAATACAGAAACGTTATTGTGAAGAAAGCACTTTGACTGTTATATACACCAGGTTCCTCGAATCGAAAAATCAAGTGTTTACTCGCGTTGCTTTGATTTGAGAATCATCCTCAGATTAAATATATACAATGTATATCTGGATTACTTGTTAACCAGCTATAAAAGTAATATCATGATTATAGAAATAAATTTCTAAAATGTGGCATTCCATTTACTTTATCCAATTGTATTATTTCATTTTAATGTTTTATGTATAACAGAATATAATTTTATGCGACTGCATTTGCAATTTGGTAAGAGGAAACGTCTTAGAAAGCCGTAGTTATGGACGCAAAATTGTGATACTCTGTACGTTATGATTTTTCAAGACCTAATTAACATATGTGTAGAGGCATACTTAGAAATACATGGAAATTTATAGTATCAATGAAAATTGAGTTTAAAAGGTTATTATGATGATCTAATACAGTCAAATCGGATTTACATATTTTAAGTTTGATGTAATATACAGACAGGATCCGAAATACTATATAAAACAATACCTTATAATTTCTTTTAAATCATTTAAATGTACGCTTTCAATTTTATTTATAAACTTTTTTCTCTCTTTGTGACGATTCACCAGTACTCTGCAGTTGACGTGCGTATTATGTAAAAAGCAAATTATTCAGCACTGATCCGTTTCCTGCGAACTGCCCTCTCAGCACACCATTGAGTCGTTGATGTGCTCAAGAAATTCGCCCGCTGAAAAGAGAGAATTTAATTTAGTTTCAGAGACGTGCTTTAATTCTAGTTGGGTGAAATAAGGTTGTGCGGCTAGAGTTAATGGGAACACCGCATATTGTTGGTACCTCTTGGAACTCCTAGGAATGTTTTTTGATGCAGCAAATAGGTGAAGGAATTTTCCGGAGACGCTGTAAGATCCTCAGGATTACGTGGATTGGACCATACTGGAATTGTGTTAGCGTCAAGTTCCGATCTTGTCATCCTTCTTAACGTCGGCTTATTACTCAAGGATTAATTTTCATCCTGGCGAAGAACAGCTGTATAAGTAATTGGCGACTGTTGAGAGATTTTGATCCAGTAATTGAGAATACTGGATGTTTCATTTATATCTACTACTTGTTTTGCTTTTTTGTTATGTTGTGTACTCAACCAAATAAATCTTCTATCTATGCGATAATGACAAAATATTGAAGGTACTTGTCGTAAGTAGCAAGCAGATGTATCTGTATTGTAAGTGAAGTTGCATTCGGTCTCCAAAGGCGAATGTACGAGTATGTTATACGAGTATGAAGGTATTATTTTTAATGGAATTATGATCCGTATTCTGTCTTTTCTTTTAATCACCCTCAAGTTTCATATTTACCTCTGGTTAGAGTTAGTAGCATATCTATTATGTCCTTACAATATCAGGTTCATAGGATCCTCACAATGTTATAGAAAACATGATAGTCTTAAGAATATTTTTCGATTTTGCTGGATACATTTTTCGTCTATTTTATTAATGTTGCAGTATTTGAAAATCTGAATGAACGTTTTACGTAGATCGATATATCATTTGTTACTACATATAGCTTTTCAACATATGCCTGAATGACTGCTCATTAACAACACATTCAAGAAGTTCGAAGGCATGGTTTAAGATAAAATCGTAGTAGAAGTTAACCAGGAAAAAAGTTATGGTAACCTAATAGTTGTGATAACATTCTTTGTGATCCTCCTTAAAACTACCCTCGCCATAGTAAACCATAGAAAGCATTCAATGGAAGTTGGTTCCGAGTTACATATGCAGATCCTTTGATTTGACATCCAATCATATAAGAGGTTATCAACTGGTACCAAAAAAATCTGTGATATGTTTTTGATCCTAATTTATTATCCAAAAGACCCGTTCGCCGTTTCTTATATCGTTCATTTAATGTTAGCTTTAAATAATGTATTGTTTGCGAGCATGAATAGCTGGAAGATTCATTTTCTACGTGCAGCAAACAGCACGAAAGAGGGTGAACTGAAAAGACCAATATCGTTAATATTACAGCATAACGCTTTCTTATTTATGTGGACAAAATAAACTTGTAGAAGTTTTCCAAGCGTTCAATGGAATGATAAAGTGAGCAATTTTAGCTACCGTGATAGTCGAAGTGCTCTGTTGACCAATAAGACGCTCTCTCTATGTATTCTGATTTCGCTCATATTGTGGGAGTATGCTCAAAAAGTGAAACTTTAATAGACAACTGCAATGTACGTATATAGTGATGATTAAACGTAGAGGACTGGCGAATTCAATATATTGTGGTGGCTGATATGACCACAAATGGCCATTCTACACTTTGTTGCTTCGGAGACAACGAGTAAAATCAAATTGATGATTCTCAATAAGGAAACCTAATTCATGCATCAAGACCTAGCAAAGAACTCGGTCAGTGCATCAACGGACGCGGAATTTTAAGTCAAACGACAAACGACTATAAATCATAGGTTTTCAAATATATTTTGTGCATCCCTCACTTTGAATTATTTTTCTAGATCCTCCATTTATGGCTTATAACTGACTGAACATTGAAATATATAATCAACATAAAAAATGCAGATGATAGTTATTAGAATAACCATCCAATGACCAGTAAAATCTGAAAATTGTATTAACCAAGCAAATTTTAAATGAAAAAATAATAATTACGATACCTGAATGTTTGGTGTAGTAATTTAAATGGGTTATTTATAGTTTACGAAAACCCGCAATAATCAGTGATCAGTTATTAGCTGCCAGTAACATTAGTCCCGCAGTTTCACATGCAACTGTTCATTTTTCTCAAAATGCTTGTTATTTAACGAAAACGATAAAGAATGGCATTGATAATTTTTTTGGAAGATTAAAAATTTAAACATTAACTAAGAAAATGTATCCCTTTTTATAACTTTTAGAAAAATACCTTTAAAGTTAGTCTTACATCAAATCGGAGTAATCCCACATTTAATATATATCTGAATATAATGGAAACTTTCAGTTCAATTTTTGTCCACTTCCAGCTAACTTCAACTAACGAAACACGAAAATTGTCAAGCATACGATAAAAATTATTATAATAAAAAAAACAAAAGTCAAATAATATTTAACTTTAATACGTGATTACGTGATTTGCGCGGTTTTTGTTTTATTTACACTTCTGTTCTTTCAGTGCCCATTGTCTATCGATGTCGGCGATCACATAATTAAGCAATATTTCTTTAACCTGCACTGAAAGTCTGAAGTTCAGGTTATCCATATTGTTGGATAGATTGAAGAAATTCGTGAAATAAAATATTTATCCAAATTTCTTGAATACGATCATTTATTGTGCAAAAAGCAGGAAAAATATAACGACGTAATACAATGTTACTTTTACATCGATGTTACCGACTCCTTAGCTATAGAATTTTTCCGCTCCAATGTGTCATATGAACTTTTATTTAACAAAGAGTTTTTGAAGATAAGTTTAAAAAACGTTATTTTGATTGTCTCAACTTAATAAAGATATGTGACAGCAAAATTAGCGTAATTATTGGTACTGTTATGTAGTAACAAGTCATTGTAGGGTAATATAATTCGACTGTTGACTGCTTTTTAGAAAATATATTTCCCAATAGTATTCAGGGATAAACATGATGACGAAAATTTTAGTTTTTGTTTCTAAGCCATTTAACAATTTCCAAATCTGATAACAGGGCATCTAAGAGTACCTTCTTTCTTTAAGCACTTAATATAACTATTAAAGTAGGGAAGGCTAAACCGATACCATTTCTATGATTTCTCACATATTGTTGTTGACGGTGCAAGTCTGTTGCTTCTCAAATCATCCAAATATCTTCATGTCGTCATTAATTTTTTAACGCTACCGATCCTACAACATATGTTAAAAGGAATAAATAAATTATTATACTTCATGTATGTTATAATGGCCGCTAAATACAACCATATTCGCGTACTATTTTTACTCACGTTTCGGCTGCCTCGAGAACGCTTATAATAATATTAAATATTCTACTACATCCAGGAAAATGGTTTTGTCCAGAAGACAAACTGCCAGATATTTTACTCGTGGGTCCATAGCATACTTAAAAAACTATACAAATGCGAGCGTAATTTATTAAATCCCTTTCAAATAACGTAAAATAAGAAACTGCGTTTTCAGGTGTTCCGCATCTGTCTGGATTGATTTAGGTACTGAGTTTAGCTTTCTGCTGGAAATAATGCACTTTTAGAAAAGCATAAAATTCTGTTGTCAAACAGTGGATCCAACACCGTAGTTTGCGCAGTTTTCAGCTTTGGTCTTATTTACTTCTTATCTAGCTGATGCCGTAATCGAATTCCTGCAATAAACTTCTTTCCTCTACACCCACTCTGGGAAGTTCGAATAATTGGTTTTACTTGAGGTGCTCGTTTGCAGCTACCCAAATATTCCTTATGCGCGTAGCGGCACTTTCAGAAGCTGCTTTTGCAGCTCTCATGGAAGTTTTCCCTGGCATAGAGATGAGTGGTGCAGGAGAACACTATTTCGTTAATGCAATTTCCGTCAAGAAGTTGTGCCCCAAACACTCGCCTCAGCTGCCCTTTTCAAACTTCAATTAATTGTTTTGCTCCTGAAGCTGGTGTCTTCTGTAATTAGGTAGCTCACAGACTTACATTAATTCCTTAAGTAAACTCTATATACCTGGATTTAGACCCTGAACTGCCAAGGCACCTCGACGTTTATTTTAAATACAAGGCGGTTGTTCAGAGGAAGAAAGCAGTTTTTTTCCTAAACAAAATTATTTCAAGAGTTATTGATTGGTAACTGAATGAAGCAGGAAGGTAATCTCCTGAGGATACTAAAAGCGACATTGTTGTTTTCGTTGCAGGATTGATATGTTATATGTGCATTTTTTTGAATTATTTGGGTATATTCATACAAAGCATTCTTCAACTTATTTGCAGGACAAATTCCTGTGAACATACAATATTTTAATGCATATTCGAAATAAAAATTTTAAAACAAGAATAATATTGATCTCTACATTTTATGTGAAAAAATATTCAACTTTGATGATTCATCATTCTGTCACTTTGAAAGATCCAGAGATAAATCTGTGATCACAGGAAACGCAATAACTGCCTATCGACAAAAAAGATGAATACATTTACCGGGTCATCAATGAAATTATTAAAAAAATTTGAAATGTAACTATTTTAGGTTAAAATCGGTATATATATTTTTCAATTCATTTCGTTTGAGAACAGTATTCATGTTTCTATCGAAATATCACATCAAGCAAATAATTTTTTTTTCGTATTGATGTGAAAAAAATCAGTGCCTGTTATATTCATGAAACTGCAATTGATACAATGAGCTTATTAAATATTCTTCTGTAGTATTATAGTTTCATGTACTCTTCCCGAACATTTGAAACAATTGTCAGATAATTCGATAGTTTCGAAGTTTTTTTATATAGCATTGAAAATCTACTACCGCTGTAAATTTTTGTATAAATCAAAATACGACATTTTTTTGCGCTTTGGCATATTTGATAGCATCTTTAAACAACCTGCATTTTTATTTGTGAACATTTGTGTCACAGTAGCGGAATTTCAATCGAACTGTTGGAATACCTGCTCATTATATCCTTGAGTGAGTTGTTCTTTCATCCTCAATCTCTTTCTATAGCACTCTGATCCCCAAATAGGCTCATAATATCAACTGTAAGAATACACTTCTGTTGTATATATTTTGCTCAGTAACCTCGGATGTCATAAATTCACGACTCCCATTCGAAAATGTCTTCAAAATTTGCATGACATATTGGCATCCTGTTACTTCGAATTTCTTTTGTATGGACCTTTTCCCAATAAATATCAGCCCCTCATAGACATGAATAACATCTCGTAACTCATGACATAGCTCTTTTAGTTCGAGATTCTCTTTCTCCTCTTGGGACTTCACCAAAATAAAAATAATCATTGAATCTTATATCTTTTTTTGCACCTCATGGCTATAATAATATTGAGTAAAGCTTGACACAGTTGAAAGACTGAAAAGAAACAAAATTAAAGTAAAGATAACTCGTACGGCAAATTACTCATTTACAATACACTTCCGTGTTACATAGAATGAATTAACATAAGATCTCTATATTTACTATTCCGCTAAAGAAACATCACTGCAGCAAATGAACTATTCTCGTTCATTATCTGTCTTGGACATATATCTATAAAATAATTTCCAAACAGGGTAAAGCAGTGTTTGGTGTTTGTTTGGAACCAACGACGATAGAACAACTGTTTGGAACAAATGAATCAATGAAACATTTTGGTGAAGGTGCATTGAAACGTAATACCTACCTGTCGACCAATTTACTCGTATGCTCGACGGGTGAAATCGTGTTATTTGGGCGTTAAATGTTAACGTTAAAAATCTAAACGGCACGGCAATGACAAACACTATATGACGAGTCAGATCCTTGTCTAGTACCCACCTTGGGCGTTAATGTAATGTTTATGCTATTTCAGAAAATGGGGTCAATACTGATGATGTACCAATTCAAATGAGAGTGCATATCACTTTCATTAAGCTACTTGATTGCTTTTATAATGCGTATAACAACTTTTAAACAGATTGCATATTACAGATAACTTCTTCATGTAGAGTGAGCTGTATATAATTTGGGTGAATTCAAATTCAATTGAATATCACTGTTTTCATTTTATATATGAATCTAGCAATATTTGTACATGAAACATGGATATAGCTGCACATTTGTTTACACTAAAATTACGTATTTACTGTTTGCTTTTGTGTTGTGTGGACTGTTCATAGATGTTTGCTACCGTGCACCATTTTTCAAATTTATTGAACTTTGTTGTTAGAGGCGAAACGCACGTAATTGCAAGCCCGATGGTGACCAATGATTATCTTTTGGTCACAAATATATATATATATATATATATATATATATATATATATATATATAATATGATGCAGATTAATTTCGCAACAATATTAAATAATCCATCCATCCTGTTTTGATGAATGGTAATGCACCATTTCGTCACGTGTTTCCAAATGCCACATCTTTGGGAAAAGAAGCCAAGATATTTATTCATATTATTTTAAAAGGAACTTTCCAGGATGATCTACCTAAATCTTATACAGGACGCAGTTGACACATTGACGGAGCACACTACGAATTTTTATATCGATGTTATCATAGTAAAAGTGAACTAATTTTAATTATTTCGAATATATTGTATATTTAAATTGGTCGTGTGTACATCAAATGGATCAGTAAGTCAGTTATTACTATCAGAAATGCCCAACATTGAAAAGGAAAATAAAGCAATAAAGTTCCAAATTTAAAAGTTCTTTTTTCTCCGTGTTTCTCCTCTCATGAGTATGTAAGTCCTATATACTGTTCCCCTTGTGATTTTATTGAGACATACAAATGTATTTCAATTGAACTCGAGGTATTATATCATATAGTGTCGAATAATTTCCAGTCATTTACAAAGCTTTCATCAGCGATTAGAGATATGAGGTTTGCTATTGTGTAATTTTTCAGTCTATGTTTCAAGAGAAAAAATACACTAAGATCATCAGATCAGTTGTAAGATAGTTCGTACCAAGTTTTAGCACACGAAACAATTGCATTTCTTGGATCACAAATCATTTCAATTAGCAGCCAGTAAAAGTATGAAACGTCTAGAGAAAACGGAATAGTCATTGTTTGCGAAAATATCTATAACATGAATATTCTGTTCGCTGACAAAATAATGAAAATTTGATTAGCGTTTGAAAAACACGTAAGGAACATCTAATATCAGCGAGATTTAAACTCCAAAAATTTGTTCCAGTGTATTCTACTAATTAGGTATATAAAGGCTAATTTTTTGATCCTAAAAAGGAACTCAAATGTAAACTATGAAAACAAAAAGACTCCTTTTTCTACCAGCAAATAGCCGAGAACTCGCTTCATTTTGGAAATTATATATTTTTCAAGAAGTTTTTGTTCAAATTTTGAAAGATACCAGATTTCTTTCACCTATTTCTCAAACTATTGTATTTTCATCGGTCCTTAATAAGTGTGTTCTTGGTAGCATGCGATTATTTTATGTACAGTAGTCCAAAATTCGTAAGTTTTCTAGTTTTATCATTGTGATATATTGTAACTATCAACAATTCCATCCCCATCATTAATTCCTGAGGCGTATCCAAGTTCTTGTTATGACCAGCTAATATTTTGTATTCTTGAGATGTTCTTACAACGAAAAACACTCAAACATTTCATATGCCCGAATCTCTCCAACAACACTCATACACGTTAAAATGAATGTGAGTAACCACGAATCATAAATGCTTTGTTGTACTAGGTGAAGACCCGGGGTAAATTGTGAACGTCAAACTGTCAACTGTGCATTTAAGGAGGCAAGTTTATAAATCCGAACCGAATCTTGAGTTTATTTATGTATTTACTTTCACTGCACGCAACCATTTTGTCACAGGTTGCCACTTTACAGTCCTAATTCGCAGGGATTAATTTAAAGAAATAGATGTCTGGCCTTTTTCTATAACCTTACTAATTTACTTAAGAAGATGATAATCCACAATTGGCATCACCACTCAATACAATACAGTGAGTAATTTTTGACCTGTTTTTCCTGAAAGATGCTTTAAAGTGTAACGTTTCAAACAATCGGTGTCCCACAAGATTTGCCTAAAAGTTCGAATTTTACTGCCTTTGTGTATAACAGTATCGGTGTTACCTGACCTGATTCAAATTATAGAACACGCAGGAAACTAATACGCCCTCTTACAAATGAAAATGACCATAGTTTTTAAATGAATTATCAATAAGATTAACCTACAATCAGGTTACCCTTCCGTTTTCAGAAATTTGGCATCTCTTCTAATGCCACTTGTTGAACACATTGAGGCCGGAAAACAATTGGATGACCCCTTATTTTTTTACTAATGTTCAGCTCGTTCCATTCGATTCGCTGAACAGAAATCTGATAGCATCAATAGCACGTATATAGAAATTCCTTGCCATTTGTCTCCATATCCGACACACGATCTGTTGAGTGGAAATGTGAGATGCACAGATAAACAGTGATTTAGATATGGATTAGATGAAGACATGGAAAAACCAATATAATTGTCTGGGCAATACTTATCAAGCGCAGATTGGAATAGGGTGGTGCTTATGCCGAATTCAAGCGTGTTTCTCTGATTTCTGACTTTTAACGTCATAGATATCAAAATAGTTAAAAGTGTATTGGCAATATACAGTGACTGTGAGAAGTTTCCAGATCAGAACGGCCTACTGAATGTTTTAGTATCTATACTTCTCGGAGATACGTTTTTCTTGCGAAATATAGGTTTGGTTATCGACAGAAAATGAATTGTATGCAACAGGTTACGAATTATATTTTGTTCAACTCGCGTTATATTGCAAGACTCACTAGCGCTCGTCCGGCAAAGATCACACTTGAATAAAATAAGTTACACCATACTTGGTTACACAGATATTTCTGGTGAGGTATCGAAAAATTTGGAATCAATGAAGGAGTTAAGCAAGGGGACCCATTATCAACAGTTCTGTTTAGCTTATGCTTCGAGAAGGCGATACGAGGGGCGAATATTAACAGAAAAGGGCTGCTATATCATAGGAAGCACCAGTGTTTGGATTTTGCAGACGATGTGGCAATTGTGACAAGAGGCAAGAAGGAGCTTCAAGAAGTAGTAAAAAGGCTAGAATGTGAGGCAAAAAAGCTAGTACTAGGTATACATATACGAAAGTAAAACAAAATTCATGGAATGGTCAGATAATAGATGTCACGTAGGAGAAAAGATAAAAATAGAATTAGAGGGAGGAAGCACAGTAACTTTTGAAAATGTAGAAAGATTTGTATAACTGGGCACCGTGGTCACAAACAAACCAACTACCATAGAACATATCCTATCAAGACTAATGGCAGAGAGCCGCTGTGCTTATGCGTAAGGAAATTTCTAGACGTTCTAAATTCCGGATCTATAGAAAAGTGACATTTCCAGTGGTAACATATGCGCGTGAAGTATAGACGCTGAACAAAAAGGAGCAAAACATGCTTGAAGACTGGGAAAGAAAGATATTAAGGAAAATCTTTGGTGGGAAATCACTGAATAATATATGGACATCCAAGTATGTATAACAGGACTAGTGAAAGCTCAAAAAATAAGGTGGTTCGGACACATTGCAAGAATGTCGGATACGCGAATACCAAAAAAGATACAGACATATGCGATAGGCACGAAGAAAAGGAGAGGAAGACCAAAAATCAGATGGAAAAAGCAGGTAGAAGAAGATCTGAAAGGTATAGGAAATAGAGAAGACCAACAAGAATGGTTTCCTGAAGGTTTCGTTCAATCAACGAATTTTTGTTAACTGTGAAGGTGGGTAGGATTAGATGTTATTCCAACAAATCGTGGATGTACAGCAAGAAGAACGTTGGAGCACCCGCATGTATGGGTACAACGGAAGCATATCCATCCACCACCACAAATAATGAGGGATCCCAGAGAAAACTATCCAACCAGTGGCGCAGACCCAATGGGAGCCCATAGGCAGCAAGCTTGACCAAAAGCCTCCCATGCCACACCCTATCGGAAGCCTTTGATATATCGAACGCGACGACTCGAGACTCTCCATGAAGCTCTATTGCTCTGCTGCACATATGCGTCACGTAGGCTAGCAGATTCCCCGTGGATCTATGCTTGTGGAAACCATCTTGGCCAGCGTTGATAATATTATTCTTGTCCAGATACTTCAGAAGCTGCACATTAATAAGTCTCCAAAACCTTGAACAAGATGCAGCCCAGAGTCACAGGTATATAGTTGCTATCTTTGGAAAATTGCTGGTATTTGGTCTCGACCACTAGATTTCCTGGAGTTCAGTAAATATCGAAACCACGATTCATAGTGTAAAAACCGTGTTCTATTATAAAAAAACCTTGACCGTGTATGAGTGGACCTAGACAAATTATTTTACTTAACCGAAGCATTTATCACTTTTGAAGAATTCCAAATGGATTTTCATAGAAATAATGGAAAAAGCTAATACCACTGAATTTTTTATTTATGTATACTCAGCGTAGCAGATTCATATTTTATATAATTTTGGCATGAAACAGAAGAGTTCCATTGTCTCGTTATAATCTGATAGCAAATTAAGTATTTATTTTATACTGGAGCTGTTCCCTTGGTAACGGTATACTGCAAAATATCGAATCATTTAGAAACTTGTGGCGACCTGGTCAAGAAGAGAAACCTACAATTACCAAAGTTGATATTTTGAAATGCAATTGTGTAACACAATGCCTCTTGTGATTATGACACTGTAACTGCTTAAAGGAGAGTTAAAGGCGCAACCAAATTTCACAAATGGAGGCACAGCTCATAAATGCTTTAGTTTGAAGCTTACGTGGAATGCACGATACAGCTTCCACCCTTTTCTTGTCGAGGATTCTGGAGACATTAATATGTATGAGCAATTGTTTACGAAATCTGCTTTGACTTTGTAATCTGGGGTCTGAGGAGATTAATTTAGGGTTGCGAAAGGTTCCGTTCTGCATTCAACGTTACAGAAGGTTTATTTAGTGACCACGCTCATTGTGAAATCTTATGCACGAATTTACCAAAATGTGCCAATTCACTGTGTACTGATGTAAATATTTGATATCAAAATATATGACAAAAATACTAATAAATTAGGAAGGGAAAATATGGTGGGAAATAGATATACATCTATTCCTGCAAATATTTTTATAATATTTTGAGTTACTGCTATATCCCCTGTATCATACAGGGTCCTGCATCTTCTGTAGCTCCGTTATCAATTAAGATGGGATTTTACTATTTTGCATGTGCAGGGAGGAGGTGACACAGGAGATAAATTGCAGAAACGAACGTAAGCGCAATATTGTTATACGTGGTGTGCCTGAACAAGGTCAGGATCAGGAATCTACTGTTCGGGTCGCTAAAGACAAAACTGAGATACCTAACACTGGCACTGGCTGTCTCGATATCAAGTCTAATGGGCTTGGTAAGCCGACTCTTGGAAGAAGTAGGTTAATCAAATTCACATTGAAAGAAGATACACAAATGGCACAGCTGGTTCGTGCTGCAAAGAACTTGAAGGGGAATATATCCCTATTTCCCGATCGTACGCCCATGCAGATTGATAAATGGAAGATACTAATACTGGAGCTGGACCAACGTATAACAACGTATAAGAAAAGGTGGGAAAAACTTAAACATTAGATACTTTAAAGGTTTACCACAGAGATAGTCAGTTAACTTGTATTTATCAGAGCGTGCGTGGATAAATACAAAGATTGGTGATGCAGTGGCGTATTTGGGTGGTTGTGATGCAGATAACGCCTTTACTGGAACGTGCTTACATGCTGATATTCCCAGTGATGAAATTTTTGCTTATATTCACTCAGTGTAAAGAAAAATGGTAAATTTGATCACTGGTCAGAAATATGGAGGTTTCAAATACAATATTAGACATAAAAATGTCAATTTTAATCACTTGGAAATGTTATTTACTTCTGTTGATGTTGTATTATCAAAGTGTCAAATTTCCCATAAGTTGTTCTATATTCTCTTTAGGCTGCTAGAGCATCTAACATTATATTTGAATTAGATATTATATATGCAAAAAATGTCGATTGGCATTTTTAGTTATCTAGTGGGAATCTTGATTGATTTATGCATGTGCTTCTGTGGAGCCCTCTTTCAACTTTACGTCAATATAACGGCTACTCTGTGACAAAATCTAGGACTTTTCGGTTCAGCTTCTAAAACTCCTGATCTAAAATGAGATTCTCGCTATGTTGGAAGCCATCGACTAAGTATTTCCAGGCACGAAACTTGTAAAAATACTCTATTTATTGAACGAATCAAGAAACGCGTGCAAGTGAAATTCTTATTAGGTAATAATATAGATTCCCCTTAGTTGGGATATCTGTATCTTCGCGATAAAATTGCGCTACTTATGCATAATGTTTCAGACGGGATATGGGAGCTCAAATCTTATCTAAGACTTTTAATACCATGATAATAGTAAATTTTGATATTTTTGTATGATCGGTATAGCACCCAAATAGATTCTAGCTTTGAGCTCGGATTCTATTTCTATTTCTAAAGATCACGATCAAAGTCACCGAAACAGCACTAGGAAAATCAATAGCCACCACTAGATAATTACAATGTCAGAACTTTTGAAATTATCCACCAGAATTCAACGAAAAATACATTTCTACGTGGGAAAATCTACAATATTCATTTAAAACTTATTGCTACTAATGGCTGCAAATGTTTCTTAGCTTCTTGAGTTTAAGGAATAAAACACCGCAATAACTGTAGCTCCATACAATTTATCCCAACGAACGCTTCTAAACTGCCTGATTCATAGTAACAAAACAAACGCTTTGTTTGTTCCTTATCTGCAAATATAATTGAATGTCAGGTTATATACAGAAGAATGCATTCATTAATGCATGCCATTTCGTTTTGCCTCCATTTCCGTAATCTCAAACAAAAACCTGTATCAATCCGACAAGCGTTCTGGATCCGGCAACCAATTGCCCTTGTGCCCCTATTGTTGCGTCAGCAGTATTAACCCGGTCGTTTAAAACAGCTGACATTACAGGCCCAGAATGGCGTCACAGGAATGTATAGGAAGGAAACGATTATTTAGATAAAAAGTTGTGTAATTTACACACAGTTTCACAAATAAAACTCTTTTTCTTTCAGTGACGCGCTTCGATTTATATTTAAATCATCATCGGCCTGTCAGATTTGACTGCTAACAAGGCTACCCAGATTACTTGCTAACTAACAAACCAGTCCTATGGATACAAAACTAGAGCTCTCAAATCTAGCATACTATTTATCTAGCCTTTTTGTAAAAAAAAATACAAAAATGCTATTAGGAGCATATATCCGCATAACGCACAACAAGAAACGAAACACCACAATTATTTATCAGCAATAAGATATCTAAAATAATAAAATCGGGGTATGATAACCAAATAAGTATAGCTAAGAGGTCAGCACCTAACTTACGATCATATTTAATAAATGCAAAAAAAAGAACCGAGTATGTGTGAGTCGGGTGTTTATAGGATTTCATCTGCCTTCTGTAATGCTGTTTATATAGGTGAAACAGCTAAAGCATTTATAAGAAGGTACAGAGAACACATACTTGTCTTCAAAAACCACCATCCAGAGAGATCAAATTTTGCCAAACACCTACTAGATTCTGATCATAAAGTTGACAACGACAATAGAATGAGTGTACTTCATACTTTCATGCGTTAAATGGCCTTTGAGCAGTTGGATGTGCTGATAAAAATCCATAACAAAAAAATGGAGAACAAGAATATTTGAGCTGAATTGTTTGGGTTGTTGTTGGTGGAATGAAAATGGAGTCAAGCAGATCGAGCTGGTACTTTCTAAGCATTCATGTGTATCTGTAGGGCGTAGCGATAACGTATTCTGTTGGACAACGTATCACTATTTCTTCGATTTCGAAAACTTCCTCTTCAAACAAAATTTTTACTACGTTATAACATGGCCATAAACATTCAAAAATTAGGATTAAAAAAAAATTCATTTACAAACAAATCTTTTTGCTACAACCGGATAACATAAAGAATACTAAGTGTATGGTTTCCATACTTTTTGAAGAATAAATCCTCAAATAGCGTGTTATTTCAAATCGAATATTTTCAGGGTCACAACACATATATGTGGGAAGTGGAAGTGGGTTATTTTAGATTTACATGGGTAATACCCGCCCAAGATTTTTGAACAAAAATTTAATTCAATTATTTTCTCTCAAGGAATCTACTTGTTTATCATTCCTAGGTATTTGAGTTAGGTAATCTTTATAACAACGTATTGTATATATACTGCATTTCAGATGAAAGTAGTGAAACAATACATGACGTATTTATATTTTAGCATATTTTGTGCACTGATTGCAGTTTTCTTCGTATTTTTGAGCAACTATGATATTCGAAATAAATAATATTTTATCAATAAAATCAAAATGAAATTTCGAAAACCTTGCCATAACTCGAAATGAATCGCATAATTCTTGTGCAATTTCGAAAATCATATAGAGTGACTGGAACTAGAGGTCTGCGCGCATTTGTATGTACCGTAAAGGCGGGGCGAACCAAAACGATTATTTGCACTCTTTTGAATGAGCTAAAACACATCGTATTTATCTGATTTATCTCATTTGAGAAAACACCACGATGCTTCTATTGTAATGGCTCAGTAAGAATGCAAGCTTACTTTAGCCGGTTCTTTTCAAGAAAACTGATTAGTGCATCAATCGATGTTTTACTCCATCTTCATAAAAATGGTGGAAGCACACACAAACTCCATGGCCTGCTACCCGCCCAAGACTGAGGCCTAAATAAGCGATTGTAAGCTGTTTATACACCAATACATTTTTTTCTCATTCTTGAAAGTGATTGGAATCTTGAAAGCACATATATTGGGTGGTAATTTTAGTCAGACAAACCAAAAACGAGCTGAATTTCGACGTTCAGAATAAGCGATGGCCGTGACATCGTTTATGATTCTGTCATAGTGTGTGTTCTAGCATTTCAATCGCATTTTGCACATTGTTTTGCGTAAATTGTAAAAAACTGCAAGCATACAAGAGAAAATGCTGAATGTAAAATATTTTTGTACCACTTGCTTGCAATTCGGCAGCGCTCAAAAGTTGTCGGCAATTTTTATTTCTTTATTTGTTGGGACCAAACCAAATTTGCCATCTTATCATCATATCTTATACGTTATTTATATCTACTTTTATAAAATAAATATTGATTGTTTATCGAACATATCTTTTTAGTAGCTTTCGGGTTGCGGCGTGTACAAAAATAGCGTTTCTAACCATGGATTCGCCAAAAACACTTCTCGTCTGCGGACGGTGTTTCGTGCACGCGTGTTGATCTTCCATCTTGGTTGATTAAAAAAATATGGGGGAATAAACAGCAGTCCCACCATCGCATCGTGGAAGCAACGCGAGCTCATGAAAGTTAATGGCTGAGCATCAGCCGCAAAGTCGACGAGACCGACGACCTATTTAATTCTCTTAATAAGCACAAGCTGGTGAGGATAGAACATTTCCTTTTCTATACTCAGACTTATGTGGCAGTGTCAGGAAAAAACTATAGTGGACATTTAAACGTACTTTTTTAGCCTAAGTTGTACTGGATGAATAATTTTTGATGTCAATAGATAAGAAAGGAGTCAAAATTATGTAACTAACTTTTTGACTATGTAGAACTGTTATTGCTAGTTCATCAATCAAAGTGTCCATTGCGAATGACTAGCTATTACTTTTTTTTGTTATTCAAGTACGAGGAAAACAGATTGTATACAAATCTCAACCCTGCTTTCTCAATATAAGAGGTGTATGTTAGCTTCATCTCATATATCATTTTATATTATTATACAACTCAGGTGTTGTCAACCAATCATTTTTCAATCTGAGAAAATAGGTTTTTGAAACTTTAGAGATGTCGACATAGCAAAAAATATGGTACTACTTTTCTTTGATACGTTTGTCGTTTTTTTTGTTCGTTGAACTTCTGAGAAATTATTTTTTGAATGCGTAGTTTGTCCCTGAGTCTCAGAAGTTACATTATATGAACACAGACATTATTCCATACATGCATTACAAAATTGTGCAATAAAACAAGCAAGAACGTCACGAAAAATATACTCAGTATCTATTGTTATTGGATTGATAAGCAGGCATAACTTCACAGTAGTTTCCATATAATCTAGACTCCGGTTTTGGCCGCAGAATGAGTTCGGTATAAATGGAACGCTTAATTCAGCATTATACCCGGCTCAGCGTCGCTCACATTGTGCTGTGTCTCCAAGAATTCATTTACAGCGTTATGGGCGCAATCTCTATGGTTGTAGAGCGCGTATGAAATTCTGTCGGCAACAGCCACTACCTCGCAAAGTTGCCAGAATGAAAGCTACAAAAGCTCGTGAAGGATGAGAAAAGAATATAGTGGAAGCGATATTAAATTTTGAAAAAACTTCTACATCAGATAACCTATTAATTGAATATCAATTTAAAATCCAAAATATGGAACAAAATAATAGGTATATAACTTACAGATACTATAATAATTTTATATAGAAATATTTAATGATGACTTGGGTAGAATTAATTTCCAAAATATGTACCTACTATACTAAAGATATAAATGAAAAACTGCAACTGTTCAACATGTATATTTTTTTAATATTGGTTACAGATGCACCCAACCGTACCGTCAAAGTGACGACGAATAAATAATCTAGAATTAGTATTTTTATTTAGTCACAGCTTTGACTAAATTTAAAAATAATTAATCTAATGAAAATCAAAGGCAGTTGGTGTCCAAAAAATAATGGTCCCAGTGAATTTAAAGATTTGAGGCCAATAAGTATTTTGCCCACCCTTTCCAAGACAATTGAAAAAAATCTTGTTCAGAAAAGGCAACAGCTGTGCTACTGCCTTACTTAAGATCACATATATTCGAAGTGATTGACCATAGTGAGTTAACGGTACTGAACTTGCTAGATTACTCAAAAGGTTTTGATAGATTGAATCACGAATTACTTCTTGCAGTCTTACAATTTATTGCTTTTTCAAAAGAATCCGTACAACTGGTTACGAGTTGTCTAACTAACCGCAAGCAAATCGTTAAAGTTAACAACATATATTCTGCACCTAAAGCAGTTGCGAGTGATAAACCTCGAGGCTTCTTTTTAGGACCTTCTTTGTTTATAGTGTAAACGTCGCAATTACAGACTTGCTTCAAGACCAGCTCAGTTCACGCATATGCTGATGACAAATTATATTTATGTATAAACAAATAATTGATCGACGACCGGCACGATTATCATTAGCTTCACACCATTTTCCTACCAGATTCATACGACACTGCCAACAATAACTTACCTGCCATGGATAAAATAATGTATTTAATTCTTAGGTTCTCTCTGTCGCCAACAAATTCTCAACAGACTTCAGTATTTGGGCAGAAACCGTTCACTTTAAAGTACTATAGGCTTAGTCATTGGAAATGTATTATATTCATATAAATTAGTGCAGCAACAACGAGCACTACATACCATTAAATACTTGACATGTGTTGTGCTAACTACGTTATCGTCTTCAGGAGATTATTATTGAAGTTATTTTCATGCGTTGAAAACTGTCTTATGGAAATACTGCGGAGAGAAGCACACCTATTACCGCCTACTCGTGTACAAGCCTGTCGCAAAACTTGCCGATTAAAGTCGCAGAAATGAATTTCCTGCAATTCCTGTGACTTGGGTCGACGTCGATGTTGGCATTGCGATAGCGACGGCATGAAAATGTCAATGTCGACCTTAATATAAGGTTCTCCTTCGGCGTTTTAATAATGGTTGTGGCAATTGGCACCAACACCATTACCATCGCAGCTGTCGGCACCTCGTATGGAAGCCGATATCGATTATGTTATATCGATGCCGGAACCGAATAACGGGAACGGAATATCTGTAAAATACTCACTGGAAGAATTATGTGGGTGAGAAATAGACTTATATGATTTTAAAAGGATTCGTGGCTGCGATATGACTGCCTCCGCTCAACATTCGTGTGATCGGCACGTGATAAAATTGATATTTTAAGTACCGCATAACCCAAACATATATTTGTAATAATTTTCTAACGTTCTGGCAGTTCTAAGCTTCTTATATAAATCTTATAAAAATCGCGATATGCATGTCGATGAAAATACTATTATCGAGTTTTTTTTCAAAACTGCTAAAACTGTATTGTTTTGTCTTTCCCAAATTTGGGACGCTCCAAGTTTTGAGAAAAACATGTTATGTTATTTCATATGGTATTAGGCGGAAAAGAATTTGAATCTTAAGTTAGTGACAAAACATCATGTCACTCATTTCCGTACGTCAGTCTTTCTGTCGTTACAAACTGTTTAAGACTCTGTATCTCTATTAGTATATCTGCCTTCAATGTTGTTATTGTAATCTGACTAGGCGCTTCTTTTGAAAACTGTTGCAACGACTTCAATCATATCTTATCTTGTCGGTCTGTGGAAACTCCGTCCTTTAAGTTCGACGCTCAGTTTACCTAATCTGTCAGGTATATTATATATATATATATATATATATATATATATATATATATACATATATATATATATATATATATATATATATATATGTATGTATGTATGTCATGAAACATATATTATTTCATAAGCATTTGAAACTATCATAGCTTAATTAACATGCTCTTATACCGGAGTAGTATTTATATATCCCGGAAATTCAAGCTCATACGAAAAGTTCTCAAAAAGTTGTCTGTTGCTGTTAATTTGTCCAATCTGCTGTTGAAGCTTGCCCCGCTACAGGAGACAAATTAGTTTTGTATTTTATATATGAAAGAAAAACTAAACTTGCAATCGTATTTAATTGGTTTTTACATTTTCTGCTCTAAGAAAGTGATATTATATTGAAATCTAGAACCTCATACTAGAGGTTGGCTATGTGCGTACAGTACGTTAGAAAAAATATTAATATAAAGTCGATTAATAATATCATATTGCAAATATATATGTACAATTGTACATCATAATAATATACGAGTCGATTTTAGCTGTCAATATTGTCAAGGATGTGAACAATACTAAAATTTTAAGTGTATGCTCTCCACTATGCATCAGAACTGCTATAGAAATGCATGCCTAAACTCGGCAGTATATCCTGGCGGTCTTACTGTAGAGAGTAATCAGGTGATATATACGTAACCCAGTCAAGGGTGTGATAGCAACATCAACTTATCTAATTGTCAATGGGCGTCTCCATAGAGGGCCATAAGGGACACCTGTTACCGCTTCAAGGCAATCCAGGCACCATCGGACCTTTGACTTCGTAAGTTTCCAATGGAGGGACCCTTAGAAGGCGACACTTAGATGAGTTGATGTTCGTTAAACGCACATGTCAACAATTGCACCTTCAGCTCAAATCTGAAACAAAATGGTAATTTGACATCTGACGTGAAGATGTAGCCTTTTTATATATGATGTTTGACGCCCAATCATAGTTTTTGCAAGTGAAAATACCAGAAAGTGGCATTCCAAACCTTGGTTTCTCTCATAAGTGTTGAGATTCAGTTCCGGCAGATTATGGTTTGAGGAGCATGCTTTCCAGATCTGACATTTAACTCCCTCTCATAAACAAAAAATAAAGAAAAAAATAGATAATTCCTTAAGAATTTGAATTACTATAGCTTATTGAAGCTCTAGATATGAGTATCTTATTGCACCAATTTTTCACCAAATCTAATCACGATCAGAATTAGAGCTTATGAATTATTCATTCCAGTTTCGTATACTCCAAATAATACATTTTTAGTATTTATTGAAATTAGTGGTTTATTGTTTCCTCGAAAATATTCCTCAATATGCACTGAAAACGCTTTAACTCTATCACAGTTTCCCCGTCGAAACAAAATTAAATTCTGCTTGAATACCCTATTTGTCATTCACTCTTGAAAATGAGAAATATCTCCAAATAACTAAAAACATAGATACTAGAAATATTGTGATGCTAAAATAGATAATTGGATCCTACATGAGAACTGTCGGCTCATTGAAAGCATATCTTTCGAAACATAGCTGTGTCCTGTCTGTGCTTGTCTACAGTTGCTAAAAGACTGACAAAAAATGTTTTTGGTAAAGAAGCAAAGAAACGATGGGAAAATGTACATGAACGTATGTCAGGTATATAAAGATAAACGAAACAAAAACGGGACATACTGCAAAACGAAGCAACAAATGGCAATGGTCGGAGCACATGCAGATTTTCTGACCAATTCTCACTTTTGCAAAAACTTCTTCAAATGTGTCTTAATACATAAGTGAAACAGAGTCTACCAAATGTAAATGATAATACACAGGAGAGAAATATAAATCAAGAAACAACAATGATGATGTCGATGTGTTGTTCTCATCATGCACACGTACCATAAATAAATTTTTAGGTAAACGTCAAGCCCAGACAAAATCACAAGTTGCGTAAATTTTTGCCCAACAAGAAATAATGCATTATGACGAGCAGTCCTCACAGCAGTCACAGCAACAGGTATTTGTGGATGTGTCCAGATGGTCACCTTCTAACAGCTATAACCCTGATTTCAACTCGTATGTCAGTCCTCCACTTATTTCTCCAAACTCTGGTGACCTAAACCATCAAACTCCGCAAAATTCAGCCGCTAATAATAATCGTCTTTCTTCTGCTGAAATAGGTTCTCGCAAATTGGTATACTGTTTTACGATGTCTTATTCTATTAATTAGGTTTGATATTGCATCGAAGCAATCAATATCCATTCTAAAATATTTATGAAAATGCTCTCATTTAGTCGCAGTTGTGGCATTAGTGTATGGAATTCGCCTTTTTTTATCTTCCCAAATTCATGTTATGTGTCCAGATCTTTTTTCTAATGAAAGACAAAACACTTCAAAAAACTTCAGCACAATATGTAATTTTTTTATCATTTAAATTTTCTTTTTTCATACCGAAACATTGAAAAATTTCCTGTCCTGTAACTGTTAGTTGCTACAAAATTTGAAGTCTCCAGCCTGTTCATAAAATTATGTTTAACAAAAAATAATTAAAATGCATTACCTTTCAACTTCCGCATCTTCAGTAGCCAATAAGGGTAGGTATTGCTTCTTCTTCATAGCTTGAAGACTCCATCTTTCTATATATCAAGAGAAAAAAATATCTTGTGAAATTTACACGGAAATGTGTATATTCCATTAATTCAGAAAACATACTAAAAAGCACTTTTTGAACCTACCCAAATCAACTCGCTGTCGTTGTCTGTAACGAATATTCTATCGAATTAGATAAGTTGACGTAGCAGAAGACGAGTTAAGTGACACAGCCCACGCAACAGTGCGTACACAGGAAAGGGAGATTAAGGACACGTTTGGAGTGACAAAAATTCCGTTTTTTATTCTTCTCACTCCAATTTGTCTCTTTAATATTCATCCTATAAGCTTACAGAGAGGGCTGAAGCGACAATTTCCCGCGCTGTGACATCTCATGAGACAATTCACATATTAGGCTTTAGTGGCATGTTATCCAGATCGGCGCGATTAGAGTGAGAGCGATTCAAAGTAATAAATGTCATGAATGAGAGCTTGATCATCGTGACGCGGTAACGTCAATGCCGTAAATTATTATTATTTGGTTTCACTAGTTGGATTTCAATAATTTACTCTCATATTTTGGATAATAGAATTGATTAATGGAACAAAAAGGTATCTGTCAAACCTAGGCATAATCAAATTTTAGCAAAACGATCAGGAATTGTCGGCTGCAATCCGTCGCGGGGTGAATGCTGAAAATTAATCAAAACGCAAGGGCATCCATAAGTGCTGTGTTGCGAATGATATAGAATAGCAATTACTTACAGCCTAGTACGGATACATGGATTTTCAGCATTGCAGGGACATAAATCATGATTTTTATACCAAGATTCTACAATATACTTTCCAAGCGCTCCCTCTAAATGGCTTTAGCGTAAGTTACAGCTTCTCCGATAACCTTAACACCTTTAAGGTCATTAATTTATATGCAGAATTCATTGAAAAAGGTTCACACCTCCCAACGTGAAAGGATTGATTCTTAAGACATAAAATTCGTTGCTAGTACCTGTAGGTGAATTGTGTTAAGAGATTTTGACTGTTCAAAAATAGTGTCTGTGTCCTTAGATGCGAACAACGCGTGCAATATAAAATCAACAAAAAACAGTTTTCAAGATGTTTACGGATCAATCAGGCAATCGTATTGCGAAACTTGTCAACGCAGCTAAATTGGTAGACTACCAATCCAGTATGTACATGCGGTTCAGATCCCGCCGGTGGCCTGATATTTTTGGAGATTCTGAATACAATACCTTTATTGATAAGTTAAGCTATCCATTATGGAGTCTGTTGATTATGGAGAAGTTTTTGCTACCGATAATAAACTTATACAACCTGTGTAGTAAGTGAATGCTGCTATCAGATATTCCCTATTGTAGGAATTTAAAAGAATTCATCAGTATACACCGTCAAAGACAGAATAGAACATATACTGTTGGATATATTATGTTCTTCATTTTTAGATAACCTAATAAAAGGGCTTTTGACCGCCACTTGCTCAGGTATCTGATCTTTTGGATGAAATAAAACCCAGATTTGATGATTCACTAACCTGCTATTTTATAAGAAGTGAATAAATGTAATGTACATGTACATTAATCCTAACAAGCTCCTCAGCCACCCATTCCACAATGCTGAGGTTATCCAAAGGAATGATCTTTGTAAGAGGTTCTCTGGAGATCCTAGGAGTTCAACCTCGTGAGAATGAATCCCTTGTGCTCCTCCTATGTTTTTGTACTGACGACTATTATTATTATTTCCTGAGACATCTCGCTTGAAAACTTACCAACTACCATTGTAGATTAGGCACAAATTAGCCACTTTTCTTCGATGGTGGAAGTCATTCGAAGAGTCAGCCGCTTCGAGTAAAACTATTATTCTTTTCAGGATTGAGTCTAGAATTTTAGGGAGAGCTTTGGGGCGCTTCACCACTTATGCTCCGGTGGAACCAATTTGCTGGCGCGGAAGAGAACAACCAGATTGTGAGATGCCGGGCTAGTAAGGCTGGCAACTTAGTCGTTACAGGACATGTTGATGTTAAACGCCAGAAGCTTGATAGAAGGCTATTAGACCTTCCTCTATCTCCACGTCTTGCAGACCAGTTTTGTTACTTGTTAGGGTATTTGTCGAGCTGGGATTTAAATTTGAACAGTAATAGAAATATTGGAAAACATTGAATGGTTTTAAATATCAAAGATTCACAAGAATATTACGTTTCCGAAACTATACTTAAATTTTGATCACCTCACCTCATTGTTTAAGAGGATAAAACGCCGTTTGGTAATCATTTAGCTTATTCAATCCACATACAGTGATCTGCAGTAGTAGTTCACAAAACAAGTGAAACAAATAACCCACCTTGCATTTTTAAGGTATTCTTTGCTTTTATGCACCACCTGGCATCACAGGCCGCATAATACAGTCCACCGTTACCTACCTAGACGTTGAATGTGGTGTATAGTGGGTTGGGTCATATTATTTTATTTAAGTTTAGGCGTTCAGCATTATACAAATTATATGGGCTAAATCACATTCGAAATGCATAGAACGTATTTTACCAAAGAATAAAATATTAAAAAAACTTGATGGGGCTCAGAGACGCCTAAAGACGGAGCTTAGGCGTTTTAATTTTGTTTTGTCTTTTGAGAATAACTCCGCAGCTTCTAATATTTTTTAGAAAAATCCAAATATCTTTTTTCCTTAGTATATTAGTATTTATAGATTTCATCTAAATTCAAAAGTGCTTTCCGAGTTATAAAGCGACAAGGATTAATTAATATGATGCAGACAGACGGTCTGAAATTAGTGACATGATATTTCGTGATGTATATGTCAAGAAAGCATAATATCTCAAACAGTTCCCTTAAAAATCTAATGATAAAAGTTAAAATGATTTTTCTTACGAGTCCACATTCTGGTAAAAACTCCGTGATAGAACTTCTACAGCTTCTAGCGGTAAGCGTCTTCTTTGTGCACGGGAAATTCAATAAAATGGTAGGGAACCATGAAAACCAAATCAGTTCCTGGGGAAATGTATGAGAAACGCAATTGGAATATTAAATTTACGTTTATACTGTAGCTGAGTACGCTATGTACGCCGAGTGATTCAAGCTATATATTATATTACCAAAATTGCAAATATAGATTTCTACAAAAATAAAATGAAGTCAAGCCTGATAGTTTCGACATAATATTTACACGGAGTCATATCTTGCACCAATACTTTCAATGCGATGTGTACATTGTATTTTGTTAACACCTTTGTGATTTCTCTCTCTACATATGTGCTGAATTCAAAATCAAATTTGCTGTGACTCAAGAAAACAATATTATTCAGGTTCAGGTCATGCAATTCTTTATGTGTAATAATTTTTTTTAGAGTTGCATATTAGTATATACTAAGGATGTATATATTTTCAAATCCTGATAAACCATTGAAACCATACAGATCGTTCCCTCCTGCCTTTTTGACCTCGCGACTGACGTATTATAACAAATTATAAATGGCAATGTTCGGCACAGCCAGGGCCGGATCGATGAAAACTGATTTGCAGAGTTATTTTTCTTAGGTATTAATTATGCACGTGAACTGTCGATATATTTGAAATCAACTCATTCGTACAATGGTAATAAAATTTGAACTTCGAACACTTGAAGTACTTGAAGAGCAGGGCGGAACCTCATACACCCCTTTGAACAATACTTCTCCGTAGCATCAAAGTATTGGTATTATTATTGAAAATATATATTAATTTTACGTTTTCCTCCTCCCCGTCGGTCACCCTGACACGCATAGCTCTGCTATTAACCTTCTCATTCAACCTGGCTTAATTTTTATATTTGTATCATTATTAATTTCGATGAGTCAAATAGATGTGCAGCAGTTTTCTTGGATTTGGCCAAGGCTTTCGATTCGATATGTCATCAAAATTTATTACTAAGTTATTTATTCACGACAGTAGGGGTGTAGCACTACAAGATTATTTAATAGATAGAACACAAAGGGTGAACGTAGGAGGTGGAGTCGGTTCAAAAAATACCATAAAAGTTGGAGCGCTACAAGGTACTGTTCCAGGTCCGATACTCTTCTTAATTTAAATGATTGAATTACAAAAATTAAAGACTTTTGAGGTATGATAATCTGCTACGCAGAATGATGATACCTACAGAGTTGGCACAGGATCAGAGTGGGATGAAGTGCAAAAAAAATTAGAAGCATGCTTAATAAAACTTGAAACGGTAGTTAGATAATAATCATACTTGGGCTAAATGTAAGCAAGTCAAAGTACATACCATTTTCGTCAATTTTATCAAATCATTCAAATATGAGCATAAAACTGCATGCTAATACTTGTAGTAGAAATGACTGTGATTGAAATTCTGGAAAAAGAGACTGTTGAGAAGTATCCCGGTGTCAAAATTGAGTATACCAAGCAACTATAGAACTATGACTCAGCTCTGCATGATGTCCAAGTTTATGCAGACTGTCATTAACCTCCAGCCTCTGAAATATATGATTATAAGACATAAATGGTATCTCTCTCCTTCAGCTAATGGAGCGTGTTCGTAATAACTGCTCAAGCAGACACAACAACAATACGCTATCAAAAGTTATGTGTAAGCTGTTGTTCAGTGTTTACTTGTAGATGAAATTGGTTGACGCTAATTTTCGTCATTAACCGTACGCCAAATATCCGTGGCTTACAAAGTGCGAACTTGGCACAGCTCTAGGAAACTAAGTCATACACAGAGACAGGTTGCATTGTTCAGCTAAACTGATTTATTTAGGATGCCGTATAGATGCGGAGCTTTATCCATAAACTGCGGTACAGATATATTGTTGTAGTATCTTTCTAAGTCTTAGAAGAAGTTTTTGAGTGATAACGTCTCACAAAGGCAGAAAGCATATCGAGTTGCGAGCTGATAAGTCTATATAAATTTAATATTGATCTTAAAACACTGTACAGTGTAGCTATTGAGGAGCCACTATTCATTCCACAACGCTAAGGTTTCTATAAATGAATGAATTTTGGAAGAGGCGCTTGTTCGACGAGGTGTTAGTAGTTCAGTCTGGTGGTGGAGGTGACTCCATTTGGTGTATGTAGTGTTTGTTGTACTGATAACTGTTGGTATGGCTATTAGACAGATCTTGGTCGATCATTTACTCTGGTAGAATCTATAGAAGTCGGACATTTCTGCCATAATCTGGACAGTGGCGATCCTTTGCAAGGTCAGATGAATCCATGAGACGTACTGATTTTTTCGAAATTGAGCCCAGAAGCTTGAGATAGCGCTCTGGAGCATACGAACAGTATTTTAAACATGTCCGGAAGAACATGATAACGTCAGAACATGTCATTGTTGATGTTAATCCCCAGAAGTTTTATGGAAAATAACTGGAATATTGAACATCTCTTCATCTCCACGCTGTCTGCCAGGGTGGTTGTCTGAATCTACTGTGCGTTGAAATGAACTGCATTTTTCGATTCTCATTTGACAGTTCTATCCTACATTTTCGTTTATCTGGATACCATGTTAACACGTTAAGGTCGTCAGTCTGCCTGATTATATGCAGGATATAGTTCGTTGATGTACAGCAAAAAGAACTTTGGTCAGAGAACCCATCCACATCTATAAAATCGAATCGGACCGCATAGACAAAAATCATTATTCTGTCATATGCCATTAAATAATGAATTTCCTTAACTATTTACCACCATTATTAATTAATACATGTATTTAATAATATACTAGAAAAAACTGACCTTATTACAAGAATATGTGAGTATAGCCGAACTAAGAGTCATTGTACTTTGCGTTCTGAGAGAGTTGGGAACTGTTTGTAATGAGAATTCAATATAGGAGAACTGAATCTTTTAAAATTCCAGAAATTAAGAGTTTATAAGATTTCTAATATTTCAAAAACTTAGCTCACGTGGATCAGTAGCTCCAAATTTTGATTAAGTCTTCAATAAACTATTTACCTATTTAAAGTCATTTTTCAAAAGGCTAAATAGAACTTTCATTATTCATGATTCCTATGCAGTAGTCGGTAGTAAAAGCTGCTAAATCAGAAGGGGTGCAAATTACTGCCCTTTAGAAAGAAAGCATGCCCTTAAATTTCTGTACCACATAAAAATAATTCAAATGATTTAAATTTATTCGGAACATTCTAAACGTTTTGAAAATTTGATACGATCATGGCTCGGATCTATTGTAAGAATTGTTTCATTGTATGAACAATGTCAGAATGTACGGATTATTATTTGTCGGTGAAACATTTATAGACGTTACTTGTAGAATATCTTTTATCAAAAGCAAAAAAATCAGATCTCTTTTTTCACTCAACGCCCTCACCCGTTTATTGTCTCATTCAAGGAAAATAGGAATAATTACGGTCAGAGGCCTCTGACGAGATTTTCACTTCTACGATTATGCCATATTATCTAGTGCAAAAATTTCACCAAAGTTCGAATGGTTATTGACGGACCACAAACTACCGAACAGACCATGAAGTTGACATGTGAAATTGATTTTTATTAGGCGTGGCAGCAACATTTTTCTGAGGGAGAGGGGCAATTTTTTACTCTGTACCGGGGAAGCGTTAAGAAAGAAGGTTATCTACAGAACCTTTTGAAATCAGGAAAGTCAATTCGGTAGAGTTCCGTGTCGTAGGGTGGTTGTACTAGCTTTTCGTTCAACAGGGAAACTGCTCTGCTCTGGATCTATGCCTATTTTTGATAGGCCAGAAGAAGCCAATCTTATTCCTTGTGCTCCACAAAATTTGATATAAATTCCAGGAAATAAAGAAATAAATATATTTAAAGGTTATTGGGAAAACCAACATTACAACATGTGATATTGCTTGAAGCAACTTGTAACGGAGAAGTCGGTAGTTACCGCCTTACGTGATGTACATTCCTTCACAGGAGGTACCTTCAGCAACCATTTTATGACCGCAAAGGCACCACACGTTGAACACAGCTGTGTGCATCCTCTAAGCTCCCCTTAGCAGCGCAGGAGAACTGGAGCTGTTCCCGGCTCCATTCACACAAAGTTAATTGCTCACTGTTGCCGTGGCTCTTTCATACCACTGAATGAACGCTGGCTCGGCTGCCTTGATTACACCTAAAGAATTCTATTTGGCGCCCGCCAAGTCGGCTGTAAAATTTTTATTTCGCCACATAAATAACGCCACTAGCAAAACGAGACTACAGATGCATGTTACGTTTTGCATTTTGTGGGCTGGACAACCCATTCTATATATACGTGTTCGATTTTCCAGGCACCTGGTGTAGGGTGGCCTTGTTCGAACGTTGTTAGATAGTCACGTAACCTTTGATAACGCAACCTTAAAAAAACATAAGGTTGTTCGGGGGGCTAGAGTCGAAAAAGTTTCTTCACGGGGAAAGTGAAATGCATAAAATTCGTGGCATCCCAAAAACCTCTATGGGTAGGTCCCCAATTTTTTGGTCTAAGCTATTTTCATTTGCTAATGGCGACAAATAGAATAAAATAGCTTCGATCTTAATTTTCTCAGAAAGAAATATACTGTACTAAGAAATAGTCATAATAACCGCGTACAGTCCTAAAATATCATCTCCTCATCCTCCTTGCTCTCCTGTCATATTCCTCTATCCTTGACATTGCCTGGTTTCCATATTTCCAGAGCTAACTTACTCACGATTAGATACTGTTGTCCTCGGGTATTTCTAATAGACTTGTAGTTTGTTTTCCTCAAACATAAAGATATGCGTTCTATAGCACTCCACCAAGCTTATAGATAGCATCCAAATCCTAGCAATACTCGCGCATGCATCAAGGTATGTATACAACCATACATTCCACATGGACCTCATGATTCCAGATATATCAACAGTAATACATGAAAAGGCCAATAGACACCATACGAAATTAGAAAGTTACACCAATCAACTTAGGCCCCTACTACGTGGAATAGACAACAAACGACTACGAAGACTCTGGCCAATGGATCTTTTCTGAGAAATCGAGGTGAAGTCGCTGGATGATGCACCTCACCATTCTTTGTACAGTAGAATAAGAATATTGTACTACCTAGCAAATAGCTCATAGAATATTAATTTCTGATTGCTAATAGAAGGAACAAAAAACGTGTAGTGGGTGCACTGAACCTTACAATGTACCTCACCACAGTCTGGGATATCGATCTGTCTTGCATATCAACATTATGAGTTGCTAGTGCCAACACTAGAGGGGACCAATGTGCTCATCTTCACCAGGTCGAACTTCCAACATCTCTCTTTCAAAACTCGATCTTTTGAAGAACCTCGGAGTGTGAAATGAACTGCTGAGGACTATGATGCTCGATGGTTATACTGTACAGAGTTTTGAGATCAACGTGAATAGACAATATGCTTTCTACCTGTGCAAAAGCTTATCTATAAAAAACAGTAGCAATGTGATTTTGTAATTTCATCAAAATTGGTATAGAACTCATGAATACAAAAGTTTGATTTCGGACTTCCATTGTCTATAAAATTTTAAGTATCACGACGTTTCGATTGATGTGCTATCTTCAATCGTCTTCAGGTGAACTATAGACAATGGAAGTCCGAAATCAAACTTTTGATAAATCCACCTTGTCTACAAGTTTCAAACAACAGTCATGAATACAAGTTCACCTTTGAAGTATGTTTACGTAGGTATCCTGATAATACTGTAAGGACATATAGTTTTTAAGTGTCAGGTAATACTAATCACTGGTTAGCTGTTTTCCATAAATAGGCGCACACACGGCATTTTACCATTATTTGTATTATTTACAATCATTTTCTACCAGCCAAATGAGTTTTGAGCGTGTATTATTAATGTTCCTGTTTTTAAATTTTCTGTGTGTATTTAAGTTGTGTGAAATATACTGTCATCTGTACATGATATGGGCAGGTGGTATTTGACAGATGCAAAAGGAACGACCTATGTTCTTGAAGTATATATTCACTGCAAATATTCAAATTGGCTGTCTGATTTTCCAATGAGGAGAAACGTGCGACATATTGTTGGCATTCTTGTTTGTCAAACAGAGCTCTAAGAATGCAATGATTCTCACTCGGAATGAACTAATCAAATCGATGAGTATACGAATGATTTGATATATTGAGTCCAAACGACAGAATTTATATCGTCAAGTATGCTGCCTTCACTTTTCTGAAAAATGCAATCCTTCTCAGTTAAATTATATCAGAATCATTTCTTCACAGCTCAAGAATAAGGATACTGGCCTCAGATCGATAATCCCTTTTTGTATTCGAGTAGGTTTCGAATAGAACACGAATGACATTGTGCGGCGGCCCTTTCATAGAGTTACGCTATCGAAGACGGCTGGCCGGACCCCTTTTGTTGCCTATCTTAAATCTTATTACCTATAAAGCTACCGAACGTTATGTTCGGTTTAGCGCATCATAAAAGTTTCAAGAGCGTATTACATTTTTTATAGCATCTGAATTCTTTGCATGTTTTTGTACGAAAGCCACAAGTAAAAAATGTTTGAAGTGCGGTTGAGTACTGTCGGTTATTCATTATGTTGGCGCCGTAAGGAAGGACAATAATAGTGAGTGGATTACCCATTGATTTGGTTCAAAATTTAGTTATCGAAAATAAGAAAAAAATTGGCATTTAAAGTCAGTTTTTTGTTGTTACTGATTTAGGTTTCCCGATGTTATCAACACAGTCCTTCCGAGCAACTTTCGAAAATTGTAGAACAAATCGCGTTTCATCCCATCAGAGAGTGAAAAAGAACCTCTCGTTGGTGGCAGAAATGTGGATATTTCTTTGGCTTCAGATCTCGAAGAACGATCTCGAAAATCTTCTAGTTCTATTTGGGTCTAATTTTTCCAAATATAAAACCAAAACTTCCTTTAAATTATCAATTTTGCGCAGCTCACTAACATTTTGACTGTGGTTTTAATAATCGGTCAGGAGAAGCAACCGGAAATTCTGAGGGATTCTTAGTGTTCCACGATCGCTTCGAAATATTGCTTGGCTAAAAATCCCGTCTCTTTCTGTAGAATCCATGAACGACCAACTAATAACAACTTAAACCAACAATGTATTATGTACGAAAACTATATGGGTCGACCAGATCAACCCCGGTTGCCTGATTGCTAGTTAAAAGCTGTCACTTCCACATTACCACTCTAAGCTAAAGCTAACGAAACTGAAAGGATATCACGCTCGCTAGATGCTCGCGTCTTGACCTGTATGGAGTGGCTGCAACTTATGACAGCACGCCTTTCTTTAACATTATCTTTTCTCTAGAAACTCCAAGTGAAAAGCTCAAAGGGCTTAATGAGCTACGAGTTCACATTTCTCATTACAAGGTGAACATAAATTGCTCAGAACACACAAGTTAGATGCTACTGAATTAATGATATGATGAAAATAAGTGAGAAATAGATTGCTCTCCATTTTTGCACGACAGCTTATGATGGAATCATAATTAGATGGTAGTTAAATGCAGCTGTTGTCTAGTTCCCTTGGAACAGATATCATCGAAGTATAAATCTTCCAAAAGCTTACAACTTAAATACAGTTTGTTTAGGAGTAATCTTGGAGAAGCAATCGAATGTATCTCGTTTGCGAATGAATGATAAAAGTAAGTGCCGATCTCACAAGTAAGTTGAATCATTCGTAACCTAAGTATGATTCGGATAATCCTAAACTTTACCCCAAATTATTTTTTCCGCAAATACAGGTGATGCTATGGCATGAGATAGACGAACTTGCTAGTCGCGTACCATTCATATTTTATGTGGATCAAAAGGGTATCACTAGAAACAAAAGCTGTAAGATAGGTCCAAACATCAAACTTGTAACCTAATAAGCAGTACTGATTAAGGTTATGTGATTACAAAAAATTGATTTTGAGTAACAAAATAATAAATGTTTTGAAACACTAGGTTTTATTAAAGGACCATTTACTGCATCTTAATGGAATGAGAATGATGGAACTTCATATTAGCAACAAGAGATGAGGTGTTAAGTTCAATCATAGTCAATTTCTTGATAAAAAATAAGTCCTTTCCAATATTTATTTCTAACTTCAAGCATTGCAAAAAATCCAATTTCAGCAAGGTATGTAGTTGAAAATGGAATAAATAACAACAATGTATAGTCAACAAAAATTCGCATAACTCTAACTTGGCAGATTTCACTTTTAGGCGGCGATCGCGTAGGATTTCCATAAAAGACTCTGCATATTCAAAGGAATTTAGAAGTCCTTGTAGAATACTTCGGAAATATGTTTTGTTTTGAAACAATGTAATTTATCATTAGATACTTCCTCCTAAACATCTTTATATGTCATATGAAAATCGATTGCATATTTAAACCGTTGTTGTTAGTTAAGTGATCCATTCTTGGTCATACAGACCTTAGTAATTACATAACTTGTGAAGAGCTGAACTCAGCTACTTTGTAAGTCTAAAATCACGTTTAAGCTTGGTCTAATAGTTCATCTAACTTACCTATATATTGCCATAGGAAATTTAGCTGTTTGTTGTATACCTTCTTGGGATTATTTTTCTCAGCTCTCTCTCATAGCATCATTGCAATGTGAATAAATATAGGGTACAGCGTTTAGTTTGCACTATTTTACTGTATTCCTGAGAACGCTCTGTATATAATCATGTGTAAAATTTTTTCTGTACATGTTATTTTTTTCAGGTGAGATATCAATCTGTCCATTTGCCGAAGTAGCTTCAAATATGTAAGTAGAAAATTAACCGTACAGTGGCTTTTCTGATAGACAAGATATTAATTGCATCCAAATGTTACTAGTATGTGTTTCCTCGTTGACCTATATGTACATGATTTGATGAACATGTTGCAAAATGATGAATGACCTTTCATCGTATTGATCTATATCATGCGTCAGTCGTGTATATAAAAATATAAATCATGCCATCAGTTAGTGATTATTATGGCATTTACAAATAGTTATGATAAGTAAAACCTTCCAGAACTCATGTAGATTCTAGATGCTCTTACATGGTAAAACTCTTCCATCATTCAGATAAGAAATTGTGTATTTAACACAGAACTTTGAAAATAAAACTCTCTTTATTTGAGTGACGCCTTTAGATTTATATTCAAATCATCGTTTGACTGTCAGATTTGATTGCTTACAATGGCTACCCAGGAGACTTGTCAACTAGCAACTAGATCCTGTCATGAATAAAAATCTAGTATTATATTTATTCTGTTGAGCTATTGTTCTATTACATTCTTTTTTCTTTCGTCTATTTGGGAGGAATATTTTTTGGTCACTATAGTTGCACTAGTGTTACGGAAAAGCTCCTACAAAACATTAACCATGGACGTCAACATAACCTTAAGATATTTCATGTGATAAAATATTATAATTCGTAGGTATTTTATGTTTCACATGTACATTCCATGACTAAAGATATTTGAAGAGTGATATAACTCAAATCAATGCAGATGGGAGCTTACTGTAGTGTATCGATAAAAATTGAGTTCAAATGATCATTCTTTTAATTTACTGCAATGTATGTTACGAAGATATGTATGGATCTCTGATGTTCCATGAAATTTAAATCATGTGTTTTATTACAACTTGAAGCAGGCTTTATTGACTAATCTTTTGATTAGTATCTAGTAAGTGTTTGGCAAATTTTGCTCCTTTTGGATGTTTATTTTTGAAGGCACTCATATGATCTCTCCATCGTGTTGTAAATCTTCTAGCTGTTTGACCTATATCAATAGCATTACGGAAGGCACATGAAATTATATGAATACCTGACACACATATGTGGTTCTTTCTCTTTTGCATTGACTAAATATGATGTTAAGGACTCAAAGCCATCAGTTTTTATCTGTGACTTTACAGGCGAAAATTAGAATAGAATTAAAGTTTTGTGAATAACAGTACGGGAGTATTCAAATTTATTAATGTATATCTGTCAGGCTAGTTATAATCTTAAAATGCGAGCTAAAAGAGTTTCAAGCAATTCGAATATTTTCGTATGTAACAAACGACGATAGTAAGGAGGCAGTTGTACAAGACTAGCAATGTGCAATGTTTCTCACAAAAATATCAGTCCACTGCATGGCCAAATTGAATTTACGAATCGATGTTTCCAGGCAAAATTGTGTACCTGACACTGTATAGGCGAATAAGTAAAAGTTAGGAGATGTAGCCTTAAATTAAAAAATAATAAAGCTCTTGGTAGCCATTCAGATTTCGAGACAAGTTTGCAGGCGAAATATGATACTTAGAATAGAAGCTCATTATATTTTCCTTAAGCTAATACAAGATTTTTCGATTCAGCTTTTTCAGATCTTGTGAGAATAGCAGAAGTTTAAGGATATCTCTAAGATAATGTACAATACTTTTGTACATCGACAAAAGACAGCGGAACGGTTGATAAAAAGAACAACACATTATCAAATTGCATCATAGTCATTCACACCATTTGTTTTTGAATTAGGCAGAAAATGGGAGCTTTGTTTTACAAATTTACAATGGAAATCTTAGCTCCTTCTAGCGAATCCAAATTCAACAGGTTTAATATTCATTTAGCTGGGATCCTTGAATACCTGAGAGCATTTTAATGGACAGCTTAGTGAATATTTTAGCTTTTATGAGGTAAAACCGCTAAAAGGGTGTTATCTTTCATCTCTCTGAACGTCTAATTAATCTGGAAACAAA
Organism: Bruchidius siliquastri; assembly: GCA_949316355.1. Taxonomy (NCBI): domain Eukaryota; kingdom Metazoa; phylum Arthropoda; class Insecta; order Coleoptera; family Chrysomelidae; genus Bruchidius; species Bruchidius siliquastri. The sequence goes on from OX438529.1 coordinate 41,460,519, forward strand.
CAGTAAATGTTAGGCTAAGATCCAAATCAGACTTAAAATGGTAACATCAACCTTTTTACTTCCCATGTGAGAGCGAATAGGTAATCACAAAAGATAGTATCTGATAACAAGTATTCTGGACCCATCATGTCAGTAATGGTGATCAGCCAAACACGAATAAAAAGCTTACTTTCTGTTTCTCAGCCCCCGAACCGACACAACCTAGAATCATAAAGCACAGATCCCATAATGTGTAATGTTTTGGAGGTATGACATGGTGCATAAAAAGCTGCCTCGTATGTGCAGCAAATTCTTGCGGTACGGGGCTTTCAGGTTTCAAGTTTGCACTGGAAAGGGCAAAGCAAAATTCATGTGAAATCCGATTTGCAGAGGCATTTAATCCCATGCGGCTCTATATTTCAATATTTTTGAATGACATTCATACAGTGTCTATATTTCAATATTTTTGAATGACATTCATACAGTATAGTTGGAAGGAAATTATCTAGACTAGCAGCACACAACCGACCGTAAAATGCTTCTATATCATCCCAGTCAATATTGTTCTACAAACACTGAAAATTTTATTGAAAAATATTGAAGGATGGAGTGTCAGCTATTGGGATACAAAACCCTTACAAATGATTCGTAAGGCGGTTTGAGCCGCCTTGAGTAGATGAATGAAATAGCACGCATCTACATACTTATACATACAGACAATAAAAGCTTTCTTTCCTATACTTTCATACTCATTTAGCTTGCCAATATTTCAAATATAAAACTGCCAATCTGAGTAAATGATTTACATGAGCATTGTTGCTACATTCAAAATCAACCCTTGCGTTCCGTATGCATGCAAATCTACTTGTTCGTGCACTTCCAGATAGCACAATATCCATTCCAATAGACTATTTACACATACACTACGTATGTTATTTAGGAAATATTTCACTAAGAACGGTTTGACAAAAAAACACGCGAAAGGACGAAAATGAAAAAAACATCAACCCAGCGTTTATGGTATAAGCACGTCACTACCAATGCGACACTCCGAAGCACTCAATATGTTTATTAAAGCTATTTCTCTCTACCCTACAAATTGCTCTTGCTGATACGAAATCCCAAAACTCCCACTTCGTTGACCAACTCGAGCGTAACATTGTTAAATGCAAACTAGATGGCAATTCAAGCTAAGCCGTCAATGCACATCGAGTTGGAATGGAACTTCTGCCGCAATATTATGAAACTTTGTAGTGGCCAACTTGAATCTACGACGAGATTTCACTTCAATATAAACATTATTTATGAGTACATGATAACAGTGTGACTCCTTAGTCTCGAAGGAATTTGCACAGCGTATAAACCGCATTCATCTTAAGCGGGAATTACGCGGGTCGATTTCCTCCGCACGAATAGGCCGCACAGCATTTACTTAGTTTGAAAAATAAAATCAATGAGATCAAATTTACTCGTTCATCTACACATGTAAATCTCGCGACAAGCTTTCATATCATATAAATTGTGTAATGACGTTATGAGTTGATAGTAAGAGTTTTAAAGGAGAAGTTTATTTTATTCTTTTTAGCGCATTTAAATGAAAGCTAGTTTTTAAAAAGTTTTCTTTACGTTTAATTTATTTATTTAATTTTAGTAATCGCTGAACAGATCTGCAAAGACTCCAGTACACCAACATTTCAGAAGGAATGCAGCAACGAAGTTTATGATCACCATCTTTTTGTTAACTCTCATTCGTGTTCACAGCAGGTCCTTTCATTTGATACCCATATTGTAGGAAAGTATAAATAACTTTCCGCCATCCTTAGAAGTTCGTCATATTGAATTCAGAGCGTCACTTTATTTGTTGAGTTATTCTCAGCAAGTCCTTTCATTTTATACCTACCCATATTGTAGGAGTGCATTAAAAATAACTAGTCCGCCATCTTGGGTGTTTCGCCATGTTGGATTTAGAATGACGTAACCGTAAGTTGTCATCCAAACTAAACGTGTATGCAAAATCTCGCTCAATGAAAATTGAGTTGCAAGATTCCACCGAACAAACATAGTTACATACCTACATTGTAAGTTAAATAAAAGCTTGTAAAAAAGCATACAAAAATGAATACAGAATATAAGTTGATAACTCCATATAGAATCTTTCTTGGTATTGTTGTGACAACGTCGCACTCTCATGAGATCACCAGTAATGTATCTCCACATGTGATGATTAAATGACAAGAAATTAAACGCACAATATTAAAAGTGAACACTGGCTACTGGCTGCCTACATGAAATTGATTTAGATCCTACCAACAACAAAAGTGTAATCAACCCACGATAGTATCCTACGATATTAGTAATCTATTACTGGCTTATTATTCCTTTTTTGTGGAACTAGAAGTAAAGTGAAACTGACAACTGGCTGCCTGCATAAAAATGATTTAGACACTACCGATAATTAACCCATGACGGCATCTTTCAGATCTCTCTTTTATCGTTTTTCCAAGTTTACCTACGGTATTGATAATTAATTACTGGCTAATTATTACTCTTTTGTTGAACCCTGTGAATTTTCTTCGACAAATGGGAGGCATGTGAGAGGAATCTTCTGCGTTCGGCTCTATGCAATGGACCAGTCGATTGCGATAGAACCTTTGAGCACCCTTGCACTGAAAGTACCATCAACGATGCGAATCCTCTATTAAACTTTGAGGTTTGTTGTTGATGTTTCGACAATTGATTTACCAATGAATTTCAACCATTACTAGCTGTTATAAAACATAAAATGCTAGCAGGTACTGCAATTGATTTTGGCATTGCGGTTTGCGGTCTACATTTGCTATATATGGACTGATTATTCATAGCATGCAATAACCATGTTATTCGACTAAGAGCAATATACAAAATTTGAAGTATCAACGTGCTGGAATCCCATTTTGTTTGACTCAACATGTGCGGCTTTTTTAATGTTCCGTAAATAGCGCATCAGGAATCAATCTACAGGATGGATTCACGTGCATTGACACGGTACTTCTCACACTATCTGTAGGAAATATAATTCCGTAGTACAATCAAGGTCGAATTTTTGAGGTATTTTCATGAATTGACTATATGTGTATGCAACTGTGTAGCCCTTTTCCCTCCTCCCTCTTCGGTCGTCTTCATTTTCCTCAAATCATTAGATAAGTTCATTCACGTTGGCTACAGTTTAACATACAACATGGATTTGTTATTGAACTTTGCTCGGTAGCTTAATAAATGTTCACGATTTCATTGAACCTTCGATGCTGCACATCGAAAAAGCACCGAGTAACACTTTTGACCACGTACTATAGGAGCGAATTTCCTCTATCATTTTAAAAAGGATTGCAAATTGGTAGCTCTATTTTTCAAAAAATTACAAAAGATTACTTTACGGTAAGAGTTATAATTCAATATTGACTTTCGAGGTGAATATATTTTACACTCAATAAACAACGCTGTGTTTTAAAATTTTGTGTTCAAGTTTTGGTTAACCGGTGGCCATAGCAGCTGACTGAGTGGCCATTTGCTCACCCTCACACGTACTTCAAAAATGCCTTCATTGAAGGTACATGTTAATTGGGGTGGCTTTTGCCTAAAATGTGGACTGTTAGTAGTACACCTGTCAGTCACGTTATGATCACTTAAATTTGGTTTCCTCGCTCGCTCGTGTTAATAAGGGCACCCATGAGATGTAAAAAAATTGTGAAACTCGGTGTATTGATGTATACTGGCTTTGAATAGTGACCCGTTACCTAAAATTTATAAAAAAAAGGTTTCAGTAAATTTAGCAAGACAATTTACGACTTCATCGTACATGGCCAGGAATAGTAATATTCAACAAAAGCGCTCGTTAATTAATAATTTAAAAAAATATATCCCAATAATATACTGTTCTACTTCGTCAAAGGTGATTAGAAATTCGTAAAACTTAAAAAATCCTGGTTTGAGCACAATCTCATTTGCTGAAAACCCGGTCGTCAGTACAACGATTTCAAAAAATATAGCAGCATCACATACAATGAACGCGAATCATATAGCATTAAAATATCGTCAAAATCGTAACAGACTGACAAGCCGACAAACCGACAGACCGACAGACCAACAAACCGACAGACCGACAGACGGACAGACCGACAGACCGACAGACCGACAGACCGACAGACCGACAGACCGACAGACCGACAGACCGACAGACCGACAGACCGACAGACCGACAGACCGACAGACCGACAGACCGACAGACCGACAGACCGACAGACCGACAGACCGACAGACCGACAGACCGACAGACCGACAGACCGACAGACCGACAGACCGACAGACCGACAGACCGACAGACCGACAGACCGACAGACCGACAGACCGACAGACCGACAGACCGACAGACCGACAGACCGACAGACCGACAGACCGACAGACCGACAGACCGACAGACCGACAGACCGACAGACCGACAGACCGACAGACCGACAGACCGACAGACCGACAGACCGACAGACCGACAGACCGACAGACCGACAGACCGACAGACCGACAGACCGACAGACCGACAGACCGACAGACCGACAGACCGACAGACCGACAGACCGACAGACCGACAGACCGACAGACCGACAGACCGACAGACCGACAGACCGACAGACCGACAGACCGACAGACCGACAGACCGACAGACCGACAGACCGACAGACCGACAGACCGACAGACCGACAGACCGACAGACCGACAGACCGACATACCGACAGACCGACAGACGGACAGACGGACAGACGGACAGACGGACAGACGGACAGACGGACAGACGGACAGACCGACAGACCGACAGACCGACAGACCGACAGACCGACAGACCGACAGACCGACAGACCGACAGACCGACAGACCGACAGACCGACAGACCGACAGACCGACAGACCGACAGACCGACAGACCGACAGACCGACAGACCGACAGACCGACAGACCGACAGACCGACAGACCGACAGACCGACAGACCGACAGACCGACAGACCGACAGACCGACAGACCGACAGACCGACAGACCGACAGACCGACAGACCGACAGACCGACAGACCGACAGACCGACATACCGACAGACCGACATACCGACAGACCGACAGACCGACAGACCGACAGACCGACAGACCGACAGACCGACAGACCGACAGACCGACCGACCGACCGACCGACCGACCGACCGACCGACCGACCGACCGACCGACCGACCGACCGACCGACCGACCGACCGACCGACAGACCGACAGACCGACAGACCGACAGACCGACAGACCGACAGACCGACAGACCGACAGACCAACAGACCGACAGACCGACAGACCGACAGACCGACAGACCGACAGACCGACAGACCGGCAGACAGTCAAAGAGATAGACGGATATGGGTAACATATATTTTTGGGGTTCAAAACGCGTATTATCTCGTAAAACCTAAAAAGTGGCTGGAGCCGAATTGGTGGCAAGACTATCCTAGAAGTTTTAATAAATAATTTGCATGTCAACCAGATACAGTTGTGAGAATGCTGTGCTGTCTCTGTGAAATACTGTTGACATCCTCCTCGTCTTTATTTTCTGTCCAAACTAACGTACGCTGAAATTTCAAGAGTTTGTAATAATTTCAGGGGTTGAGATGTCAAGTATGATATGTGATACTAATTTCACCGCTCCACTCTTGGGAACTAGGATGCCATCATGAAAATACATTTTGCTAATTTTATTGTCATCGCGTAATATGGTGCATCGACACAGAAATAATGAACTATGAAGTACGGGTATTAAATTTCTTTTGGAAAACCTCTTACTGTAATCTCGCACTTTCTGAACAGCGTTCAGTTTTTTAACTTTTCTGTTTTTTTATATTAAAATAACATAAAGGGTTCAAAGAATATTTTGATTCTTGGTGAAGGATACACGAAATGAAGACCTAACAAATCGAATTAATAAATTAGCAGTAAATTGTTTTTGCCATACAGTTTTTTCCATAGTATGGCAGATGAAATGGTATTTAGTGTAGTCAGTTGGCTGACTAGTTTTCAACTTCAAGACAAGTATTCGTTTTATTTAGATATATAGAGATACTGGTTTCTGTAGAGGATTTCTTAGACTACACAAACAGTTGAAAAAATATGGGAAATTGTCAGGTAAATAGTTATACACAAAATTTAGTAGATTAGTTACCTGTTAGACCAGAGTTCATGGCGTTATTCCTGTTGGCCAAGTAATTTCCGATTTAGGAAGAAGTGCAATAAAAATATCATATAGGTGGTTATGCTCAAAAAATAACCTTTTGCAAATGCAAAAAGCAAGTCGCGGCAATTTCGATATGACAAATAACTATTCAAATTGACCTTGAAATAATGTAAATTGTAACCATCGGTAAAGAAACTACGGGGCAGCTCATTCCACAAAACAGAGGCTCTCCAAAATAACGACTTTTGTAAGAGACTCGTTCAAGGCATTGGAAGCTCGACCTAATAAGGTTGCGCCTGTTTGGCTCCTCTTATAGTCTTTGCTATACTGACCACTGGTGTTACTATTAAACATATCTCGGTCAAAAATTTGCCATGCTAGTATTTGTTGAATCAGCCTCTTCCGCTGTTCCACCATATCGGGCATTCCATAGAATTATTGCTCGATCCTGGATTATTTCCAGATGCTAAGAGGAGTGCTTTGGAGCGCATACGCTAACACGCAAACAGTACTTCAGCACTGACCTCAGACTTGTAAAGTAGCGGAAACTGTTTCGCTTAATACAATTTTCTTGAGCGGAAGAAGACCCTCAGCTTTTGAGACCCTGACCTAGCAAGGGCCAACAGGATCGTGCACTAACTCGGGGTTGAACTGACGTCCATTCGTATATTCCTATTCGACATACATTCGGCAGGATATTGGAATACTCAATATCCTCTTTAACCTGGATAACATGCTGCCCCAAAAATAAGCTCTCTCAATCAATGATAGTCTTCATGATCTTGGAGATGATGCAGAGCAGAGTACCAGGTGTATAGGTTCTGGGAATATTTTTGTGCCCTTCTCAGGTATGGGCTGCACTCGGATCGATGATCCATCCAGTAGGAAAGATTCCTCGCTGGTATGATAGTTTGAATAGTTTTCAAAGAACTGGTACAAGCTCTCCAGCGGTGGGCAACAATTCAGGACGATTGCTGGTATTTGGTTTGAATCACTGGCTCTTCTGGTGTTCAATTTAACAGGAATACGTTTTATTTCTCGAAGGTATATGATTTTTATTGTGGGCTGGAGGAGTTGATACCATCCGGTCAGTGATGGTATGGACAAATTGCAGAAGCTCTGAAGTTGTAGTAATTGAACATTTATGCTAGATAATTATATAAAGCAGCTATGAAGCTATAACATTTCAGTTCTCCAGAATTTCCATAATTTACAATATCTCCAAAACCATATTTCAAGTGGATGGGTTGTTCTACAATCACGTAAAAATCCTCGATCTACTGATACGGCTTAATATACAGTATCGACGTATCTGAAGCCATTAATTATAAAGCTAGAGTACATTTTCGTAATTATTTATGAGTCTTTTTCAGTTAGAATACAGTAATCAGTAGTAATAGAGGTTGCTAAATCAACCTCCTTTGGAAAACATATTAACTCTGCCCAAAAATGCCGTATAACTGGTGAAAAGGTTCATATGGTTCACACAAAATGTATCAAAAATACGTCCTATTTCCATCGTTTCTGTGAACCTCTATCCATATGGTGATTTTGGTAGGTCCATAATCTACTGGTTTTTCAAGCGTATCATTTCCTTCATTAGTTATAAATATGTAGTTCTAGGTGAACCGGTTAGCATACCATGTTTAAAGAAAAACACGAACACGTATTGAAAGATAATCGGATACCAGTGAGGCAGCAAACCTACGAGGCTTTTGAAGCAGTATGACCAGCCAAGTTCGTACAGCTACCTGTGAAGAAAAGTAGTAATCTAATATTCGAGCAATCCAAGCAATCAGCTATCTCAATCTCTAAATTAATGTTGGAAAATAAAAATAATCAAAACTAGTTTGAAAATGACAGGGGCAGTTTCAGAAGTAACAGCAATGCTAGGGATTTGTGTGAGTGCCTCATATAAGAAAGCAGGTCATTACGGTGTACAACCAAAGCAATCTATAAACCGGATGCCAAAAAAGGCGAGCAAGAATGTTCGCTGATCATTTCCTTTCTATATCACCCATCATCACTCACAGACAGGGGTCACTCAAACTAACGGAAAAATCTAATTTCCTCCCTTACATAAACTTCTATTAATGAAAAATAGCGTCAAGTAGGTTGCTGCCTCACTTTTCATGCATTGGTATCAGCATGGAAATAAACATTTAGAATCAATTTTGGAACAGTTGATCATATTTAAAAAACTAAATGAATAAATTATTTTAGTATGTATTTATATATTCATTTCAATTTCATATTCATTATTCCGTATATTTAGAAAACTTACCTCAGGTGGATTATATCAAATAGCAGTCGATCTCTTATACAGATAAAATGCGCTCACATGTAGTAGCAGTTGCTAAAATAGAAGTAACATGGAAATAATTCCGCTCGGATCAAACCTGTGATCGTATGCGAGGGAGTGCCTAACAGAAATTTCGGAGTAATTTCCGTATACCTATCAGAAAATAGCGTCAAACTGCTAGTTGATGTATGGAGTGCGTCGAATTAAGTAAACGCTGCTGCAATAAAGCAGCTGAAGCGGAGGCGTGTTACAGCCGCTGTAATTATTCCCTAAAAGCCAAAGGCGTATACACTAATATACAAGCCAGTGATGTATGATGTTTGTGTATGGAGGACAGCGTTAGATTTTGGTTATTATAGCGCCTTGGATTGCGGATAATGGCAGCAACACAAAACAAGCCTCACTGATGATTTGACTACGTTGTATGTCTATAAGAGTTCATTCATCTGATGACTGACTGTACAGGAATTTGATTGATCCGTATGCCGCATACAAAGCCGACCAAGAGTAAGTCGAAATTGATCACATTTATGGATATAACGGGAAACTAACTCATATGCATACATATTTGGTAACTGTGAGGTTTTCCCTACTCACTGATGAAGTGGTACTAAATCAAACTTGCGTAGTTCAACCACAGGTACTACATGACTCGATCTTAGCGCAATCGTTCTGTTATTGGAATAGATGCGAACCTGAATCTCCATTGTAAGCAGGTTTTACCTCTTTGATTTGAACAATCTAACAGGCTGACCGCTGGACTTTTTCCCATCCCACTATACTGTGCAGATCCAATACTTCACACAGAATCGATCCGGCTAGACATAGCAGCACAGAAAATAATTATATTAATTATATTAATTGGAATTTAGTCTTTGAGTTCAGTCCAACACCCTATGAAGCTAAACTTAAATTTCACATGAAGAAAATGTATGCATCAATAAACATTTGATATTTATGTATTTAGCTAGTTCAAATAGCTCTCAACTCTCCCCAAAGTATATGCTTGCCAGGCAGAAGCTTTGTACGAAGCAGATACTCATTAGGTTAATTCGCTGCGCGCAGAGCCAAAATGGAACTGAATAATGCAAGTATATATATGAAACGTATATCTCATAATTAGGTTTCTTTTTAACCAGCAGCTACTCCCTGCTGCATTCATAGTAATTTATAAACAAGTTAAAAAATAAATACAACGTATAAAACAATGTATATGTACTACTGGATGCATGGAGAGGAAATTAGTCCAGAAAAGCACCCGAGGATTTTTTTATAATAGTCTGTGACTTGCACATCCAGGTGGCATTTTATGTTCACCTAGGTGCATAAATACATAATGTAAAGAAACATTTATTTGGTTTAGTTTAATTAAATTATATAGTTTATGAATGTGTAACAAATAAACTTACTTGAATAAAAAAAACTGCACAGTTGAATGGTTAAAGAATTTATGTGTTGTCGATGCGTAGGAAAATTTATATACATTGAAATATTCCACAGTCTGATTAAACAAAGTCAATCAATGTCCGAAATCGTGGAACAATATAACCCAATCTTTTTTAATCTTAAACATCTACTCCTAGGATGCCTTCTGAAATCCTGATATGTCAATATTACCCAACACTGACTTTGGCTGATGACAAGTTCCACGCAAATGAAAATAATAATTATTATTTTCATTCTTCTTCTTTTTATAAAAGTGCCGATACTGTCAGAATACTCTATGATTTATGAAAACAACACTCTATGATTTTCCAAAAAATTGGAGAGGGATGAGGCTTATTTGTTTAAAACTGGGTTTGTCATACTAGTTCTAGAAGACTAAATAATTTTTATTCTATGAGTCAATATTGATGCTTGCTTTGAAATATTAAAAAACGCTCTCCTCCTAATAACTGTTGGCATGATTTCATAATGCAGATAAAAATATTGTGTAATTAACACACAGTATCACAAATAGAACTATTTTTCTTTCAGTGACGCGTTTCGATTTATATTTGAATCATCGTCGGACTCTCAGATTTGACTGCTAACAAGGCTACCCAGAATATTTGCCAACTAACTAATTAGATCCTATCATGGATACAAAATTAGAGCTCTAGTAGGAGTAATAAGACTACAGAGAGACTGGATCATACCAGAAACACATTTTCTGTACAGTTAACGATAAAATCGACCACTATAAAACAACATGGCATCGGCATGTTTCAAGAATATAGTACAACCGTGTACCAAAGCAAGCCTTATTTTATAAACCAATGGCAAGAAGAAGCGTAGAACAGCCAAGATGGACCGGAACAGGACAGAAAGTCTGGTCGATTGAGCATGATAGAGTATTATTTCACGTGCAGTTCTATCATTTTATTGAAGATTGAGTTCGGGATGTTAGAGCTGCCGATCCACAAAATGTTGGAAATATTGTAGAATAAGGAATTTCTCAAAAAGCTATTTTCAGAATTCTTGAATTAATATGTACCATTTTTTAAAGTAAATCCTAACTATCAACAATTCCAAAATCTAATTCAAATTGTCATTTTTGAATTGGTACTACTATGAACTGCGCAAATCTAGTTGAATACATTTTTTTAATACTTTCGATTAGTACAATACTAAGTCTTATCTTCAGTATTGAACAATGCACATGTTATTATCGAAGCATCCATTAACTACATTATTCATTCAATATTTAGTTTTTGTTATCATTTACTCTTCCTCTTTTCCTTAAAATCAGTTTCTTCTTCGGGGTTGCTGATCAAACTGGTAATCTTAATTCTCTTAAAAGCTGTACAAGATGATTGGAAAAATAATTGGGCAAGTAAGAAATCTTATGTCGTCCAAAACTTACTGGTCCAATAAACTTTTCCTGCGTGATGAGCTACTGGACATCGTATTGAAAATTACATGAAATGTGATCAAGGTATTTATCTTAGACATCTGCGACCAGTTTTGGAAATTTTTTGGTATGCGTTTATATAGACAGAGTTGAAACGACTCTAACGTCCTTGTAACTTATTATACAAAACAAAAAACACAGAGCATTTGACCTTAATTTAAAATCGAATTATATCTAGCTTTCTAGAAGTCACTCATATTTCACAAAATGAACCTGCAATTTAAGAAGGCCATAAATGTCAAACAAGTACGAAGAGATCAAGCAATTGTCACTACAACGAGACCAACAATGAATTATAACTGTATTTTATCCAGCATACAATATACTATACATATTATGTTTTGTTCCTGCGCCAGGCGATAATATATAGCATGTCTGATATAATCCTACTATTAGTATTAGTATTACTTTAGGGTGGACCGTTCAGCTGGTGCACTTAGTAAAGTGGACATTGACCTGGAAATAAATTACATAGCCGCACCCTTACCTAACCATGCACTGACAGCCCCCAAAGCATATTTCATGTCAACACTGAAATATCATTCTCTTCCTTTACCCACACATTTATTTACTAGGACTGCGACAACGAAGAAGTGTAATTAAGGTGGATGCAGATAATCGATTATTCATTTTCAACCTTTTTACTCAGCAACTGAATCAATGGTTGTTGAATGAGATTTTTGGGAGGTTACAAATTAATCAATATATACCGAATAATACTCGTACTTCCCATTTACACTTTTCGGACAGATTAATCGAACATTTTCATCATCACTACCCGGATTTTTGTTTATCGTTGACAAAAGAATCTAATAATTGTTCTCCCCTTGGAAGAATTGTATACCTTTCACACATGGACAGCCTCCCAGTGAATCCAATTTGATGGACGACTTATGGGTAGTAAACCTAAATCCACCTTTACTGCTCCATTTCTACTCCTGAAGCAAAAGGGCAGAATTCAAGGAAATATATTTCATGCAGTGAAATAAGTATATAACTGTTTATAGTCAAATAATAAATAAATGTGTATGTATGTAGAGTTTTTTCTTAATTTTTGTCGGATGTTACATGTGTTGATCCAGTTGAAGTGAATTTTTAAAATACTGGACATTATAGAAATATCCAAACTCTCCAAAATATGAATATCAGATCAGATCAGTTACCAAGTACAATTCTATCTTTCTAGACTAGTAGTAATTAGGTAAGAAGTATAACTTCACCCTAATTCACGTCATTTTGTTCTGAAAATCTCCTTCTGACAACCCTCACTAAAGAGACCAGAGCAGACGTTTAATTTTGGCATCAGTATTGCTATTATTTTATCCTTGGCGAAATCATTAAATTATTGTGATGCGGTGTATGGACTGAAAGTTATATCATGCACCAGCGGTTTAGCAACTTTACCCCCATCCATCATCTGCAAATAACTTTTACATTCGGGTTACCTGAGCTCGACATACCATACATCTTGCTCATTCAAACACTACTCATCTCAATTCGACCTCTCATACTTTTTTCCACACCCTGTTTCATATATTATCTCTGTTCTTCTTTCCTACCTACGTACAATATGGTTTGCGTCGAAAAGTTCCAGCACCATTCGTTATGTGCTTGTTCGGCTAAAATTCTCATCCAGCATGAAAGAGTTTTTTTCTGGAACTGTTATAACAGGGTTAAAACAAAATTGTGTTTCTACATCCATACATTTGTTATAGATTTTTGATTTATTTAGCAGCAATTCTACAGTTCCAATTTTATATAGAATATCAAATTACATAACAGATAAATTATTATTGCTATAGATTTGCTGCAAATAACAAAAGCTTAATTTTAGGAGCTATCCTAACTATATAGTCATACTCATATAGTTCATACTGTATTTATGCCACTACTTCACCCAATTCATGGCGTAATCTCATCATACATACATAATTATATGCTCATACATATGCATATACATAAATTTATTGATGGCTGGCTTGGTAAAAATAATTTTAAATACCTCTAAGAATCTACCAACACTACATTTTTTTGATGTCATGATAACTTTAATATCAAAATTAGCTCGATTTGGTGGATCTTGTTGTTAGAAGAGAAATGCCTTATGATTTCAGTTACAAAATTATCAATCAGTACTGTACGGTAACAACAAAGTGGCTGCAACATCTTGACTGCAAGACCCGAATAGAAATGAACATAGAGAGAAATTCGCACCCCTAGTCCTCAGTCCCACGTATATATGTTCTAAGATACCTGGGAGGGTGTGGACTATTGGTTTTTTGGAGTGTCTATATAGCAGAGTGGTACTGGTAACAGCCTACGAATTAATGAGGAACATTCATAATCCTATTTATTTTTTGAGCAGCAATGAAAGCGGCCAAAAAATGCAGGCATCAAACTGGAGAATCAGCAGTCCGCCACAGAGCTGGCTTCCACCAAGTTATAACCTATGCCAAAACTGCTGGAGCCAGTTTTCTAGGAAAGATTTTACAAGGGAAATCCCATACATAGAACGTTCCACCAACATCTAGAAGAACATTTTGTCTAAGCAGTTGACCTTTTTCCTACGAATGTGTAGTGGGTTGAAGTCAGAGGCCGACGCCTCATAATGGCTTGTTGAGATGGCAATTTCATTCTAGCTGCCAGCAATAATCCGTCTGAACGTGTAGTGATACTTCAAGAAATTTCTTCCATAAATATTGGTAGGGCACATAGGTGCTATACCTACCTACTTTCAGTGACGCGTAATATCTGTGTATCGGCGTATACAATTTAACACTTGTCAGGTGAGATGAATATATATCTGTCCCCTAGGATCTGAACTTTCTGTGACATTGCTTGAAACAGGAAGCCTTGCCGAGGAAGTTTCGATATTTATATCGGTTTTTATGAGTTTTCATCTTCCAAGGATTCATCGTGAAGGCATCCTTTTGCCATCAAATTTACTAATATCTGTTTCGTTGAAAATATTTAAAACTACATGTTGGATGCTCTATTCAAAAATATATGATTACACAAAGTAATAGGAGAATCCAGTTTCGTTATTTTACATGAGTTCTTTCATCTATACCGGCACGTATACATGGGCAAATAAATAATTAGATTAAAAAATTTACCAACTCTTGCGGTCTTGTCCTTGCTTTCATACTAAATATCTTAGAGCATCGGAGTTCCGTCCGACACGGGAGTTGAATGGTGGGATTGGATTTTGAAATACAAAGTAAATTACACCGTATTTAAAGCCTCGCAAAAGTCATCTGCTGCCAACTCTATAGTAATAAAACTGCACGCGTAAACGTAACGTAAACACTTCATTTCAGCACCAAATAAACTGTTATGGTTTATTAAGAGTATGTTTCGTTGCAAGTTGGTTTCCCATTTTAGCAGGGAAGCTGACATCCGAATTTGCAAAGGGCCATTAATACAGAACAACATTTACCAGATATGAGGTGTAGAACTGCAACTTCTTAAATACGAATCTTTCAGGTGTTGTTAACCTGATATTATTTCTTTTTGCCAGTGACGAGTTTGCATTTATTATTTTCTCTTGATTTCGTCAGGCAGAAAAAGTGCAAAGCCATATTTCACATAACATTTCGGAAAACTTATCTATGAAGCAGTTATTTTCTATTGAGCCAAAAATCATACAATCAGTTTTTATACCTATAATATATTAATTATTGGAGCAACACATTATTGCAAATAAAGCTGTTTGATTGTTACATTAGATTTCGCAAATAGAAGCCCAAGTCTGTGACCTGTTTTACAAAAGTTAAATATGCAAATATGCGTTTTGTTCGTGGAATCTAATTCTATAATCACACAACTTATCTCAATAGCATATAATAACCTGTATAATTTGATGTGGCCATTTTTAAGATATAAAAATTATGGAAGAGTGCCAAGTGCGGGCATCTACATTCTACACAAATACTTCATTTGATAATATATGGCCATTTCTGATGGCCATGTTGTTTTCATAAATATTATTCGTATCGACCAATTCAGTACCAGTGGTATTTATGCTGTCACCAAAAATAAAAAACAGCTAGAAAGCTATTACGCAAGAATCTCATGATTTGGACTTCCCATGCATGATGTACTAGTGTGTAAGCCAGCGTGCTATTTCATGTTACTTATGTATCTCTCGGAAAAATGAATATTGTTTAGACCGGTTGTAGTACTACTAAATTTATTGCATAGCTAGATTGGGGATCTTCGGTGAGCTCCGTAAAACACCTATTTCAACATTCCTAAGGACTGTACTCACGCAGGACGCAGGGTGAGAAGTAATTAGTCAGTCTACTTCACCACATTTCATAGCTATTGTGCAAAATATGTTAATGTAACGAATATTCTAGCTCGCCGTTGAATGTGCAACACTGTAATGTCCAGCGTTCGTAGCTGCATTCTCTGTTTCTTTTGGTTTCAAAAGCGTCTGCGACGCAGTCATATATGAGTAAACTGGGCTAACAAGCTTGTGTGCCTTTTGCTTACAAAGGACAATGAGACGATGTGACGGAATGCTTTGGAACGGGATTATGGCTGTTATAGCAAATAGCGTTGTCGAAGGCATCACAGCGTTAAAGTTTGCTTATGTAATGAAATTTATATCTAGAGAATTTATTTTCAAAGCTGATACTGAGCGGATGTTGTGTCAAACAGCTTCAGCAAAAGTTTAGGAAGGCACGCTAGCTCGTCGTCAGAATAATATCACCTGGAAACTCAATGTTGATGGTAAATGTGGTCTTACATTATCGAGAAAGGCCTGTATGCAAACCATCATGGTTTTTGGTTGAGCGAAGAGCGAAATGCAAGACATGTGTTATTCATGCTCAAATACATTCATAGCAACGTACTCATGTGGCTATTTCGTACCGTACCGGTGATTTTTGACTCGCAGTTGTATGTACCTGCGATACACTACTGGAATGGAAACGATCTACTGTAGGGAGTGAAGAAAGAAGACAGTATTTTCCCACTGCTTCAGCTGAAGAATTATGAGAGCGTGTATCGAAACACGTAGGTTGATGTATCGAACACAAGTATCCAGCCTACGGAAGAATCGCATTCTGCATACTCACAACTACTTCAGGAGTTCAGACTCCACTACAGGCATAAGAAGCTTTCGCATCAACCTGTCAAGTGAATACCATATATTTTGAAGCCGAAGAGGCAGACTAACAAAATATCAAAAATTCCGTAAATGCCGACCAAACTTATATCTTAATACACCACAACACTTTCCACAAATTTCTATAAAAGAAGTACAATTGGATAAAATCCATGTAGATCAGCAGAACAGAATAAGATATCAGAAGTAACCTATCCAAGAGTGATATTAACTACTGGAGTCAATTTTCGGTCATCACCGTCACCCCAAAAAATTGGCTGCCCATGGGGATGAAGCAGTTATGGCTGATACATAACCTAATCACCTCTGGATTCACAACTTGCTTTTCTCCGCAAGATGGAGTTTTTGATACATAAATTCGCATTTATAAATCCGAAAAGAAGACCCAGTGCAGGATTCGAACCCGCATCTCCCGATGTCATGTCGGGCTCTCTGACCAACTGAACCAACTGGGTAGCTGGTCAGTCGTTACAGAGCGCGGATGATATGTTAGGCAGAATTCCCACAAAACCATCCTTCCGAATTTCACAGCAGCGCCAATGTTTGGGTCATTGTTGCAGCTCAGACCTTCTAACTCATAGCTTCTTCATATCTTACGTTCAATCTTGTGACGTTTGAATGGAATAAATCCCTAAACTCTTTATTGTTCTCCCGAACAACAATTGGGCAACTCATATATTTAGAGAGTACAATATATTAAGTACCAATGAAAAAACTCTGCGATGTTCAAATTATAGCTTCATAATAATGATTCAAGCGGAAATAATTGATCTTTCAAGTTTAATGAAACATGACGTGCTACGGTATTTCGAAACAACACCCTCCCTGGAGTTTTTGTTGCTATTTGTAGTGCACATTGTTTTTTGTCGGTATATTTAAGCTGTTATAGGTGAAGGTTTTCTATCTAATCATACAGGGTGGTCCACTCAACCATATAGCACGAAAACGGTGAGAGTATAGATGATACATTTATCAATCCGTTTTATAAACCTTTCATGACACCCATGAGAGTTTATCTGTTGACTGCTCTACTTACGTCATATTTTTCAGTGCAGTGGGAGCTTCTCAATAAACAACTTCTTTGAGATGGCCCTATAAAAAGAAATTGAGAGAGGTTAAATTTGGCGACCTAGCAGGCCACATAACAGGACCACCTGTTCTGATCAATCAATTAGGGAATTCCCGATTCAGCACTTCCCGGAAAATTCTGGTAGGGCCGCCATCATGTTGAAATCACAGACTTGCCCTTCCTTGAAGTGACATACCGGCTCTGATAAATGATGTTACAGAAAGTCGCGCTCTCAAGTTAAATGGACCATACAGTATAGGACTAATCCACCTAATTTGCTAACGGCAACCACTGCATAGTTGGAATAACTGCCTCTCAGAATATTTAAATATCCCCTATCTCCATCTGGCTCCTTGGCCGATACTGGCGCAGCCTGTTAATTTCGAATAATTTCCTGTCTCAAAGGCTTTCCACCCATCGACGTAGTACTTAGAGCGGTTTAATGAGGAAATGAATCGTTAAAAGATGGGGTTACGAAGCAACCACAGATCGTATCAAGACGTTGAAAAGTGGAGAAACTATGACATATTGATTATAACTGCAAAACTGAGATGAATGTGGATTTCAATCAACAGGATATTCAAAAAAATTAAAGTATATTTATATCACATTTTCAGTAACCATCAAGGAACTCAGACCTGACAAACATCAATTTGAAATTTTAAAAGCCTAAAAGCCGTTTTCTTCCCCGAAAATATTTATTGACGACTCAAAATAATGGGATAATTGATGAGCAAAGAATAATGTTCGAAATGCTTAAAAATGTTTGACCTCCGTATAACCGATGCGACATCTATAAATAACCACGAACCAAAGGTACAGATTAAACTAAAGTTGGAGATGCTTTGATGTATTACAAAGTATGGGATATAATCTTATTTGATTGCAACATATATCAATATAGTAGCCAGAAATTTATTGAAAGTAGTTGTATTTACATGTTACTATATATATAAAAAAATACAACCTGATTTTAACGCCCAGTTTAATAGTTGTTAAATGTTGCTAATAATATGGTGTTATAAGCGGTTATATTTTTTCCTAATTCAGGTCGGTCATGATCTTGACCCACCAGATTACTGGCTGTAGGGTTATTTGAATACCCCTACAATTCATTCAAAAATGCTAAACAATGTGTACAATTTGAGAAACCTCGTAAATGATCATCATGTGATCAAACTGCCATATATTTCACTTCACAAGATAATTTGTTTTACGATTTTAGGAAATATTTCTTACAGTTTATGTTACGATCAATACTTTTACGTTTTAGCCCTTTGTGCAACAGCGACAAGCATTCTTCCATTGCCAGTCATCAGTAGACTTTTAACAAATCGGAATTGAAGAATTACATCGGTTAACGAAATATCAACAATTAACTGGACGCCTATGGTCTTTTCTTTCGCACCCTCTACCTCCTCTCTCTCAGCTACTGCAATATCTCTACATTGAATGCTGAGGACTTGATTGCTGCGTTTTTGGGCTGGAAATTAGGTGGACGTCGATTTTACGTATGGTTTATTCCAATTCCATTAAAAATGTTATCGACTAAGTGACTCTCATTGCACGGTACTGGTCTATATTACATAACAGTAGCTAAAGTACTATAGGCAATATTTGTGCTGGAAAGTATGCGAAATATATGCTTTCCGTATTACTTCTCCCAATTTCGCTAAAAAAAATTACAGTTCATTGCTACCTATTCATTTCACTTCTCGATATAGACTCCTTGTTGGATACTGGAATTTTACAATTCATTACCGAAAAAGTATAACTATCATATTATCAAGGTCTAAATATTATGTAAGTCCTAAATAGATATAATTATTCAGCTCATATAAATGTGTCGCAGGAAAATACAGAATGTATATTCGACTAACATATAACACAAATAATTATTTTCAAAAATTGAATAATTGTTATGAAATTACTATCAAGTCTCTGTCTTGAACTTATTTCATCTGAATCTCGTGGTCCAATTATTATAATCATTATTAAAAGGATTATGTTATTTTCCCAATATTGTATGTGCATACTATACACATTCACCATTAATTAAACTTTATACACCATTTGGAATCTCCGATTGGAAGATGGAAGGAAAACATTTTTCTCGCTATCTAAAGGTCGCTAACAGATTGTGAAGCACTTTCGGTTTGTACGAAATAAAAATTCGAAAAACAGCAACAACATTCATTGCTCGCTCTTTCACGCAAAAGACGATTTACAGCAGGCGGTTTGAACAATTCTTAATTTATTCTTGATTAAATAAAGTTCCCTACCCAAGTAGGAGTATACGTTTTATCATGAAGTAAAAGCAAAATATATGAACATATCTGTCATAGTTGCGTAGTGCTTTGGTCCGAAATTTTAGAATAAAGACAAAGCATTTTCTGCTCATCTAATTGATAAAAAACGGATTTGTTTGGTATTGTTTAGTACTTTATGTGTCTAACTGTAAATTGGAAAGATCTACTCACCTGTATGAAAATGTGTGCATAGTTCTGTTGAAAACATTTTTTGTGAGTTTGGGGGGGTTCGGACTCCCTGGGCCACTCCCTACGTGCCTGCTTAGTGAGTATTCTTTAACATGATTGATCAAACGTAAAACATATACATTAATACATTATTTATAACTCGTTCATAGTCTTACGACATTTTCCACTATATATTTATTGCAAGATATTCATGGATTTTCTGTTGGGGTGATATTTCGTTTACCCTACATTCGTACCACCCCAGTTTGTAAGAACATAGCCTAAAGTCATCTATCCATACTTACAACGTTTCCATTGGGAACTCAAACATGAATACCGTTACGATAGTTTGAGGCGATTTATGATTTATCATGTGAAAACTGGAAAAATAATAATGTCACTATATCTGTGATGAGATATCGTTTCCTGGTAATCAACCCTCCAAGCAGTACACAGCTTTTACGTGAGAGGCTTCGCCGATCGTTCTTATTAGTTATCGATTTAGTGAAAACTAGAATCACATGGTTATTACCACTCACGACGCATGTGGTTAATTTAAATGCCTAACTGCTATCGTATAAAGCTTGTAAATGTTTCAATGTATCGCATCACAAACGGCTTTGTATGCATAAGAGGCTTCCTGATGTTTGTGAAAACTGAGGGAGGTATTTACCTACCTTTGAGTTAATTCGAGCACACTTCATCACTTTCTATGATGTCGCTTTGTCGCACAGAAGCAAGGTTTAACCGCACCAAAGTTGTTGAGAGACTTACACCTACAAATAGGCCTATCTCAGATGCAAAACTATAACTATAAGGTGTTGTTTTTCACTAGATCTCGGTCCCTTTTACCCTAACCCTCGATTTCATATTTAATAAAGTGATCGTTTTTTTGTAAAGTAACTGAATTTTTTATATATATTCTAACAACATATTTCACATGTGGAGACAACGGTTTTGAAAATATTGATATATCGGTATTGCACCACATAATTGATACATTGGTGATTAAGATAATCGCTAAATAGTGATGGGTTCAAGCTACTATTTTGGCACAATTGGCACAATATTTTGATCTGGTGATGTAGGTACATGAAATGATACGTTTTGTCCACCTTGAAATGAGAATTCACAGTGACACATAAGCAAATCCTGCATGTTCGCACAACATGCAGCTGTCACCTCCACAATTTGTGGTGGTGACAGCAAATATTTTTCTCTATATTTATTGTTTCATACAATCTGATTTTTTAATAGTCACATCCTTACTTGAATAGTTTTACCAAATAATATTTTGCATATCCTGCATTATTTGTGACTAGTTTAAACAAGCAGGATTTTTAATAGCATATACTGAGTAATGTACAGCACATAAACTGCAGTGTTTTGTCTTATTGTTTTTTTACAGTTGCCTGTTTGATTTTAGTAAACAATAAATGGTCATCTAGAAGCCCAGCCTTTCTTAAGACATTAAACTAGTACTAGCACTGATCGCAAAACTATAATATGTGAAACAAAGTACGCCCAGCACTGTTTAAAAAATATCTTAAAATTTTTTGTTGTAAAATAATATGTAATATGTATATTTAATTATCAGGCTAGTACTCATTTTCAATAAAGGTCGTCATGATCGGGCATCATGACCTTTATCAAAAGGTCTAGAAGGGTCGACACTAAGGAACTGGATGTCTGCCATAGTTCTAGTGATGGTACTCGAGGGTAGTCCTACTTGCCAGGCTTTGCCTTGCCATTATTACTGCTACTACTACTACTAGTACTCATTTAAAGAAATAATTGTTTGGCATTAACTCCCAAGAAGCATGTTCTGTAGAAGCATCACCTTCTTGTTATGTGGAACGGCATGTTGGAACATGTTTCATATTGTTATCGTAGTTTCCTTTAAATTACTAGTGTCTGTAGGCCGGAAGCAAATCATTTATTTTGTATGTAAAGCGGCGTATCGGGACTGCCTTTGAATGCTACAAATTCTCAACTTCCTGGAGAAGAAGTATGTTTACCGTCGACGGTACATTGATTAATGTTGTGTAAAATAAATAGCTTTTTTCGAAGCTGGTCAGTCTTAAACGATTATCCTTATTATCCTTTGCTCATACATAAAAGTGGTGTGCCATGAATGTTGGATAAAGGGTGGTGCTGCTTACTGGTTGAAACTGGTAGTTTATTATGTACTCGTAAATGTAAGAGTAGCCTTTGGCTAAATTTCGCCCTAATAAAGACGTATTATTATTATTATTATTATTATTATTATTATTATTATTATTATTATTATTATTATTATTATTATTATTATTATTATTATTATTATTATTATTATTATTATTATTATATTCATATTGTTCAAAAATATAAACCATTCTATAAGTAGCCTATAACAGATATGGTGAATGAAATTATTACTATTTTTTTCCTAAAAGCGAGAAGGAGGTAAATGGTACTAGTGTTTGGAAATATTCCTGATTATGTAGGGCTGTGACAGATTGCCCCCAATAATTCTTCATGATAGGGCTTGAATTACCTACAAAGCCCATAAAAAATACATAAATTTGGAGAACCTTGTTTATTTCTAGAATCTTTTCTGTCTCATTTCTTTTTTATATAAGTAACATTTCGTTTATATTCCATATTACATGACGCTTAGTGCCGAAAACAAAGCTTCTATACCTTTTTATATTTAAAATATATATAATTTGATGACTAAAGTGTCTCTATACACTGTATCACATCCATAGATGTTGTGTAGTCTCTCTGAACATGTACCGGAGTTTCCCAGTCAAATTTTACAAGGCTCTATAAGACTACTCAGGAAAGGTGCATATTTTATAATCTACTTTTCCCGTAACAAGATTTCCATAGTAATTTCCTGTACGGAGTCTTTTTACTGCTGCAGAAGCAAAGTTCATGGCGTTAGTAGACGCTTTATAGGAACTGGAAAATGATTCATTGCTGTGTTAAAGATGCAAACAAAGGCCGTAAACGTATCGTAAAGGTCAGAAGATAAATAGATAATGGAGGATGCTGACAGGTGTCCTTTATGTCTTATTGTCAACTTCTTACTTAGTACAGTTACTATTGGTTTTTATCCATTTTAGAAAGAAATTTGACAAGTAATTGTGAATTTTGTATGACATAAAGGAGATATACAAGGCACATGCTCGCTGGCCGATAATTCAAACCACATAAATGAATCTTTACTGACGTTTCGGCTGCACCGGCAGGCTTTATCAAAGCATAAAAACCGAGTGAAAAGAATTATATTGAAGATATAATAACATTGATATGTATGACTGTTTCCAGGGTAGCAGTTTTGTTTTCAACAAGACCTGAGTATGAGCTATTATGACAGACTAAAACCTGGGTAAAAACTTATGGTCCTTCTGTTGGTTTAGAGGACATTAAGTAGATCTTTCCACGAACCATACTCAACCAAACTTATTGTAATCATCTTGAAAACTGCCTTGGTGTTACATTTTTCGCCAACATTTATCAATCTTTCAGATAGTCCTATTATATATGGCATACAGAGAGTGTCTTTGAGTCATAAGTGGATTGTCAAGCTTTCGTAATTGTCTTTTGACAAATGCTTGTGGTTTGAATTAGCGGTCAACCGGAAATTTAGTGAAACACTTGTTAATATTTTCAGAAAGGTGTGCTAATGATCTGATAACAAAAACCACCAAGCCTACATGAAAATACCAAATGAAATTAACCGTTATAACTTATTGCTTATAAAGGTGTATATTTTCCCGTTGCAGCCTTTATGACAGAATATAAAACCAATGAAATTGGAATGAAATTTCCAAATAACCATGTTATAAATATGGATTCATTGTCTCCAGAATAACAGTCTATAAATAGTTATAACTTAGTGTGGACCATTATGAAATGCTCGAATGAGGTCTGATGCGCTTACATTGTTCAAAAATCCAAGATAACGAACTATTTGTATCGCAAAACCAGATACATATAGATACAAAATCATGTATTTTCCATTAGCATCGTTCATAACAGTATATAAAACCAAAGAAATTAAATTTTCAAATCAAAATTATACTAATATGCATTGATTAACCATTTCCAGGAATTTAGTATGGCTTTCAAATCATAACTTAGTAGCCACGATGAGGTGCATAAATTCAAGAATTTTAACGATCACAATACTTCCCTAGTGTGAGTGAGTGAGTGAGGCTCTATTTAAATCAAAAGACTTCAATTTGGTTCATTTCGGAAAACTTCTATGTTTTGATTCATTCTACGAATATGGAGTGTTATCAAGGAAATATTAGGCGATTCTGTCTGACTAGTTTGTCATGGCAAGGGATACAAAAACACCTCTGATATTCTGTATGTTCTTGCAAAACATATTCTAGCTCTATAACATACAAAATTGATCATGTACCTAATTGTGATCTCGGATTCTTGAATAGCATCTACTGATGATGAACTTAGAACATTTTCTCACGCATTTAACCTAATATTTCTGGTATAAACTTATATTATCTAAACGTTTGATATGTGATAAATGAAATGAAGTACCTACCTTGTTCAGTATCCACCTACTGACTATGGAAGAAGTAGCTAGATGCACTGCGAAAATAGAATGGTAATTTTTAAAAATTCTGACGACCCTTGGCAAATTTAATTTGCGGTTGCGAGCCGTGAACACAAACGAGGCTCTCGGATTAAGTGGAAGCAGGATTACCAATGCGCCATTTTGATAGCAAATCGGATTAATGAAGCGAACGGATATCGTGCAGTCCTCAGGATTAGCTGTTTACTTAAAGGAGTTGGAACATGATTCAACCTGTCTTGACTGACATCTTCCGTAGTTAGGGTGTCAAGAAAACGGCGTTTCTCAAGCGGGAAAGCCAGTAAGAGAGAGACATCATGTTTTGAAATATTCTCGAAGCCAGTGGCAATCATGTAATTAGTTCGCAGGAGATAAATAAGATTTATGCAACCCAAAAAACTCTCTGACACCGATTTCTGTCAATTTTAGGACATTATCCAGGAAATGCGTACGTCACATTGGATACACCTTTTTGTGTTATACAGTATCAACATCAAACACTGCGGCTCAGACTTATTTTTAAATTAGGTCATTTACCAGAAAGTTCCCCACATGGATCATGCGCCACCCAAAAGACAACTTGTGGCTAATTTTTGTAAATTAATATGGAATTCACCCTAAGCGGTTTGAAAAATCCCAAACAATAGTTTCAAGTGAAGCAATAGCTTCTCCTTTTGTCTTGATTTCTGCTTTTGATGTTCTTCTAACTCTAGCTGTGCCAATCAGGGCAGCCTAGAAACAAGAAAAAATACGGAGAAAAAAGATGCGACTGAACCAAACTTATACCTTCAACAGCCTGTTTGCAGAAAAACAGTCATAACGTCATAGTTTAATAAAACACATGCAGTGGCTGAATTGCAGAGATGCGAGTTCAAATCCCCAAATTTAAAAATTTTTCTCGGAGCCTTCAAGCTATGTCGTTTTTCAGTGTTTAGCTTTTTTTACTTGAGGCACATTCAACAATTTTTTCCCAAACAGGCATAATAATGATCATCGATACCGAGTGGGCGTGCAGGAGATGCAATAATTTTTACAATTATATTAAGCTGTCCTAATGAATTAACCACTTAGTCCGTATCTCACACAATGTGGTCAGATTATGCCGTTTTTATTTATTTGCTACAAACTTTACGCATTAGATATTGCTTTATTTGATTGAAAAAGCCGTATGTCAATGAGAATATCCCTCCACATGGTTGCCCGTGGCACAAGAGCTTCTTCAGAATCATAAAATTTGTGCAATATAAAGCACTTTGCTGTTTTATAGCTCCACGACAAGTCATATTTTATTCTGCTCCCGCCGGCGTTACGGAGGTACGACATCTGCTTTTAACAGGATAACGTAAACACTAACTGAGAATCCTAAAACAAAAGACGTGCCAACAGCTTTTTCTAGACAGTAATGATAGCAAAAACAATTGGGCAATGGTCGTTACAAATAAAGATACCATTAAGGTAAACCGTTCTCAAGGATCTTATTTTATACCATGAAAAATTGTACACGTAAAGACAAATTAGTTTTATAGCACATCAGCGTGGCTCATAAAGGAGTGGAAATCTTATAGAAAGATAGATTGGTAAATTACTGGATAATTGCTAAGGTATAGATACAATCGAAAAATTAATAGGGTAGATTGTATCTAAAATCTAACAGCGTACCATTCACCTTTTGTCTTCTTCAAGGATCTTGATTCCATTTCACACATTCATCGGTGCTGTACAATTAGACTCTGTATCTTTAAGCAGCTGATAAATGCAATTGAGCGATATTCTTTGAATCTCTAGACTGATAAGATGACAATTAGTGTTGCTCAATTTTTTTGTCTTCCTCAGCAATCTTTTAGTGAAAGCACCGTTTGCATATTGGCTGTCAGAAGATGACCAAGAAGAAGTAGTGCTTTAGACTGTTGAATCTGTACGTATTTGTGTGTGGTGAACAACCTTTGTGATATTTAAGGCTCAAAATATAGATGACATCTAAGAGGTTTGTTCGAATTTTCATCACGAGTGAAGGTAGAATTCAATATCCTTTTGCTTTTCCGCGAAATTCAAAGGTACTTTGTATTCGCATAGACATTATCTAGTCGAGAATTTCCAGTACTACCCGGTATACTTTATGCTTTGGAGTTTTATCCTTCAAGCTTCACTAGCGAACCATTAAAGTTTCAGTTGAACAGCTGCCACTTGTCGGCAGCTTATTCCGCTACTTGGCCAGCATATAATTATCCATCTGCCTCTTACAATACAGAAAACCTCAAACACCGTTCCTAATTGTGTACTTAAGTTCGCGCGCATGTTTTCCATTGCAGCTTCTCAGAATGGATGTGGAAATGAAATGCTTGCCATGTGCACATCATGAAATATCAAATCAAATCCAGAACTCTCACACAAACACCTAAACAGGTTTGAGGCTTGAAAAAGAGTTCAAAAAAGAATTTTAAAAGATTACGAACTTTTCACAGCAGAATAGCCCACACCATGCCGGATAACAAACATACCACCAACTTTTTGCCTCCTCAAAGATAAAGTTTACAGGAAAAGGAGTATCCAGAAATATTGTTTTATTTTTGAAGGTTTTGGCTACAGGGAGCAACAGCCTTTATTCAAGGAGAATAGTAGACGAAATAACACAGATAAATACCTTCACCAGAACGATCAAACAGAATAAACCTTGACATATGCTCATTTCGCCATACGGAGAAATGATGAGTGATACAATCCGGAGAATAAGAGAACACAATGGTATTAAAACCAGAATAGATATATTGCCATTAGCAGCACTCTCACACACATATCAAGCCCAGGTATTGAGCCGAGGATACTAAAGACTGCATGGACTAGAGAAACAAAGAGCTAATTGGAGGTAAGTATGAAATAAAACCGACTTCTTTCTAGAAAGCATTGAGATGATGCCAAGATAACGCATAAAAGAATACACATCAACGATTGCAACGTTCTATACTACATACATTTTAAAACGAGTATCATGTTTATAGCAGCCCAATCATCCGTCAAATGCCTATAGGCGTATATGTATGAAATTGATGTGGCCGGACTGATCAACGTGTCGCATCAAATAACAGACTTTGAAAACATGCCAGCTGAACTGATGTGGAAGGGCAGAGTTCACATGCTTAGGACAGTACATGGCTATTTTTACCGATGAAACTGGCATGTGGTAATTCCGCAATTTGAAGGCAGTAAACATATTTTATCTACAAGCAGTGAAAAAAACACTATACATTTTCAAATATTTTGAAATTAATAAATATATAGTAAATCGACTAATCCATATAATATCAAAATAGCTCATACTCACTCACACTCTCGAAATTGTAGCCTGAAAGAGATGACGGGTACGATAAATATTGTATACATGATTTATTGGTGTACCGGTGAAGACGAATGTCAGTCAAACGAAACAATATTCCGAAAAAAGACTTAATAATTACTAAAACGATGCAATAGATGACAACTAATTTATTAACCTGGCAAATCGTACTTAATTCGATCGTTCTCAAGAAAGCAGAGTTATTTTACATTTCTATTGTTATTCTAGTTTCTACCGTTTAAGCAGGGTTCAAGCGCAACTTATCTAGGTGAGGGGTGAATGCCTTAATGATTTTCCCAAAAGCATTTTCCACTACTGAGCAACAAAATTCTTTGTATACAAAAACATTACTAAGGAAATCATAATTTAACAGTCCAGGAAATTAATTAGAATTTCTCAAAGCTGTTTTGTTGGTTAAGGAACCAGAATGTACAACATTTTTATTCAGCGAATGTTATATTTCCACTTTGCTTTTGGATAACCTTTTTCCCGGTCTAGAATCAACTTTGGAGGCAATGGCCAGACTGCCTTTTACGATATCTGCTCTGTTCAGCTATTCACTGCTGAAATCCTTTTTAGCGAAACAACTATTTTATTGGAACTCGGAACTCTGATGAACGACTACAAGACATTCCACTTTAATAAAAGCTGGCCGCTCGGCCCTATGCATACGTCTAACAGGCGTTTGAAGCACTTTGCTTAAAGTGGTTAGTAGATCATAGAAATATACTCAATACGTCCTTTAGAATATTGATTTCTTAGATAACATGTGACTATGCTTTTTTAGTATTTGTCAGTATTCGGTATTCGATATTCGGTTCATCTCTGGTGTACTGAATACAAGCTTCAAATTAACACAGGTAAAAAGATAGTTTGTGAACTTGATTATTCAATTGAGGGATCCAGAGGTATTCCACTATTAGTGATTTAGGTATCGTCTTTGACCAACACATAACTTTCAGTTGTCATGTATCCAAAAAACAGTAAGCAAATCTAAAATTTTCCATAACACCAATTCTCTCATACGTTATATCTAAACTGGAATATGGCAGTATTGTATATGGAATCCTTGATATAAATCATATTATCCAAACAATACAGCAGACATTTAAAAAAAAATAAGGTACTGGCAGAAGACGTTCTATATTTTATAAAATTTGGACACCAGTAGAAATTCGTATTTTTTGAGATATCGATTCAGTGATAGCACAGCAA
The DNA here is from genome assembly GCA_949316355.1 of Bruchidius siliquastri. Taxonomy (NCBI): domain Eukaryota; kingdom Metazoa; phylum Arthropoda; class Insecta; order Coleoptera; family Chrysomelidae; genus Bruchidius; species Bruchidius siliquastri. The sequence goes on from OX438529.1 coordinate 41,489,736, forward strand.
TACTGAAACTGAGTATATGTATAACGTGCATCCTTACGTTAGTCAGTACTGCAAAAGTAATGCCACATGTTTGGGACAGAATTATGGTGCGGTGTTGGTTGTGAATTTTTCCTGGAAATTGTTACAATAACTAATTTATACGAAACAAAAATATCCATATTTATTTATTCCAAATCACTATTATTTGGTAAGAGACTCAAAAACATTACAGGTTCATACTATTCTTAATACTCTAAATTCACCGACAATAAGTACGCAACAAATGACGATGAGGGATTCTACGGAGAATGATGAAAAATTATCCGAGAGTCCTTCAATATCCACATGGATGACCAAAACATTACAATGTTCTGTAAGATCAAAAATTGTGTATCAATTATTTATTTATTGCTGAAAAGATGCATAGTAAACATTATATCAAGTAATGCTTACCTTATATGTAAGCTTCCTGACTATCGGAGCATATATAGGCGCGCTGTTGTAATTCTGCTGAATATGCTACCATTAGGATCGCAAATATCTCCGCCTAAAAAACTAACCTGTAAGTTCCCAGCGCTACGCTTGCCTCCATACCTCTACCTTCCAGGCAGATTTCCGCACCACTGAATCCCATCTCTTTTGAACGAGATCCGTCGGTATAGCATACCATGCTGTGGGGCGGAAAGCTTATCTTCCCTCTCGTCCACTCTTCCCTAGAGGGAAGGTTGAGTGAGAGTCTCCTATCGAATCTTACCTAATCGTTGGGGAGGTTGCTTTCCGCCACCTCCTCAATCCTGGTGTCCCACCAACGGAGCTGACGCAGTCGACAAACCCTCCTTCAGAGACAATCTGGTTGTCTGTGCGTAGGGCTAGTTCTCAAACCTAAAAGAATACCTCATACTACAACTTAAAAACTAAAAATTATGTTACTTAAATAATTTTTCATTATAAGGTCAGCAGTTGCAAAAAACGATTAAAATCCTAATTTGCAAGTGACACTATTGTAGCTTCAAGGTAATTAACACCATTTTTCATCATTCTCACAACTATTTATTCATCGCGTTGCGGTACAATAGTTATCACGGTACCACAAAGACTACCCTATGTCACGTAAGCAATTGGTGTCTAGATTTGCTTGACTATTCTGCTTTTCTGCACCGTCTACAGTTTTCAGCAACCGTGCCATGTTTTACAGCTGACCGGAATAATACTAACAAGAAAATACGCCGTCGATTGAAGTCCTTTGACTTTGAACGAGAACTCGTAACTGACCTTCATGAACATTTCCAATGTTAAAAAAGTGTCTGCTTATTACTGATATAATAGTGGATGTTTTACAGTACAGCCTTTTAACTTTTTGTAGTGCAAAACATCAAGGTACACGAACTCACTTAAGTGTCACCCTCTATGGGGACAACCATTGAAATCTTACGAAACCAACGGTCCTAACACCTGGACTGTCTTGAAGCGGCAACAGATGTCCCTTACGACATCTGTCAACAAGAGTGAACTAATTTAATTTTGTTCTTCGTAAACACTTTTACAATATACCGTGATCTCGGCTCATTCATATCAGAAGTTGACAACTGATATTAAGTGTATGATCTCCACACAATGCACTAGACCTGCTATAGATATGCATGTTTCCTCTTTAGCCTAGACTCGTCAGTATAGCCTGGCATAAGGGACATCTGTTGCCGCTTCAAGGCAGTCCTGGTGTTAGGACCGTTGGTTTCTTAAGATGTCAATGGGTGTCCCCATAGAGGGCGACACTTAGGTAAGTTCATATTGCTATCATACCCTTTACTGGATTACGTACACCCGATTGCTCTCTACACTTAGACCGCCAGGCTATACTGACGAGTCTAGGCTAAAGACGGAACATGCATCTCTACAGCAGGTCTAATGCATTGTGGAGAGCATACACTTAATCAAGGTACACGTTTTTATAAAATTGTAAAATTGTACCAAAAAGTTACCTTTAAAGTGGCGCTGTAATACTGAATTTATTAACGGGATTTTTATGATGCTAACCGATTTTTAGTACAACTTAAGACTATAAGCAAATACTCCTCGTACTGAAAAAGCGATCATATTTTACAATGGATTAAAGTCAGCACTAATAAGCCGACATATTAAAATGCAATTTTAACTACGTTAACCTGGTACAAATCCAGCTTAAGGCTCTATGTCAATTTGGTAGATCACCCTGTATGCGTTTCGTAACATTTTTCTAGTTCTGAGGTGTATGGATGTGTAGAAACGTCTTTCATGATATATTTATTATAATTTTATTCACTCGGCAACAGCATCACACATAATATGCCGATATCCATATAACTTCAGCATAATTTACACTGCCGTCACCTCCGCATAAAGAAAAATCAATAAAGGACGTCCTTTGGGGCTGAATGAGAAAAATGTGCTGAAATACATCCGACTACAGTACCGGATATCCTTATTTGTTAAAGTATACCAGATGAGTGAACATATAAGCCCATAGTATAATTTCCGTGCCTGTAATGATTTCCATATGTATGTATGTAGCAGTCTATTGCGATTAGAATATTAGTTGTCATGGATCGCAATTATGTCACTCATGACTACTAATATATAGCCATCAGGGCCACTGTCTGGAATACCTTAGAGCCATGACAAGTAACCCAAAATATTTCAATAGCAATGGTCACTAAAGTTACACTCAGAATGACAAGTAATTCGCTAACAATTTGTACCCGACTAAAGCTCGAATCCATTTCATTTCGTACAAAGGGTCTAACCTAGATCAGATTACGGCAATGGGATTCACGATAGATCCTTGATAATCTCATACATCCAGGAAAGCGTGTGTGTGTGTGTGTGTGTGTGTGGGCGTGTGTGTGTGTGTGTGTGTGTGTGTGTGTGTGTGTGTGTGTGTGTGTGTGTGTGTGTGTGTGTGTGTGTGTGTGCGATTCTAACCCAGATGAATTGGTTACAGATATCAAAACATAAACTTTGAACACTTCAACGTTTTTTGAAAGCGCAATTTCAAATTATAACGTACTTACTATCGTAATTTTGCCTATACAACTATAGACGCAACATGTCAAGAAACTGTAATAAGTTATTGTGTTTTTTGTAGATCAATTAATAAAGCAAAATGAATCTTTGACTTATGTGAAATTATTGGAAACCAATAGTAGTAAACAAACTTATCCTATTAGCTTTGTTAATAGTTCATTTTCCGCCCGTTTTAACATGAACATGCAATTTTTCATTTCATATTTCACTTTTTTGCCACAAAGTATGCCATTACACTAGGATATATTCAAATGCAAGTTATAGGAGTTGCACTATTCATTCACTTTATCAAGGTCCTCCTTCATAATATTTTCATGAATAAACCATGAATCAGTGTATTGAATACCCTCGAAAAGCCCAATAGTACCAAGTCCAATAGTATCAGCAAACTCATATATTTTCCAACTAGAGAAGATTTACCAAATATTATTGAGGGTATCTTAGTACCAGTAATAGAAAATCTTCAGAATTCACCTTTCTTTTTCGTTTGCATAGCTAATTTGTTATAATAACACTTCTGTCACAAGCTACAAAGCTTTTTTTCTTTGAGTTTTGCATAGTGAAAAACTCCTTTTTATGAATATAGGGCGAGCTGTTTTCACTGGATGACTTTATCGCCTAGTGTAGCCTATCGAATGCAATCCTGACTGATGCACATTTAATATCAAGGAACAAAAGCGGTCTGGAAGTTACGAAAAGCAGAATGGCAGTTTCATTTTGGAGGAAATATGAACAGGCAGCTGACCCAGATTTGGCAAAAAGGCACCGCAAAAAAGCAACAAGTGCCATTGATTTATAGTTTTACTCGTGTAGGTCACCGCAGTCTCTAGATTTCGGCCTCAGTCACATCTGTTATATGAAAGGAGAGAAATAAATTGTACAGTGAGCGCCAAGTAATATATTCTTCAGGAAATATTAATTATTTAAAGTTTGAGTTACGTCCATTAAATGTCAATGCGTCTGCTCTTCACTAATGGATTATTATTTATAGATTGCTAGCGCTGGTCCTCATAGTTTATTAACCGTAAAAAGGTCTTCTAATCTTCAATAAGTAATGGGCATTTGACAGTTTTTTCGATAATGAAAAAAGATCGAGAACTCTTGCTGACCCTCAGTACATATGATCGGCGGAAAAATATGAAATACTTCGACTCAAAAAGGGATGCAAGATACAGGAGGAGGTCTGTCGTGAGATGCCGAACTTGTAGTTGAAGCACCAAGGTGGATCAGATATGCATGTAGAGGGGATATTCGGATCTTCTGTATGAAAAATAGATAGCTAAGCTTTGACAAGACTAGGGAATTTTTCTTTATGTAGAATATGAATATGCTTATATGAAAGTTTTTTCCATAGCTGTAACAATGCTGTTTTGAATTGTTCGTACATATGAAGACACTCAATATTGATACTTTCGAATAAATTCATATAATATTTGCTCTTCGTCTTGAACTACACATCTGTGCATTTTTTTTAAGATATTGTATGTTTAACCACATATCTCGGTGGTTTGAATTGATATTTATCATATACAAAATCTCCGGAAACAAGTCCCTCAATACCGTTAGACCGTTATAATCGCTAACATGTGCCTGATGAGATATATTCATGGCATTCACAATAAGGCTTGTATGAAAAGCTACATCAATATATTTTAACAGTCCAATTGTACCATCCAGTTTATTCATTCAATACTCTGGTCTCCGATTACAGCTTTATAGTTAAATCAATGAACAACTTGATTGCTTTTATGTTAGGCATCATAAAGATAAATTACTATATTTTTAAAAATCAATTTGGCTTACGCAGAACGTTCCAATTAAGCATGTCGCATAATTATCAATTTTTGATATGGAACTACTCATTAAATTCTATTAAGATTAGCGTTCTACCGGTTAATTCGTTCAAACCTAAATTATTCTTGCTCTACAATGTGTCGTTGCCATGCACATAAAAATATATACCATTATTATACGTCAGTTCTCGAATGGAGTATTTCTTTTTATGTGTGCAGGCTAATGAGTTTTCAATAAATCACATTTACAAGAGAACATAGCAATTTTGGCTTTTTAACAGAAACATATTTTATCATAATTTATGATAATATAATTGTTACATTAAATTAAACAAAGCCATAAAAAAATACAAAGGACAGGTAATACATCTATGCGACTGCTGTGTACATTACATCACATGTTCACTGGTATTGGATTCAATCTCAGTAAAAATAAATTAAAAGTAACCCAGGAATTAAAACTAAAAGCAACTAGTGATTTCATCAAAAAAACTATAAATATTCAATGATCTGGCAGCCTTAAATTTTGAAGAAGCATATTTTCGGGTTAAAGACTAAATGCACTTATTTTAGTAGGAATAAGTGGATGAATTAATTCTTAATTTTACTGTGAAAAGAAACCCATTCCACTTTGAATCCTGTGTCGCCAAATTCAGCTTCCTGTAATAAGTTTCCCATCAAAGTCCATAAATTGCAATTTATCCTTCAGCTCTGATCGTAAAAAGCCCCAAACCGAGTTACCTAAAGCTACCCCTACAGTTTACATAAAGTTTATGCATTGTTTCCATCGCACCGTATTTCTTTGGCTTTGCTACCATTTTGATGCTATTTTCTTAAAAAATACACCGTGAAACTGGTTTTATCCATTTCTATACGAAATCGATATGTAATTTCATGCAAGAGTTAAATATGCAATAGAATATTGACCTACTGACCAACAATTTTGTATGTATTGGACGTAGTCATGCAATCTTGATTTATAATCCTGCAGTAATTTGATAGCTGAAATGGTATAGCTTTCTCAGTAAGCCAGTTGATTAGCATTCTTGACAAGGAGATCTATATCTATAGCTATATGTTTTTTCAATTTTGAAAGTTTTTAATGTTGTGAGTCACTTCATGTGGTCTTAAAAAAAATTGGGAGTTCTTACGATATTTTAAGCTCCACTTGCTTGACAGCACTTTCTGCTTGCCATTTTTGTCACCTGGTAATCTCCTCAATAAGACTATATCGAATTTTGTTAAAACTTATACTAACTTATAATTTGTATGTTTATCCTGTTTGACCAGTCCATGATCAACTTTTGGAGCATTAAAAACATGTCTTGGAGCTGCATTTCTCAATATATAATCTAATTATCAACGTTATATCTAAGCAAACGTTATACATTGAGGCCGCTACGACCAAACTGCTTCAATTGTTCCGTACTGTGCTGATCCTTCTATTATATCATGTTCCATCATTCTTGGGTCCTTGTAAATATGTAACTTTTATAGATTTGAACTGGGTGTAATCATAGAGCAAATAGGTAGAGGCAATATACTCGTAAAAAAGTATACATCATAGATGTGTGTATGAGAAAACGCCCTTTCACAATATTATGACTCAAAAACAACTAACAAAAATGTTCTTTTGTTATTAGTTAGCAACAGTGCCATTTATTTAAACTAATTTGTATATCTGGTATGATCATAAGTAAATTAAAAAAATACGGTATCCCGTTGAGATTTTCATCAGTTCGCAGTATTGTTCGATTTTATGCGTCGCATTCAGACTTACATCCAGCTGAAAATTGTAAAAAATATGAGATGAGAACTTAATGAGTTGTATTCTGGTAAACTATGGGGCTTAGGTATATATTGTGAGGGTAACTGTAAACCGAATATAAAATAATTATCGAATATCGTTGGTTAATAGTTTTTGAATTTTCTAAATGATTTTTCCAGTTAAAATATTTCGTTTGCTGTATCCACAAAGAAAACAAGACGAAAATGTTTATATCACCCTCGAGTAATTTTGTCTATTAGGGAACAAATGAGTTTCTTCAAGGATCTAGATGCTCCTCAGAACGAGTCTTTATTATATAAATTACATGTATATGATTAATATGACCTCACTCTTATGAAAGGATCCCTTAATAGTATTTTGCAGCTGCTCTATGAAAATAGTAGCCATGTTCAATCGAGTTATATTGATGGAAATACATAAATATATTAATTAAGCTACATCAAGTGTCTAGGATCGGTACAAGTTTGATATTTAGGTTAAAACATTTTTTTATAGAAACTAAACTATACATATCAAATTTTCGGCTGGAGGTAGATGAAACTACTGGAACATGAAGAAATTACATTTTTTCTGGAAGTAAAATCAAATTATAGGGTACAATAAGCTAGCCATGACTACCCTTTGGGCCAAGAAAACAAAATATTGTGATGAGGCTGCTCGTACATGTAAAATAGATCAAAAAGGCATAAGAGAGATTAAAGCGTCTCATTCACTACACCGCGCGATAAGCTTGCTGGGAATGGTTTAAGTTTTTGTTCATACTAAATAGTATTATCACTAGTGGAACAGAATACTAATGTATGTACAATACAAATGTAATATATAGCAGGGATCTTCCCACTCAGTATATGTCACAATGTGACGGAGACATCACTGAAAAATTGTCAAAATGAGGCAAGATTTCTGGAGATCAGTTAAATAAATCAAGACTAAAATAGAGGAACATTGTCTTTGACGATAATTGTATGCACAAATGATCAACCAACTCACAAAGCGATAACAAACAAGGTGTATGAAAAAGCTGTATCTGAAGCGGTTTCTAGGCGGTGTTTTCTTCAATATTCATTCTATATTTTGCATTTGCGGTGAAATCGGAAATGTAATGATGGCGTGTTGATAGATATATTGTGCCTCCAGGGACGGAAGAAGACGATCTATTGGAGTCAATATACAAGTTGCTGGGTGAATAGCAAGTTAGGTATTATAAAAAAAATTGAGAATTTACAAACACACTAGTGTTGATATTAAATGTCACACGACATTAGACTATATGGACCTGCTGAAAGATAAAAATCAAGTGCAAGCCTAGGGTAACTAAAATTTATTGTTGTACAATGTTGATTATTGTACAACAGATGATTTTGAGGTTCATTGCGTAGGTATGTCTTTGATCTATGATGGATATACTTGTATCATATATCAAGTCAAAAGTAATGCACTCCTAGAATGAATGTTGAATCTTGAAAATATACACTCATGATTAGAAACACAGAGAAATAATCTGGCATTAGCGGGACTCGAGCTGATTTTCCTGTTTGTCTGAACGGTTACCTTTCCAGGTGGATTTGAGAGAATATGTAACGTTCAACTTGCCCCCCAACCCCTCACTGTTGCATCGACATCACCACCAATTTTAGGAAGGTTTGTAGAGCATTAAAATTCATCCAACTCTAATATATTTATGTATTCTGGTGGTGAGACCGCTAGACTACCCTAACCTCCAGTATCGATCTGCATTTGAGCATGAACTTATTAGCATTGTTATCTGTTCTGTCCGCTCGCTGTTCGGAGGAACACAATAGGAAGAGCAAAACCGTTATTGGATTTGTAAACGCGTCTGTACCGTCTTTGCACTATACTTCAATGAGTTTATGTAGCAGAAAAGTAGGGATCGAATTCGGATCTTTCTACTCACTGGTCTGATGAGTACTTCTTCAACCGTTAGAGCGCGCTGCCAAAAGGAATCGTGGGCTACGAAAAGCATAACATCTGCATCAGAGCGACAAATTTAGGTTCTTGGCTATAGGAAAACATAATAGACCACTGAAATATTTATTAAACCGGTTAAGTGGTATGGACGGATTTCATAACCATTGCATAAAAGAAGGAAGTAATGTGATTGATTGCAATTTTTTTGAATTTGAGATAATAGGTTTTTTTGGACGTTTCATGAAGTGTAGATTTCGAAGACAATGGCACAATTATTTCCTGGTCTGCTTGTCAGTGTGTCTGTAGCCTGTGGTTGTTCAGAACCTGATATATTTCTTGTAAGATCGTATTTACCTGAACCTCAGTCCAACCACCAGATATTGAAAACAGCGGCTGCTTCCCGCACTGTGAGGTAAGCAACTGCTTACACATAAGCAAATACTTGAAGACATGAACCCTGAACTAGAAGAAATACTATACATAAAACATTTATGTGAATGTCATCGACGACGAGGCTGGACATATCTAATATGCAATGGAAATGGAAAGATAAGGTACAGTGGATCCATTAAGAGTCGCAGTGAAATCACACCTTACTGTAGCTTAATCAAATCTGGTAAAGACAAAGATATATCTGGGAATGTTTTTTTTTATTTACTTTTCATGCCAAAACAACTAAAAGATTCTAATATGCGGCAGGGAGATCAAACAGAATGAAGAACGTGGACGTGATGTAATTCAGCATGGTCTAGGTGTAGACGAACCTATATGTCGATATTAAGTTGTTGACCTGGTTAAGTTGAGAGGCCAGATGCCAGACTCCGCCCTTTATGCCTACGTTATAATAAAGACGTTTCGATTTGATGTCTGATTGAAATGTTCTTACTCTAACATTTTCCCCTGTTTACCCTTGTTATTACTATAATCCCAGCGATTTAGATACTAATAAAAGAAAAGTATGCGTCATTTTCACTTCCACGAAAGATTCCTTTATTACGTGCATGAATGGAAACCGCGTACATAAACACCCTCATTTGTACACGTCCCAAATGAAAAAGAACGGTGATGAGGAACAACAGTAGTTGATTTATGTTTCACAAGGCGAAAAAAATATTCGAAATGTGTGTCCATTGTTGGAGGGATGAAAAGCTGGGATATTGAAGGCGATTCGTGTAAATTATGGGTTGGAAATGTAATGTGAGCCTTGAGGCGGGCTGATGATAAGGTGTCTCTATATTAATTTGTATTGAAAAAAGGAATTAAACTCTACCTACAGAACTCCGATAAGCTCTCATACTTCACAGTTAGGCTTTGAGGTGTTAGATTGCATGAAGCTCAATCCATATATAGATGACATAAGCATAAGAGATTCCGTGAACTACGCTCGTGAGACTTGTATTGGTTATATTGCTGTATTTTTGTCCAGATACTTCATAAGCCGCACGTTCATGCCGGTCTACCTTGGTCATGATGCACGAAATCAGCGCCTGGATTTACTTTCAACTTACCAATTCTTCGTTTTCCGTTATTCCTGTTCTTTCACAAATTTTCCTAGCTTGATCTTATTATCTGTACTCTAACAAAGAGCTTCCTTATATGGAAAAAATTGTGTAACTAATCGGCACATTCAAGCTTCAATTTGCGAAACTGCAATTTCACGAGGTCAGACCATCTGCGATGTATATTTGATATCGTATTAAAATACACAGACTTAAAATCACCCACGGAATCTTCAGCCAGCTGAGAGGTTATCGGAAATCGTTTTAAATGGTAACAACAGATTTCAACTTTTACAGGATTTATGATGTCTCTCGCATGTGCTGTCGCTGCGTGTGTATACTTTGCTGCTGAATGGGCCCGAAAGAGAAAATCACAAAAGTTGGCTCTGCTGATAAGTCAGAAAAAAACTTTGATCCCATTATTCTTGCTTTGTTCCATTCGGAACTCGTGTTTGCGTGTGACAATTAATTAAGGATTGGAATGGAAGGCATACTGAAAAACGATCCCCCAGCTGTTACTGATAATGAAACGGTGTATGTACATTTTACAGCTTGGTGTAAAATTACAGCAATGTCGCAATCAACCGACCGACACTGACGTGCCCTATGGCCATCCATCGTTGTATTTCTATATCTGAGCTATATTATCAGTGTTTAACAATCGTAAAGGATATAAAGAAACGATTCAAAATTCTTCATGCCTAGTAATCAAATTTGAAATAGAAGATTTGTGGTCGGGGAGGTTCGACAGTCGATAGAACTAGCAAAATAAAAAATGTTTCTACAAACCTCTATGTTTTGAAATTGCACTTATGCGTGGAACCAATCAGAAATACAGAAAAACGTGTAGCATAGAATCTGAAATTTTGGACAATCAGAAAGATAATTTAAATTGATGAATTGTTTGAGAGATTAAAAATTAAATTTCTTAAATTCAAAATGTTTGCACGCCGCATTTGTTAATTTTGACTGCCGCTTAAAATGCCTTGAGTCACTTGAAATACTAATTAACGACTATCTATGTCGTGTATGGTAACATCAAACTTTTAATAAAATTAGGTTAATCGAGAGATTTGGAAAATTACTTGAAAGCAGGATGATCTTTACACACATAAAACCTGTATCTATAAAAGCATGACCCTTATCTCAAATCTTTCCTTCCTTTAGTAAGGAGCCCCAAAGAGCATGTTTTGATTGTCAAAAATAACGTGTGGAGATAAAGATGAGGAACAGGAGGTACTATATTTGAGATCAGTTTTGGTTTCATAGCCTTACCGACAATAAACGTCACGAAATTAACGGTAAAGAATTAGTGTCCCGTAATACTAACGCAGAGATATCCTATATTTCTTGATTGCCCCTGATTTTAAACACCTGTTATTTGCTTAATAGCTTTACTTACATGTCGATCGGTTGCCTTGGCAGCTTTTATTAAAACACAAAATAAAATAAACTAAATTTCTACTGTTCGTCCAGTATTTAATGCTAGTCCTCTGAAAATATTTTTAAAAGCTTCTCTAATTCCGAACAGTACCAATAATTCATCCGGGAATTTATCCCTTGGTAGTTTTTGGCCTTGTTGACAAAGCTATGTGTATAGTACAGATAACAAAGCCAAAATATATATTTAAATATAGTTTTATTTGTGAAACCTTATATCCACTACCAAGACCATTATATATATATATAAAACGAAACTCTCACGACAAATCCATTCAGCTGGGAATTTATCAGGAAGGAAATTTTAAGAGCATTGAATATGAAGCACTTTAAATTTAACAACAGATTTTATCTTTTACACGGCATATGGAACTTCTTTTATGTGTCATTGCTGAATATGCTTTTTCTAGATATGCATACATTTTTTATAAATGACCAGGCAAAAAATCGCTAAAATCGACTGGTGATGTTCTCTCATCACAGAGAAAAATCGGGCTGTTATTCTTGCTTTGTTCTGTCCAGTTCGCATACGTAAATGTGATAAATCTATTGTGGATTGTGAATGGACGTATGGTGATACATCCATATTTCAGTGAAGAAGGCACGTTAAATATAAATTGAAACGCGTCGCTGAAAGAAAAAGAGTTTTATTTATGAAACTCTGTGTTAAGTATACAATTATTTTATCTACATGATGGAAGAGTTTCACCAAATGAGAGCATCTACAATTTAAATAATTATCTTTATTCCATTCTCAATATAGTTTTCACACCGGATTCAAAGCATTGAAATCATGAACAAGATATTACTAGCTCAAAAAAAATTAGAACTCATATTGAAGCTGACAGCTTCACATAAAAAGGCAATAACAATAAACCAAAATAAATGAAAATATATAAACAATTTCATATAACAATAACTATAAAACTCAAGAGATGTCACCGAAAAAAATAGATATGTTGTTAAATTGTATGCTAATAAATATAAAAACTGTTATTTCAGTATGTAAATAATTTAATAGCAGACACTAATTAGAAGTGCTGAAACAGTTACCGAAAAAAAGGTATAGTATTGTTGACATACCTATTCAATGCAGTCATTAGGTTGAAATACGTGCCTGAAATATGGAAAGTCGCAGAAGTTTTGATGATCCCCAAGCCAGGAAAGCCACCAAATGAAGTGAAATCTTATAGACCCATATTATTTCCCTATTAGTTCAAAATTGTTTGAGAAGCTGCTACTCAAAAGACTTAAGCTACTTATTGAAAATAATGGTTTGATCCCTGATTATCAATTCGGATTCAAAGGTAAGCACTCCACCATTGATCATGTTCATCGCATCACGAACGTCATAGAATCAGCTTTGGAGGGAAAAGAATATTGCACTGCATTATATCTAGACGTCGCCCAGGCTTTTGTCAAAGTCTGGCATGAAGGACTCATTAACAAATTCAAAATAGTTCTGCCTAACCAGTACGTAGCAGTTATCAGGTCATATATTTCTGATAGAACTTTCAAAGTCAAGCAAGAAAATGAGTATTCTGACCTTATGGATGTCAAAGTTGGAGTACCTCAAGGAAGTATCCTGGGCCCAATATTATACCTATTGTATATTTGTGATATTCCAACGATGGAGGATGTAATGGTTGACACCTTTTCAGACGACACAGCTTTGATTGCAACTGATAAAAATCTGGCTTTGTTTACTAACAAAGTTCAGACAGCTGCCGTCGAATTAGTGACTTGTTCACAGATGTGGAAAATCAAATTAAATGAATTAAAATCGATTCATGTCTGCTTTTCTAACCGACTACAGATAAATCCTCCTCCAATAAGCGTTAATGGGACCACCGTATCACGAGAAGTTAACGCTGAGTACCTAGGTATGACCCTTGACACAAGACTGAAATGGAAACATCACATAAAAAAGCGGGAAGAACTCAACCTTCGTTACAAACAATACTATTGGTTATTGGGAAGATCCTCAAAACTGTCCCTCTATAACAAAATCATGATCTATAATAAGATTCTTAAACCCGTTTGGCTCTACGGCTGTCAACTGTGGGGGTGTTCGAAAGATTCTAATATCAAGATTATACAAACATTCCAAAATGAAGTTTTAAGAGCTATTGTTAACGCTCCTTGGTACATTCGTTATAAGGATATTCATCGCGATTTGAATATACCTCTGGTAGTCGACGAGAACAAAAGAATGGCGGCCAGGCATGAAGAAAGGCTCCATCACCACCCAAACGCAGAAGCTCTTCAGCTGCTGGACAACCACAACGCTGTCCGACGATTGAAGAGAACCAAGCCATACGAATTAGTGTAGTGCTTTGGTGCATAGAGCAGAGCATGTGTACGAATTCGTAGTTATAGTGTTAACGTGATCAAAAGGACATCGATGGATTTACTTTAGTGATAAGTATTAGTCTGTAAGAATTCAAACGAAAATTATTGGTTGATCAGTTTGATCAGTTTTAATATAAAACGCAAACAAAAAATACTAAATAGATGCAGCTACCCTCTAGAAAGACAAATACATTCTAGGAATACCGACTTACCTATTTTGATAACATTTTGGATATTCACAGACAATGAATTATTTGTACTCCAAAGGTATACGGTGATAAAGGTTACCTCAAACTAGAAAACAAATACACATATTTCAAATTGAATTTGTGACCGATGTGGTCATTCTGAGTCGTCTTATTGTTAGTGTCCTGAGGATACGACACATAATCGGGAACGACCATTTTTTTTAATCTAGAAAAAGTGTTGTCCCCAAGTACCAATATTTCAAAAACTTAATTCGAATGGATCAACCTTTGCAAGCTCCCAACAATATTCCTAGAAGGTCCTGACACTATACGGGAAATGCAGTCAACTCACGTAATAATATCTTTTATGAAGCTAAATAACTCTTTCGCAATATTACTTATGATAGTTATCCAGTTAAAATGCAGTCATTTGTAGTAGTTCTAGAACGGAAGCAAAAAATCGACCTCTCGACAAAGTCTTAAGTCTCAGCACAACTTGCGAAAGAATAATATATTTCAATCCGTTTGAAAAATTTGAAATGGATCGAAAACTTATTGTGTACATAAGTCAGATTTATCGTAAAGGTAATCGCTATTGCAAAGATCAATCATTTCTGTTTTTCAATTGCAAATGTGTCAACAATCATCTATCTCTAACCAGTACCGATGATTGTCGGGGCCAAACGTTTATGAATGATCGAACACCTTTCAGAGAAAGCTTTTGGAAAATAATCAGGAGTCCAAGAAACGTCCAAAAACATTGCTTTTTCACAAATATCTCCGCTGCTGCACGGATTTCCAAAAAAATTGATGTGAATGCGCTAGCTAGCATCCACGTCCAGTTTATCAAACTAAATTGATCTTACCTTATATTACCTCCTCTTATAATTCCTGTCGTGCCGAGACCCTTTGACTTTACGTGATAAATTACCATACATACCATACAAAAAAACAAACGATCCGCCTTCATTCCCTTTTATAGCCCTTATGCGGGGCGAGAACATGTCCATTCATTACAAACTAATGCTCATCTCAGAAAGATTGATGTTCTTCTAAGCGATAATCCATAGATATCCAAATCTGATCGAAAGCCAATTTACTTGCCTACGCAAGAAAATATCTGATTAATCTCACACTTCTACTTGAAGGAATGTATCACCACATGAGATGGATAGAATAACTTACTAATGTTTATTCTACCTCGACAAAAACAACGTGTAAATCAGAATTCCAGCCTCGGACTGAGATTTTTTGTCTTTTTGACAAAAAAGCAAGTATTGTATTATTTGATATTAAAAGGGTTATAAGGGATTATAAGGGTTATTGCCAAGATTTTTAGTGTGCTTGGACAGTTGGACACCTTATATACTTGACTTACTCACCTATAATTTTTCAAAATACGTCTCTGGATTCCTATTTCTGATAGCGCCTTTCACCAGACTACTATTAGAAATTTTCTTCAGTATATCTATCGATTTTACATTAGGGGTGAGTATTTATAATAGGGCATTAGAGCTCCGTATCCATCCATCCATAAACAATATATTGAATTTATTCCTAGGTATAATCTGCTAAAACGTGAAGTGCATCAATTTATGAGAGCTAGGTAATCGATCGAGATATGTATATATAGCAATTTCGAATATTAGTTTAGTATATTGGAAAGAGGCCTTATCCCTATCACGCAGTCAGTAGAAGCGGTCAAAGGCCCAGAAAATACCTAGAAAATATTTATAGCGAGCAAATCAGTTGACATGAAAGTTATATAACTCAGAGAAAGGTATCAAACACATTGAATATATCTGAGAAAACAAAACATTAAAATGGAAGGAAGCTCACACAAAAAGGATTACAGTCACAAGAAGGTCAGAGGATATGCTTACATGAAGTCATCTATCAATGTTGTATGAGCAACAGATAATATATTTATAATGGAATGGCTTTGAACTATTGCGGTTAGTGAGGAAGACATATCGACATCAATTACC
The DNA here is from genome assembly GCA_949316355.1 of Bruchidius siliquastri. Classification (NCBI taxonomy): domain Eukaryota; kingdom Metazoa; phylum Arthropoda; class Insecta; order Coleoptera; family Chrysomelidae; genus Bruchidius; species Bruchidius siliquastri. The sequence continues at coordinate 41,505,753 of OX438529.1, forward strand.
TTTATTGCTATTTGTAGAATATATTTTAATATGTAAGAGCAACTACAACCTACATGATATACGCATACACCAAATCATAATCTGAATGTGATGTATGACATATTCGGGGTGTCTGAAACAACTGTTGACGACACGATGAGGGTACTAGAATGTGTAGCCTTTCCATCTGATTGATGAATAGAGTTTATATTTGAGTATTTCAAGTCGTTCCTGAAAATGTTGATGTAGTGGTACACTTCTATAAACGAGAGAAACTACTATTAAGGTCCATGGTGACCATGGCACACCTATTAGCGGTCAGCTTATTCTGCTGGATATATCTGAATGCCTAATCTGCAGATAGCTACAGATCTATTGACCGTGACGTGAAGAAGGTGGTATCATCTCTCGCCAGTTTGATTAGCAGTTTGCTGTTTTGGTTCTAAATTGCGGATTTTAGCGAGGCAATTGAGATTTGCAGCTTCGATCGTCTCATTGCAGATTGATTTTCGTTAAGGGGAGTGACTCTTTTTGGGATAAGTTCTTGTTTGCGTGGAAAAGAGCATAATGTTTGACGGCATTTTTTGGTTTTAGAGCGTTCACCGTCTCTCCAATATTTCTCCAGCAATAGATTCATCCAAATGAGGAACTTCTTGGAATACTTTGCTAAGTGCGATCAGTAATGAGTATTTTTGGGGATTTACATGTATTTCTTATACATCTCTGCGACTTTTCCCAGTATATCTCTTAGAGCTGTGCAGGACCAATAGGCTGGTGCTGGATCTTTTGTGATAGCTTTCCAGTCTGTCCGGGTATGTGCGAGTGAACACCATCCTTAACCTTTTTAGTGAGTATTTGGGATTCAATGTCCGAGAATTAGTCAATGGAAGGAGAGTTTGAAGAATCTATTTTCATTGTTCAGTAGAAATACCGATTTTAAAATTTGGTCCACATCGAGACATGACGATTCTTTACTTGTTGAATAAAAAATAAAGGTGCTGCTATTGTTACATTATGAACAAGGATGAGAGTTCTCTGTATCCCTGCTGATAATATGCACGTATGTATAAATAGCTCAATGCTGTATCGTGACGCATTTTTGATAGGTATTTTAAAAATATGATGAACGAAAGTCACAAATGTTCGTGAAAGACAATAAAACACTATTGTCTACAAAGGTAAGTAAACAAGAAAACGAAAATGACACTGAACTTGTTCCTTTCATCCGATTAAAGATCACTGACGATAAAAAACTCTATTTTGTATTGACGATCACTCTATTCCAGTAAATAGTTCCAATATAATTGATATATTAATTTGTACAAAGATTAGGAAGACCAATTGTTTGGACTTTTCATCGAAGTGTACATGAAGAAATATAGTTATTACTGGGTAACAATATCTTAAAACAAATGTATAGGTGTCACAATATTCCCGTTACTGACATTAGCAGGCAGGTATGGTCACCTGAATAGGTAAAGAACCTCGCAAAAAATCTAGACCAGTTATGTCAAGATCTCAGCCTGGACAACAAATACGTCAAAAGAAAACTTAATCAGCCTAAACCTAGAACTACTACAAGAGGGACTACAAAGAGAGCTCAATATCATCAAACAAGATCTATTAAATAACGGATACCCAAAGAAGCAGGTGGAATTAACAATACAGGAAAATACCAACAGTAGACGAATTAAACACGAAGAATCTCAGCACTTACTCATTCTGCCTTACCTCAAAGGAATATCAAATGGAATCAAAAGAATAGGTCAGCGATACAAGATCCAAACAAGATTCTCTAGGAATACCACCCTCAGAAGTATCCTAACAAAAACTAAGCCCAGGAATGAATCTCAAGAGACAAAGGACTGCATCTACCAGATACCATGTCAATGTGGTAAAATCTATGTTGGAGAAACAAAAAGGCCACTGGAAGTAAGAATCAAAGAACATCGTCTCAACACCCAGCGTGCAGAGACAGGAAAATCTGGAATAGCTGACCACGCATGGACGGAGCACCATAAAATAGCTTGAAACGACGCTAAGGTTATTGCCAAGGAACCGCATTGGTATCGAAGGAAATTCAAGGAGGAGGCATTCATCACCAACAACAGCAACGTGTACAGCAAACCCAGCGTAGACATTAAACCAATCTGGCAGCCACTCATAAAGAAGATCAATAGACTACGACTGGACCAGACAACAAACAATGACCGACAAACAGCCACGTCAGCAGACTGGAATACCGCGCATCGGGAACCAATCAGAACAGACCGCGCACAACGACACGTCACCGGACGGGGTATAAATAAGCGTGAAAGGAACGTGTTCGCCAGTTCACCTGAAGACGATTGAAGATAGAATATCAATCGAAATGTCGTGATACTCAAAAATTTTATAGAATCCGAAATCAAACTTTTGATAAATCCACCTTGTCTACAAGTTTCAAACAACAGCTAGAACTACTGTTTGCATTGATCGAAAGAAGAGAACCAGTAACTCAGTCACAGATGTGGCAAACGAATAGGCGCCTTTTGTTACTCTGCTTTATATAACAGTATCTCAATTTAATTCAGTATCACAGCACATGTTACGATAATTACTTGAAAAATATTTGTATAAGAGACCAGAAAGGCCTATAGTACTGTTTCCACTCACATGAATTTACCCTTGCGATAGCTTACACCTGCAAATATTCCCACTTCTGATGTATACATCCCGTGCGAGTACAGACAGGTGAATTAACAATCTCGCAATATCCTGCACAGCCGTTGTGGAATCAGTGTCGTGATTGTGTGTGATCTCCTCCTGGCAATTCCTGGCGTACATTACACTCAATTTAAGGCATTAACCGCGGTCAGTTTCCCTCACCTTTGTGTACCGCAGGATAATTAGTGAGATGCGTAATTAGCGACAGACGCAATCCCTTTTGCTATCCTCCTGACGCTTGTTCGAACATTATTAGAATCTATTATGGATCATCGATTGGGTCAACGTTAGATTTCCTTGTATCGTGCAGAGTTGAATACTTGAATAGCACTGTCTAATAGTAAGTGCGATTTGATGGACATCGTTGCGAAAACGTGGCCTTGTGGTGCATTGCATTCACAGTCTTATTGATATTTATGCTCGATTCAATCAATATATACATAAATACATCTCACATTGTGGTATCACAAAATCCACTGCGTGCTTCGTGGAGCGAAGCCTTTACTACATCACATCACATGCAACCAGTCTAATTATTTACTATAATTGTATGAAACTTCCTTTTTATACTATATAACACAGTCAGCGTGATGTAGGACCAATGGAAGGGCAAAAGTTTGATGGACTAATTAAGAAAGGCCGATAACATTCCAAGAATATAAATTATTAATTTATGATTCATGGTGTTCAATCGGATAGGACTGGATGGGCGACTAGGATAGTGTCACAGTGACTATACGACGAAGATCTGGCAAAAACTGTATTTAATTATAGTTTTGTCAACCTGAGGTATTCAAATGTTATTTCGAAGCCGTCTCTGTATACGATTTAATGCATCATCATAATTATGATGATGATTTAATGGCTGATGAACGATTTTGTCAACAATCTGTCACTTCCATCCTTTTTACTATATAAATGTTTACACGCTCGGAAGTTAAACGCATTTCTCATAAATCACCGAGTTGATTGATTAGTCCATGTGCTATAAATTATATTGCGTCCCTTTAACCAAGGATTCTAACAGACCAGATAAATAAAACGAACGTGTGAGCCGATTAATCAAAATGGGTATGGAATTTGTCGGTATGACCGTTTTATTTTTGTATTAGGTACAAACACTTAATTTATTTTCATTATTGTTGGGTAGTTGACTGTATTCCGGAAAATACATTTTCCAATGGTATTTGGAGATAAAATATGAACGTGACTTTTATTTGTAAAAGCCGTCAATATCGAAGCTATTCAACATTATTTAGATTGTGACGTTCTGCAGGTAAAAAAATATTTTCACAAGACATCATGAGAGCACCTTGTCCCTGCAAGCATTTAGTTACGAGTATAATGGAGAGAAAAGGAATCAACAATTTTTTCAGTATCACATCTAAATACTATATTTTTTTCTCTGATTACCAGCGTCATAGATAACTTATAAGGAATTGTAAAAATATAGCCCCAGACATTAACGCAAATTTTTCGGTATCTTCCTATTATATACAGGTGTTACTATTTTTATCCATTCCAAATGTCATTTTTACCTGATGACATATAGAGTGAATTTTAATCAAATTTAAATTCCAAGTAACACTTTATGTAGATTGTAGATGGTCGAACTTTGTGGAACTCTTCCGTCATTAAGATGAAATTGTGCAACTTGAACACAAGCTTCCACAATTAAAATCGGTTAACTCAATGGCTGTTCTAAGGCTACCCAGATTAATGGTTAACTAACTATCTCCTAGCCAAGTCCTATCATGTATTCATTATTATTGGACTAAAGTAATCAAAACTGGCATGAACATCTACGAAACCACCACTGCACTGTAATGAATGTACAGACTTATATTTTGATCCCAACATTTTTCTCGGTGGGCTAGTGTAAGTTTTCATATATTTGTTCTTCTGTATGTTAACTTACTATTGAAATATCTTGAGTCATGAAATGTATGAAAGCAATAATATGGCTAAAGGAAAGAAGAAATAAATTAAGGCATGTAATATCTTAAGGACATTTTGAAGGCGATGGTTGAGCTTTTTGAGGATTTTCTTTAACTCTGGTAGACTCGCTAACAAACACTCACAGAATATAAAATAATTTAATAGAACAATTTAGCTAGACAGAGTAAATGTAACCTTAGATTTGAAACAAAAAGTCTGCGAGTTTACATCTAACCTAGGCAGTCTTTGTGAATATTGCATTTTGACAACCTTACCATCAGACTCAAATACTACATGAAAACACATTATAAGAAGGTTATGTAAATTACAAAAAAAATCGTACGAGCAATATTTTCGAAGCTTATCCTAAAACCCCAAAGAGATCTTTAATAAACATTATCTCTCTGTATTTTTCAAACGGTCCTAAAAATCTTCCACTCAGGTCAGTAAGTCAGTAGTAGCATGTGGGAAATTGTATAAAATAGTTTGAAATATACTTATACAAATCCTGTAACTAGAGCGACTCTGTGACGTATTGAGAATCATTTTGTTTCTTCCAGCCATGAATTTGGTGAATATGGACAGCGAGAACCGCGTGGTGCTGAATGTCGGAGGGATCAGACATGAAACCTACAAGGCTACACTGAAGAAGATCCCTGCCACGCGATTATCCAGACTGACTGAGGCATTAGCCAACTACGATCCCATCCTGAACGAGTACTTCTTCGACAGGCATCCGGGAGTCTTCGCACAAGTACTCAATTACTACAGGTGAGTAGTGCTGCATTCAGGGCGACCCTACCGTAAGGAATGTTGAAGTAACGGTTGGAGGTTTGCCAGTGGGTATCAAATCAGGTGGACATATGGCTCGTCTGTGTATACCAGTCGAACTAGCTCGAAAACTCCTCAAACGTGTTTGTATCACTGAATGACTAAAACAATGCAGCCAATGACGAATTTATACCGGTGTCAATCATTTTTTCTGGTATTTGGATAATGGCCTTGTCAAATGTCTAAGAAATCTTTATGCCCTGCAACTTCAGACGTATCTGCTTGTATTGCATCACCTATGCTTTTTAGATTGGATTTAGAAAATTCATGAGAAAGAGTTAATTTTTGTATCTGGTAAATATAAACATTTATACACACCAGTCTGCTCTCTACTATAAATAAAAACGGCTATAGACATGCATGCTTCGTCTTTAGCCTAGACTCGTCCGTATATCTTGGCGGTGTAACTGTAAAGTTAAATTGTGTGTTGTAATCTCCATGCATCGCGTACGGGGGCGTTGCCCATTTGTAACTTTAACTTTAACTTCAGGTTCTAACACTTGACCTTCGTAAACACTTTTCACTAGCGATTTGGCTGTGAATCAATCCACACTTGTTGACAGTGTCGTAAGGGGTATCTGTCATCGTATCATGGCAGTCCAAGTAACGCCACGTATGCCACGTTTGAAGACGAATGTTGGTATTTATCCACATGTTCGCCTTGAATCTTTATTTGACTAGAACTAGGAATGAATTATGAAAGAATACATATTAATAATAGTCCAGACCTCTAATCGAGACACATACATTCGAATATCAGGTCGTTTCATCCGAATCTGAAGTTGGAATAGCAAGTGGAATAGCATGATTAATTTCCGAGATAACATCAATAAACCTAATTTTCTGAGTATACCATGGAAAGAAATACTGCTACTGATACTTCAAATTGCTCAACTAGGAAAAAAGGTCAGATCAGTTTTAATAATTATCTTACAAACCCTAGTAAAAAATCCTGACAAAGGTGTTTCATTCTTAAGATATTTTAATGGCAGACAGCTTCACAAATTTTCTGAATATCGCTTTCTGGCAACTTTCTCTGTTCTGGCTCTATGAATTACCATACTAACGCGTTAGTGCTGAAAAAGTTTTTTAAGACCTTTGCTATCACGTCCAAATCAACAAATAAATATTTTATCAATTTTGGATGCTCAAAGCATCACCTAAGGTAGGTTACGAATTTTTAGCTGCTGTTTTTCCAACTGGAATATTTATGATCAACTGCTATCGAAACTGGACTACTGAATCACTTGCCCTCATTTTTACAGCATTCTAAAAAAAATATATTATCGTAGAATCGTTCATTATTTAGCATTGTGTTACTCAATACTTAAGAAATCATAAGAAAAATGTCCAAAATCTTTAACGAAATGGGATTTTTTAAGGCTCTTCCTATTTTTCTCTATAGTTTGCGCATTTGTGCATACCTGACTAAAACAATTTTTTCCATGTTCTTTATTTAATAAATTTTTCCAAAAAATATTTGTTGGACTTTACGAGTTATTTGGTTAAGGTCTCCAATAGAATTCTGATGGATTACACATCACCTTTATCAGATTTTATCTGCTCCAGCGTGCACATATGTATCTTATCCTGCAAAATTAACATTGCAATTTTGTAGATTGATTGGACTAGTTTGCTGGTAAACATATCGTTCCAATGGACTGGCCTGCCCTTCGACATAAAACAAACTGTTCGGTCACCTACAAAATTAATGTGATCCCTGAGTGGATGTACCCATAAATATTCCGCTGCCCAGGTTCAGCTAGTGATATATAGCGAGACAACGTACCTTTTCATTCAGTTAGCTCAAAACATAGAGCCCATTTAAGGTGCAATTCTTCTAAATTGGTTGAAAAGAAAGTGGGGATACGATGTTAAGCTAGGAGCAAGTCACTACACTAATTAAAAGACGTATCCACACCAAACGTAACTTCGAACAGCTCGTTAAGGTCTAGAGCATTTTAACTAACCTAAGATCTAAAAATGTTCTATGAATTAGGATTGACAGTCCGACGATGATTTGATTATAAATCGAAACACCTCATTGAAAAATAATTTCATTTGTAAAACTTCTTAGTTGAACACACAATTTCTTATCTCTATGAAACAAATTTATGGCACTGTAACTATGAGACACCCTTCATTGGGTTTAGCTAAGTCACGTATTTGGCAATGTTAATGATGGAGAAATCCATCATTTCTTACTTTGGATTCACTTCAGTGTCCTTTTCTTACGCCTATGGATATGGACGAATACAACGTTACAGTCCTTGCGTTGTATGTGTATAAATCAAGTGGATGAAGCTTCTGTGCGCACCATCCGTGTTTTCATGCCCTTGCAGGTATACTTATACTGCTTTCCCGGAAACACTAACATGAAAATTCACTAGTTCTTTGATACTGAGTGATATCACGAACACCTATGAAAAACTTCTTAAGACTTGTCCAACTTTTCCGAATGCACTCTCAACTTTCCCGGAAGAAAACTATATTTCCTTTATCTCAGTTTGCTTATCTACTCATATGACAAATATGTCAACGGAATGATAAACCAACAAGCCGATTTCCGCTGAAAAAAATACATAAGGCACAAGAAAAAAAAAGTCGAATATTAGTTTTCTGTGTAATTCTGGGTCGGTAATCACGTACATGACAATTAGAAAGGCGTAAGTCGTTAGGTGAGCGAGCGCTTGGAGGTTCGCCAGAGCCTTTCCCTCGAGTCCGGGTGCAAATTCAGATCGGCAGAGGCTCTCCTTCAAGTCCGGGCGCAAAATTCAGACCAGATTTATAATCAGCGCCCCTAAATTAGCTAGGAAACGATTTTTCGTCTTGTTTGGAACAACTCGATTTTCCTCTGACAAGTAACGTATATTTCCATGAGTTATACATCTTTAAACGTTCAAAAAAACAGATTGTATAAAATTCGAAAATTCTGGCGATCACTTTGACTCCCTCGGATATAGGTGGGGAGAAAAATATAAAAATATTCAACATGTAGTAATGCTTTATTAAAAACTGGAGAACAGATAACACATTTTTTCATCTTTTGTCTATCAGTCTCGAGCGCTCATTTTCTGAAAAGTTTTAATCGATACGGTTTTCTGCGATATCTTGCAGCTACCACTACTGCAAAAAGCCTGACCTACTGGGCAGAAAAGTCTACGCCAATTTCTAAAAGCATGGATGGGTAGTGAAGACTTGGAATTCAATGTCTGCAATGATAATAAATACATAGCTTCAATTTCAGGAGCCAAATGCGCGGATTTACTATGTAAATAATTAAGTAAAATTTTATATGTGTGATTTGTGCTCAATTACATAAATAGTAATTTAACATTATTTATGCTTTAAATTTATAACGGTGCCTTCTGCATCGAAGACTATTATGATTCATTTTCATGCACCCAGCTATGCACTATCGTGGAATTGACAAAGAAACCTCTTACTAGATAATTTAAAAGGATGAGCCAAAGGCAGACGACAGATACAGCAGATTATTCATTACTGTAGTAGTACGATGACAATTAAGGATTGTTTTTACCGTAAAGGATTATTAATTCCATCGTGCAATACATCGGGTATACAACTTTGGACTTCATCCATTCCTTTCTGAATGCGTATTTTTGGTATACAATGATTCTATTAAAAACTATGAGAAATATGATATTGAGTCAGAAGGAACAATTTCGAGGTTTGGATTCTGAGCCGCTGAGCATACACAATTACTTCAATCGCATGTTATGAAAAACTATTGTTTGATGGAAAATGCCAAAAGAAACTTTTATGAGAAATGGTATTGTAGAAAATATGAAGATATAATCTTAAACCTTGACATGTAGAACATGTAAATTGTTAATGTTGATAATAGATCCAGTAAACTGGGTGAGATTCTACCACAATTAAGGTTGGATTGTGAAAATGCTGAACAAAACTTTCAGACCTCGTGTAGCATTTGCACAATTCAGATGTACACTTTGGTGTTTTCTGAAATGCAGTATATGTGTTTGTATCTGTTTTTAGCTCACGTACAACGAAATGCCACAGGAAAAGTACTATTTATACCAACATTTTTCTCGTTAACGAGTTGTGTGAAGAACGGTTCCGTGGTGGCTGTTGTATGAAATAATGACTGTACTCATGCAGGTCTTACAAATAAAAGATTAAATATAGCATTAATATGTATAATGATGTTAGACAAGCAATCCCAGGTTTAGGTAGCAAGCCGGCATTTTTATGAACAATAAATATATGGCGTCAAATAGGCTGATGCTGCAGCTTTACTTCACATGTAAACGTATAGATAATAACTTGATTACAATTTTGTAGCAAATTGTTGATAGCTTTTGAATTTAAAACAGAATAAGAAAAAACAACATCATTTATAAATTTCATTTCAGTACTAAAATTCAGTTAACGTGGATCAGCTGCTCTAAAATCCGATAACAATTTAAATATAGTAATAAAAATTCGGGTGGAATATGGAGTCAACTCGCTTACTCAGTAAGGAGATTAAATAGCTGAACTTTACTCATTATTCGAGACCCCTGTTTACTTGGAATGAGCTACTCTCTAGTCAAAGTTGCTAAAACATAAACAGAACAAATTAGCCCCTTTAATAAAAAATAATAAATTCTCCTATGCCTGCAAATATATCATAATTTCTTAATTTTATCATTGATCAACCTATATTTTCTTCACGCAGGATAAGGAGTCTGCCTAGCTAGCGATTTTTTTCAAGACCCTAAATAAACTTTTATAATTATTCATGATCATTAGTTCAGTTAAAATACAGTCATCTGCAGTAGTTGCTTCGAAATCGGAAGATTAAGAACTTGCCTCCTTTAAAAAAAAGTTGTTTACACCCTCATAAGCTGTTAATCTTGACATCTCTTGATAGTTTTTAAAGCATTTGAATTGTAATGAAGATTTATTATCTGTATAAGCCAGGCGTATTGTTGAAGCTCACAGATATTTAAAAAAAAAATCTTTTATTTCTGCATTTCGAGAAGTGGGAATAGCCATTATGTTCAACCAGGATAAAGGATTACCAGGGTGACATGTTGACAGATAATAAAACGTCTTTCATCAGCGCCTAAAAAATTGAGACTAGGCATCATAATACCCATTAGCAAGTTAAGTGCTGGATGCATATGTTGATGGCAAATGGGTTATATTCATTGAGCTTTAAGTAAATACTACGTTAAGTTATCGGGGCCAAACAAACATTTATAGGTGATAAAACGTTAATTACTAATACCGAAAAATTGATATTCTCCATTCCCCCCCTTACAGTGTCAAAAATAATATTATAAAATGATTCAGGGTCTCGGAAACGTCTAAACAGAAAAACTGATACTAATTATTAAATCTCATTTTTATTATAATGAATATAATAACAATTATTGAAAATTCGTTTTCAGATCCAGATTATTATAAGCAAGAGTTTTAGTATTCGTCATTTACGATATAAATGGACATAAAATGGAATATGCGAAATTTGAGAGCTGAAATTGACAAACAGCTTGTTCCATAGTAACAAATGTGTTATCAAGAATTAAATACAAACATAATGATACAAATACAACAATATTCCAAGCACTATGTTCTTTCTGAAAACGTGACTATCTTGGGATTGCTTTCTTGAGAAAGTTAATTAATAGTCAACCTAAATATGACTTCCTTCATTTGAAGACTGATGAAGGGGAAAACCGAAAGCATAAATTATATTTTTGTTAAGTTCAATTTAGTTTTAATTATACCAGATCCAGGTAGTGTTAGTTAGTTACTGTAAATACAATACATGCGTTTATTAAGAACCAATGCCAAGAATGATCGTAAAATTTCTAGCTAAGCTTTTTACGTTGCTTACTGGAAATTAATTTCCGGTTCTGTAAAGTTTTGATATGGAGCAATATAGTCGAGACAAGTAGGTCTCGCAGCAAGTTTAGCTTCCTCGCCAATGGGTCTGTCATAATCAATTGTTTGAAACGGTTATCTAGGTCATTGTTAACTAGCTAACTATCATTAATATAAAACTGAGGTTCCCAAATCTGTCTAGTTCAAATTCTATTGAATTCTCCTGTTCTGCGTCAGAACGGAAATAGTTATTTCAAAACTGCTTTTGTACTATGGTGAAGGGGAATCGATAGAGCGTCAACCAACTCCGAGATGTGCTCATGGTCACATCGATCTTAGTTTATTAAAAACAAAAATGAACAACATATCCCGTCTCGAGTATCGTATGTAATAGCCAGTTCATATAATGATAGGCACAACTTAACTTAAATGATAAAATAGGGCCACGGCAAGTTTGCATCGACATGCCACAGGGTGCTGCTCTACATCACAATATTTTTAACATCTATACGTTTGATTTTCACAGCCTAAATAGTTCAAATCATGCCTACGTTTTATGTTTATATGTCGAACGCCTTTTGGCTCAGTGTGACCATGACTTCAATGACTCACCTTTTTCACGTAAGCCATGGTTCATGGACAATGGTCTTGAGATTTCCAGTACAAAATCCGGAGTACAAAATCCGCAAGAACATGACTCACAGTATCAAGCTGAAAGGCGACGATGTGTAAATGCGTCTGAAAAAAGTGCAAAACTCTTACTGCAGGTTTGTTCATGGATTGAAAAAGTATGATCATATATTATCTAAACTTCAGAAAACTGGTTTGTTGGCAGTCGAAATAACTGTATAGGTGCACTACATTACTTTTGTGCCTGTGTGTGTAAATTGGTCACTACTTCCACCCCTCAGTATCTGTTTGAGAAGCTTTTCTTTATAAGGAATGCACATTCGCTAAACCTAAGGCAGAGACTACCTCACCATTCCTCGCCATTCAACCACATTATTCCGAAGATCCTTCTCTTATAATGCAGCTAAATTATGCAATCAGGTGAATACTGAACTGAAGCAATGTTAACTTACAAATATCAAGAAGAAAATAAGACACACGCTATTGAATAGACTCTCATATTTGTGTTTTTTTCAAACAATCGTATTTCAAATTTAGTTTTAGCTTTAGTTATAAATAAGGTTAAGTATAAGAGGTAGCCTTTGGCTAAATTTCGCCCTTACACGCACATACCAGCATTCCAGGTAATGAAAAAGTTGACGAACTTGCAAAATAAATTATTCGTTCAGGCTTAAAATTGGAAATAGATTTTGTTACAGAAGACTTACGTACATATTTCAAGAGTCAGATATTCAAGAAATGGTCAATGGAATGGAAAGAATTTTCAGTTAAACATCCAACGAGGTATCCGCAAATTCAGTCTGATTTTCCAAAGGTATTATGGAATGATAATTATAAAATACCGAGAAAATATATATCTATGATTATTCGCTACAAAATTGGACACAGAAGGTTTCCCTGACATTTATCGAGGTTAAGAATCACTAACTCTAGATTGTATGATAACTGTGATGTCGAGGGCGAATTGGATCATTTGTTGCTTGGCTGTTCCAGAATTACAATCCATTGCAACCGCCTCTACTTGGAACTTACCCACACTGGTCTACCTGCCTCAATCAGTATTGCATTCATTGTAACTGTTACCAGCAAGAAAGTTATATCCATTTTAATCCCATTTAACAGAAACTCTGATATTAGGATTTAATAAGCATTTTGTGGTAGTCTTTGTACAGTTCATCCTGTGTATCTTACATCTGTGACATAAATACCCTGCCAAACCGTGACCTAGTGTTGTTTGTCTAAGCAAAACGCCTTGACGGGTCCCTGGGCGAGAAGCGTGTGTCCCTTTCTATAAGATAGTACTATCCTAATTTCCTTTCGGTTTATGTTGTTGTTACTTCTCTATCTTCTAGTAGGATCCTGGTTGTATTGTTTATGTCTTATGGGACATATACCTGGTGTCTTTAAAAAAACTAGAAAGGTCAAATAATTTGCCACTTATAAGGCTTATTCATTATTTCTATTACATTATCCTTTAAACTTTTCAGGTAACCGGGATCCAGTCTATTGGATATTTTTGAAAAATGGATGATGGAACCAAATGCCTGGGACGATAAATATTTAGCTTTCCTTATTACATTGCAATTCTACGTCTACGCCCCTGGCTTCCTCGTACGTTTTGCTATCAACGATTAAGCTCGAGTTGTGTCCCAGGCGTAAAATTTAACGGACGTCTTCTCTGAGCCCTCACATGAATATCCTCTTCAAGTGGGTTGTGCAACCTGGGCTATAATTCAGTTAGACATCAGTTTATGTAGGAAGCTTTTCTGCTAATTGTACAGCAACGATTTTTCCAGGATAATATCAGTTTTAGAAGTTGTTACCGGTTTTTATAGCTGCTAATACCTATGTAAGTAGTTGCTAGCTTCTAATTTCGACTTTTACTGGAAATGTCGAAAGCTTGGAGGTCGAGCTATAACAAATTTCGAGATAGCCAAAAAGCTAAGGACGAACACAATTTGCGTACCATTAACAGTGAAACTGGTTGTGTCATTAAGTGTCCTTAGGCTGACGTTATATATATATATATATATATATATATATATATATATATATATATATCCTGACATGAGTTTATTGTAATTATCATATAGATATTTTGGAAATACATGTTTTTATATAATCAGATAAAAGTCTACAATGAAGTCTATTCAGGGTGGTATATGATACCACGTCATTTCTATTGTTAGTTAATAGTGAATGTTCAGTAATAGTGAAAATATCATTAGTGATAATAGTAGTTGGACGTAGTTAATTTTTATCTAACGAGAAAAAAATATGATAGATCTTATCATCTAAGCCATCACCACTCCATGGGTACTGAGGTCCATAAGTTTCGACTGCTCTCATGAAAAACTACACAATTGAAAGTCTTATAAAGCAAAATATCCACAAATTCGATTACATCTCAAAATCCTGTTAAAAACTTGTTAAGAGTTGGGAGAGAGAATGAGAATGTTTCCCAAATTGAATCTCCTTGCAAATACACTTAATTACAAAGACTTATAACTTTCAAAAGCAAGAGGTTAACCTTTTATCCCCTAATGTTTCCAGCTCCGTGAGCTTTTTTACAAACTTGTGCATAATTCACTCTTCTACAGTATACTTACGGTAGTATGAGAACTAATACACTCCACCCCACATTTTTGACTGATGTGCTAAGTAAATCTAATTTTAATTGATATTTTATATAAATATACGTCTCATAAATTGGTAGAAGGCCAAACCATTGAAGGAGTCAGTAAAACTCACTGCAGACATCTTCTGCCTTCATGCCTAGCCTCTGGAACATAATACATTCTACATTACTGAAACAGAATGAAAAATGTTGGATTGATGACCGCCACCGTTTTTTTTCTGATAAATAGTTATCTTTGGGGTATTAGTCATAAAGTGACCATAGACGTAGATAGCTCCCCTACTATAACGAAAGACGTAATTTGTATACCTGATGATCTCAAGTCCACTGTAGTTGGCTTTTGCCGTACACGTCCCATATGAACTACAATTGGACCAAGATCCACTGACCTTACAGATAATGTCATCAAATATTTACGCCTAGCTAGTTAAGATGAGGAGGGACGAACGTTTTACGAGTAGCAGGGTACTTTCAGCTCATTCACTCGACCATACAGGATGACGTTTACAGCACTTACGTGCCATCAGAAACAATAAAAGTTATTTTTCTTGGCAGCTGACCGCATTGGGTTTACTACGTTCCTAATGGGTGTTCGAGAGATACCAAATTATACATGATGAAGGCTGCCGCGCATGATAGCGATGCATGTGTCTGAATACCAGCAATTTCATGTTGGGGGTTAACTTGCGCTTTCCAGAAACTCCATTGAGTACAAACGTTCTAATTCCTGCCAGTATTGTTCTATTGGCAATTTAGTTTTGCATGAAAAATATCATTCTTCCCCTCGGACACCGTGACGTAGTTATTGTATTATGTTCAAGAAGGATGATAAAAAAGTAGGAAGAAGTTGTTTTCATAACTCAATAACAGTACTCAAATCCTCAAATCTAGGCAACCAGCAGACTAACATATGATGTATTCAGATTACCTATGTACTTCATACTCATTCATATTGCTCGATTTTCTAATTACAGGCTCATAATAATGCTGGGTTTATCAGATTACCAAATTTTCAAAAATAGCGATGGTTCTGCATTTTTTAATATTTCATTTTTATTGAATAATATCCTTGGTTTGCCATAATCAAGATTCACGTCATGACTATCGGTGGCTGAATAAACTGATAGATAGTTCAAAGCTCACACGCTCACAGCAGATCTGAACAGGTAGTCGATTCCTGGTCACCCGGCACCAGAGAGAAGTGGACGTGGGGCAACTGACACTAACTGCTAGTATACGAGACAATGAGCTTATATTCTGCTGCGTTCAGAAAGTGCTTGATAGTGCCAATAAGATACTTATTAGAAAACCTTCAAACACACATCGCCCATTGGCGTGAAAAGTAATAGATATTTATATAACCAGTTATCCTTAGCAGAATAAGTCCCCAAAATGTAATCGATAAGTCCTACAGCAGCATACAGTAGGGTAATGATATTTTCAAGTCCTCCCTCAGAAATCTTAGATAATGTCATCAAATATTTACTCCTAATTAGTTGGGATGAAGAGGGACCAACGTTTTTACGAGTGGCAGGATACTTTCAGCTCATTCACTCGACCATACAGGATGACGTTTACAGCACTTACGTGCCATCAGAAACAATAAAAGTTATTTTTCTTGGCAGCTGACCGCATTGGGTTTACTACGTTCCTAATGGGTGTTCGAGAGATACCAAATTATACATGATGAAGGCTAATACATAATTACTTGCTTTTCTTCGCAAGATGGAGTTTTTGATACATAAATTCGCATTTAGAAATCCGAAAAGAAGACCCAGTGCGGGATTCGAACCCGCATCTTCCGATTTTATGTCGGACGCTCTGACTTAACATATCATCCGCGCTCTGTAACGAATGACCGACATGAAATCGGAAGATGCAGGTTCGAATCTCGAATTTCCAAATGTGAATTTAAGCCTAATACTCTCTCTCATCTAAATGCATATACTTTGTCAGTAATTGACAACTGACAACAAGAGGACTTATAAAAATAGCTATAGAATAGAAGGATATAGTGTGCTTTAATTTAATGCAATCGTGACTGTATTCTGAACCCTGAAAAAAAAACTCCGAACGGACCTGAAGACAAAAGTCGAAAAAGAGATAACAATTTGATGGTTACCAAAGTACAAAAATAAAAGCTCAGCAGTTTCACTTCCTTCTCCAGTCTTCAGAATTTTACTTGAATGCATATGTGGATTAATCATGTTAAAAAATATTCAAAATAATGATCGGAAGCTCAGGGTGGGTCCCCAAAGATATCTCTGGAACCATCTGATTAACACGTTCGAGGAATCAGGCTAATTAGTTTTTAGGGATGTCAGTCGATAATTTTTATGAATAGCGTCACGCTAAAGGCGAAAGCCGATCATGCTTCATAAGCGCTGCGAGAGGATGAATGACTATTCACATTGACCTTGAACTGCTATAGATTTTCACCATCAGAAAACAAACTCCCAGTTAGCTCGTTGTACAACGCCGATGTTAACCAAAAGAAAGACTTTTGAAAAAAGCAGTCCGTCTTCAGGAAAACCCGCAGGGTCGAAAATATCTACAGAAATCCTTTCACATCTTTTCAGACATTTATTCGTCTCAACAAACTTGAAAAGCACAAAAAGCCTGTTCTCTGATATTGTTGCACCAAAGCACCTGTTACTGTCATCTTCACGGCTGACTGAACAGCATGCGTCTTCTTTGTCAGGGTCTGAGTCTCGGTCGACCAACCTGGAACTCCCAGGAACCAAGGGATACAGATTTTCACACAATGTACTCAAATGTACTGATTAATTTCATATTTTGACCTAAATACCATTACCGACCAACCCTCCGCATCACGTTAGTGCTTGTTGCATATCGTAATGGTGGGTAGCGTCATGTTACATGCAAAACCAAGAGAAGTTGTCTTTTTATTTTACCCTTCCAAATATTTTTAGATAGGCTTTTGTACCTAAAATGTCAGTTCAAATGTATTTGTCACGCTCCTTTGACTATTATTTATTTACCTTTTCCTTTATATGGAAGAATTTCAGTTAGTTTTGAGCACCCCTCTCTACAGAACAATACTCGCAATTAGCGTCATCTCCCTTACATATTTCCCTAAACTCTCAAAGCAACCATATCCTGTTAGGAACTGTGGGGTGTAGCAGCTAAACCGTAAATATACTTTTTAACATATGGGATGTTTCCTGGTCCACGCCCACTGATGATTGAATGTCCCCCATATCCTCCGTCCTATTCAAATACAGGGTCTGTTGAGCGGAATTGGAAATCCTATCATACAATTTTTTTGGCCAATTTTGTATTTGGTACAAAAATAACTTCGCGTATGTTTTGTGTATATCTGTTCTAGTGACTATATCACCATTTACTTCACCTGTTGGTACATGTCATAAAAAACACTAATAAATGTACATAATGACTATTGCAATTCTTCATAAGTTTGCTTAATATCTTCGTACATTTGATAACTAGTTATGGAAAGTAAACACCTAAGTAAAACCTCCAACAGCACGTTTCAAAATGTATAACTTTAGAAAATCGAAGTATGGAATTTTTTGTCGAAAAAAACTCAATGCGCGTAGTTAATCCTAATTTCCTATTGAAACTAATTCCTTAGTAACATATCTTTTGTATTAATGTTTTTAGGACTGGTAAACTACACTATCCATCAGACGTTTGTGGACCACTGTTTGAGGAAGAGCTAGAGTTTTGGGGATTAGATGCCAATCAGGTAGAACCTTGCTGTTGGATGACATATACGCAGGTAAGCATAAGAAAATAAGTTTAAAGCTCGGTTTAAATAAAAAAAAATATATACTTTGTGTGTGATTGCTGATACAATTAAATATGTAGAATAGTAGTAAGTTACTCAAAAGCTTTCTTACATTTCACTCTAAATATTCTTAGGATCTTAATACAAAGTACCATTAATCCAAACTGATCTTCTTTCTCCACTTGTTTATTATGTAATGTGTTATAATCGCGACATTACATTATAATTATCTATTATCAATGATTTATCAATAATGCCTTGAGAAGACATTTTCCAGGAATAGGTGGCGATTAATTATTGTTACTACATACTATTACTATCTTTTTAAATGCTTGCTATTTTATTCGAAAACTTTATTAAAATGCATTTTTGAATACCTCTGGTAATTCCGCTAAAACCGACAAATATGCAACTCATGCTGTACTTTTTACAGCACAGGGATACACAAGAAACCTTAGCCGTATTAGATAGGTTAGATCTCGACACCGAAAAACCTAGCGATGAAGAAATAGCTAGGAAGTTCGGATTTGAAGAAGATTATTTCAAAGGAACGCTGTCGTGGTGGCAGCTCATGAAGCCTAAGATATGGTCTCTATTCGATGAACCATATTCATCAACAACAGCTAAGGTAAGCATACAATTACTCGTTTGATAAATCATACATTTTTTATCCCAAAGATTTATGATCTATGAAGTTCAGGCAAAAAATAACAGTCATTTTAAAAAGCAGATGATGTAGGTACTTAAATGTAATCCATACGTTGATAATCTGAAAACCCTTGGGAACCAGTGGACTGTTGTAATAGTAAAGGAACCAACATTTAGAACATATTTTTAGGAGGTCTTCAATGCCTACAACGTAATAATGAACACTTACATCTAATTTACAGAGTATTCTTTGAAAATCGCGGCAACTCCATTATAAATAACTAAAAACGAGTGAGAGTGAGTTTCATGCATATCAAATACATAGGGTCATTCGTAATTAGATGCTTATTCATCATGGATCCTTGGATGATTATAAGAAGTTAATCTGTCTGTCATATGTCTCGAGTTGGCTGTTAAACTACGGGGTGTTAAAGTTTGAAGGAGAAAATACTTTTTTACTAGAGCTTTGATAGAGCCTTTCTGAAGTTTGTCTCACACTCACTAAAAAGCAACAGCAATATACCTTAATCACTAGTTTCCGCTTGTGATATAGATTAGACATTTTTGGAAAAAAATATGGCAAATTTGATATAGCCTTTTTCACTGTCGCGTGGTTTTTAGGTACCTATAATGATTACTACTACGAATTTATGATTTCTGAAATGTAGCCCAGTAACTATCATTAAATAAACTAAGAAGAAAACACAAAGCAGTTGGACTAGCTGCTAAAGGTAGCCACACAAAGGTATGCATACTTCGCCTCTTCCCATTCACTCTTTTAGAAATTTGTGGGATATTTCTGATATTTTCACAACAAAGCATTAAGTGGTTTCTCAACTCCTCTTCAATATGTATCAGGGTATTGTGATCCAACGTCTTAAAGATGTCCCCACAAGACAAACTCTCGGCTGTTAAAACTGGGGGCTATGCAGCCACAAATGTTTTCATTCGCGACCTATCCAGCGATTGTGATAATTTTGTTTAAGAAATTCCCTTGCCTGGACACTAAAATGGGCAGAATCAGAATTACCATGAGCATAAACCACATAGAATGTCGAGTGAAAATGGAGACATTGTTTAACAAACTTGGAAACCTCTGTTGAAGAAACTGGTAAGTTATCTCTCACAATTCCAGCCCACACATTTACAGAAAAATGCTCGTGGTTGTGAGATTCCGTGAATTTTCTATAACGTTCCTGGAAAAATTAGCTTCGTAAGTAACAAAATTTCAGTGTAATATTTGGAGTCTTTGGCAACCACTGAAGAAACCACTTACACAAATTTGTGCGTAATGGAAAATCCCGAGGAGGTAGGGCTTTGAGCCGTTGGATATAACGAACACTGATGAAGAATAACCCGCATTAGAACAGGAGGAACATTTAAAATATTACCATTTTGTCTTGTACTACTTATCACCGGGGTTTTGTTCTACTAAATCAAAATAGCTTCTTCAGTTCCTGGTATTTTGGCAGTAGGTACACTGTCCCTGTTGGGAACTATTTGTAATGTCGACTTATTGGTAAGATGTTGTGAACTCGATCTATGTACTAATTCGGGTGCACACCGTGGCAATGAAAAAGGAATAACAATGTGGCCCGGTAACCCGCAGCGCAACTGGGTAATATAATATGTTCAATTCGAAGTAGAAATTTGTTAACAAACTTTATTTAAATCCTCTATAGCAGATATTGCTTTATGGTGTATAAAGTGAAGTAAAAACCTTTCCACCCCAGGTGGAACTATAATAGTGCACAACATGGTAAGCATACTGAGCATATCATACTAGGTGATTTGAAAGGCAATTATACTAAAAGGAGCACATCCGTTGTACAATCTATTCTTCCTATGTGATGCATACGAGAGGGTTTCATTATAATTAACTTCTATATACCATAATTGAATTAGAATGATGGCGCTTATTTAGTGGAACTCTATCATGGTTCGTATGTAATTTATACAAAAGGGTTGACAAATGAAAGTCTTATTTCGATTTAATCAATGAAGCATTGTGAAACCGTCGAAATTGACTATTCACAATGGCTGCCCAATTTACTTTTCAACTAAGTAAGCCTCGTCACAAATATAAAGCTAAGGGTGGATTTCATCAACATCAGAAATATAACGGATTAATTGACCAAGCATATAAGAATTTTGTGAAATGCCATTAAGCATTATATTGTCAAAAATTTATGAAAATCATTGATTTCCCTTGAATTTTAATACGAAATGATAGGAATAGATTTTAATAATGAAAAAGGGCACTTTCTGAACCTCACAGCATGTTTCTGAGCCTGGCAATCCACCATATCGTATATAGGTGAAAATTGCTATTTCCCTCATTTCTCAAGATATAATGACTTGTTATTCTCCACCAATAGGATTTGAGGAATGATATACATTTGTTGAACTGTTTTCTTTATTTCATTTTTTGGATGTTTACAATCCTAAATATTATCTGACAGATGAAAAAAAAAGAAATTCTGAATCTATTGTAATATGGCAAAAAATATTTGTTCTACCAATATTCGTTGAAATCAATCTTTCCTAGCTTGGAATTGCATCACATTCCAAAAGATAGACACTTTTGATAAATTCGAGAACCCAAGCATTTCGGATTACTTGGCAACACCGTCAGCGACAGTATCACGGAACAGTTGTAGCTTGTTCAAGGCAGCGCTGTAACAAAAAACATGCTGTACCCGTCTGCGGTCTGCCCGTTGCGGTATTCTCTAATGGTTTTGGAGGTACTTGTGCAATGATTTCGAATCTGAAGTCGCTATGTATTCTGTTATCTAGCGAAGTAGAGTATATATGAACACATGTTTGGTATGGCCACGGTCACTCAAGTTGGACCTCTATATGCATTAAGATATCCCCTTAATTAGCCCATCACTAATACCAATTGTGCGTGATTGTATGGGTGTCCCGTGGTTTGAACATGTTTTGTGGTTGGAAATGACTGAACATCTCATAACTGATGATCTGTGGCACATAACAAATACTACAATTTCCTATTTTCTCAAAGTATAGCAGCAGGAAAGTATAATGTTACAAATTAACAGGTTTTGCATCTTCTGGAAACAGTTTATGATGTTAGTTTTTCCTAGATAAAGTCCGTACTAGCTATTTTTTAACCTCACCACGGGAATGAAAATAAAAAGGTTTCTCTACTAGATTTTGAATAAAATTACTTGGCATTTACTAAGTCTCTATGACAACGTTTCTCACCAACTGAAATATTTGTGCAGGATGGTCCAATTGTAGAATGTTTTGTATCTATATATAAGATGGGTACCTATATATAAATTGTTACTCAATAGAACAATAGAACTGCTCCACAAATATTTATATGGAAATTAATTATTTGTATGTATTTCAAAAATACAATTGTAGAAACGTTCACTACATTGAAAATAATTGATTTTGTCTCGAAATTATACATTATTCACCATTCTGATCCAATTTTCTTTACATTTTGAGATATTCCATAAGTGAATGACATTTGTAATGCTAATCTGTCATCTCAGAAGTTTGAAACTTTTGTTTTATATAGTGAAACACCATTGTATATCTAAATTATAACGAAAGACTCTGCAAGCCTATTGGTAGAGCTTGATAAGATCCCAACCCATTGGCTCAATATAATAACTAGTTATTTGATGAAATCGGCCCTATATGTCATATTTGACCCTCTATGTAAAACCAAGGGAGTATTTATTCTCAAAGTGGAGGTATTGATCAATTGTTGCGGACAGCAACAACTGCAGTCCAGTGGAGCGTAATAAAGGATACATGCGTAATCACATATATGTCAATCTAACTAGAAAATTAGATCATGATTTCGATTATGCTCAGCGAACTGTCAATTAGGCCGCTATTAACCCATATATGTTATTAGATGTAATAATCTGATGGCTTGCTCGCACAGTCAGGCAGGATTTACTGTATATGCATATACTGGAAGTTTCAAGGAATAAGAAACTCAGAACTTTAATGAATTTTCTGCTGATGCCGTCAGATGCTATTCTTTCGCAAAGAGGCTCGTCAATATAAACAGCCAATTATTGAGGAACTATGCTTTACCTACGATATTAGTAACTGTAAAGCAAGAAATACTCCAAATCTTATGATTCTGTGCAACCTTGTGGACACTGCCAGATTAGTCTAGCCAATCGCTATTATAATGCTATTACCAGCCACTTACAAATTAACGCTTACTCTTAGATAGTTATCTCTTTTCGATGACTCCGAGACTGGTGCTTAAATACCATTGAAATAGGACCATTCTCATCATAGAGCGTCACTTAAACAAAAAAATTAATCAATAACCAACCTACATACTATTCACTTATAAAAAACTCGGAAGGGTGAAAGATGTTACCCTACTTTTGTTTTATTTCAAGAAGGCCGTGAATGTTTTGCTAAAGATAATTTTGTGGGGGATAGATCTCGATGTTTGACATCATTAAATACATTTTTTGTTAGGTCAAACTCTGGACTAGCAAAGCTAATTTAAACAGAATTACTTCTTTCGGATTTGACTGCTTCCCAAGCTTTTTTGAATAAGTGCAGTTTTCTGAAGCCTATGATTAGACATCTGCAGACTCTAGAAAGTTTTCTTCTTCATTTTTATGTGAGGTCTGAATCTGAATCCATTTGTATATCTACAAAATTTCCTAGATCTATGATATCTTTAAATCTCACACAAAGACTTTTTTACCAACTAACCATGATACTCTCATAAAATATTTTGATCCTCACTCAGGTAAACTTCAGTAATCGGTACGGGTAATTAGGTTAAGTGACAAAAACAGGAAATTAGTCGTCTTTACAAAAGAAAGTTATATAATTGCGCCTTATAATATTCGGAATACACCTAAATATTACTGTTTTGAATCAATGCTCTAAAATTCTGATAAATATCTACAGCTCTTCAAAAAGAGACCTATAATTATGTGTTTCGAATATAAACCTGTGAACAATCATCTACAGAGTTTTTCCAAAGCTTCTTTACTTCTACCCGCTCCTCTTAACATAACATGAAGGTACCTAACTTCTCAAGAATCGTTCTGTCCCGAACACCTGACATCGGTCATCTTTCATTTGACATTTCATTACAGTGGTGCCAAAATTCAAATCCACCGCTTACAATAGAAAATAGATAATATTAATAACCAGCTTCTTGTTGAAAATAATAGGGTTGCCTTAACTGGTAAGATAAAAATCTAAATTAAGTTGTATTAGCGTAGCATGGCCAGTACTTTTTGCGGTTCAGGGTTAGCAATTTAGTATATGAAATGTAGTATATGAAATGTACCTGGAAGGGCAATTTAGTGGACATTTTCCATAGTAAAGTGCCTAGTTCAAAATTATGTTGTCAAAACCTATCAATACATGCTCACTTATATAGCCATTTCGCTCCACTCTTTCGGAATTATATCATTTCAGCACATAATAATTATATGAAGAGGATAAATAGGCTAGCAAAAACTATTCATAGTTCTACTTTCAGTCTATTATCAAAAAAGCAATCACTTTTATATAGGACCTCAAGTACTCGCAGTTAAGATGAATCTAATATTATATAAATGCTGCCAATGTGATTGAAGTTATTGGAGTGAGGAATCTGGTAGGATAAAAATATAGCTACATACATATTTGCCACAAACTACTCCAGTTCTCAAATAATTTACCGACTTCAATGAAACACATATTATATTGGAACTGTGATTCAAATAAAAGTAGTGTACGCTTACTTAGGATCATTCTCGTAAAATTTAGAATAAATCTTCATCTCAACAGCACTCAAATCCTGCGATTATTGTCATTAATACGTACAGTAATCGCGTTCCCGTTCAGTTGATGCAAGAGTTGCTGAGCGTTTTTGGCGATTCAGTCCACTGTTTATGACTGACGCTATCCTGGCATAATGCTCTATCATATGCCAGAAACAGTTATGTATAAATAGCGTCCTCCATGTATTTTATACCAAACGTGACACTCATATTTTGGACGTTACTTTTTTTCACAGGCGATTGATTAATATTTGTAATTTCGAATGTTGTAATAGGAAAATATAAAAAAATATTGAGGATCGTGCGATATCTTAGTAGCATAAGCATTCTTCTACAACAATACGTCAACATACAGCTTTAGAGTTATTGAAATAATAACTTTCATTGTCGATATAGATGTATATGTTTTCTGTATTCCTTTGCAGTTCATACAGCAACAGTCAGTTATTAAAGATGACTTTTTATTTCACCCATAATGTAACTTTTTAATGATGATAATAAGGTAAACATACAAAACAAAAGTAACAATTACAAAAGCTAATGCAACAGCAATAGCTTGAAGTGTTTATGGAAGCAGGACAGAGGTATGCTTCTCTCTCTTACCTTATTCCTCCTCAACTAACAGCTTCCAGCCATAAACTATTACACGGCAAATATTTATAAGGTCGCTTACATTCATCAATTTAGAGAAATATTTTATATTTTATACTCGAAAGGTATACGTTATACATTGGCATTTTCAGAAGAAGAAATAGTAGCTTTTACAGATAACAACAACTTTGACATGAGTAAAACGAAAAATGCCAACAAATAGAGGAATGGCTAAACTGT
The DNA here is from genome assembly GCA_949316355.1 of Bruchidius siliquastri. Taxonomy (NCBI): domain Eukaryota; kingdom Metazoa; phylum Arthropoda; class Insecta; order Coleoptera; family Chrysomelidae; genus Bruchidius; species Bruchidius siliquastri. The sequence continues at coordinate 41,531,377 of OX438529.1, forward strand.
CCTAAAAGACTAATAAAGTCCATGTCGCCTACCAGTGATACTGTCACATGATTTGACAGTAGATTTATTGCCTTCAACAGAAGTTGTATATTTTATATGTTTGTTTGTCACTGAATGTTCACAATAAGGAGGGCATTGACTGTTGCTATGCAACATCTACTTGTATAGTTACAAACTCGGAGGCAATGGTATGCTAATTTATTTAATGATTATTATCTGTAATATTGCTGAATAGACAAGTTAAAGCACACATTAGTATGATAAAAATCAATATAATACGTAGCGGATTTTCTATATTAAAGTTATATATGTTTGCATATATGTTCTTAAACGAACCTCGTTTGCTTTTTTCCAGGTGATAGGTGTGATGTCTGTATTCTTCATATGCGTGTCTATCCTCTCGTTCTGCCTCAAGACACACCCTGACATGAAAGTGCCTGTGATAGTGACCAAGATTGTGCGAACTCCTCCAAACGGCACGGACTATTATGCTGACAAAGTGGATACAGATGCTCACGTTGCCTTCTTCTACATCGAATGCATTTGCAATGCCTGGTTCACTTTCGAAATACTCGTAAGGTTTGTATTGCTTTTAAAGTTGCTTATGAGATTTCTTACTTGCAAGTGGTTTGATGCGCGGTCTGTGTGATACCGCTGTACCTACATGGTTCTTCCTGCAAGGTCAAGGTTACTCCACGTAGTTCTGACATCAAAGGGAGGAGAAACTATAGTACTAATATTATTAACTGCCATCTCATTGGAACAAATTTCGGCCTCGACTCCTGTGCTATAAACAGAAGTTTCCTTGGATGAAGGGAAAACCAGAGACAGGGATTCAACCTTGAACTCAGATACAAGATGGTTTAAAATTTAATAACTTCTCCGAGCTTATAAGTACGCTGTTGGTTGTGTATAGTGCAAAGGCTTGTTCCGGAGCATGTAAGTCGCTCATTGTCCTTCCCTTTTTAGTTGTAGGAAGTTGCTAGAACATATTATTATTGCTTTTCATATCCAATATTTATTGGAGACTTTCACTACGTGTCGCATTGGGTTAACTTTGAAATACGACAAAAACATTTATTGAATAATTTTGAATATCGTTGTTTGAAGATGTGGGAGTCAATCTCTGTCGCCGGCTCTCTCATCAATTTCGCAAACCTCAATTTAGAGACGATAGTAGTTACTGTCGTTTTATTTCCAATGCTTTAGTGCTAAATAAATCGTGATCAGAATTGATTACTCGGAAAAGTACACGTCCAACTGCGAATACATATGCATAATTAGAGGGTCAATTCAGGAAACCTTGGTTCTTGCTAAGCTTTGTTGATTACTTGTAATTACAGTATTGTCGATCATTGATGTCAATGTTTTTGTCCAGGTGCTTCATAATCAGCAAGTTAATGTCACCTTCGATAACCTTGGATATGATGTACAACAGAATCTCAGCTATTGAGAAGAATCCATAAGTCAAATCACAATTGAATGCAATTGTGGGAAGTATGTATCTAACTAGTACGGAATATTACAATGACCAATATTTGGGTATATGTACTCTTCCTGTCTCAGGTATTAGTTGCACTCGACCGACATTCCATCCTCTAGGGAACACATTTAGCTGGTAGGAGAACTTAAATAGTTTGCAAAGGACTGTTGGAAGCTCTGAGGGGCCATGTTTCAGGACGGTTGCTGGTATTTGCTCTTGAATGTTAACTATTCTGGAGTATAGTTTATCGAGAACATAATATATAATATAAAAGTCAATGTATCGAAATAAGGAAATGTTGTTTTACTCGGCAATGATACTGCGTTCGATTCAAATCAGAAAATTTAGAAACGTCATTTATCTCCATTTCGCGGTGTCCATTTTCTCATAAGTATTTTTTACGTGTGAGATTTGCTAAGAAGTAAATTATATTTCTGTATATTTTGCATACGCCGCGCCGTTCCGTTATCTTCATAACAAAGTATAACATGTACGGGCCAGAGCGACAAAGAGAAGCACAGTGTCTCTCTATTATACGTGTAGCCTGTTCTAGACATTGCTTAGACTTATCAATATCGCTCGGCGGCCGATAATAGAGAGCTAATACGTTATGCATACCTAACTAGCTACCTCAAGTATGAGTATCATTGAATTCGTAAGACGGGTTTCTCAGAATATGTTTATAAATAAGCATTTTCTTCTGCATATGAAATATCGAGCTTCCTTGGATTTCCGCGTTAGTTACATTTAATTGTTCATAATTCATACACGCACTACTTTTTAGAAAGAACTCGTGAAACTTGTAGCTTAAACATATCTTCTATGGCCAACTGAAACATACGTAAGCGTGAGCAAAAGTTATTAAATATAATATTAACAGTATACATCAAATTACATTATTTTCAGATTATAGGTACTGGAAACTGATATTAAATCGGTTTTCTTCAGTTGTTGTATAACTAGGCCTCTAATGTGTCATTTTCCCAGTCCTTAGGTATTCAGTATGATGGAAATACCAAAAACTTTTTTGAGTTATTGTTGCGTGTTTTCTGGTGTTCAGCCTCGCAGGGTATCACGCCAGGAAATGTTCCTCAATTTTGTCAATATAGTATTCAACGCTGTAGGTCAGAAAACAGCGACATTTTACATATTATCATTATTCTAAAACTATATATTTTCACATGGAATTAATCAAAACTGAAATATTTGTAAATTGGATTTAGCCTCGTGGCTGCCTGTCACACGTGCAGGCTGGCACTGGATATCAAATGTCAAAAAATTCCTATATTAAGCCCATTTTCATACACTTAAACTGCAAGTTATATCAAGATCTATTATTTAGAGCAGTTACTACTAGTTAATACATTGAAAATTTTGAATCTTATTTTCCTGTGATCATTTTTCCGGAAAGTTTGGTAATGTCTGCCAGTTTTTCCAGCTTTAATCCGGTAAAACACGTCTTGTTGAAAATGTTTCATAAGTTTTGAGAAAAGTGCTAGAGAAGAATACTGACCTTCGTCCATTTCTTGAAATGTCGATTAATTCAGTTTTCTATCCAATTATCCACCCTCAATATTTTCCATACCAAATTTTAGCCTTATGTGAAATGCTAACAAAAAACAAATTTCTGGATACTGGACTCTCTTCGGTCTATTACTGTTTTCATTATTTGAGATTATTCATCATTTTCATTCAAATGTATAGTCTGTAAGCTTACCTGTTTAATAAATTAACGCTTTTTGCAGATTCATCGCTAGTCCGAATAAATGCGAGTTCATCCACTCGTCGGTGAACATCATAGACTACATAGCAACAGCCAGCTTCTATGCGGACCTGGTGCTCCGAAAGTTCGCCTCTCACCTGGAAAATGCCGACATCATGGAGTTCTTCTCCATTATCCGAATCATGAGGCTGTTCAAGCTCACCAGACACTCCTCCGGCCTCAAAATCCTCATCCAGACATTTCGAGCATCCGCTAAAGAACTCACACTGCTGGTGTTTTTTCTGGTGCTGGGCATCGTGATCTTCGCTAGTTTGGTGTACTACGCGGAAAGGATACAGACGAATCCGGACAACGATTTCAAAAGCATCCCGTTAGGGTTGTGGTGGGCACTGGTCACGATGACCACTGTCGGGTATGGGGACATGGTGCCGAAGACTTATATCGGTATGTTCGTGGGTGCCTTATGTGCGCTGGCCGGTGTGTTGACGATAGCGCTGCCAGTGCCGGTTATTGTTTCCAATTTTGCTATGTATTATAGTCACACACAGGTAAGAACAAAACTGATACATATTTCATTTCCGCAACGTTCCGTAACGTACATTAAAAGCATGACGAGCATACTCTTACAAACTATACACTTATTACGGTTACTTACCTTATTCTTTCCTCTCTTTTTTGAGAGACTGCGGGTAGAAAATTCAACGTATTTGTCTTGTTGATTGTTGATATTGATTCCGGCTCACAACATATCTGTCCCATAATTTCTTAAAAAGCTGCGAAAGGGTCAGGAAGATTATACTGTGAGAAGAATGAACAAAAAACGTTCAAGTGCCCGCTGGAATCATATCCACATGTAAAAGATGTAAGGAGGGTTTAGTAACTTGCAAATATATTTATCCCCCAAATATCCTTCCTGATTTCGACTGGAAATGACTCAGGGGAAATCAAAAGTGAAGTTTGGAGTTCTGTTAATTCATCATATCTATTATTTATTTAATCAAAATTGGTACAGCGGGTACTGAGACTACGCGGTGACAAGGACGCCAAGAAACAAACTACCGTCAGATACATGCCTGGTGCTAAAAACTCATATCATTTAAATTAGTTTGAAGCATTCAAGATATATTGAGAATATATCATGTCCATAAGTAGGATAACTTGTCGTAAAATTATATTGAGCATTTTTTCGTTTTGAATGAATGTGTGAAGAATAATATTATGTGTATAACAACTACGCTGTACTACCGGGGTCACAATCAGAGCAGAACGTAATCCATAATCACCTGAAATTATTTTGTCTTCCCCCTCCACTCCCCTAATTAAACCCCCCAAAATACAAATTACGCGATATGAGCCTTTTTTGGTAGTAACTCCGCCATCACTAAACCGATTTTCGAAATCAACAAAGCTCTTTTCTCCGTATCATACTAATTGCCTACTGTCAAAGTTTCAGTAAAGTACTTTCTGAATGATAGTTGGGTCAAGGATTAACGGACAGAGTACAGACAGAAATGAGTGACATGATTTTTTCTAGTCATGAAACATCAAGGATATCTTTCCAAATTTTCTTTGTATAATTGAAGTCAAAACTGCTTTATTGATGCATGCAGACTGCTGTAAGTTCATTACTAGTAGTTCCATAATGATGGGAAAAATTGACCATAATCGGAAAATGTGAAGCCCATTTGATTTAGATTGACTATTGCCACGTTAAAAAAGTTTAATCAGGCAAACACTCGTTCACTGCACTTCATAACTCGTATATTATTTATCAACCTATTCTAAATATCCTTTCAGTGTGTACAATCCACATTTTAATTCAAATCTAATCCCTGTTACAGATATTGCGTCATCTCTCTCTCACTCTCTCTGAGTGCTGGAGGTGATGCACTGAATTTATCCAGTATCTAAATATAACTGCATGTTACCATAATATTTTATAATGTGAAATTTAGCTGTTGTTTCTACTTATTACGCCAATAGGCGCGTGATCACGAAAAATTTCTACATCACGGTATTATTTTTCTTGATATTTCGTGACGTCACAAAATGCCATCTAATCATTATTCAAAATTATTTTGGTGGTGGGTCATCTGAGTTATGTATTTTACCAGGCTCGAGCCAAACTGCCTAAGAAACGGAGAAGAGTACTCCCAGTGGAGCCAACGCGGGGTCCCCGAATACCTGGTACGGTGGTACCGGGAGCTCCTCCCGGATGTCCAGCTGCTCCTGGAGATCCATCCCGTAGGATAAACGCCATCAACAAGACTAACCATCCCAAGGACATGCTGGGAGTGCCGATGCCCAAAATTGGTAAGAGAAACGCTGGTGTATTTTTTTATTGGATGCATTTACTACAATAATATTGAAATAACTTCTTATAATGAAATTGAATCGATCTATCTTCTGAAGCTTATTCATTGGTACAACTGGTACTCCTAATGTATCTTATATTTACGAGTCGTACGTTTCCTAGAGTTAGATTACTTTTTTGAGCGTACCGAATGACTAATAATATGACTGAAAAATCTGACAAATATTCACCAGAACTATCGTTATATTAATAATTTTAATTTACTTTGTTGGTAAGTAGCAAAACGTGCTTGATAATTATATAAAACTATGTGTACAATTTATGATCAGATATCAGCTTTAATTGAAAATTCTAGTTTTACCGCTCCTATTTACACTCCTATCAATTTCAAAAAAACTATTTGCAATACTAAGTTTAAGAAGACATTTTTCATTGCTGAATCACATTGAGATATCTTCCATCCTTGAGCAGTTTCTGAAAAAAGTGTCAACCGGTTGACTGACTTTACTTATCACTAAGATTGGTAGATGCATTTAGTGAAAGTGTTCTGATATCTGAGATATAGAAGTATAGAATTAGATATACTGTTAGATCTGAATAAAAGCCATGCCAAGTTAAGGGTATTGCTGTCCTTACCTAGCCCCTTATGGATATCTAGTATTACATATAGCATGGTTCTTCAGACCAAAGCAAGCTGACTAGATTTTGATTTGTAGCTATACAGTATTTGAGTCAATACGACAAAGAAACATCAACTTTCTATAGCATGCTTCTGGTAATACAACTATCTGATGAAAAAGCTGTCACGCTTTAAAAAACTCCATACACATCAAAATAACTCAACGCAATATCTGAATACATATTTATATTTCACGTGTAACTATTAGTCAGTATATGTACTCGTTGTTCAAAAGTGATTTTTTTCATGAGTGTGAGCAAAAAGTTCTGTACGTTAGTATTTTGAATGATTCTGCCAACCCTATCAACTCATCGAAACAATTTGAGCCTGCCAAAACTTAATAGTAATACATTCCATTCATTTGCTAATCCTTTTTATTGCTTATAACTTTTTGATACTGAATCTAGATATTCCAATAGCTACATCAACTTGTCATCCTTTGTAGACCTTTGACTAGTAATACTACCCTTTTATGTTATCAGCAATATCGTGATTCAAATTGATCAGGCGTTTAACCAATCACATCAATAAGAGATGTGATTAATGTATGCGAAAATTGGATTCCTATTGGAGTGTTTGCTTATGACCAGCAAATCCAAGTTGATTAATGGAATGGAATATAACCGGTGTCCTGACAGTACGAACGAATAAATTATTTGTATTAAAACGCTTCACGTTTTCCTGGAAACATGAATAGTGGCTGGTTAGTGGAAATTAAAAACTGCAATTCATGCTGTAAACGAATAATCGATTCAACATTTTTTTTAACATTATGTTGCTAATAAATGTTGGAATTGTCAATTTTGTATATCGTTTTGACACTTTTGCGTTGACTCAAAAATCATATTGCTTAAAATAAACAAAGTCATTCTTATATTTGCTCATGAATGAACATATGACAGTAATTTTGTTAAACTGAAACTTAGAAGCACACGTGTACACAAAATTATTATTCTACCGACAGCAAAGATTTGGTGAAGGCCTAAAAAATATCTTAAGTTGTATATAAATATTATAATTAATGAATTAATAGGGCTAAACCTAAACTAAACCTTAAATTAACAATCACAAATACAATGGTAAAGACATTATTGATGAAGGAATATCAACAAAAAAACTACATACTAGGGATATACGACACTGGAACCTTTGACACATCAATTACAAACACTACAAAGTTTTATCACTCCTACGAACACCTTATTTAAACACGGCATGACAAAGATGCTAACATACGAATAGTTAAAAGGTGTTTTGCATGGGTTTCCAATATTTAGTTTCCAACGCTCATTTTTCAAGCTAATGGAACGATTTTTTTGAATATTACAGAGGCAAGTTGGTTCTATCGTGTGAAGCCTTTTTAAATTTTTCATACAAAATTGAAGGTACTGTTGCAAAGGCGCTTGTATCAGCGGTAAAAATATGTTCATGTACGATAGCACTATATTTAGCTTGAAGCGCTTGATTTTGACGATATTGAAAATACTTTTTATGCAGATCATAGAGAAAGGACGGCTATATCCCTCTGCGAAGCCTCTTTCTTGATATTTTGGTTACCAAATGGTTAAAAAGACAAAGAAATGAGTAAAAAAATTTCAATATTCATGTGACAATATTCAAAATTTTATATAAAAAATTGCAAAATGGGCTTCGGACTATCATATAACCGAGGGGTAAACTTAATAAGAATTTGTACACCTGATTGATGATGTAATCAGACATTCCCAGAAAAATCCAAGAAATTCCTTGAAATCGCCAGGAATTCCCTTAAAATATATAGATATTCTATTCGTTAACGATCGTACTAACCATTTCATGGAAATTACCAAGCAAGCACCAAGCAGAGTGGAGTTTTTCATAAATGCTTACTCTTCACCTATAGTTACTCTCACTAAAGGTTCGTTCTCAGGAGTACCAGATCCACGTTTGATAAAATCTTCAGGTAGCAATCCATTGCCTAAGAGCGATGAATGTTAGTGCAAAATTTAACTTAAGTATTAGCAAGTCATTTAACATCCTGATATAATTTATGTTTACATCACCCTCCGCCAAAGAATTGATTTCGTCAGCAACAACATTTTTTGATTTGCAAAGTAAAGGCAGACAGTGCCAGGAATTCCCATCTAAACTAAGAAACGCATCTAAATTAAGGTTATGTTAAAAATGCACCTGCGCATGCATCTTATGTTCACCTGACTTGTGGACATCACAAAACATCACCGAACATTTTCAAACGTCCCTCGGCTTCACCGGATATCCTTGAACATCTCTAAACATCTACATCAGACATATTCAGCTGTTTACCCTTCGCATAGAACCAACCTTGCTCTATCATTTGCAAAGAAAATCATCTTCAATCAGAGGGCTGGAACTGAACTATTGGAAACGCATGCGAAACGCTTTTTATTCTAGGTACAGTGGAGTTCACTCGCTGTATATTGTAACCATCGAAGAAGAAACTCCCGGGTACAGTAATCCACTTTGCTGAGGTACTCCAAAACCCTTCTATAGTTTTGGCTGTACTGGCAACTCTTGCTGTTATCATGCCAGACTGGTCATTCAAACAACTGCCATGATAATATCTATAGAATAGAGACAGGCAGCCATCCTGGGTGATGTCAAGAAGCTCATTTCCATACATAGGATCAGTACTATTGCGGTTGTCTGATCGCAGTAGCAATAGCTGTTCCGGAGAATATAATTTCCTGAAGCCGAAGAGAACCCCAGTTTTGGGCCTAGCGAGCGGCAACATGATGTTGATTCCCTGCAGCTTGATGGAAGATTATTCAAGGTTTGACCGTTTCTGTATCTCCATGGCTGGTTAACTATCATGCGATTGCTTTATCGGGGCTGTTATCTGAGTCTTCTGTGCGTAAAACTGAACTACATTGGTAGATCTCCAATCCACAATTCTCTCAGTGTCCTTAATAATATGATGACATGCTGCTCTCGCCGAAGTAAGGTCTCTCTGGATGGTAGTGGTTTTCCTTTTTCAATGCAGGAAACAAGAATGTCCTCATCTGCGAAGCTGTAGATGTTATTACCAACAGTTCGTTGATGTAAAGTCAGAGGAAAGACAGATCCCTGTGGAACGCCCGCATTGATGGTGAATTCATCGGAAGCCTATCCTTCAACCACCACAAATAAGGAGCAATCCCTATGAAATATTAGCACAGACCCAGTGGCATCCTAGGGGCGGTAGGATTGATTAGTCTCTCATGCCACACCTCATCGAGATCGCTCAATATATCGAGCGCAATGGCTCGAAACTCCCCAAGTAAAAACACAATACACCAAATCAGAACACAGAGAAGAGAAGAAATAAATCTGGAATAGATAATCACCACAAAATAGCACAGACACTAACAGCAGTATCATATAAAATGGGAGAGAGTGGATAGCTAAAGACAATAATACTTATTGTTGTTCTCAGATATATATCTGTATGACACACTATTATAATAAACACTTGATACCAAGAATTTCAGCAGGAAATTGGGCATCATCAGCCATCGCCCGTGTCAGCAAAAGGCGGCACCAACCGATAAGTACGCCGACTTTACTATCAGGTTGGACCAAAGACTGCACGTCAGCCGAGTTATTGATTGGTATTGATTAGTATTACAAAACAGTCATAGAAGTAAGAGGTCAAGCCAGTTTATTTGGACACGTCTGCAGATATCTAACATTGCTAGAAAGAAAATGCACTTATACATTAGTGAAGTGTCGGGTCTTGCAGTAATCTTGAGATTTCTACATCACAAAAATCTGTCCCATTCTTTTTTGGCGGTCTGTTAGTCTCAAGGTTTATCGTTAGACTGTAGATCTGAGGGAATCTTGGTCTATCGTTCTATCATGAAGCAATTACATAACAATTATGCGGTCCCCTCGTAAATCATATGCTTTTTCAGGTGAACCAGCGAGTGAAATATAGTTATATTTTTGTTATTTGTCGCTGATAGCTAGGCGGTATGATTTTAAAGAGGGGTTTTTCGCAATGTGAATTTGGTGTATACTCTTTGGGGCGCTATAGGAATTTAACAGGAGCTGCGGAGAATTATTAGGCATTATGGGGGATTACAGTTAGTTACAGAGAATTACGGTTGGAAAGTAACTTTTAAAGTATCTTCATGGCAATTTTGGTAGCAAACACTTTCCTTTAAATGTACATAAGTTGAATATGAGAAATTGCCCCTTAAGGGAAAACAGTTTATTTTTACGGAATTGAAACTTTTGAGAGTATCAAGTCACAAAATCCTTTGAATATCGTATTGTCATGTTATATAATAGAGTTTTTTTTATCATGAGCCGATCCTAAAGGGAAATGTATCTCTTAATTCCCGTTATACCTAGCATGATTATTTGTGCTTTTTGGGAAATTAATTAGTAATTATGATGCATTAAAAGCATTTTGAGAAACTGTGGGAATGAATGGCCAGTATTAGACATTATATTGGTAAATTATTTATTTCGAGTCTACAACATATTGGTATGGTTTGAGCTCTCGGGCTATAATAAAATAATCAATATAACTTCACTTTGACATCAATGAGCCCACTAGAAATGTAATGTGATCCAAATAAATCATTCTTCTTTATATATATATTATATTGCGTTCCAAAGATGTGATTTGAACATGCATTGTCTATATAATTTTTGAGTGTCACGACAGCGACGCCCAACGTCTCGTTTGATTTACACATCCTCTTTACCTTCAGGTGAATGAATGGTAGATATTTATTTTACTACGTGACCCATCATGAGAAATTGGAGCAGGTGGACGATGAATGAAATTTTTTAGGTTGTTTGAATTTTTGGGGATTCTCACAACTGAGCCGAAGAGGATTGGTAGATATGTCTACCTGATGGTGGAATTTCCGTGATTGAACAGTTTGTTATCTAAATCAGCTGGGACAATAATATTTCAAATTTGAATATACTGTGTCAAATGGCATTTATGACTTACCCGCATAATAATTTATATAATTATAATCTTATATCATTTTAATTTTATTACACACAAATTTGCAATATTGTATTTCGCCCTATACTGATATTCCGTCATTATTTTTTCAGATAAGGAAAGGTGCCATTCCAATTTGCACTCAAATGGCATGAAAAATAGTGAACCGGTTGAATAATACGAGGGGTATACAGATAATTCTATGAATGTTATAGTAACCTCTTCCCCTGTAGTAAAAAGTTCTGAATATAACTTGGCCTTGCGTAACTAACCCCAGGACAACATCTTATGTCAGCATTAAAGACCGTTATATTTTCAGTACGTGGGTCTCACAACTACAAATTTGACTTCTGTATATGAGAATCAAACTAACGAAGAAGTAACAACTGCAGAAGTTTTGGTCATCAGGATAATGCGTCTGTTTATGTGTATATTTGTCTCAACTTAGTTCCTGACCAACTGGCAACTCAATCAACTGGTGTATTGAGATATTTGAATCACGCCTGCTTAAATATTTCTATTATATTCACAACATCACATATCTGTGCTAAATAAAATAATTATACTTCTTCCACACTTTCTGTGGCTTGAAATAGTGGAGCAAATTCACAAACTAAACGAAATCATTCGGACAAGTTATATTCAGGACCGTCTATAGATGAGCATGACAGTGACTATTTAAATGGATCGTTCTATCTCTATTGTACATACTTCGTGTTTTTTAGCTAATTCCCTGAAGTGCATGGATGGATTTACTTGTGTGATTTTCTGTACCGTAACAGTTTAGTACGTTTGGTAATGACGAATGTTTTATACACGATTTGCAGAACGATATTTTTTGGTGTTGAAATTTTGCACTGTGCATGATGTGTTTTATCACTGATTACTGATTATAAAATATCTCAGAACACTAACTTTCCAGTGTAGCAGGAAGTTTTGAAGTCACTACTTTGCGCTTTCCTTGTCATCTGTGAGCCAAGCAGGTGTAACCCTCAGGAAAGGTTCGCTGAAGATACCTTCTGACCACCGATGTATGTTGCGCGTCATCTCATATTCGATGATTGAATTACTCTATTAAAAACCATACTTGCTAAACATAATCTTGATAGGCGAGTGAATATGCATACCATAGACTCGAAAGTGTACTGTATGCTAGATGTCTCTTAGATACACTTTTTAACACTGGAATAATTGAATACTGAGGAAATTCAGATGAGCAGAATACTTGTTGTCACATCCTGGTGCTAGAAGAAGCTTCAGTTTTGTTCTATACTACTACATCTCTACTTGTACTGTACTGAAGGTAATTCCGGAATGAAAAGTTACAGTCTCTTAAAAATTGATCTACAAAAGTATAGATTATAGTATGATACACATATGCTCTATGTTTCATCTCACCTTATCTAAGTCTTTTGTTGGGTCTTGTCAGTCCTGATCGGCCCTGAAAAATAGCGGATTTCGATAGTTTCATGGCTTCATGAATGATTTTGTAAAAATGCCAAAAATTCCTGATGTCTAACGGAGCTAGGTCAAGTATATTTGGTAAAAACTGACGATTCATTGATCAAGTACTGGTTGTATCGATGCACAATAGTACAGCCCACAATGTCATAAAAATCGCCGCTAAATCGTGCGCTTACACATAGCTAGAAAGTGGTATTTTAAAAACGTATTTATTTCTTGGAAAGATACATACAGAGCTCAAATAAAAAATGAGTACATATTTCATATGTATTATATATTATGATCTTTAGTGCGTTAGTTGGAAAAATATACTCTCAAACGGTTGTATTGAGTATCTAGTGAATACAGGATAGAATACTTCATACAGCGGCGGTTAGAAGATATCTTCATTGAACCTTACCTCAAGTGATACATCCACGTTTGGGCCTCAGATGGCCAAAGACGAGTGAGTTACTGCACAAGGAACTTCATATTTCACTGAAAGTTTGGAGACTTCCCCAGATACATTTTAATCAATTGAATTAGTTATAGACGTCTTTCAGAGTAGCCTAGCTAATAATATATGAGTGGGGTAATTGGCATTTAACGAAAAGTAACAAAATATAACATCACTTGCTCTAAGATACCAATTATGAAGAGCCACCAAAGATCAGTAAATATCTGAAGTTTCCACGATAACGAATATTACCTTGAAGCATTTGAATAACGTGACAAACAGCTTTTAGTGATATCTCCGTTTTACAGAAAAAAATATTGAAATCCTATGTTCCAGTAGTATTTATTTTAGCACATATCATCATATATTTGAGAAATGTATGTAATAAACAAAAATAGAAATACACGATTGATATTTCTTTGTAATAATATAATTATTTCTCCGTTGAGTAATTGCGTTCATTAGATTTGTCATATAGACCATTCCATTGTAAGGAATATCCATATACACACTTCTTGCAAATGTCAAAATATTTTTTGCTATTAAAAACCTTCAAGGAGACTGTAAAAAAATGTAACATTCCTATCTTAAATAGTATCAGTTGAGAAGTATAAACCACAAAACTATTATATAAAATCTGTTTCGTAGTAAACCTAGAGTCTCGCCAGTGCAGCTTTGTGGCCGACAGGGGACAGAAATTATTACGTACATAAGTATAATTATCTCAGATTTTCCTAACATAAACTCGAACACAAGGGAATAAGCTCCACGTTCCATAAGCGCTGCGAGGTGATAAACGTCTAATCACGTTTATCTTAAAATGCTGTAAACTGTAACTGTCCAGAAATAAACTCTACGGTGGCCCATTGTAGAGCGTTTATGTTCTCCAATATTATAATTTTTGGAAGATGGTCCTTCAAGGTGTTGGAAATTATACTTAATCAGGATGCACTCGTTGAACCCCTGCTGTGCTTTGATGCACTGGTGACTCTGGGTCTTATTATGCGAGTCAGCTGAGTCATGGAAAACTATGGTAGAAGCTATAGAATAGGGACAGGTGGACCACTTTTCTTTGATGTTCCAGACTGTTCCTCTGTCTGAGCTCAGGAGCGTCCACTAGAGGTATTGTTATTTTCTGGATCAAATCTAACTGCTTCATGGGTTGTTTCGGAGAGCATTCCCACATATGCGAACTGTATCCCAAAGATATACTGATCTGAGCCTTGTATATTCTGGAGCGGAAGAGACTTCTTAAGGGACGCTGACCTTACTAGGCCGCATCACAGTTGTGCCAGGATATGTTGTTGACATTAATCACCAGATGAAACAAGACTCGGGCGTCCCTCAGATCTTTGCCGATGTAATAGAAACATTCACCAAAGATCTCGTTCAACGGCACCAGCGTTAATCTGTCGATGGTGTTGACATGTTGAGCTGTCAGTGACAGATGACCTTTATAATTTCAAAATCTATCACACAGGTGACTCCTACTAGTATGGCAACCTCTGTCCTGCTAAAACCTTCGCGATTGCACCGCTTTACCTGAGACGGTGACAGCTGATGCTAAATACATCTCTATACTATGGACATAGTTTGCTACAGCCATACAGGTTTCGGTCTTCACCCAGACTCTGGTCAGTGTATCTCGGTGATCGACAATTACACCACCATTGGTGCGCGTCTCTACTACATCCTCCTGAAAGGTGTATATAGAAAATATTTGCTGAAGATTTTCAATCGGTGAGCTGCGATGAGGATAGAAGACTGAAATATGCATGTCTCTAACAGTCCACGTGTACTGTAAATAGTATACAATTACGGTGCAGTCATATAATTGCTTATGAATGACATGTGTTCCGCAAGGGCCATATTTCTCTGTTACTGGCAGTTCAAACTCTCAGTACCGTTCAAGTTGCACGACCTAAATGACCAGTACCATTTATTTTCGTCTTTTGGAGTATGCTCAAATACTGTATGTAATGGCTGAACAACAATTGCTAATTGCTGCGTTACAAAGTTTCACAATGTTGTGCTAAGAGGTCTACTGAACAAGTAACAGTGACAGTGGAAAAATGTTTCTTACATGAATTATTAATATTTGAGTAATTAATATAAAATAGATAGAAGTTTAAGTTTATATTTTTATGTGCTTCGTTTCAGTTTGTGCAATAGTAGACACTCTTCATCTTTGTATTTGCGCTCATAGAGAAGGAAACAAAATTCATTCAATTTTTATATTATTTTTGTCACCGGACACCTCGCAAAAAACTTGCTTGTACCCATTTTTTTGAGAGAAGCCAATTTTATCTTAAATATACTTCCACCACCTCTTCTACACAATAAATGAATTGAACTTTTTCATACTAAACATGCCTAGTTGACGTAAAATTCAAATAGGCGATAAAGTTGTAGATGTCGTGGATTCTGCAATTTAATTATTCTATTTACAATGCATTGTTACGTTTCCAATGAAATCGGGCTTTAACAGCATATTTGTGAGAAATGCGTATACGTCTATTTGTGGATGCAACGGAATCAGAATGGAACCTTGTATTGCCTCCTATAAGTGAAGTAACATTGACGGCCTTATATTGTTAATAATCATCGGCAAACATCTTGGCCGGAAGGATGCAAAAAGCAGTCATCCTCGTTTCTCTCCGTCTATTTGAGGCTCAGGATTTACAGACCCAGTGATTGCTTACCTCACGGTGTGGGGAGCAGTTGCTGGGAAATGGAACAGCGGCCAGGTGTATCGGAGCACGGGCTTACACATATTTTCCTTCTTTTTATCAATAATAATAATAATAATAATAATAATAATAATAATAATAATAATAATAATAATAATAATAATAATAATAATAATAATAATAATAATAATAATAATAATAATAATAATAATAATAATAATAATAATAATAATAATAATAATAATAATAATAATAATAATAATAATAATAATAATAATAATAATGATAATAATAATAATAATAAATTAAGAAAATGGTTGTAGTAGCTACTCCCTCGAAAGGAAGCGGCAGCTAATAAACTCGACATGAGTAATTTAATTACATAAATTGTAGCAAATTTTTCCTACTGGTATACCATATATGAATGTTTTTACCGTTAAATGAGTCGGAAAGGAGATATTATCAAAAACTGCTTTTAGGCGCCATTTTTCCATTATGTATCCGTGATACCCTTTTTGCGTAGCTACCGGGTCACAGGAGGTGTAGTACAATGTGGCCTGTATTTTGAATATTTCTCCTGTTTACTGATACATCAAGAAAAAGAAGGATGTTGTCATAATCCCTTTGGTGGAAGGTCTCTCTATCACAAAATGAATCTATAGATTTTGTTCTGTCCACAATTAGACATGATTCAGTACTTCCAATACTCTCTACTGCTGTACCAAATAACTTAGAAATATTATGACGACATCCAAAATGCATTTTTATAGAAAGAGGTATAATACTAAACTTAATTCTGTACCAGAAGAGTTGTAACTTGTTTCTAGTGAACCTGGTTAATGCTTATGTTGGACAATGAAAAGGCATAAATAGCTGTGTTTGCATCTAAGTTGAAAACTGACATTCTTTTGAATAAAAACTGTTCTGATTGCATGCAGATAGAATAACATGGCATTTCATCCTTCGAACGTTAATACACACGGAGTAAGAGAAATTAGAGATAGATGATGTTGCTGTGTAGTGAAGCTGTTAAACCCTTGATACATTTATTCTTCGTCTACTATTATTACGTTGTATGCAGTCAGATTCATTAATCGTTACTGGCTCCATTGGACTTTAATAAATTAATAAACATTTCGCAAAGAAGATATAAGCTGTGGTTCATGCTGCGAGCCAAACATTCAGCCGTCTGTAGTTACTGGATATAGTAGTGCAAGACTTGATCAAGCAGAGTTTCTGAATCATGGTTAAACATACCAATGCGAGTAGCGTCTCTATACACAACTATCAGGGCAGCGAAAACGGGTCTCCCGAACTATATGTTACTGGTCTATTGTCTCTGTGTCAGAGTGATCTACCACTTTACAGATTACTTCAAGAACAACACTAACACCCAAACATATTTTTTGTGCAGGACTGATAGGGGTGACGTCATCCCTAAATCCAAACGGAGTTGGGCTAGAGTCAAATCCAGCGTTTTTGATGGGCAAACCAAAGTTCGAGGGGGGACCGTGCAAACCTCCAGCGCAGCCTCAGCCTCCAGTAGCGGCAGCAACGGGCGGCATTGCCACATCAACGACTGCAACTGCGACGATAGCAACGGCCGGAGAGAAACCTACACAGGTGACACTGGCACTGGGTTCCGGACAGTGTTATACGACGACAGTGAACTCGTCTAACTGATGTATAAGTGCGAGATATTTCGTGTACATGTCGATTTAAATGGTGTGGAAAAGACATGAAAATGTAAGAGTTGTTAAAACAATATTATATAGGTGCTTTTTCACACCTGACGTAAGATACCTTTTAATGCATATTTTACTGCTTCTAGCATCGCTACGCATAACGAATTACTATCAAATATTTGCTAAAATAATAATTTCAATTTCCAGGTTTTTTAGGTAGTTGCATGGCAAAAAGGTGACAACATTTAGATATACTGTTGAATATTTTGATTATTTAAAAAACTGTGTTTCGGACTCAACTACCTATATATGAATTTTGAGTGTCAATACTCGTCAATCGTCTCTAAGTGAACAGAAGTCTGCTGTTTGAAATGAAATTCCTAGTTCATATTAGAGGTAAAGAAATCATCTATGGCTGACTCTGATCTATTCCATTTTTTTCATGAAGGTTGGCCAGTTGATTAAATTGCATAAATTAGTTAATACTCTCCTCTTGTATACGGGCAAAAACGTATCGGGATGGCTCATCCTTTTAGAACAAATATCAGGATCCGAATAACTTTCTGTATAAAATTTGCTTAGATTTTGAAAGCAAACCGTATTGTGGCTTTGAACTTGACCTTGTCTTTGTCGCATGATTATAATTCAAGGATGCTTTTGACCCTGACTTCAGAATAACGCAAGGTATTTATCTACATCTTGAGTCATCATGCCTTCGTTGTTTATAGGTCGAATAACTTTTTGATTCGGAAGACACAGTTAATCGCAGCTTCGATAACTGTTAAAATTGTAAGATGAGTCTAATTAATAATGGCCTAGACATTGACCTTGTAGGTTATTCAAACTAGAAGTTTTCCCGACCGATCTCTGATTGGTCCAGCTAGAGCAGCTGCTCCATCGAGGAGAGTCTTCTCCGTATAGGTTTGATTTCTACGTTAGGTCTACTGTACACATTGCTGTTGCTATCGATGAAAGCTGTTTCCTTGAACTTCAGACGATACCAATGTGTTCTCTGTGTAGAGTATTAGTGTCGACCTGAGCTACTCCGTAAGGTTTGGTCTTTAAATGATACTCTATTCTTCTGAGATAATTCGATATTCCTCTATTTTCACCTGCTGATGTGAATTTATCTCTTCGCCGTACAACTACCGCAATTACAAGGCATTTACTAGATACATTTTTCAACGTCTTGGTCGCAGTTCTTAGGCTTGGTATTCATGATGATACTGCCAGGTTAATTGAACATCTGGAATAAATTCTGTAGTGTCGACATAGCCTCCTTACATCATCAAATACTGGGCACTTTCTGATCCGGTCCCCTGCTGACAATGCTACTCTACAGTACCTATTCCACCAGGCTTCTTGGGTATCTTTTTTTTCAAAGGTTTCAGCATCGAACATCATCTTCCACCTTCTTCTGTATTGCGGATAATCTAAGCTCTATCTATGAATGTCAGGGTAACACCCTTCTTAATAGATACTAGTGAACGTGAAGTTTGCTTTTCTGTACACTGTGGTCCGTATTAGGGTCCGTTCGGGTCATTTCTGTTTACCATTACACAGGAAGGCTGATGTTGGTCAGGTGATCAATAAATGTTTTTAGTCGACCGTCTCATGGTTTCAGATTAGAATGTGTCGCCTATATAGTAAAGTCATAACTTTGGTATGGATTGGGAAAAATCAATAGTTCTCGAGCCACTATATGCGAAACGACTAAGGATAGCAATGATTCCATACGTAGTCCTTCCTCCTGGCTGTAGTATTATTTCTACTCATAAAAAAAGTTGTTCTCCATGCAGAAAGTGTGTAGTCGTTAAAAAATTTTTCAGTGTTCTTTCCTATAACTTTCTATAAATTATGTGCATCTTCCACTGAAATGCTCATATATATCAAAACTAATAATTGCTGTTTGTCCTCTGACTCACTTCCATACATAACATTCAGCCAAATATCCAACTGCTAGAATGAAGAACTTCGTTCCATGTCAAGCATTCGAAATAATGTGGAAATACTCAGAGAGATAAATTTATCCTGGGAGGATTGTTTGATTAGATTAGGGTAAGCGAAATACCCGACCACCGAGAGATCATTAACCACATCAAAAAGAACATTTCGTTTATTTTACCGAAAAATGGAGGTCCAAAGCTCTCTTTTCAAGTTGATCTCAAGAAAACCTCCTAGCTCCTGGGCAAGACAAAGTTCTTCATCGGAATTGTCTTTTCAAATTCCACTTCATATTTAATTGCTACCAGTTATGTAGCAAAAAGCGTCGTGGCCCCTCGAACATCTCTAGAGGTGATGCTATCATGTTGCCATTGAAAATATCAGATTGACTTTTAAATGACCTCAAAGGATATGGTCAAGTTCAAGGTTACTGTGATATGGTCCAAGTCGTAAGTCGTTGTTTGCTCGTGATCTGAAAAAGTTTACCACCCCTTCACTTTGTGTAACCTTGTAGAAGTCATTTTGTTCATGTTCTTTAACTTGACGTTTGGTATGTCTAGAAGGTTCGGTTATAAAGTATCATTTTTATCACATTATTTTAGTTATCATAGACTTCAAGGTTCTTGCATGGAATCAATGCATATTTTTCACAAGAAAGTGTCAAAACGCTACACAATTTCAGTAACATGTCCTTATTGAGCCTCATACTCATGTGGCATTTCGTTAAATCTACTCTTCCTTGTCATTATTCCCGAATTTCAAAACAACCAATTACATGATTTTCATAAAACTACATTAATTTACTTTCTGAGGGCCTGAACGATAAAGAAATGAACATGCTTCAAGCTGTTGACATTTGTTGCTGTAATCATGCTTTTTAACATTGGAATGTCATTTTGGAATACTTCAAAGCTGTCAAGATAAAATGAAAGCAACCATTTTGTGAGGGATCAGAGTAAAATTAATACACCAATAGACATTTTTAGCAAACGTTGTTTTTCTATCTCTTTCTGGCTTATGACCGACTTAAATCGTAATCCAGGACTTACAAAATTTTAAAACTGGTCAAGCAATATTTTTCAGCTTGTTTAACTTTTCTGTCTTAGTTTATACCAAGGCCAATGAGGCTATCACATTAAATAATTACGAGGTGGAATTTAAATCATTATTAGCCTTATTTGTTAGGAAACGGACGGCACTGACGAGAAGACCTCCTCAAATACACATCGTTTGCTGCCGGGTGTCAGCACTTTTTCTTGAGGCGACATGCAACAAAATAGTATTTTCTAGTAACATAGCGACATCCATACAAATACAGAATATCACACTGAAAAATTCTGCCATGAATTGCGTATAATAAATGCTGATAGTTAATTGTAAGCCAGATCGAATGCTCCTGAAATATAACGCAAAAAGTTTTGGAATTTTAATATCCATCAGCTTCTTGATGATTACTTCCCTACTAAGTTTACCAATTTTTAATAGTAAAACATCAGTATTGGCCGGTTCCGCGTCCAAAAATACTAACATGGATTTTTATTTAGCGAACATCAAAGAATGTCGAAACAATATCCGAAAACGTTTGGACTTAGTATGCCAGTCCCCTGGAACACCATGCTGAATCAGAAGTTTTGAACTACACAGGTTTAGCCCTTCCTAGTACCAAAGTTGATCAATAAAAACCTAATGAAGATTAAGAAGTTTTGAACTAGCGTTCATAATATAATGTGTTGGGATCTTCAGCCCTTCAGATAAGTTTGTATATCGTCTACTCCTTCGTATTCACCCAGCGTATATCCTGTACCTTTATTCTATAGCATACCGGAAAGCTATCCTACAAGTCCTTACTTGATCCTATTCAAGGAAGCTGCTCAGCTTAGACTAATAGCCTGTAATGTCAATGTAGGCTGTTCCATTAAAGAAGACAATTTAAGTCCACTGCTTTTTACAGAAAGTTTCAGAAATTCAGAGTTCTCCATACAAAGTAACAAGAGGCACGTAATGGATTCAGATGAAGCATTTAATTTCTCTTACTTCTAAATGGAAATTTGGAGTACTTCGACATTGACCTAAATTCAATACAACTCAACCCCGGATTTTCCTCAGTCTTCTGGAATTCGCTACCGGCAAAAGAAATATCAGGCGGAACTTTTATTACGACAAGAATAGTTTCGAACTCGTTAAAATCGCATCAAACTTGGAAGTATGTACGACAGCGCGATACGGACCCAGCCAAACCTAACGCGGGTGATTTCCTTATAAATTCGGTAACTGGTCACATAAAACAGTCCGAGATAGATAACATTAATTGCTAAATCAAAGTTTTTAAATAACATAGTACAGTGGCTAGAAATATGCAAGTCGAGGGGATGCTATTCTCAATCTTCAAGTACAACATCGCCTGACAAAAATTTAATACCAGTAGTTTAGCTGCGACAATGAGAGACTTTTCAAGGTTGCGTTCAAAAAACTAATTGCAATACAAAATACCATACAATCGACACGTTGAACCTCACAGACATCTGGTGTAAGTAATACCACGCTTTCAAACAAATAATCTATCATGACAGCGTTGAGATGTTTTTCAATGTAGTTCAGCTTGAAAAGAATTCATAATTTTTGGAATTCACCCAGAACGGTCACTTGGAAATAACATTGTTAATATCAAGGACTTGCTGCTGATAAATTGCTATTCCAACTGATCTAGTTACATTACAATTGTGAACCAGCAAGCAACTTACCGCGTTTATTAGAAACCAAATCCTAAGGTATTCGAATGACTGTTTACTAACCAGATCGAGTTGCTACTGCAATTGCGCAAGAAATTGTTGTAATCAGGAAATTTTTATTAATCATAACCTTTCTCACGAATAATTCGTTTCTCCATGCCTTCTCTGAAAGATCTCACAAGGTATGATTAACTTTTCGGATACAGAACATAAAATTTAGACTTTGCTCTGATTCATCGTGAAACTCCATGACTGCACGGTGTCAAATGGCGAATATGAGATCGCAAACGCGATTCGGTGCCTCATTTATCTGCCTTGCAAATTAAATGTTTTGCCCTGCTATTTGCTGATTACACATTGATTTGATAAATTTTGAACCAACAGTCTATACCAAAGATATAACAAGGTAGAACCACGCGTTTAAAATGGAGAGTATTTACTGGAAAATTCGCTTCCGCTAGGTCGACTGTCGGTATTGATATTCTATAATGGGGTACCCAGAATCAGGAAATTAACTACTTCCTCTTCTCGCTTATGAAATTCCGTACAGGAAATTTGCTCGATACTTCTGTATTTTTAGTATAGGTATTTATATGCCTTGGAGCATTTCCCAAGGCAATCCTTATTCTATTTATATGATGGTTAGCTCTTGAAACTCCACTTTCCATTGATGTCAGGGAGGTGTTGTTATCGCAAAGAAACTCTATCTATAAATCCTCCCCTTTCAAAATCTCGTAGTATGCACTACTATAATGATGTTAGTAATATGCACCTGTCTTTCTGTCGGTCTGTGAGCCAGTTTGTTTGAGTATACTCCAGAGATACAAACGATGTCCTTAAAATATACAGATATACCATTTTCCACCATTTATTGATATTTTCTCACAGTCCACTCTTGTAAACCAAATCATGGGCATCTTGCGCCTGGTCTAGAGGTCACACTGCAAGCAAACTTCTTTTTAACGCAGAAAACAGGTTGCATTGTGTTTTTGATTACGTATGTCCCTGTGGCTCAGTTTTTACACTCATGGACGACTGTCGAAATAACCTTATTTTTTAAAGGCATTAGATAAAAACTATATGATCTATCCTATTCATTCATTCATCTGTTTTGATCAGGCGGTGATCTAGCACAAAATAATGAAAAGCCTTTGGCAGCTAGGGCTAGTTGCAATGGCAGACAAGACCCGTCGGTGGTCACAAAACTAAATGAAACCCTTTCGGGTGCCCCCTTCCCTTTCCCACGCTCAGAAACTAATTTAATTATATGCTGTGTAAATTTTCAAAATAAATTAATATTATAGTAGTAATTAATCGGTTTTGCGATTATGAATATCATGTATGAGTGTATCTTGGTTACCCTAGTTTTCAAAAGCTAGTCTATAATAGGGGTGGCCTCAAATCATTATTGGACAGCGATCCAGAGACGATACCAATAAAAACATAAACATTGAAAACATTTTTTAGCACACAACCTGCTATCATTTCGTCGACATTCCATGCAAAATTTCAGGCAAATTATCACACATTGCATATTGTCATCTCCTGAAAGTAGTTAAATAAGTACCTTCCATCGTTTATATTTTGCATACCGACATGCCTCCTGCCTATTATATAAAAATATATCGGTTTTTTCGATTATGCGAGAGGTACTCCAAAAATGATGATAGTTAACAATAATACTAGAAAAAAAAATCTCGTATTGTTTGTAATGAATTGCGAGATGAAATGCGAAGATTTTTGACAGTTCTTGAAATATTTTTATCCCAATTCTAAGTCGCACACTGCTTTTGTTTTCTTACGCTAGTACCTATTCCTATTCTGGAATC
Source organism: Bruchidius siliquastri (assembly GCA_949316355.1). Classification (NCBI taxonomy): domain Eukaryota; kingdom Metazoa; phylum Arthropoda; class Insecta; order Coleoptera; family Chrysomelidae; genus Bruchidius; species Bruchidius siliquastri. Next base: position 41,555,316 of record OX438529.1, read on the forward strand.
TAACTAAACAATATGAAAAATATTCCATTTAAAATAGATCAAAATATATGTCAGCGGGAATTCTTCATCACAGCTGAAGGGAGATATTTCCCTATACTTCTCATAATCTGCAAGATATTGATGTATAATAAGGAAAATCTATTTTACTCACAAAACTGGAGAGAAGTATTCACTACTTTTGAGGGAAAAATAAGGTTTTGTGACCGTTATTTGTAGAGAGATATGTAATATATTGGACAAAATGCAATTACCTTTATATTAGTTCTAGGCTCAACTCTACAACCTATAGCAATCGACCATTTGAGCACCTTTTCTGATATCGATAAGGTATTATTAAGTATCGCTTTATATAGCTTTATCTTGAAAGTTAGAATATACTATTAAGGCATATCAATCACTATTGGACGATCGAAACATTGAATAGATTTTGTAAAATAGTCATTTATTTTACTATTCAGTTGTAAATTGTATATATGTAATATATTGTAATTGAGAAACTAATAGTTTAGTGGTGTAACAAAATAAGTATACTGCAATCATAAAAATATAATCAAATTATCGCCACGATCCTAGTCACTTAGATTGACGAGGTTCAGGTTAAAATAATAATTCAAAGCTCAGCTTGCTGGTTTCTCGTGGAGGTTACATACGTTAAGGCTAATAATATGTATAATGTTCAGACATAAAGATGTTTTCAAACAGTGATGTATCTCACATGTCTAACATTATCCATTCTCACATTCAGTTATGAAAAGTGTATGGGTATTGTCACTAGAACACTCTTTATTCGACCGCTATATACCTCCAAATGTAAAAAGTCACTTTTCCAGAATTTTTTATTTTATATAAATTCTATGATTTCCTTGTTATGGGATTCATCGTTATAAAGAATCGAAGTCATACGATACGATAAAATATCTATTGTTCGTTACTGGTTACAGTTAATCAGGTTATATACCTGTAGCATTACCATAGTGGTTGATAATTGACAACCACATTTATCACTCGTTAGCGATAATAAGGAGAATGCATACTAATTGTCTGTCCGAGAAAAATATAGCAAAATTTACGTCACTAAGCTTGAAAAAACAAAGAATCGACGTCAATAAATGATATTAGTCATGTTATCCTGATACTATCCTGACACAATTATATATCATTAGTTTTTTTTTAGTATAGCATTATTTTAGAAAAGAAAATACGAACCTGTAAGTATTTTTTAAATTACGGAAAAAACAGAACAATCTTAAATATTTGCGCCTTCCATCATATTTCGCGAATGATTGAATCGCTAGTGTGATAATAAAAATGAAACAAATTTCAAATGGAGTTGCATGACTATTACACCAGGATTCACAAATAAAAATTGACGAAGTGACTGGGTCGCCAATGAACATTGTCAATCTTACAGTCTAATGATGTTCTAGACATGTACGAGTATGTGTATCCATGTAAACAGTTCTGTAACGTCAACGGGCAATAAAAGTACTGCAATACAAATGGAGTTAAATAAAATGTGATTTCATGGCTTGTTAATATTCCACAAACGCATTACACGCACTGATGAACTTAGTGATAAAAAAATTAGCAATACTTTCCAGAATTTTCACTGGTTCTGAAATTATCTGACATATTAGTCAAAATCGTGAAACATGAATGCGAAATCGCCTCGCAGCTTTGACTTTTTTCCGTGAAATGGGGGTTTATTGCTAAGTGATACAACCCAAAAGTTTTGCAAACATATTTGCAATGAGCAATTAACTAGAGCATACAATTATATATGGTTATTGCTACTATAGGTGTATGAATGCATTGGCCAAATTTCCTTATTTCGGTATACTAAAACTATTTTGACTTCACTACTGATAAACTGTGAATTGGAACAATGGTTTTTACACAGCTATATCAAGAATTATTCTTCGAATTCCTTAGGAGGAAACAGTAGCTCTGTTTGAATATTTTGGGCTTACACAGAAACAGCGCAATACCTTTTAAGGAGAAAAATTCTGCCCCTAGCTTTCAACATTTCCACCTCTACCCAATTTTCTAACAATAGAAAGAGCTATGAAAGATTACAGTATCTTATTTGTTACACACTATACGAATTTAGGAACTATAGACGACACGTAAAATGAGAAACCGTGAATAACTTCATGAAATATCTTTGTTCATATCTATATTCACAGATATTATTTTTTCTGTATTATATGATTACACAATTGGACCAAACTGTACTTACACCGTTTTAAAGTTGTGATAAAATAAGGAAGTTTTACATTCATTGTACACTTATATCTAAGCGTTGGCCTTCATAATTGAAATTTCTTGCATGATAGATCGATAATTCGAAAATTTGGTGCGGTAGAGGGACTTATAGGCATTGGTTTCGTTGGGCTTTTGTCTATTTTAATTAAGATAAGGTATGCCGCGTAATTTCGGATAAAATATAAACTCGCAAGAGCAGGACCAAGGTGTCTCTTTTTAAAATACTTATGAGGCCTTAGAAATGATGTGTAATTCAGCAACTAATTGTGTGACAATTTCTGTTGAGGTGAAACAGAATTTCTGAAACCTATTGTTGCAACATTTTTAAATTATATAGTGAATCAGCCATTCAAAAACTTCAAATACGGCATTATTCTGGCATCGTGATCTATCACATTTAATGAAATGAGTAACAATACTTTAATAGAAGCAAAAAAAAATACCGTCATGCAGGTTGAAGTTGTACCTACTTCCCACGCAATCCTATTTTGAAATAAGGATTTGGATTGTGTTGGTGGTTAGAATTCACTTGAAATATCAAACAACTTTATATATCTTCTTCAATTTTAAGATTTAAAAAAAAATTCAAGTTGTCAAACATTCTCATAATTTATAATATTTGCTTTTTGTCTCTCTCATAGTAGTAACTTAGTTTCAAAGTTTCATCAGACCACTTGCCGAATTATGGAGGGGTTAAGTATTGCTGATAGTTTTTCATTTCCTAAGACTGAAATATTTAAAAAAAATCCAACTTTTATGTTTCATGGAAGGTACGTCACATTACTATATTTTGAAAGCAGAATAATACAATAGTTTTGTTCATAAAACCTACTTTAGAACTTTAGGAACTACATCCATGAAGGATCAGAAGTCCATCCTTCCTTTCATGCTGTATAAATTTACGAGATGTAATTATATGAAGCCTTATATGTCTATTTTCAATGTGATGATGTAATTCCATCTATTATATCATAAGGTCTCGGCCGAAATATGTTTTGAAAAGAGTATACCTACTGATTAAAATATCTCAGCAAATAAAACACAGAATCTGGACTTTATCTCGTGAAGTTAGGGCTGTATCTGGATATCATGAGTATATGTGCTTATTTTGTTGACTACATAGTTATGCACATTCATTTGGGTCAGATGAATCAAAGTAACAGAAATACGTAATGCTAGGGATAACTTTTCCAATTATTTTTTTGATCATATATATATATATATATATATATATATATATATATTCTGCTATGATTGAAAATTGTGTAATTTGTAGCATGGATGTATTTTGGAATATCGTTTTCGGTTCTTTCTTTCACCATGTATATTTTGGGTTTGGACTCCAACTACATGCCGCATCTCTAAAATCAATATATTTAAAAAAAAGCCATTCAATGCTTTGGTTTGTACCTACTTCATGTAAAAACGGAGTAGGCCAGACTAAATTATAAAATGCGTTTTTCGCGTATGATTTTTTGATAATCCCTTACGAATATGGTTTAACTTACAATAGTGATACCTCCACTGTGTCCTTTCTCACCTTTTACCATATAGCCAATTACGATAGAGTCAATTTTCATGTTCACCAAAGGCAAAAGTCATTACCTAAATAATTTTGAATTTTACTGGTGTCTACGAAAGTTAAGTTATCGTGATTAGATGCCAATATACTCGGTTTTCCCGTAAAAAACAAACATGTGTGTGTGGTATAAATGTGAGTCGTCTTATTTGAAGAACTAATGGAGCATGTTATACAAATGTTGTCTATAATTAATTAATGAGTTCAAAAAGGCAAAATATACAGGTGTTCATTTCTGGTGAAACCGAAAACAATATTCATTTGTCGTTATGCTACAAAGCTTCGAAACTTTCAACTCTAGGAACGTAGTCAATTGCATACTTTTATCGATTTGGCACTGAGGTTGAAGGTTCTTCAAACTAAAACTGTTTTTAGCGGATCGCGTTGTACGTACGGATGTCTAGTGATTTGGTTACTTCCCTTATTCGTATCCACGATGAAGAGTTTTATTTGCTGGTCAGTTTCTAGATACATAGTTCTTATGAAATTCTGATGTAAAAATTGTGCGATTCTTCCCAGACATATTATAAGTATCTTATGCATATCTTTCAATAAATAATTTGAAATTCGACTCATTTTTTTCAAATATGTATTTTTGAAGTATACCATACAAATAAATAATATACAAATTCAATTTATATAAAACAACCACATACAGAAACTATCAACAAGGATGACTACATTGATAATATTAATCAGAAATGTTTAGAAAAAGAGATCTATATTCATCAAATTAGGACGACGGTGGTCGTACTAATCAGAAAACAAATGCCCAAGATTTATCCCAATATCTCCAGCAACATAACATTATAATTCTTCCAAAAACACATTCTTTCCATTGGTGAGAGTCAGGTCAAATAATGCTATTAGTTGCGCTGGGCATTGTTCAATTAATTAACTGTTTCATTTTGTGGACGGTTCGCTGACACATCCAGGATTGTTCAGCACAAAAACACCCGGTATCGAATGATTTCTTTAGGTTGCAATGTGAAATTGAACGTTTTTCGGTACTCCCGGTAAATCGCAGCAATTCTTGGTTGTCTAATCGACCTTATGAATGAACTGTATATATTCAAAATCATACATTTGACATTTAAGAAAATATCAATTATATATGGACTCCATATGCAAAGGTTTCCGGGAATAAGACTGTCGAAACCTCAAATGGTGAGCTGGCGTTATTCACGGTTGAAACTTAACTTTACATACAAAAGCAGACGTTTACCTCTAAACCAGTCTGTGTGAGTGTAATTCCGTGACTTCGCGATGACTACCGTGCCATTCGACGGTATCGCGTCGTATTTACGTTGTTTGTTGGTCAAATTTATATTTTTGATTTGTTAATTTATCAATTCAAAGAAATTTCCCTGTGTTTTACTACAGTAATACATTACCATCATTCTTATAGTTATTGCTATCCATATTATAAGTGCAGAAACCAATTGCACGTATATGCTTAATCTACACTCGAAACATACCATGGCATTCATAGATGCATATTGAAAAAATATTCCTTGGATACAAAAATGTTTCGCAATATTGCGTGCTATGTCGTGGGATATTAAGCAAAACGCTGTATTTGTTTTCTACTGAGGCTGTACAACTGCGTTAACAAACTGAATGGATTCCACAGACCTAAAATTCCACTGAAATGTTGCATGAATAGTGGATCGCGGTTGATGGAAACCCAATTCATTTTAGTTTTGTAATCAATAAGTACTTATTTAATTTACACTTGAAAATATATACGCTGATTAAATTTTGAGCTATTGAAATGGCCAAATTGAAATTATTCTTTTACGGCGATTTCAGTAGATTTCCCAAAGTATGTCTTCAAGACATACAAAACTCTGACCTGAGAATAGCACCTGATTCGTAGCATGTTACTCCTGGTGGTTCTTATAATCTTCCAATGTCATTGTTTTGCAGTTTGCTGGGATATTCTGATGGGACGTGCATTCTAGTACTGGTTACTATCTAAGGTTTTTGAGAAAAACATAGAGACTTAAAAATATTAACGCGAAATTAGTGTTAACGTTCCGTAGCAAATATTGCACTTATTCTGCTAAATTTGCAGATCTTGTTCAGATGTTATATGGTAGTACGTTATTTAATAAATCGACATAATATAATAACATGACATAATATTTGGTTCTCATACAATTGCTATAAAATCAGTAATGTGCTTTGTACTTTACAATTGTAATCCAGAATCTATTCTTGAATATAAAGAACAGGTGAAGTACGCAAACACCTATTATAAGAGAATATAAGTAACCTATTGCACAAGAGATACTTCGTATCAACTATTTATAGTTATGGAGCCCATAAACTGATGTGTTCATAACTTATCCTAAAACATAATCAAATATGTATCTTCGTTGTCTTAACCTGTCGTATATGCGCGTTTTGAATAATAGCTGATACCATAACCAGGAATTTGTACAGATGAAAGTTGATTTAATCCCCCAAACGCAACTATTCACAATTCACGTTGCTTATTCTGGTTAATTATCTGATATATGTAGGATTCACTCAACGCCTTCATGCTTTATGAACTTCTAGTTGCTCCCTGGACAGCATAACAGTAGAAATCAATTCTTTTTATTTACTTCACTTCTGTGATAAGTACGTATGGTGCCAAACATCAGTAAGCATTTGTAATGAATTGATGTGATATCAATTAACAAGAAAAGTTATAAACATGGAAACAGAAATCTGTGTGGTGATTAGGAAAACGCACATCTTTTTCTTTGATGACACTGAATCGCAGTACAAATTTTGTCGTGAGGCTGGGTTTATCACAGTGAGTAATGAGAATTGGCTGCCTCTGAAGTGTCTACCAGACATGAAGGAACGCTGGGTGTCAATTTTGATATCAAAATATCTTATTGTGAACGTTTAAAATAAATCAGTCACAATGATTTCAACTAAGCGATTGGACGAAGGATAGGTGTTCAAAACAAAATCTACACTTGATACACTGTCAGAATTTCTGCATAATACATGTCATGAGAAAACGCTCCTCCAACATGTGTACTATCACCTCATATACCTAAAACACTTTTCATCTCTTTCCTAAAAGATGCACATATGATAAAATTGAATATCATATCCAGTGGCCATCCAGAATAATCGTGCTTAATTTGCCACATAAGAAGCCGAAATACTACTAAGGTTTTTCTCTCTAAATATCGTTTGGTTACAATTATTGGATAGTTATGATACACCTATCAGTTTTGGAAGCACTTTGTTTTCCTAATTGTAGCACCAATCAAACGATTTAGAAGTGATCGTTATTTTGTACATGAGAGACCCGAACCAGCGATTATTTCGTAAACATGACTGTTAGCTTGTCTTAGGTGATCCGAGCTATAAACTTAATGATAGGATATACGTCAGTAAAGTCCCGAAGGAAAGTCTGACAGCTTGCCATCAATTTTCCCGCTCAGCGTAATGACATCCCTCTCCTTGTTCGTTAACAAGCGACTGTCCAACAAAATCCCCGAGTAGAGGCCAGCATTCCCATGCCCCCTCTTGATCAAAAATCCGGAAGAAGGAGAATTGGTAGTCTTCTCTTGGATCCTAGGGAAGTAATATGGTACCTCGTACTGATCACTTTTTGTTGGTAGGAACATCCTCTGCTTCTCTTCAGAATGAGTACTTAACTTCGAAACTTGCTCTATTCGAGGACTCACAAAAACATTTGATAGGCTTCTGCAAAGGGAAGTACTAGAAGCGTTCCCTGAGTCACTTTTTGACCGATGAGCAGAAAGCTTTTGGCAAGAATTCTGTTCCTTTTCCTTGGTTACCACAATGTCCACTAGGGTTTCAAGGCCGTCATCGATTCTGTCCAGACTTTTACATTTATACTTTCCGGGAACACAGTCTTCAGGTATTTGGGATATTTCTTTGTGTTTTGCGATAGAAGTGCTGTAATTTTCCACATCACATGTAAACTGTCTACTTGTAGTTTTTGTACTTTGCCTAAACGACTCTGTGCGCTTGACGCTATTCCTTATTTTAGACCTAGCTACTTCTACAGTCAAAATCTGTTTCTTTTCTACTGATGGCGAATGGATGTACCTGAAAAGAGTACCAAGATTACACAGCGTGTCTGTAATTCTGCTTTCATTAATAATAAAATTGAAACTAGCATGCAGTTACTTTACCTTCCTGCACCGTAAGCTGGGAAGGATTGTAATAACGCCAAATTTATAATTTTGTGAGGCATATCTTTAGTTTTTGGTATTTTATCACGTAACATGCGGAGAGTGCTGTGTTTTTTATTCTCCACGAGCTAATTAGATTGGTCACCATTATAAAATGAGAGATTCGTTAGTTTTAAAGTATCGCTGCTATAAATAGCCACTGAGGTTGATGGGGGCTTGAAAGCTTAAGTCAACTATAAGAAATATCAGGTTCCTGAATCTAACGATGAGAATTGCGAATGGTTTCATCGTATATCGACAGATAAAGGAGAGGAAAGTTAATTTAAGTCTCCCAGAGCATGGCGACATGGCATTGCCATTGAATACAAAATTAATCTTACAGTAGCAATTCATTGTAATCAACATGTATGACTTTCTGTCATTCCATTTCAGATTTCTATAAAACATGGTCTGTAACCCCTCGATAAGACTTGACATACCTCTAATCGTGTAAACAGCGTGTGTTATAGGGAGAGTATTATAGTTCACCGAGAGAAAAGATTTAGTACCTAGTGAGACTTAGCATAGAATCGGATCCTTCATCTGACGTGTACGACGTATCATTTTCACAAAACAGCTCCTTGTGGCAATAATCAAAGTCTTCTGTAGGTGTGAAGAGCTGCATCAGACTCTTGGCTTTTCTTGGAGGCTGGGGATGCAAATTCGAAGGAACAATCTCACACTCTGCCGAGACAAGGCAGTCGTCCACTTCCAAGCTAGAAAGCAATTTTCCTGCAACTTGCGCCTCCTCAGTACGTTTCCGCTCTTCGAGTATCCTCGCCTGTTCTTCATTGTAAGATGCTGTTTCCGCATCATTGACGATATTCCTGAGTTCCTCGATAACTTCGTCGATTGTTGTTTCTTCGTCTTCATCTGATTTTCTAGACGCGACGCTCGGTACTGCATTTTCTGGTATACACGTTGAGGTGTAAATAGAGTGCTGGCGCTGCTCATTTTCAGGAGTCAGACTGCGCTCTGAAGATGATATGCCTTCATCATCTGGGGTCGAATCGTCTGGAAATGAAGGTAATGAGTAAGGATGTAATAAGGGACAACTCAAAAATACAAAAAGATCAATTTATTGGATTATTTGATTTCACTTATGATTTTATTATTGTGCAAAGGTTACACAAACATTCATATTAAAATACATCAGATCTGTGAAAAAATAAATAAACTAAAGCTTATCATAAAGTTATCGCATTTTGATTTGATTATTAATTAAGTAAGTATATGTACAATGTATATTATTTATATAAGTAATAACTGTCGAATGTTGTGTCATACCGAGTGATGCATGGTTTATTCATACGTAATATGATACATTTCAATGATTATGTGCTACTCCATACACTTGCCTTTCAGTCTTGACGAGCAGCTCAACTTTTTGTGTGACTTGTCTGACTTTAATGATTGTACCTCAACTTGTAGTTCGCTGCACCTATCCTTTAGAGTCTGTCTCGAATTTTGTAGCTCAAGTTTTTCTTCTTGTAGAAACTACAAATATAATGCAACAAAGAGTATTTATTGACAAATTGATATATTGAATTTGAAAGTGTATTAATTGTCAACAACATAATAAGGAATGTTTAATGTTTAGAACTAATAATGAATGATAAACGCCAAAGGAATTTCGGAAGAGAACAGATTTAAGCAGATAATACTGATATCTACATGGCAATGATATAATGTATAAGATGTAGCCCCTACCTTCATTTTCTGCTCCAGATGAATCACCTTCATTCTTAGCTTCTGGCTCTCTTTCTCGCATTTATGCAGTTTATCGTAAAGAACTTCTATGTCAATATATCTATTTTCCCACCGTTTGATTTCTTCATCAAGACTCTCATCTTGTGTGAAGTTACAGGCAATGTTCTAGTAAAAAACAAATTGCATTCACTATTATTGTTTAAATCAATTCAGTTACTTATTATATACGACTTATCGCTTATTGGCCTCACCATTAGTATACATCAAAATAATAAATTTTCGACGAAGTTACGCCTCACTAGTAGCAGAAAACGACTTTCCCAATGTCGTATGGTACGTAAAATTATACAGAGTGTCCCGTAAAAAATGAATAGGCCTGAAACACCTCGTAGAGAAGATAATATGTCACTTTCGTTGAACAGAACGTTTATATATATCCATTCCACAATAAGAAATATGGATATAATGAATATACAGTTACAAGAAATGTTCGAATTATCTGCCACCGATTCAGATACATGTCCGAAACCCCAACGCCATAAAAAAATTTGGAAGCGACTTCCCAGACAGGGCTGCATAAGTCTTCTAAATTTCTATTTGGCTTGAAGAAGACCCGTTCTGTCAAGCAGCCCCAATAAATAAATAAATCGAATTTCTGCCTACCTTCTTAATCACACAGATATCGAACCCAGCTTGTTCCAATTCCGATTGGATATAAAGCCTCTTCTGCTTGGTACCAGCTGAACCCAGGAATGCATTAATGAACTGTAAACCTGCCAAAACTAGATCCTTCTGTCCACATCCCGAGGTTAACATGCCAGCAAGAAAGCGGAATCTAACAGGTTCACCAAAGCGAAGCCTCAGTGTGGACATTGCTTCCGAGACTGCCGTGTGCCCATTAGTTGGTGCTTCGCAGGCTTTTTTCAAAAGCTGAAAATTATCAAAATCTAAACTAAGACAGCGTTGTGTGATGACACGAGTTCCAGACTAAAGGTTTCTAATCTGAGATGGTAATTCAGATGATGATGGTCAATTTGATATGATAAACTGAGACTTATTCAAAGCCTGTGGTAGATAAGATCATGGTGCTTTACATGTGCATGCTTTCCACTATACATTATTCATCGTCTTCAGTCTGGACTAGTCAGTATAGCCTGGCAGTCTAACTGTAGAGAGCAATTGGGTGGTATATACGTAACCCAGTCAAATGGGCAACATCAACACTTATCTTCCAGCGTCTCGCCCATTGGCATCTCAATAAGTCAAGGTGTTAACACTTGGACTGTCTTAAAACCCTAATGGCCCTAATGACATGTGTCAACAAGGGTGAACTGATTTACAGCGACATCTTCTTCTTCGTAAACAAGTCTTCTGCAGATGTGGCTTCTTATAAGAAAATATATTGCGGCGGAATTGTCTGGAGACAATCAAGGATCTATAATGAGGCTGACCTTATTCAGCATAATTGTAAATGATATCACTTCAAATTTGATTTGCAGTACTATCGTAATTACAAATAATTCAAAAATTTTTAACGAATTGATTTTTTATATGATTGTCAAATAGTGCAAGCAGGTCGGTAGTTTTGGAGGAGTAGTGTCAAATAAATTAGACATTCCTAACTAAAAATAAATATTTAAAGCTCACTTTCACTGGACTATAATGTATTTCGGTTATAATTTCGAAAGCTGAATTTTGACGACAAGTCAGGAATTTGAATATCTGGCTGTTAACTTTCACACTAAGCGATCATTTATGACACACACCAATTAACATAAGATCCCTATAAACTTTTAGGACTTGTATTAAGTATTTCAATAAGTCTAAAACATTTACTATATTAATTTTCTATTCCTGTTGGTCCCTAGCTAGGATTTTGATCTATTATTATATGGTTTTCACACAGGTTCATTCAAGTAATGAAGGAGACATTCAGAGATTAATTTATCGTCGTGGTCCGATCTAAACGAAGTAGCTACAAAACGGCTCTAGCAATGGAGTTCTTTCGAGGTATATTAATCTATCGAATCTCTATGAAGCTTTTATCAACCTGCTTATCAATGGTCTGATCCTATAATCTTCACGTTCACAATACTTGCACTGTTCATTCGTGTGAAGTTGAAAGAGTAACAATAAAATATTATTAATAGTGAAACATTTGTTATAGTGGTATTTAAAATTCTGAATATAATGATACCGTTGCTATAGTAGAACGTAGAACCTGTTGTCATTTTCTCTTTTTTTACACGTTTCTCATGAGCGCGGCTTCAGGCTTCCACGTACTAGTTGTACAGTCCATTATCCGTTAGATGCAGTTTGAAATCAATAAAATCTCGAGAAAGCAACGTACAATTTGCAATTATGTCTTGGAAACAGATATCTATAGTATTTCTTTTGATATAGTGCAGTTTCATGCTAATGATGCTCCATATTATACGGATGATAGGCTAATGATATAGTAATATACAGAATTGGAACGAATCGTATATGTAGCACAGCAGTTATCCGATAAGAACGATGTATGCTGCTGTAAAAAGATAATGGTTTCTTAGATAAAATAGAAAACCATATGTACGGTTCAAAATAGTTCAGTGAATGAAATGAAGTGGACTAATAACATCAGGTAAACTTTTCACAAATTAAATTTTAGAAATTTGAAAAGAAACTGTGCCTTGTTGCTTGAAGCTTGTAGACAAGGAAGATTCTTTATAAGTTCACCTAAAGACGATTGAAGATAGTATCGAAACTTTGTGAGACTCGAGAATTTTTATAGACAATGAAAGTCCGAAATGAAACTTTTAGAAAAACTGTCCCTTGGTAGGATTCGAACCACGCAGCTCCCGTCTGTCCGAGTGGAAATGATATACTTTCAGAAAAACATCGAAACAGTTTTCCCCCCGGTTTTCTCCCATTATTAAATACGAATTGGTGTATTGCATCTATCCTACTTACAAGCAATAAGAATATACAGGACACGTAATTTTTTTTGCGTATGAACATATTTGTGCAAGAAAAGATGTATAGACTAGATGTTTTTATCGGTATGTGCGTGTTTGGAATAAATTATTCAGTGTTAAAAATTATATCTTGTTCAGAAATAAGGAGGAAATAGAATCGACTAGATTGATTAAGAGCTTTCACGCATGAACATCAAGCTATTATCAAATTGCTTTGGTTTTTCCATGTTTCTAGCAAAATTTCAAAAATGTAATTTTGCCATTTCATGCTTTAGTTAATTTTTGAGATGCATGAAAGGTACGATTAGGTTGAAAGGACTTTATATGAGATTTTCAATTCAGTAGAAAAAATTATAACCCGCTTTATTGGTATATCAAGTTTGAATTCCTTTAAAAGCACCCAAAAAGCGTATCTCTACTGTAACTTTCCCTCAAATTTGCGAAGAAATTTCAATAAGTGTTCCTAATGCCGAAATAGAGCAATCAGAATTTTGAAAATTATGAAGCTCTTAGCAAATAGTACTCTCAATAGCTTAGGCTTGGACCTAGCATCAGGTCCAGTTGAGGTATCCGGATCTACATAGTGCAAGCCTTAATTTATTTTTACAACAATCAAGATCCACTTATAAGAATTGGAAAAATTAGGAAGAAAAAGTTGTCGCCGGGGGAAGACGGACCCACAACATCCTGATGAACTGGTCAGACAGGACGGCAAATATGATATGGCATTTTTTATAATGGCGGCAGAATTCCGTATTTAGCTCAATATGGTGACTCAAGATCGAGCTGTACAGATTAGAAAATGTAGAAGAAGAATTGCACGAGGGGGATGTACGTTCCATAGCGCATTTGCCGTTCTGTCTGACCAGTTCGTCAAGGCCCAACGGTAAGGCTTCTGTCTAGAATGCAGGAAGTTGTGGGATCGATCCCCACTGGCGACGAATGTTTCTTCCTAATTTTTATAACTTACGGAATGTAGTGTAATCCGATAAAGCTCTGCAATAATCTAGATTCACTGATATGACTGCTGATTCAACATACCTGTAAAGCTAGAGTCCTAGATTTGTTCACATTGCTCATAATGCATATAGCCAAAGTGAACAGTCCAGCAGAAGTAAGCGTCAGCTTTCTGACGGCTTCCGAGTATCTGGTGCAGCAAGCATGCAAGCACTGAAGACATGCCAGTTCGTCGAGCAGCGCACGACGCTGAAGTGCAGGAGGCACCTTGGTGGGCATCGATGCAGCACTCATGGCATTCGATTGGTCAACTGGAGCTGCGGATTGGCTGAGTTGGATGGCTCTCAGTAAGTCCAATAGGAGCGTCACGCCATCTAGAGGATCGGCAACGAACTCTTGGACAAAGCTGGAATATATAAATATATTGAAACATCCAATTCAGACATGATAGGATTATGAAACAACCCATCATCACATCTAGATGGAATTCGTCATCGTGATTGCGTACTACACGTTGGATCGCTAGACTGCCGAATATTTAAGACTTTTGATATAGTATAATACTTATAATAAGTATAATTTTTGAGAAAACTATGTTGTTTTGCTGTTTCCGGAAAAGAAAGCTGATTTGGGACATTTTTGTTGTAATATGTTGTAATATTCGTAACAGCTGTGTTCGTCTGCGTTTGCTTTGAGTGGGGTGAGAAGAAAGAGGTGGTACAGGTTGAATATGGCAATGTTGTTCGAATAATTTATCTGAAGCAATACAGGACAAAACTTCCGTAGTACGTCTACAACGAAAATTAAGTTGTAATGAAGTTTTTTCAGAGTCAGAGTTTTCTGATTCAGAGGTACTTTGAAAAAATCATGATTACATGTGACAGTACAACATCATTAAAAGTCTTATTTAGAATTTAGAAAGAACTATTTCTTTTCTATATTCCTTGGGATCAAAATAATAAACAGATAAGCCTTAATCACAGTATTAATTATTTCTATATGTGTATGTTTCTCTATTTGAAGCCGCTACTGTATAAGCAGCAAACGCTGCATTGTTCTCGAACATACTGTAATTTTTCCGAAGTAAACAATCGCGGGCGTTTGATATTGCGCTGCCAATGCATTTGACATTTTGATAATCGTCTCAAAATTTCGCACTCCATTTTTGTGTTGTTTTTTCCTCGTTAGTGTGCACCCGTTAGCTATGGCGTCTTGTCAACCCTGTGGACGTCTACCATCCGCCCCCAGGTCCAACATCACCTGCCCCCCGTGTCCGCCGTGCGATTGTTGTCCATGCACCTTGCCCGTTATTGCAGAAAACCTTCCCAAGTACCAAGTGAACCCTTGTGATCCTAACAGGTGAGATTACTTGCATCATCAGCTCCTATTACAGTTCCAATTGTGATTGAAGCTATTATAAAATTTGCCCTTTGAATTGGATTACAATAATTATACACATCAATATAACTAAATTCATTTGAACTTATTATGAATATTATTAATGGCTGTGCTAACATTTAGTTTTTTTATTGGTATTTCTCACCTAGCGTTTACATTTGTTGATTGTATTGACAACAGAATTAAGAACTTTCATTCTGAAAGGATCAGTACAGTGTAGATGTGTTCACTCAAACTCTTCATTGAATTATGTAAATGTTACAGTAAGGTTCACGAATAAGGGTACTTGTGTCAGGAACGTTTCACTTTGAACTATTATTCCCAATATATATTTTTTTCTTTACGTGCCTTTCCCGGTCTTCCGGACGTTGTTGAGTCTATGGATTTTTTCTCAATCATGTACAAGATCAAATAGTTGGTCGACGGTGTGAATACCGATCCACTATTCAGTCCGGAATGTCCTTCACCTGTGATGCTTCTTTTTCTACCTTCTCCTATTCGTCTTTCTGTTTTGCCTTTAATTATTAGTTTCAAGGCCATTATATAATTCAATTAAAAGTAGTGGAGTTGCATTTCAGGCGAAGCAAAAAGATCTAATCAATTTGATAAATTCAGTTCTCACAAACCATTCAGCGATACCATATTGTGCTGTACAAAGAATGATTGTCCATCATAAAGCAGATACCATGAATTTTCTGACAGATCGACAAACCGACAGAGCGACAGACAGACAGACCAACACACCGACACAGCGATACCCCGACCGACCGATCATGAAGCTCCGAAAAAAGCCAAACTTATATTTTAGCGATAATGGAAAGTAGACCGACTCAGTATCTCCCAGTCTGTAAGTGTCTCTGAAAAATTTGTTGCTTCAGTTTTTTATAAAGAACAAAAGCACAGTGTTGGTTTACAATTTGAGTCTTATTTATCTATCAGCTACCCTTGAGATCGTTGTACGGGCAGTTTAATTCATTAATAAGGAAACTCCATATTGGTGGACCAGATGTTACTTTTTTCCTCACACAGGAACAACTTAAATCCAGGCGGAGAATGTCAAAACAACGATTGCTGCAACGTGTGCGTACCCATCACAAAACCATGCCCTCCCGAGCCTCCCAAGAAACCTCGCAGGAAATGCAAGTACATCCAACCACCTCGCCCCAAATCTTACGCACCTCAACGCAACTATTTACCACCGGAAATGAAAATGGAGGACAATACTATCTATCGAAAGTCGTATGTGCCTGTAGAAACAGACAAGCCAGGTCTGATCATCCCCGAAGGCAACCTGTGCGTGGGCGATGGGAAGATGTCGGACGATACGATCAATAGGATGTCGTATCAGCCACACAAGGTAATGTATGTGCACGTGGATGAATATGCTTCTGATGTATTTACCATCAATGCGGGTGTTCCTCCTTTCTCCAACGCTCTTCTTGCTAGATTGGCGATTTGTTGGAAACAATATATAATCCTATCTAGAGAAGGCATTAGCTCGAATAAAAGGCGTTTTGTGGGAGTTTCCAGTATTTAGTTTCGAGCGCTCATTTTTCAAGACGATGGAATGATTTTTTTTTTGGAAATGAATGAGAAAGGTTGGTTCCAATTCTGTTTGCAATTTTTAAACAAAATTTTAGATACATCACATGAATTTAGACATTTATTCAATTTTCTGGTGTCTTTTTCCAACCCTTTTGATGACCAGGGTAACTGTAATATAAAGAAAAGGGCTTAGCACGGGCATGGAGCTGTCCTTTCTCTAAGACCTGCATAAAAAACATGTAAGTGCTTCAAACGAAATATTGTGAAACCGTACATGAGAATATTTTCACCGCTGATACGAGCGCCTTTGCGACAATATCTAAAATTTTGTATCAAAAATTTAATAAAGGGCTTCACAAAAGTATGAAACCAACCTCCATCTATCACTTAAAAAAATTGGTCCGTTATCTTGAAAAATGAGCGCTGGAAACGCAATTTTGGAAACCCATGCAAAACTCCTTTTATTCTACATAGTCTTGCCTTAATAGAACATATGTACATACGTATGGGGGATGAGCACGCGGGATCCCCAAATATTCTTTTTACCTTATAGCGTAGTCGACTGTATAAACAACAATAAATGTTCAGTCAAATTCCACGCATTTATTTTATAGGCTCCATCTTGTAATCCTGATTAGGGAAATTACTTATTCTCTGTCATTTTGTAGATTATTGTGTAGAGACTGGTTTCAATATGTTTTTCCAAAAAAAATCGCCAAACACGAAGCTCAGATCTCGCAAAAGGCTCTTTTAGTGAAATTACTTCACAATAATATGGTAGTATTCTGAATCCACCGTCTTCGCGGTCAATAAAAAATGCATAAAAGATCAAAAACTCGTAATAAACGCTGCTTTAATAGCGTTAGATAAATAATTCTCTCCCGCTCGCTCGTGATTTTACTTCCATCTTACTGCCACATACCTAAATTCCAACTTTCTTTGTGAAAACGTAACTCATCGTTTATAATTATTTTATTGGGATAATTATTGAGCTGATCACATTTTCAGGTAAAACCGGCATGTCCTATTTATCCTTGTGAGCACAAGCTGATTGGAGAGGGTCCCATGCAAGACATAACTACCCAAAAGCACGATTATGTGCCCAAACCGTACGTGAAACCGGAAGCAGTCAAGCCATTTACCAACCTGTTCACATCTGACTGCCCTTTGAGCAACAAGACTGTCAACAGGCTATCGTATATGCCAGTAGACCTAGAAAAGGCTAAGGTGGTGCCTGTTAGACCTGTCAATGCCATACCAAAGCCTACAGGTGCGTATGAGGTTAGATACGACGTCGCAATCATTCGTTTTGATCAAGGATATTATTGCTTAGCTGAATGCAGTAGAGTATTACTGATCGGTCCAAGTGAGATTACCATGGATACATCAAAACACACCGCTAAAAGCACATAATGTGACATCGTCCTTGATAGATGTTCCTTTGTTGTTATATGGAGTAGGGTATATTGCCATGCTTAAGTCAGATATTACACTTGTAATATCAGTTGTTCATCAAAACCACTATACTACGATTACCTTACAGGTAGAATAAGCGATAAAACTGTGCAGAAAATGTCGTACCAACCATGGCAGCCTACGGAACCCATGGACATGCCATGGGCTGAGAAACCGAAGTTCGTGCCACCAAAACTACGAATGGAGGACAACACTGTCAATAAGATGAGCTACCAACCGCCGGGCATCTACGTCGAATGCGACGACAATGATCCGGATTGCGTGGACTGTCCAGAGCCCCCATGCGAGGTTCCTCAAGACCCCTGTAGAGGGCCACAACAGTGTTGCATGCCGTGCTGCTGTCCCAAAGCATCGTGTTGATGAAAAGCCGATTATAGTTAAAATTTTTGTGAATTTGGACGTCCCTCGTTCCTCGTATACTGTTTTATATATATAGAATATGCGTGGCGTATAATTATATGCATTTTTTGTATACAATACACTTATAATTTACATTTCATTGTTTTGCTTTCCTATAAGAGTAATATCAACTACATTAAGTTTGTGATTCATCCCAGTCAATCTCGTCGATCTAAAACCACAGGATTTGAAGAAACAAAGTTCGCTACTCTTTCGGCGTGTGAGGTAAGCTTCGTTAAGAGAGGATTCTACCTAGAATAAATGGCGTTTCGCATGGGTTTACAATATTTCGTATCCAGTGCTCATTTTTCAAGATAATGTAACTATTTTTTCTAAATGATATGAGAAAGGTCGGTTCAATACCCATGCGAAGCCCTTTTTTCAATTTTTGTTACAAAATTTCTGATATATTTTGAACATATTGAAAATGTTATTTGTGCGGATCATAGAGAAAGGACGGCTCTGAGCCCATGTAGAGCCTTTTCTTGATATTTTGGTTACTTTGGTTACAAAATGGTTTAAGAAATAATTATTTGTAAAACTGTGTGTTAATTGAACAATCTTTTTATCTGCAACTTTAGTCTATCATCTGCAAGGAAAGAATCATTTCATTATCTTGAAAAATGAGCGCTGGATACAAAATATTAGTAACCCATGCAAAATACTCAAAATACTTTTCATTTTAGGTAGGAGAACTAGTACTCAACATATTCAGGTTATATGTAGATGGCAGATGCTCCGAATTGGTAAAGCTCTTCCATCGTTCAAACAACTTGCGAGATTATAACATCAGGTTCTGCGAAAAAGTCAATTGCGAGAATGCATTGAAGTCCAGATATTGTGTTTTCATAAATCCGTGAAGTTCATTTCCGTCGATCTATCTGTCTGCAACTAGAGGTTTTTTAACATTTGGATGAAACTTTGACACTGAGTTACTAGTATGAAATATCAAGATTTAGGAACCTTTATAGTTATTGAATATCAGTTCAGTGGCGGCGCATTTATGATCAAAAAATGATCGTCAGATTGGCTTTCTACTTCGAAAAACCAAAAAATCGTTTATTTTTGAACCTACATGAGAATGTTTGCGCTCAATAGCTTCTAGTGTTCGGATTCGATAGGTATTAGTACCTGGGATATGCCATTTTGAGGTCAGATTTCAGTTTCGCTAACAGCTCAGATACACTGCCAAACTGCCTGAGGGTCATCTCTGATCCTGTAAGCATTGGATTTCTGTAGTCCTTGATGGAGATCTTGGTTTTGGTGCAGTCCAGGTCTGGAGTACTGGAGTTTGAGTACACCGATAGCAGACCGGTTGCCGTCTTCTTGCCCCATTTTTTCAGTAGCGTCGCATAGTCTTCAGGATTGTAGATAGGTGGCCTTTGTTTGTCCTATACAAGCAAAGGTGAACAAGCATATATTTTTCAAGCAATAGTCACCACAAGGAAAATACGACCACAGAGAAGCGACTATTTGAATTCAAATTCTTGATTATCTTTCATTTTACAAATGTGAAGGAATTGTCGAAAGATGAATACATAACAGAGCCAAGATATACTAGATAAAAGAGCAAATTCTTCCATATGAAGATTCCTATTTTAACTGCTCATTGTGGATTTTTCTGAGTGATGATTTTTCTGGATTCAAGCAAAGTTAATTATCACCCAAACACTGATTCAAATTTTGTAAAAAAAATTAAAACTCCACTTACGAATGTAGGACTTACCTTACTGCTGCGCTCATCTAGAAACGAAAATTTTCTCATCTTGAAGGCTTCTTCTTCCGAATATGGAACCATGCTGCCTTCGATGTCGAAAAGGTCACTGAAAGAAACAGGCGATTTAAATAACTACGTAACAACGATAATTGAGACTCAATAGAGTTTTACATATCAATAATACATTTTTTAGCGAAATGAAGGTGTCGAAGTTCAATATTAGCGGCTTCTAATGAAGTAATCGCACAATGAACTATGCAGTGCTTGTCCCAAATTAGACTATAGAAAACCTTCATAACAAATTTGCCTTTCATTTGTATTTATCCCATTATTGATGCTTGAGATATGCCAGAAATCTAATATTGTAACGCCAACGCTTTCTTATTTATTTATTATCTGTATGCAGCATTTAAATTATAATAATGATTGCAATGGCTGAGGATTTTTGGAACATTCTCTTTATATCGTCACAACACGATTGCTACACATGCTGCAGCATCACCAGTATATTGATAGAGACTCGATGAAAGAAAGTGGTGGTGGTACTGGTTCAAACATTCTTCCATCAATATCGTTGTAACTATGAATTGTTCAAATATCACATTTTCAAAAATGTGTCATCTGTAGTTGCAACACCTAATATACGTCAAGTTAAAATATATTTGGATTCATCTTCTTCACACTCTATGGCAGAGCATAGTCACTTGATGAGGTTATTAAATAATGCATGTCGTTAACATTGCTGGACAAGTGGGTTAATGTGTACGTCTATCAACAATCTGTCGGACAGACTCCGTTGTCGGGGAATTGAATTGCTTCAATTATTTCTGCAATCATCCTGGACAAGGAAATACTCCCAGCATGACGTTTGTTCTCGTTACGGCGGTATATGACTTCTGATTCTATTGTATGCAAGTAGTAGAAATTCGAGGAGATTGAACTAAATCGACGCTTCAATCTGTAGTAAAAATGACAATGATGCTGTCTACGAATGATATATCAGCTCTCCTACATAAAATTAGAATAATAGTTTACATGGTGATTTCAATTAATATCTGATTGTCTGTCTGTTTAACAAACATCGCGTTGGAATTGCTCATCAAAGCAAAATGGAATTATGTACTGGTACTCTATTAAAGCAGAGTTAGATTAAATTTTCCTCTTTTGTGATTCGAAAAAGGATTTTCTATGTCGGAGACCCTCAATTGTTTTTATGATTCTCCTAAAAATATATTTTTATCTTGATTTTAAAAATGACGATTCATACCAAAAGCTGCATAGATATTATGCCTAATCACTTCAGCTGTATAGCATGTTCTGGAAATTGCATGATTTTTTTACAGCTCATTTTATTACCTTCATCTTGTCAGTATGATACTAGGATGCCGAAAATAGGTTAAACTATGAGATGACCCTCAAGGTTCCTGAAATCTGGCATCAGGGAATAATGGACTGAACTCAAAAGTACCACAGCACATGTTATTTTTTGTTATTGTGATGTGGTAGTTTGGATGATGATACAAATGATTCTTGACACTTGAAAGTTTTAAATCCCTTAAAACTGTTTTAATGCCATCAAAGTTAGTCGGAATATTGAAAAATATAGAAGAGCAAAGCTGGGCATATTCTTTTTTTTATATAATCACTCACTTGGTTCACCTGTTATGGTTCAAATTTGTTAGAAGTATTTGACAGGCAAACCGACCTACAAATCAAAAGTTAGCCGGAATGAGTTGAATGACAGACTCTTTAGCACTAGCAAGGTGACTGAAATCAAACGATTAAAATCACAAATATCAAAACCAAGGCTCTCAGTTCTAATATGACATTTCATTCTCATCATTTTTACAAATCTATTGCCAATGTACATATTTTTTTTTTTAAAATACCTCCATGGGAATGCTTGTTGTTAGCAACAAAATATATGTGTATCGTAGAAGGCAAGAACTGTTAAATTGGAACTGTTTAGGCTGTGGAAATGAAATCATTTAAAAAAATTATAAGAGCTGAGGTGAGCTGAGCTTTATCATGTAAATATGCTCGATTTCTAAGTTTGATGATAACTCAATTGACTCACTGAGATAGCTGTACTGTACTACATTTAGCAGTCCTTCACCTTCATCGATTTGAATTCAGATCGTAGGCAATCTTTTATGCATATCGTAACACCTGTATATGTATACATGCATGCATGCATGTACAGACTCGTGCAAGCGTAAATAATCAGACAGCGAAACCGCAAGAACCTGCACGCGATATGTATACAAGGTGTCTCTTTCCTCTAATCTACTTCGAATTATTGCAATAGTCAACAGAGATGACCAGTGAGGTGACCCCAACTGGCGTCGCCTTTGACAGATCAAACATCGACTAAAAATTAGTACTGGTCATGAACGTTTTAGTTGAATTTTCATAAAGATATTTTTATTAGGTTCTTTCGAGTCGTTGGAAGTTCGATCCTGTAAAGATTAACCCGTTGGACCCCTATAGTGTTTGTTGACTCTTGGTATTATTATTCGAGGCAGCTCAGTCGAATATTCACTCTGGTATAATCCATAGAACAGAGATGGATCGGCCAAGTTTCAGACTGTGTCTCCAGAAGCTTCAAGGAGTGCAAATAATATATTAATAAAGTCAAGCAAATGTGACAGAAGGAAACTATTAACAGGGATTCTTGTCATGGAGTTACGCTGGTGGAATTATGTCACTGATGATTGTCAGTAACAGCTACATCAATTTTTTGGTGTTCAGAGGAGATATGATGTAGGCTGTATAGGAACTGCTTTATTTTTTTGATTTGGTGACAGAAAAAACAGCGGAAATAGATCATTTCAAAGCTTTTATCTATCACGTTCCATATGAGATGTCCAAAATTCTCAAAACTGCTACATAGAAAGTACGTTTACTTGACTGGATAAAAACGCAGCAATGTTAGAATCACATATTGAAAAAGTTCAAAGAGCCTACAAGGCCTCAATTACATAGAAATTACCAAAAAATAGGACTATACTATGGTTATTCAAAATAGAGGAAAGAACTGGAAGTTTTGTTTTCATGCAAGTAATTGAGTAAAGGAACCAGACCAGGACTAGACAGATTATACTTATTTAAAATATAGAAGGAAACATGAAAAGAATTGCTTTCAATTCTATAGTTATAATTAAACGTAATATGTTTTGCGTTAAAGAATGGTGGATATGATAGCTTCTAAATGAGATGACAATTTGACAGATTTGCCTTGATATAGTCAATTTGGTCTGCTTAGTTTTCTGGAATTCCAGAAATCTATTCAGGGACCTCAATTAACTTTGTTTCCATAAAACTAACCAAAAAGTCAGACTGTGCTTGAAATATGTATGCTATATGCTTGTCCCACCCTGTCAATTGTTTGCATGCACTTTCATAGAACTGTAAACGATCAGGAAGCATTGTACGTATTCAAAAAAGTATAAGGTTAACGATTCCATCATTCATGTGGCATGGAACGTAGCATGAAGGGCATTTATTATAATTATGTAATCATATTGTTGCAGTACGAGGAAAAAACTTGATACTGTTGAGAGATGTGATAATAAATGAACAACTACATAATGTCGATCAGGACACGCTTGGACCTTTTTACCGTGGAATAATAACGAAAAGATTGATAGCAGCTAAGATTCCATTAAATCACAGGGATCTAGTTACTAGAAATAAGGATTCAGTAACTATAAAAAATCTGCTTGCCTTAAAAGTCATTGACACTACTAAAGTATACAGACTCCTAATGCTAAATGCTACAACAAATGTGGTCATACGGAACAGTGAAAAGGACTAAATGACATTTTTTTGGTCATGTCCGCAATTAAGGATCTCTGATGAAGATGATCTTTTAGGAGGCTAAAGGAACATAACTTTTATTTGCATAGCTAGTGAATACAAAAATATGATATCGAAAATCAACATATTATAATTATACTAGGTTACAAACTTAGAATAATGATAGTTAGAAACCGGGTCAAACGCTATTGTTTCTGCCGCTTAATTTTTTTAAATGGTAAGCAGCGCTGTGAGCTTTTCTAATTACCAATTATAGTCAATGTCGTCAACGATATGTGCGATATCAGTATGGATAAATAGTGTACCTATTTCCAATGCTGAATGCAATTTACGAATGTACTTAGTATTTTGACTTATACAGTACAGACCACAGCAGAAGTAGGGTAAGTTCCATCAAGATTTGCTACTTAATTTCCAGGTAGGATCTAATTTGTATAGACCAAATTCTATCTGATTCCTACTTTATTTGTGAGTTTTGACTTATTGTAAACAATTTGAGCCACTAATTTCAAAAGACTACACCGACTACGAAGTATCAATACTACCAAACAAATTTCTAATTTTTGACGAGTAAAATAGGATTTTTAAGATGTCAGTGAATTTCTCGGCCAGTTGCTAAATATATAATACTCATGCTCTCAAATGTTAAAATTGTGTTATTAAAACAAGAAACGTATATAACATAATAAGTAACTGTAAGACTGAGTCACTCCAGAGACGATCAGAGATCTCACTGATCCAACTATCACTAATTAATAATAGATCGTGTACTGATCCTACTTAGCCTTCTAGCAGATATTTGCAATACATTATATCAAGGCATTATGATTATAATTGGAGAACTTGCTGTCTCAGACTCAAGGAGGAGAATTTAACAATTTGATCTTATCACTCTCGGTATGACAGTTTGAACTGAAAAATATTACACTGTATTTTGTGCAGTTGGATATGAATTATTTGACTATTTACACTAAAGGAGGCTTTTTTCATTTCACACTGTACAGGCCAATATCCTAATAATTTATTCAAGAATCGGTAATATAAGGACGAACGGTTCAAGATTCATATATCCCACGGTAATCACCGGGTTCCACTAAACACTAATACAAAACAGGATGAGATATTCATCTGAGATTCCGGCCGAATTCTCAGTGGCACCAGTCGCATTACCATCTTGTTGGTGCCACCGAATGCGGTGATAGAGGTTCCGCTTGCCAGGTGACGGCATAGTACCGTTCCACTACCATACAACAGTGACGTAGCAAACAGCAGGCATAACAAATATACTGTATACATCATTGAGATCAAAGTGTATGAAAGTTTCACGGATTAAAACTCATCTATATTATGTGAGGCCTCAGTTTTAGTTTAAGAGCATCATCGGACTGTCAAATTTGTTGTTTATAGTGGCTATCCAAGCCTCTTGTTAACTAGTTAAGTAAGTTAATGCTTCTATAGCTATTCCATGGACCCACAGCATATCCCCAGACATATTGTTCATCAAAATACTGGCAACGGTTACTGAGACTACGCAGTGATAGGAAATCGAAAAGAAATTTTTTGTCGGAAAAGTGTATTTCCGCTTTTTCTATTGATAACCTCACGCAAACGCAGATAGCTTATGGCACTTCATAAGCACCGTGAGAGGATAAATATCTGTTCATATTGAGCTCAAAACGCTATAGATTGTAACCATCGGGGAATAAAGTCCCTGGTAGCTCATTCCACAAAGCCGAGGTTCGCCAAAAGAATGACATTTTGAAGAGGCTTGTTTGAGGCGATGTAAGCTCTACCTGGTGAAAATGCACTCGTTGAGTTGACATTACATTAAGATTGATAAACTTATCAATGTTCACGCCCTTACCTTTTGTGACTACGTCCTAAAATGAAAACTATCAGAATAATGTATGAAAAAGACAATGCTGAATAGTGATTGACTCTTCAAATGAGCTCTGACTATGCCCAAAACTGCCCAGAAACGTAGAACTACGCGTGGAATGTAGTTATTTAACTACAAACTTTAGCGATATTAGTCTGGATGATATATCTGTCAATATTCTGAATATTCCGTCGAGAAAAACTAAGAATCAGTTCATAATTGAGAACAAATCTTGCTTATCGATATGTTCACAATTTCTTGGTGGCCGTGAGACACCGATAATAAACTGTTATGCACTTTAATGCTGTCAACAAGTATGTGATCAACACAAGCTCATTACAACAGATTATTTCTTCTGAAACGGCACTTAAAGATGCTACCTCATGACCGTCTTCGATCGGATTAGCAGGAGACTAATTGGGTATTACATAGAATCGTATAATATTGTTAACAGGTCTTTTATGAACATTATGTGCTACTTGTTTTCATCATCATATTGTGACACAATTCTTGCTCACCCAAAAAATAATACGGTGCATACTCGGTTTTTCGCATTTCCATAGATCTTTTTTCACGAAAGCCGACTTTTATCAGCTGTGATAAAAAATGCTTATATTTGTCCCAATACCTTCATGTAGGGAGGAGGTAAACACGTTTTTCAGTAACAAATTAATTTTCCTTCGTACAAATACTATATTTCTTACTATGTTTAGTAACCTTCACAATGATAATTATAATGAACAGCAGAATCTCTACAATGATTAAAAGTGAAAGTGTGAAATATCGTATAAAATAAGTTCGGAAACTTACCAACAGCAAACAATTTAAGATATCCCAAATTTATTTCGAAAAATGATTACTCAGAAACGTCAAAAAAGGTATTTAAGCGATTTCTTTGACGATAATCCCGCCACCATAGGAGCGATTTTCAGAAATAGTAACACTGTTTTGTCCTTTGTACAGTAGTGATTTAGTGTCAAAGTATCATACAGATCAAATAAGCACTTTCCAAATTATCGAGTTATACATTACTGGACAGAATAGAGACAGACCAACAGAGGACTGCGTCGATTTTTTGTAACGTATATAATCTCATGGAACATAAAGAAAACGCAATATCTCGAACTCAAAATGTTTGGTGAATACAATACTTCCTAGCCTATTTGCGTCAGAGGTAACACTTCGCTGCCTCCTTTATACCTAACGGAGCAGTCGCAAGAAAACAACAAACTAACTAAACTATCCCGAGAGAGTGTTTATGTGTACGTTCAGAAGACTTTCTCAGGCTGGTGTGTACTTTGTACAGGAACATGGATCATAAAAAAAATCTAATAAGCTACTCACACCGCTTAATACCTGTTTTAAGCCTTTCGAACGCAATAAATATAATATAAAATATAGTATATGGC
Organism: Bruchidius siliquastri; assembly: GCA_949316355.1. Taxonomy (NCBI): domain Eukaryota; kingdom Metazoa; phylum Arthropoda; class Insecta; order Coleoptera; family Chrysomelidae; genus Bruchidius; species Bruchidius siliquastri. The sequence goes on from OX438529.1 coordinate 41,582,637, forward strand.
TGCTTTGCTTTACTTCTAAGGTCATTCGGCCAAATAATCGGTGATATGTTTGAAGATATGGAGCATTCGACCGAGTTCACTGTCTCGTCACTGCAACTGTTACGCGCAATGTCCGTTAACTACTACACCCACTCATAGTTATGCTCCTTATCTTTTTTTGGGTACAATATGAAACTCCTAGTTCTAAAAGATGAGGCAGAACAATTCGCCTCTTTTACAACGTAATCAAAAACCAAAAAACGGTTTCCGTATTTGAAAGATCAACCTGATTGATTTATTCTCGACTGAAATTGTCTTTGTATTAACATACTATAATAATACTAGAATGGCTGCATAGCTCCCGTCAGAATTATGGTCGTGGGTGCTTCATCATAGTGCAAGTGCTCCACCAAACTTATCTATTCGTTTCAGAAACTCACCATACGGTGTGCATTTATTAGTCACCTTGAACAACAAGATAAGGAGTAATTAATAAATGGCGCATTTCTTATGATTTTAATTATTAACTGCACTTAGTTCCAATTTGTATTAATAACCAGTAAATTTGTTGTTTGACTTGAGCCTAGCAAGCAGAATTCTACCAGTTAGATACTACTTCAGATCCCATAAAACGATGGATACAAAATAATTATCGTTAATTAGTTTTTAGATGTAAGATGCTCATTAAGCTTATAAATATTCAGTGCTTCTGCCCGTACTTAAATGCCTTTGCATCATCTCTGACTTGATTTTCCTTATACAAGTTATTGGTGACTGGCAAGTTTTTCATGTTAGTTGCTCTCAGACGATTATTAAAGCAATAAGTATTTTCCCAAATATATAAAAATATGTTTCATGATAACTGTTAATAATAATGTTTATGGTACGTCGATAGATAATTGTGAAAAAAATTACATCAAAATATCCTCCTATAGCCGTACCGTAATGTAAATACTCATATACTGCAACATTTGGATAATTATTATGATCATCCTGTATACTGTTCTCATAGTAATATGTATTTCCACCATTACTTATTTTGGACTGGAAATAAGGCCTTATGCAATGTTCATATGTTTATCAGCTGGAAATAACCTTTCTTTTCAGGACAAACATTTTTCCTTTTGATATTTTTAAATATTGACCTTGGGAGGCAGAAATGCGCTAAGCAAGGAACTGCTATAGCAAGCCTGCTAAGGGCTAAAGTTAATAAGTGCACTTACTCTGAGGAAATGAACTTTTACTTGCTGCGAAATGACTATACCTTTTAGTCTTGAATGTGTGGACCCACAGGCTTAACACATCACCGCCTATTTCGATTATTCTGTGTAATCTGATTAATTACATTCATATTTCATGTTTTCGCACATCTCATCGGAAACTATAAACACGAGATATAAAATTACAGTCTTCCAGATGTTTTATTATTAGGTATGAAGGTATTCACACTAACAGGCTGATGTATAAAATTACAGTAATTTCTTCCTCTAGTGTATATCGGTATATGATTTCTTAGGCAGTGGAGAAAAAATGTTAATTTCCTTAAAATACCAGCAAAAGATGTTCCTTTATCGTGCAAGAAAGGAATATAGAAGAGTTTCGGTTATAAAATTCAAGGCAAGCTGGTGAAGCGGATCCGAGCTAAAGAGTATCCTTTTCCGAGCATTCCTCCGAATGATTGTATCAAGGTTGAATAGTGTAGAATATTCGACACAATTCCTCCCTTTACAATCAGCACTTACTTATATTAGACAAAAGAAGTCGTGATTGGTATTCCTAGTCACGGAAAAGCTCACGACAGAAAATGATCAGCAATTTGAGAAACATATTAACATTTACTGGAATGAATTGACAGTCGAAGAGACAAGCAGGCCGACGGACAAATAAGTTAATAAAAAAGTAATTGAAATAATTAGAAAATATATCCGTATTATATGAGAAACTAAAGAGGTGGATGACACGGTATGTTTCCAATGATACGAACATTTATGTTCACTATCTAACTTCACTGAAATGTGCGTGACCAGCAGAACGGATACGTTGTAATAAAGGCTAAATGGACAAGAAACAAGTACCATTTTGCTTCAAATTCCAACCTAATGATATATGAACGTGTGAATAAGATGGTGTGCTACATCCGTAGTCAGTCATTTAGTAATGAAAAAGCTATTGGGATTCAAAAAATTACATGGAAAGTTGTCTATTACGGAAATTATGTACCTAGCAATTTCGGCTTTCTTCACCTGCTACTTTAGCATACAATCACTGATGTACAGAAAGCGAAAAATGGTTGTGGTAGGACATAATCATCAATCAGTTCGCGTTGACCCAGCTATTGAACTCATATCACTTCCACATACCTTATCAATAATCCTACAAATGCAGCAGGATGGGTCGTGGAGAAAAGAATTCATATATACATCATATATATATATATATATATATATATATATATATATATATATATATATATATATATGGAGGGGATAGAAAATAAGATCATTCTGGGCGATAGTCATATAAACATTTAATAATGTAGTAATTCAATATGACTCAAATAATCAATTAAGAATACATTGTAATTTTTAAACAGTGACTTACGAGTACTAAATTAACATAAAAAAAGGTTGGGCGTGTATCAGGAAGGCGCTCGAGATGACACATCTGGAAATCAAATAAAAAGATGCCTGAGTAACCAATTCATCATCACTAACCAGAGATTGTAACATTTAAACAAATAAACATAAATAGATTACGCACCAAATAAATCTTCAATAACCAAATAGGTATATGAAATAATATACTGTGCGAAGAACATATAACATAACTCATCTCTAGGGATACAAAATAACATATAACGAGATAAAATAACTCATCTCTAGGGTCAACGGTATTAAGGGTCAACTGGCGAAATACCTTACCAAGAGATAAAAACAACTAGGGCGGAGAACTATCATGATAACTGTGAGGCCTTCACTAAGATACTAGGGGTCAACTCGCAAAGTATCCACTCCTTTGAACTAGTTAAGTACGAAGGGTCAACTCGCGTCGTACTTCGAGAATACGTTATCTGTTTTTATATAGCAGACATTCAAGAATTGAATTATCAATTGTCTAGTAAACAGATCTCAAATAAATTAATAAAATAATTCATTATATCAATAAATAACCATACAATTGGTAGAATTGGGTACTCTGTGAGATAAACTCACCTAGGCTATTGCAGATTGTTCTCTTAGCACAAACACAATACAAATCACAACACGTCTTTAATGTACGTGGTACAACTTGAGTATATTCAGATTTATATTTCGTCAAAAAGGTACTGGGAAGTGACCCAAGCTCGAGCTTGTATAGTCAGATGTTATACGCAATTTTCGGAAATAACCATTTCCTCAAGTGTTTCTATAATCGAGACCAAAGAAATTGTATTTTTTGTCATAATTATAGGGAGTCGCTTGATTTGAATAAAAATAGAACACTAACTTTCCAATTCCAGTACAAGACTAATGAACGACAATTAACCTACCATCATGATTCATACGTCGTGAATAGATAAATGCTTTTATTCTGAAATTGCAGAGAAATCGTTAGTACACAATGCTCTTAATATTAATTATACAGATTAACGCGCTCTACTTCGTGGACCTTGAAATCATGTGAAGATCAAATGTACGTTAGGTTGAGTGGCTAGATTTGCATACAGGACTGGGCAGCGATTGGCACATCTTGACTGCAAGAAGCAGCTAATAATTTCTGTCAGGTCAATTAATTGAATCAAATGTGTAACCTTTTCATATTCTTATGGTACCGGCCATCCTTGTCCTCCAATGATGGGTGATTGAAAACATTGAATGAATAATTATTTAATACGCTATCCGACATGTCCCTAGGGAGCATGTCATAGTTTACCTACAATTATAGAATATATAGCAATTCCAAAATTCAATATATGCTTCGACAGCTAACAACAAACTAGAGAAATTCTAGATGAAACTATTGTACAACTATTGGTTTGCGAAGCATACCAAGCACCGATCAGACGAGTGCCGACATTAATGCGCAATGGGGGCTCATTGTTATAGTCTTTGACGAGCTTGCTGTCGCACAGGTTAAAATAAAATATGCCTGTTTTGGGTATGCAATTACTATCGTAGCATCAGTGATCTGCACACTTAGCAAAACGTTTTCTCTTAATCTAGTTTCCTTCGTAATAGAATTATGAAAATGTGAGACTAACAGTGTGGTCTGGCCAAGACCTGCGAAACAGGCTGAGGAGCTCCTGGTACTTCGTTCGTTTCTCCTCCTCCTTGTTTTAATCATTATTATTATTAATTCAAATCGCTCACACATATAGTATATCTCAAACGAAACATCAATTTACTGATTCTGTGTGTATATACTGTACCTAGGGTAGGATACCTGAAAAGTAGTAAGGAAACGTGTCGTGGGTACATTTTCGAGTTGAGCACCAAATATGATCGCTTGTCAAATTACAACTGCTTGTCTAAAGTACTATATTTTAATAGTTCCTTGAGGATGCGTCTTTTAGTTTAAATTCTTGAAAACCTAGTATGCATTAATCTCCAAATTTGGTTATAGAAGACTGTGTAAATACAGAAGGGAAAAACCATTTGGGAGCCAGTGTTATGTGTAAACGAGGCTCGAACCCATGTCTCCAGCATTCAGTGCGGTATCGATACGGTCCAAATAGTCTGGTTAAAGTACGTTCTCGCTCGCACCATTATCTCTCTCTGTCTTTTTCACACTCCCAAACGGGCACAATTTAGGGAACATGCCACCCAGGTCAGTTATTTTCTGGCTATTAAATCATATATCTACATTTTTATCACTCCAATCTTTTGTGGTATTGTGACAAAAATGATTTTGTGGCCGCGAATTCATTCGTATGAATGTTCTTATTACGCAAGTGCAAGTAATTAATCATGTTGCATTAATAGTTGAAAATTCCTGGCGATATCTAATTCAGGACTATTTCACCTCATCCCAGTAATAAACAATTATAACGGGCATTACATAAATTATATTTATATATATATATATATATATATATATATATATATATGCTATACAGACAACAATAAAAAGATGGTGCATTACCAACCATGTTCCAGATTTGAACGACTGTTTACCTTTGAAACAGGAACGATTGGTGATATGCATAGAACAAAGTCCATACTAATGCTCATTAATGTTCGTATTTATATTTCTGTGAGATGGAATATCTACCATCCCAACAAAGCACATACTGCAGTAAATAGATGGGTTACATGGTAAATGTTTTGTTGGTATGATAGGCTACATAGCAAGTAGGCATTAGTTAGTACTTTGTTGCAATCACTGTGACTCGACACGTTCAAATTATGTGTGGTTCTGCTTTAGCACTTTAGAGAGTAAGGACTGGCTGCATTGAAAGCTGAATCAAGAAGCGAGTTCGAGTAACAAATCCACGTATATGCCCTCCATTATGTATCAGAGCTGCTATAGACAGGCATTCTCCGTCTTTAGCCTAGATTCGTCAGTTGGTCTAACTGAAGAGAGCAATTGGGTGGTATATACGTACTCTTGTCAAGGGTTTGGTAGGAACTTTAACAATCATTTCAATGCATCGCGCAAGGTGGCGCTGCCTATTGGCAACTTACGAGTCTAGGCTAAATACAAAACATGCATATCTATAGCTGGCCTGATGCATAGTGGAGAGCATACACTTAATATCAGTGGTCAGCTTCAGACGTGAATGAGCCTAGATCACAGTACATCGTGGGTAGTGTTTACGAAGGACAAGTGAGTCGCTTTAGTTCACCCGTAATGACAGATATCGTGAGGGACACTTGTCGCCGCTTCAAGGCCGTCCAACTTTAAGGATCTTCAACTTCGTAAGCTGCAGGGCTACCGTGTGCGGGGCTTGGAGATGAGTGTGATGTAATACAGCCTAAATAAAATGACGTTAAAATTCAATATTCCCTTTTTGATCGAACAATCATCTGCTTATTATTTTATAAAGTCATTGGATGATACAACAATATATTAAGACAGACTGAATAAAACGCATTAATCGCTTACCGATACGATATGCACACTTTGCCTTATCATCGTCACTACTTTGGTGTATAGGGTGTCCCAAGAGTTTTTATCATTAACCAAACAAATTTATCTAAATCTTAGTTTTTGGTGTTCGGACAAGAAGTTGCGGTTTTAGATAGTAACCAACAATATAGGTAGTGTTCGCTATATTATAAACAGCAAAATAGTAGGATATGATTGACTTGCGGAAAAGATTAATATTTAATTATGGTGCAATGTGTTCTATACATCATATCGTTCATATTACTTCCCACGCCGATAGATGGAGAAGCATTTTAATGGACGCAAACCATCTTACCCTTCTTCGTCGGTTTGTTTTATATCTAGCTTTCCGGAGCGTCACCTTTAGCTAGCTTGACTACTCTGATAGCACATTCAATCAAGGGGATAAGTTAGACTCGATGCATCACACAATTCTACTCTTTAAACTATTAACTATAAGCGACTCGCATCTAACTTGATATATAAAACTAATATACGACATGCTGCATATGTGTGTTCAAATTCAGTCACTACCACATTTTTCCAATCTTTTTTCTAAGTGTCCTCTCTCTTGCCGATAAGAGAACATTCCCAATATTTGCTTCATGTGTCTCATAGCGGACTTTTGCTGAAATCTCACCACCAGACGTCGTCTGAAGATTTCTTATCAGTCTAATATGCCACTAGGTGTCGGACCTGGATGTGAACTACTTATACATTCGCCTGGAATGAAATCGACGTAGTCTCCTTGAAACCATGTGCTACCCAGGATCAATAATAACGATGATAGCCCGGAATTCCGAATTTGTGATCTCATCCCGCTGATACCAGATTGTTCTCCTGATTTTAATAATTATAAGTTGGTCTTTATACGATACTGATGTGATGTTGATGTGTCCACATTAAATAACCAATGACTATGGCACAATGGCGAAGTTCAAAGAGCTTCTATGGAATAAATCATTATTTAGTAGTATCTGATCACAAAGAGCAAAAAAATGATGATTGGCAGCGAATATCCATATTTTTTCAATACTGATACTCTTAGGCCATTTTACCATGATATTGGAATTTATTAATATAACGCTTTTACAGACCAAATTAACGCCGCCCTGACACACTGGCCAATCATTGTTTACAGTAGATACTGTTAATGCCTCCGAAAGTAAACAACTTTATTCATTATTATGCTTTTAATGGAGATCCCGGCAATGCAGAACAATAACTGATATTTTGAACTGAGCCGAAAAAGCAATGGAATCCGCTTATCAACTATCACTTGACAACCCAATGATAAATGCCAATTGGTTCTCCAAAATATTTTTTGGGTGAGTGCATAGTTTGTTTTGTTAAGTCATGGGTATTATAAGCTTCATTAGGAAATGTTTAATATTCCTTTTATTAATTCAGCATCAGGCAAATGATGAGGTAGTTAAAATGACAATCAGTCCTCATTACGTACTTCTTCTTAATGGGTTAGTAATATGTCTAAAGGTATTCAATAGATGTTTCGAGAAGCATTTATCTGAAGATCTGATGTTTACTGAAAGACGTCCTAACATTTAGATTGATATCAATTCATGTAGATTCGTACACTAATAAGCAGAAACCTCTCAGCAAAGTGATAATAGTCAAAGTAGAATAGAAGCATTTTTTTCCAGATATCTGATACCCCTGCTTAGGAAAGGAAAGACTAAAAACTTGGAGGTTAGTGACCTTTATAAGACACTAAAGGATTGTGAATCGTGCGAGGTAGGATGCAAACTTGAAAAGCTTTGGAATACTAAGAAAACGGAAGCCAAAGGAAAGCAACCTAGTATGACAAGATGCCTCCTTGGAATGTTTGGAATTGAATACTTTGGATGGGGGATGTTGTTTTTTTTCTTCACGATGCTGAAGTAAGATAGTTTTTTCTTGATGTGACGATTATATTATTTATTCATATTTTGTTGATACAATTCTCAACATTTCGTTTATTTATCAGTCAAACGCTAACGAAGCTGGTGTTCAAAACTCCTCAACCGCAAAGTATGATAGTCAATGTTTTGTGTAAGTCATTATTTAAATGAAGCTTCTTTTCCTGATAAATCAAGATAGTTAGTTATCTATGTAGGTACATCACTCTATGCTCAACCACTAAGTCTGTAACAGCAACATATGCTGAAAATTAGGACTTGAATGTAACATGCGGTGTACCAAATTCAAAATGTATGCGTTACATATTTTTTGAAAATGTGTGATCAACATCCTTTCCTCCAGTATTGATACTCTCTAGGTCGAAGACAAAGCTGTTGCGAACTTATTACGACGCTTCGTCTCTAAATTAGCCAGGGATTCATTGGATACGGTTTCTTCGCATACACTACAGACTATACATTCATAATTTTTATAAACATGGCAGTAGTATAGTACAGGTAATTTTGTAAAATTTGAGCATTATATAACTTTGTATATTTTTAGCAATGTAACACCTTTGTTACTTGCATCTCTGATACAAGAGTTTTCAAAGCAGCCAACAAATACTGGGAATATGTGTTTGAAAGCTGGAACACTGGTACTTGTCACACTAGTTGGAAACATCCTCCACCATCACAGTTCGTTTGGCATGAGTCGGTGTGGCATAAGAATTAAAGCAGCGATATCAACTCTACTTTATAGGAAGGTAAAATTAAACGTCATTATTGGTCTCCAAAATAATAAACATGGGGTTTATCAGATCGCTAGTCATGTGAAAATGTTGAATTGATGGGACTGCATGATGTTTAATGAGCCTTTGAAACTTCTCATTCTCATTCTATCTTTTTGCTAGCATAACGGTTTTTAATTATTTTATCGAATTATTTTGTATAAATAATTACCTATGGCCAACATTGGCAAGGTAAATAACACTCATCGATTAACTGTGATCAGTAAGTTGTGTCTGGGTGATATCCACTATCTCTTTACTTACCTACCATCCTATCTAACAGCAAAAAGAATTCGACATAATCTTGAGCATATTAAATCATCGTAAAAAATATTTTTAATTAAATTATCACATAATTGTAAAGTTAAAAATTATAAGATTCCGACCATGTAGTTAGTTGTCACATGATGCAACATTGATCGGCGAATGGCCTTAACTGATATCCTGCAAAAGTGTTTACGCTCCTAACGAATTGAAGACTTTTAGCCTCAATTTATCTATATTGTCATAGTTAGGCTGAGATTATTATCTTGTATAGATTAGCAGAATAATAAAATAGAATCTTAAAGAACTCATAAAACAGGTAAATAATATAGGTAATCTTCAGGTCACGTTAGTAGACACACCTCTAAGGTACTATATACTTCGCGCCATTTTTTACTCGACGACAAATACACCGAAGGTTCTTTGTTTATTCGTTATGCCTGTACGTGTCATGAAATATCAAGAGGACACATCGAATTCTACATCTTTCACGAGATAAACTACTTCCCCACCTGTTAAAATGACATTGAACTTCAGCCTTTGATTTTGCATTGATTCTCAACGTTTTTTTTAAGTTGTGAATGCAATATCGTCCAACCAGTATTCAATGTATCATCTTTCAGCGTCTAATTCAAAGGCTGTTTCGAATATTTGCAATAGGCATAATGTCTTTTTCTCAAGAATATCCTAAGCATGTGTCATGGGGTCAGCGCGTCGCCTTCAAATTTGTTTGATTTTTTTCCGGATAGTAGACCATAGTAGATATTCCAAAATCAGTTATTATCATTGATTCAATAGACTAGGAAAGACCTTTCGAATTCTGACCTCGTTTCATAATCCGTTCAGTATTTTAGGAATTACAAAGTATCAATGTTGACTGAAAAATTTGCTTGTAACGATAATCGTATGTAGCAGTTTAGTTTGGAAGAACTATTGAAACTTGCATTGTTTCTGGAAGCAGCGATCATGCTCAAGCCACGGGTGAACATTCATAGTAACTTTTATGCATGTTAAATCTACAACAATAGGAGATAGTCAATGGTAAACACTTTGAAGTCCACTACTTTCCTAATATAAAGATTCATTCAAAATATTTGAGAAGTGAGAAGATCGGTCGGATAAGTCACATGTTGTTAGGGCAATGACTTATCAACACAATAATTACTACCAGTGTCGCGGATAATATCAGTAATACGTTCCGACCTATTTTTTAATGAAATATCCGTGACAAGCTACATTTTAGAAGGTTGTGACTTGTTTTTATCGCCGGATCATTGAATCGCAATCGGTGTTGACCTGACAATAGTTTAAAACGGTTTTCAGATATAAAAGAAGACTTAGCTGGCATAAACAGTATTTCAAGTGGAACTTGAATTTCCAATAATAACTCAATTTCTTGACAGATATTGAGGCTGAATCAAAACGTGTTAGGTAGATCGACTTCATCAGGCCAAATAATCAACCTACTGTCCAATGATTTGGCACGTATTGATGTGTTGGTCCAGCATCTGAACATTTTTTGGATATTACCCATTGAAATAGGTCTCACCTGCTATTTGATTTGGACGCAAGTGGGCATCTCTGCTTTGGCGGGAATTTTGACGATGACCGTATTTAGTCTACCCATACAAGGTAATGTACCAATTCTACTGATGTAGTTGAACAATATTTTGTTCACCATAAGGGTCTAACTTCATGCTTTAGAGCACACTCATTTTGAACAGGACAAAAATCACTTTCGACTCGATATTATTCCAAATGAAAATTGTAAAGAACTTTGCTGAAACTGAAATATGTATATATATATATATATATATATATATATATATATATATATATATATATATATATATACTTTTTATTAAAATTATCATTGCTGATAGAACCCCAGAGTACCTAACTTTGCTAATAATAATAAAAAACGGAGTTGTTGTTCCAGAGTAAATTTTCCCCAGCGATAATATAAAGTTCAGTGCTGGATTCAAATTAGTCCAGATACAAATATACTGTCAAAATTACTCACCTACATTTTTTGCAACATTTTCAACGTCTTCCTGGATATTTTCATGAATTTAATATCTGTCTATATCACAAGTGTGTCAATCTAATAGCGAGGCGCCAATTTCAGGATATTTGAGTAAGCTGGCGGGAATATTGAGGCTTAAAATAGCTGAAAAGACTGATAGACGGGTCAGAATGATGAGCGAAATTGTCAATGGAATTCAAGTGATCAAAATGTATACGTGGGAAAAGCCATTCGAGGAAGTTATTCATCATATTAGGAAAAGTGAAGTTGGTGACCTTACACAGTCTTCATACCTCATTGGTTTTTACTCTAGCTGCATAGTATTCCTTGAAAGACTATCTCTTTTTTCGACAGTTGCTTGCTACGCATTACTAGGTAACTAAGATGAGTATGAGTTCTTTCATTCTTATAATATGTGCTTTTTTACAATGTTTATGTGGTTTAATACCAATGGATCAATGATTCAGCAGAAGTAATGTCCTAATGCTGGGAGAATCTCTACCTTCATCAAATACTTTTCTTTGCGGAATTTCTAAATATTAAAACTTAACTATGAATATATATGTAATCTTTTGTAAGAACTACAACTCAACAATCAAAATCCCGTGAAAAATAAATTGGTTTCACTACATTTTGTACATGTTTTAGGTAACGCCTTAACTCCTGACAAAGTTTTTTCTATGGCACAGTTCTTCAACATTCTCCAGACATCAGCAGCAGTATATTATCCACTGGCAGTAACTTCATTATCGCAATCTAGAATATCTATAAAAAGGATACAACATTTCCTAGCCCTCGAAGAAAAACAGGAATCTAACATAGAAAAGTGCAGTCAAGGAACAGTATCTCTGAACAATGTATCAGCAGCTTGGATCAAAGGCGTCCCAGTTCTAAAAAATATCACGCTGAATCTGAAGTCAGGGGCCTTATGTGCAATTGTGGGACCAGTTGGTGCAGGAAAAAGCTCTATTATACAGGTTTGATACTTTCAGGGGATGATTGATTGAAGAATATTATTCATGAGTATGGATTAGATCATATGTGAGATTTCCGTAATTTGAACAAATTCTTACATTATATTCATACAGAAGTTACGGCTTGGTTTACTCTAATTTTCTCTATGGCAAAGAACAGCAAGCTTCTCTGGTTGTTGAGCACATCATGTATCATCAATGCTCAACTACCATTATTATGGAATTGGACCATTTGTTTAATTATGTATATGTTAAAGCGTGTTATATTTTAGTATAAATAACACACAAGTTCACAAATAAAACAAAATCTTTTTATCTACATGATGGAAGAGTTTCTATTTTTTCTTGAATTTCAGATTCTCCTAGGGGAGCTTCCTTTTTCAAGTGGAACAACCAAGGTGGGTGGTGATATATCTTACGCTTCACAACAGCCATGGCTTTTTTCAGCATCGGTCAGACAAAATATAATCTTTGGACAAGAATTTGATAGAAAAAGATACAAGAAAGTGGTAAAGGTGTGTGCCTTGAAGAAGGATTTCCAACAATTTCCATATGGAGATCATACGCTGGTTGGAGATAGAGGATCTTCACTCAGTGGGGGACAAAAAGCTAGAATCAATTTGGCTAGAGCCGTATATAGGTAAGTTAATGGATTCTTCAATCGGGTATTGGCATCCACTTTGAGCCGGATTTCCGTTGAAACGCTGTGATCGTGGAAAATAATGGCCAAAGTCAAAGCCCAACACTTGGACTGTCTTTAAGGTGCACTGAATCCTTATGGATATCCGCTCCAGCGCAGTCCCTGAAGCTTCTAGGCACATCATAAAGACGAACAATACGTCTAGCGGATGCGTTTGAACTGATGTAGGACCTTCACAGTCTAGAACATCGAAGATCCTCTATTCTATAGATACAATCATGACAGATGTTCGATCGAGCTGTCTTGCATATTAACACCAGGAGTCGCCAGTACAGCAAACACCAGGGGCGCATCCTCACCTGGTTCGAGCTTATAACACCTCTAACCTCCAAAGTCGTTACTTCGGAGAACCTCGGCGTTGAGGAATGAACTGCTGAGAACTTTGTTCTCAAATGGTTACAATCTACAGCGTTTTAAGGGCAAAGAGGGTAAACATGTATGCTTTCGCAGCGCTTATGAAGTACAATAGGCTTCCTACCTTGGCGTGACGCTATCCAAAAGAAAAATACTTTTGAAACAAATCATATCGCGTCAGATATAATGCATTTGTCGTACAACTGATAGGCAATAAAATATTGTCTGAAAAATATAGCCAAGTGGTTGGAAAAACTGAAATAAAGAGGGTCTCTCTTTCCTGTCACTCTGTCTGTCTATGGAGTAACAATTGAGCCCTCTATAACTCAGAAAGTACTTTCGGCTTGTGATAAAATTTGACAATAGGTTACTACCGTGACAAGAACGACAAGTCTTGGTAGTTTTAGCATATCGTCTGCCAGTGGCGGCGAAGTTATGGTCAAAAAACGAGAAATACGCCAAATTTAGTGTTTCGAGATTTCTGAGAGCCCTGATCATTTAGAAAAACAATTTATTGGGATAAAAAAGTAAAGTCTCTAGAGGAAAGAACCAAGCGAATAATAGTGAAAAATCAAAGTCTGATATAAGTGATACGATTTTATATCTCATCATATTTCTTGCACCCTTTGCGGGATGTGACTTCTACAATAATCCTTTCAAATATTTTTTTTCGTTACAATACACTTGCTCAAGTCAAAATGCTACCATTTTCAACCTGGATGTCACAGTATTTCGGAGGAATCATTCAGCGTGAACACCAATTACTTAGTACACTAAGGTTTGTCTTCTGGAAGTTAAAGGCAATTCCTTTCTCTTACAGACAAGCAAGTATATACCTGCTCGATGATCCTCTGTCCGCGGTAGATGCCCATGTAGGCAAGCATCTCTTCAACAAATGCATCTACACATACCTACGGGGAACATTAAGAATCTTAGTGACACATCAACTGCAGCACCTGATGAAAGCCGATGTGGTTGTTGTGGTCAATAATGGAGAAATAGAGGCTGTGGGCACATATAATGAACTGGCGTCAAATGACCTAGACTTCTCTAAGCTTCTGAAGCAACAGGAGTCAGAGGATGAGAGAGACATTCAGGTTTCAGAAGATAGTGCTGACTTATTAACCGAAGAAGGTATCCGAAGTTCTATAAGATCTACGGCCAGTGTAAGTAACTCATTTTTCAAAATTGAAGCCCTGTATACAAGAGGAAAGTTTTTGGAAACCCTCTGAAAGTGTAGTTAGAGATTGTTGATTCCTGAAGTATTTATGTGGTATAAAACATTACTTGTTACGTTTGTTCTGAACTCTTGAAACGTTCGGATGATTTTTTAATTATTACACAAATAAAAGTTTGAATTCAGAGACAGTTTTCAGAGTTGACACTTTGACACATTGATCGATGAAACTTGCTTTACTACTGAAAAAAATATGAAAAGTGTTTGTTCTGCACTCACTAATGAAAAGTATCGTAAAATCGAATAATGCTGATGCAGATCACCGGAACATTGCAACATGTGTATTTTCCAGCTCAGAAATAACCATTGTTATCAAATTTCGGAATTACACTAAGAAATATGGAAAATTTTGAGAAACATCAATTGAATATAACTAAATAGTTGATTATATGCATATTTCGTTTTTAGCCTGGATCTGTAGCTGATAGAACCATTTCACTTCACAAAATGCCAATGGGCTATACTTAAAGATAAAAATTGTTGAAGTATTCCAAAACTTCGAATATCTCTGAAACTTACATCATGTGGACGAATGGATTCAAAATTTGATAAAAATCTTCAATAAACTGATACCACTGCACTCAAAACAGTCAACTTATTTTATGCTATTTTAAAAGTATAATTAGTGCTTAAAGTAATCATGATTCTGATTACAAAACTTATTTAGTTAACATGCAGCAATCTATATACAATATGTATAAACAAGTTATTAAATTTATTTTCAAACAGGTACACTTTCGGATTCAAAGCTTTTTGAATCTAACTACAGAAGATCAACAGTTCAATGACATCAACATATTTTTTCAGTGATACCGTTTCGGGGAAGGAATAGCGCCGGTATATTGATTAATTCTTTTTTCAGAGTATCAATTCCACTACTTCAGACATTCTCGAAATGAAACAATTTGATGATATTGAGACTGAGACAGTGAACTACCAGATTGATTCTCCGTTAAAAGAATACATCAAAGCCAGTGGCAATTATTTTCTAATATTTTCCTTGTTACTTGTACTGATTTTGTCACAGGGGCTATGCTCTGGTGCTGACTTCTGGATAGCTTACTGGTAAGCAAATAAATACTGTTTCGACTGTCTCGGCAGCATTCATCAAAGTATAAAACAGAACGACAGAAAAAAACATTTTCAAAATGTATGATATTCTGCTTTGTGTTTTGATAAAGGCTGCGGAGGCAAAGGTTCGTATGTGGTTTCAATTAACCGCCAGCGGAAAATATAATGAAGTAATAGTAGCCATGAAATTATTTGTGAGGCATAGAAAACGTTCATTGTGAAAACAAAATAAATGACTAGTGTAATATTTTTCACTTTTCCGAAATTACAAATTCCATTTAACTCAAATTAGCCGACAATGTGACATATATTTTATGTACATATGGAGCTCTTTTGATACCACCTATTTTGATTATGGTACATATTTTATTTGTATAGTATAGTACCTAATTGTGATGCTATGCTGTAGAATTACAAATAGTTAAAGTAGGTACACACTGCGAAAAAGCAAAGTACGCCTCTAGAATGCTTGAAATATGGGAAAGGGAAACATGGCACTGCCAGCAAATTAAATAAAAGGGTAGGATGATCTTTTGCTCCAGTGTCTGAGGCACACCCTCATTATTTACGTCACACGATCTAGACCTAATTTATTGCATTCTGGAGGCAAACTTAACTTTTTCTCAATGTGTACACTCATATTCTAGTGGCTACAGGTGGTACGTACATTATCCGAGTAAGTCTAAGAGCAAATTTGAAAAGTATACGAACAGTCACTCACGTGATTATAGTAGTGTTTGTGTCGTACGATTTTTTGCATAGTTATATGGAAAACTACTGATGGCGAATTGTTTGTTGCACATTAGGACAACTCAAGAAGAAATAAAGCACTCCAACGATTCATCTCCGCTACGCTATACACCAAACAACGAAACCGTACACATTCACAGCATAGATTCGAGTGATCTTCCTCTTTATTCATATCAACTCTCAAATGGCAGCTATGTGGATGCAAGTAACATTTATGATGACTACGTATACAAAAACCAAATCTACCGACTTTTCAAAACTGATATTGCGGTGTATATATACGGATTCTTGATTTTAATGGTCATTCTGTTCACAATCGCACGCTCACTCATGTTCTTCAAGATGTGCATGTTATCGTCGATCAATTTGCATCGGAAGATGTTCACTTCATTGCTTGCTGCACCTATGCGATTTTTCCACAAAAACCCCAGCGGCAGGATACTGAACAGATTTTCTAGAGATATGGGAGCTGTGGATGAATTGCTGCCAACGACTTTTGTTCAAGCTCTTCAGGTATGTCAACGAATATAACTTTCAACCAGTTAAGCCGTAACCTTAAGTATGTTAGAATAGTATATTGATAACTTCCATATTTATATCTAAGTGTATGCTCTCCCCTATGCATCAGACCTGCTATAAACATGCATGTTTCGTCTTTAGCCTAGACTCATCAGTATATCCTGGCGGTCTAACCGTAACAGAGCAATTGGGTTGTATATACGTAACCCAGTCAAGGGTGTGATAGCAACATCAACACTGATCTCCGAACGTCGCGCACTATGGCGATGCCCATTGGCGACTAACGAAGCCAAAGCTCCTAACACTGCATTTTTGAGGGGACTCCCTTAGGTTTCACAGTATCGTTATTGTAAATAAAACGAGACGAAGCAATAGGCTAATTATTACCTATCAAATGAAACTCAATTTGTACAGACTTTAATATTGGAGTATTTTGAGGGAGACCATTTTGAGGAATATAGAATCTCATGATTATGACGGTAAAAAAATAAGCTTTCTAGAGATTTCCCTCAGGCCATTCCAATGAATTCAAACAAGAAGCAATATTGTGTTCCTGATAAATAAAACGTATGAAAGCAAAGAATCTTTAATTTAAAATACGTATACCGTGCAAAATCCAGAATATTATCTATACAGCGTAGCTGGAACCTTAGATTTAACAATTTTTATCCAGTTTTATAGACATTCTAGGACTAGACTAGTTAACAAAAGTAAAGTGATATTTTTCACACTTTCATTGATTTCGGAAGGTGTCACTTAACACGTCAATGAGATGAAATATTTTTTGGTACAAACCTTTTGTTGAACACTGTTTTGACGAATGATCTCTACAATATTTTAGGTGACGCTGGTAGCGATTGGTATACTAATCAACGTTAGCATAGCAAACCATTACGCAATAATTGCCCTGATAATTCTAGGATTCATATTTGCCAAAATTCAAGAAGTTTTCAGGTCTACTGGTAAACACCTTAAGCACTTGGAAGGAATCAGTAAGTTTATAATTTTGTATCATTTACTCCGAATAAAATTAAAAAAACCCATATACATATGTATTTATCACGATACGGATTCATGACAGAACTGATAAAAACCGAAAATAGAACAAAAGTGGAAGGTTATGGACAACAAACAAATTGGCTGTAACAATGGAAGAAATACTATATTTTCGAGAAGTTATTAGTTGAACAGTACAGGTTAACAATAGTTTTCCTATTTTAATTGTATAAAAATTGATATTGATACAGTGTCTGACACTGTATCTATGGCTTAGAGGCTTGAAAAAATGGTCTCCAACATTGCATACTATTGGTAATGTGATGTTTCAGCTAAATCTCCTGTCTTCACTTATGTCACCTCAACTATCAGCGGTTTGGCTACCATCAGGGCAAGCAAAATTGAGAACGTTTTAATCGGGCAGTTCGACAGTCATCAAGTAAGGATATTTTGAATAATACAATAATATTGATAACTTTAGCATATTTTTAGGACGTGAATTCTGCGGCATGGTGGCTACTACTAGCAATCCAATTTGCCCTTGGGGTTTGGATTGATACCCTGTGTGTGGCGTTCATCGCATGTATTGCTTTTAGTTTCATTGCAGTTCAATCAGGTATGTATAATCAGGTTAAAATCAATCCACATTGGATATCCATTTGTTGTAAAATTTGTGTTTCAAAACGTTTCCATTGATATGGTATCTACAGTTGTCTCAGGTGTAGAGGCTGGGAGGCTACTTCCCATTCTGTTCACGATTTCTTCCGTCTTTTTATTTACTTACTAACTATACAACTTGAGATGACGTATACATATATTGGATAATAAAAATAGAACCTAAATCATCACATTACCGATCACAAATATAAATTTTAAATGGCAAAGGAAGTACCGCTCTGGCTAAACACACTTTTGATACAGACGATATACTTTTGATATCGGTAACACAGAAATCATATCTACAGTTAGACCGCCAGGCTATACTGACGAGTCTAGGCTAAATACGAAACATGCATGTCTATGGCAGGTCTCATGCATAGTGGAGAGCATAGATTGATTATCGTATGTATTTATCAATAGACAGCACGCCTGATAAGTATCTTGTAAACAATGAAATCTGTCAAATTAATTTCAGGTCCAAAAGGAACGGATGGTAGCATGGTAGGTCTTGCGCTGTCACAAGCATTCATTTTGACAGGAATGGTGCAGTTCGGCCTGCGACAAGCCTGTGAAGTTATCAATAACCTTACCAGTGTAGAAAGGGTGTTGCAGTATACCATTGTAGAACCAGAGGAGCGGTTTGAGGTGCCCTATGGTAAGAAAGTTCTACTTCGAACTATCGACTGAGTTCCTTCCAATAACCAAAAACAGTATGTGAGAGGTGCGGTCTACCGTGCAACACTGCTTACAACAAATTTACTTGATATATAATAATAATTCATCATTGATGTTGGTGTTCCGTTTCCGGCGGTTAATTATTTTTTGTATTTACCAGAGTGAAAAGAAACTCGTCCACTTTTAAAGAACGCCTCATTAGATCACATTACATACTTAGAAATTATTGTTATATAATTAATTGATATATGTGAGCTAAAATACTGTTCACTTCAATCTTTGTTGCGTTCATGTATCACTGCTATTCCTTACTTCCTTGCAGAAGAGCTGCAGGATAAATATTGGCCTAACAGAGGTGTGATACAGTTTCAGCACTTACATTTGAAATATGATCTGAATGAGCCTTACGTACTGAAAGGACTAAGCTTCACCATTTGCAGAGCAGAAAAGGTAAGAAACTAGATATCTGAGATTCATTTCTAGGAGAAAGTTCCAAAATGAGGGGACAGGAATATTGATATGCGCCAGAAATAAACTGATTCTTTATAAACATCAGAATTCATATGGCTCTGGTATGCCACAGTGATAAACAATGACGTCCAATTAAAGGACCACGCAATCAAGGCCAGTTTACAATCGTTCGCAAACACGATGCCAAATTGAGGTTCAGTTAGAACAAATACTCAGAATAATGCATGGAGCAAGATGATGAAGATATGCTGTACAAAATAGATAGGATCAACGGGAGGTCGTTGGTGATAAACAATTGTCGTCATTATTTTAGGTCGGCGTAGTGGGCAGAACGGGTGCTGGCAAGTCATCGTTGATAGCAGCTCTATTTCGCCTAGCACCGATAGAAGGAGTCATTTCTATAGACGGAGTGGATACTCAGAAAATTAGTTTAAGCAAGTTACGCAAAAAGATATCGATCATTCCTCAAGAACCGGTGTTGTTTTCTGGCAGTCTTAGGTACAACTTGGACCCGTTTGGGGAGTTTCAGGATCCTGAGATGTGGAAAGCTTTAGAAGAGGTAAAAACTACTAAGCACAAGAATAGCTGAATGAGTGTAAGCAGAACGTAAAGGTGTATCGTATATAAACCACAAGCAATTGACCAAATTGCTGCACTTACGTTTCGGCTATTTCGACAACCTTTACGAAGGTACAAAATATAACAATGACATTTTTGACTGCTTCCAGCGAGGCACTTTTGTTTTTGAACAAGGCATCAGTATAAACTATAGCAATAATAGCAATTTGTTTCCAATTAACTTGGGTAGGCTTTGTAAACAGTCAAAGCTGACAGTCCGACGATGATATGAATATAAACTTAAAAGCCTCACTGTACGGGTTTTATTTGTGGAAATGTGTGTTAAATACACAATCTGGATAATGGAAGAGTTTGACCACGTAAGAGTATCCACAAGCTACATATATCTCACCATAATTTAAAAAAATATATATTTTGTAGTATGCTGCCATAGCAGCCGAAATGTTAGTAAAGCTATTCAGCGATTCTTTATAGTTAGGAATGGGTAAAACGTAGTTTTCCGCAGAAATCATGAGTCTTGACTGATTCTGCCTGTTAACGTTTTCCAGGTGGAGCTCAAACTAGCAGTGCCATCTTTAGATTTCATAGTGTCAGAGGGTGGAGGAAATTTCAGTATAGGGGAAAGACAGCTAATATGCTTAGCAAGAGCAATTTTAAGAGATAATAGGATACTGATCATGGACGAAGCTACAGCCAATGTGGACCAAAGGTAATATTTTGCTACTCCAGTCACCAGGGACTTCTATATCATATAAATTGTGTAATGACCTTAGTATTTTATTAGTTTTAGTGCATTTAAATAAGTGCTTGTTTTTAAAAAAGTTTTTTACTTAAATTTATTTCTTACTATTTAGTTATCGCTAGACAGGTTTCTCAGTATGTTCATCTTATTGAACGAATCATAGTTGCAAGGCCCGTTGATTTTGAACAGTCTAGCTAGACCTTCAAAACTTAGTCCGCCATCTTTAGAAGTCCATATTCGATATAGAGTGGCGTTATTTTTTGAGTCATTCTCATCAAACCCTTTCATAGGGGTTACTATAAAAACGATAAATAGGAATTATGAACGCCATATTGGATTAAAAATGGCGGCATGACAGTAATCGTACATTGTCACATGAACCAAACGTGTGTACCATTTCAGCCCGATAGCTTCAGCGGAAGTGGGTGAAATATCGGTTGCAAATTCCAGGACATCCAGTTATAATGTATATGTGTCCAACTGCCAAACTGTGTCATAACTTGTGACTTAAGATTTAAGCTTATAAATCTGAATATCATGTATTGTTATGGAATAATAGAGTAAATCTCAAATATTTGTTTCTAGAACTGACTCTTTAATCCAAGATACAATCCGAAGACGATTCAAAAATCGGACGGTGATTACAATAGCACATAGACTGAATACAATAATGGATTCCGACCGAGTTCTGGTGATGAGTTCTGGAAGAATATTGGAACTCGATCATCCGCATAGGCTGTTACAGATCCATAATGGTCATTTCCGTAGAATGGTTCTTGAAACCGGTCCACAAATGGCGGCGGAGCTTGAAGATTTGGCTGCGGAAGCTTATCGCAGTAAACACATCGCATAATTTATTTATTTATTTCTAATGACAACTATTATAGCAAAGTATGAGTGCAAGTTCGCTTGATGACAAATGTGATGATTGGAACATCTATGTATAACATTAGTAAACTATAAATAAAAGTAAACATATTTCAAATAAATAAGCAGAACTTTAAGTGGTTATCATCAATATTTTTCCATTGTGGTTACAATTGCTGCTAGATTGAACATTTGTATTCATAGTAACATTTGTTCAAACTTAGTTGTGCTGAATGAAAAAGTACAATTTGAATTTGTAACGAATCTCGAACTACTAAACAGAGCATTTTACGGCATCCGATGTATTACCATTAAATTACCGTTCCACATTTACTTCTTTTTCAACAGATGATAGACTGGTGGCCTGGCTATACCCTACAATTTGTCTCGGGGAACAAACTGGAGTATGTGGTCGCGGTATGGATGCACAAAGCCAGCAATTTGATATTTGATTATATACGCGTTTGTATGACCATAATGTTATATCTGATTGGGGGTTACAGCAAAAATTATGCTTTATGGCTTCCTTTGGTAATGAGGCTATTGACTGGATAACCAATTGCGACTCTGAAAGGATTTCTGATCCGCCTGTACATGGTTCTTAGTTGATATAACGTCTGAAAGTTATTCTGTGTGTGTGTCTCTGGTTGATAACATTTTCTACTGGCCACTAATTGAAACCTCAAAGTATAAAATCTTAAAAGAATAAATTTTAAAATTGTAATAACATTGCTTTTTTTATGTACCACCATAATCATCAAACATAATCATCAAAAATATGTTAATTCGAACTTCCTGTGACAGGAATTGTCTGAAGGCGAAGCCTGTATCTTTACATTCATTACTCGTACACACAGATTAAGTTTTAGAGTACCTATGCATTAATCAGCGGTAGTCGTCTTTTATATGTGAGTTAATTTTTATTCTACATTGTATGCAATGAAATACTAATATTTAATCGTCTTTATTGATTCACCATTTTCCTTGAAAGCTGCTTATAAATTATATCGACCGACAAATCAAAGAAGTGAGGGCATTTTAAAATTATTCGGTCCTTCTCGCATTGATATATATATCCAAAAAGATGGATACTACAAAAAGTGCTGAGTGTGGAATCTTACCATATGGTCGGTTTTACAAGTTAGAGGAACCCTTGGTCTGACAAGCGACTATGCCTCTCAAGCCATTTTTTTCTAGCCTTATGCTAATTATAATTAATATGTACTTTGACGTGGGTTTCCGATCAAGAGGAAAATCAGGTAATCTAGCCAAATATCTATAATTATTATGTCATTCAATCCTAGTTTGAGATAAAAGTTTGTGAGGTGTCTCCACTAAAGCAATTAAGTGAATAGAATTAGTTTTCTTAGTATAGATGAAAGCTATAGATGTACACATTCAGCTTTTTCAAATTATATATTCATTTCTACTATTACCATACATATAATATAAATGTTTATGCTTGTCGTTAATAGGAAAGTATAGCAAAAGATCCGTTTAAATAAATATTAGAAATTGTAAATATGAATAAATCCATCTAGAGACAGATGGCTGATTGATTTATTTGCAACTGGTGAGATGAAATTGATACGACAGAGAAGTAGGCCGCGTTTCTAAAATAAGATAAGTAAAATGAAGTTCAGTAGTCCGGAAAATTGCACTGCCACTTAGCTCATTTTCCTCTTGAGAGTGAAATAATTTCACAGTTCTCGACAATGCTGTTTGGTGATAACTCGACTGGTTCTGCATTGATTTTCAAAACCTCAACAGCTTTATAATCCCTGGACTAGTCGTGAGATTTTTGAAATTTTGTCATGATCTGGATGGCAATGTACAAGTTTTAAAGTGGTTGTTAATAATCGGACAAGCACAAAAAACTAATATACACTGTGTTTGTAGAAAGTTTAATTCTTTTTAGTGTGGAGGCTAGAGATATGAACCATTAGTTTGTCGAGTGGTAAACTGTTTAGTGTTTGTACTTGCTGCCAAAGTTTCCGATATCACATATCAAATATGTTTTGTATTCTCA
Organism: Bruchidius siliquastri; assembly: GCA_949316355.1. Lineage (NCBI taxonomy): Eukaryota > Metazoa > Arthropoda > Insecta > Coleoptera > Chrysomelidae > Bruchidius > Bruchidius siliquastri. The sequence goes on from OX438529.1 coordinate 41,606,303, forward strand.
AATATTAAACTAGTGTTAAGGGAAACGCCTACAAAACCAACATCGCCGTCAAAATGTCCTTAAGATATTTCACGTTTTAAGATATTTTATTCCTTAAGCTATTTCATTCTTCGTAATACATTCTATAACTTAATATATTTCAGTAGTAAGTTAGAATACAAATAGATGGAAACTTATAGTATCTATAAAAATTGAGTTTTAAAGATCAGTCTATTCATTTATTACCTTGCAGTCAAGGTTTCGCAGATATTGCTGAATCTCTAATGCGAAACCCTGACTTCATTGTAGTAAATGAACAGACTGATCTTTCAAACTCAATTTTTATAGATATACTACTACAAGTTTCCATCTATTTGTATTCTAGCTTAACTTACTACTGGAATATATTAGGTTGTGGAATGTATTAAGAAGAATGAAATAGCTTAAGGAATAAGATATCTTAAAACGTGAAATATGTTAAAAAATAAAATTGTTTATCATGTAAAATATCTTAAGGACATTTTGACGGCGATGGTAAAGGTTTTGTAGGGGTTTCCCTTAACACTAATGTAAATGCAGTCGCCAAATAAATATGTCCCCTAAGAAAGACACAACAAATGAAAACATAATTTAATAGAAAAGTAACTAGACATGATAGATAGTATTCTAGCTTGGAGAACTCGAGTTTTGTATCCATGATAGGACTAGTTAGTAATTTGGCAAGCAATCCGGGTAGCCTTGTTAGCAGGTAAATCTGACAGTCCAACGATGATTTTAATAAAAATCGAAACGCGTCACTAAAAGAAAGAGTTTTATTTGTGAAACTGTGTGATAATTACACAATTTTTTATCTACATGATGGAATACTTTCACCAAGTAACAGCACCTACAATCTACATAATTACTATTCTGTTTATCCTCCGAGTTTTATTTATGTACTATTATGTTTTGAAAACAACAACTTTTATTTGTAGTAACGAAATGGTAGATCTTGTATATATGAGCACATCTGCGCGTATTTTCAAATTTAGGTCAAGTTCCTTGAGCTTACGTTGTCGTGAAACCGATTTCCTTTTCATACACATGTGGATCAATTTCAATTATTGAACTGCCATGGAGCATGCTTCATTAATGGAATCTTCAGTGTCAGTTGAGTACCTTAATAATAGTCGGCACCACCTCCGGCACTTGATGTGTTATACAATAGAATAACGGTAACAGATATGGAATAAACGCTCGGCGAATCCATGAATTCTGAAGTAACGGTGTTGATTATACAGCTTTCGTAGTAGTTATAGATGATCAAAAGTTTGATTTCGGACTTCCATTGTCTATAGAATTTTGAGTATCACGACGTTTCGATTGATGTGCTATCTTCAATCGTCTTCAGTTCACCTGAACCACAATAAATTTGGCAATTCAGGCATTTCTCCTCAAAACCCTTGCAAACTACAAAAAAATATCAAAGACTAGACAGTATGAAATTTTGCACCTTTAGAAGTGAACGTGACTAAGAAGACGAACCGGAAAAGTCTTTTGCTCGTAGAGTTGACAAGATAACATATCGCTTGCTGCATCTTCCACATTCAAAATGAGTACATACCTTAACGATGAAAACGGTACAGGCAATTTACAATTTCCGTCGCGTTGATTATTTCTTACTCTCAAGACGCATGCTAGTGATCAGCTTTATTTATCTGGATCAGCACGAAAACGCTTCTGGTTGCAGGCATTTCCATAATGATATTAAGTAGTTCAGATTATATTATATTGGGTGCAAGGATCACTCATCCCAAAATTACGGCTATTCATATTCATATCATAATTATAAACTATTATACAGGGTATGATCAGAAAGTAGTAGGACTGAGATAATTTATGTAGATTGTAGATGCTCTTATTTGGTGAAACCCTTCTATCATATAGATAAAACGTCACTAAAAGAATGAGTTTTATTTGCGAAACTGTCTGATAATTACACAACCTTTTATCTACACACACATTTTTTTTAATGAATTAATCTGTACAAATCCTTAGTATTTTTCGAAATAACACCCTTGTGCTACGACACAACGCGTGTAATGCGATTTCATCTCCGCATACACCCTCTAGAATTCGCTTTCTGGGACCCCCTTAAAAGAAGTCGCTCGGCCCGTTGTACGTATTCTACGGAGCTGTTTAGGTTTCTATTGAGGTCCCAATTGAGCCGAGGAAAGAGAAATATTTCCAGTAAAGCAATATCTAGACTGTAGGGGAGGGGAACAATATGTCAACCCTGTGTTTGGACAGAAAATCCTTCACCAGCAGCGTGGTGAAGCTTCCAAGGATCGACGATGCCTGGTCGCACGCGGAGGTCGCATTTGCGCAACCTCTCAAGCACGACACGTAAAATCTGGTATTCACAGTGTGTCCAAGGGGTACAAACTCCCTGTGAACCACACCACGACTGTCAAAAAAGCAAGCAGCATGGATTTGACTTTTGACTTGCTCAATTTGGATTTTTTCACTCGAACACTGTGAGCGACTCGTGACATCATCCCCGTTGATCATTCAGAGGGCCTCAGATCGCGGTTTCTCCGGGGTTGAAGCAGAATTTAATGGCGTATCCAAGCTCGATATTTTCCTTCATCTTGGGTTACGATGACACTTCTCAACAGAGGTTTTCGATGTACTTACTCTCCGCTCTGCCGCAGGAGATTTCGAAAAATATCGATCTCTCCGAAAGGCACCCCGCTATCATACCCAGGTTGTCCGACTGCCTTCCACCGCTCCGTTCGCGCTGGAAATTTCAGTCCTACTGCTTTTTGATCCTACCCTGTATACATCTCAGCTGCTTTTACTTACACCTTGAGGGTCATCGATTTTGCTGGATCTCTTTATATTTTAACCTGCCAGACTAGTATATCACCACAACCTATATTGCACATCTGGGAAGAAAAAAATTACTGATGCGTGAAATTTGCGCCTTTTTTTCATACGAATTTATTGGTTCATTATATTTACCGCTGGCTGCTAACTGAAACGACTTAGGTACCAATAAATCTTTACTGACGTTTCGGCTGCATTGGCGGTCTTTATCAAGGTATAAAAATGAATGAAAAAATTATATTTCCAAATTCAAATTCGTCCTTTCTGTTTTGAACTCTGATGAAAGCTACCGATACAGCCGAAACAGCAGTAATGGTTTCAATTAGCGACCAGCCATAAATATAATGAATTTTTGGAAGTCACATTAACGAATCTGCTGATATATAATATATTAGAGTTTTATTTCAATTAAACATTTTTGAAGTATATTATTTGCAGTTTGGAGGTCTGATTTTCACAGTTATAAACATAAAACAATTCCTCATCAGTATTTCAGTATTAATATTATTATGAAAAGTAAACTTGTATACGCCTGTATCAGAAGAAATTTGCAATGGAAAGTTTTTTACTTTCAAATAGTGAAACGTCAGATTATTTTCTAAACGGAAGTAATTGTATATGAGTTAAGTTTGTGGTTTGGCAGCTAGTACTGTTGGTGAACTAAGCTTAACGGGGCCGTAGTTAGGTTTTTCCTTAAGAGCGTCTACTACAGATTTGTGACATATTGCGTGAAGCAATTTGACTCTGTATTTCACGTATAGTTGAATCGGCTTTTTTTATATTGTGATTGAATGTTAGAGCTGCTAATATTTAGAACTTTGCCTCCAAGCTTCATTGCCTGAGAAGTACAGCGTCAACCAACTCGACGCCATGTTTTGTATAGTTATGGAAGGGAAATCATAAAATTTAAGGTAACTCCAAGAAATTCCATGTCATTGAGAAATATTTTTTAGTGAATTTTGTTTTTGACGTATTTATTTGTTTTATAGATCGAATTATATATTATTAAAATATTCAATTGTTTATATTTCCGTACAACAGGAACTTATTTTTGTTCTTGATCTGGATACAATATAAAAATATCCTTACATATTCCTTTGTTATGAGATTAAATCGTCAATACAATGGATGAAAATGAATGCATCACGCTGAATTACCTAACAGCTTTTCGCTTAAGTAATACTTGTTATTCATAACAAAAAAATAAAAATTCTTAATATAAAAACATAGCTAAGTGTCAATATTCTGTCAACCTCTCTTTTATTAAAGCAACCACTTTGGCTTTCGATTCAATGAAATGGACTATGTAACGAAATTCTCAAAAGCCAAAAAATGATTTTGAATTACTTTAAACGCTTGAGTTAAAATTCAATTTATCGCACACATAAGACCGACGCAACGTGTCAAACGTTGTACAGATGATATAAATTATTTTGTGACGATTCTGTATTGAATGCAGTTCAGCTTATAGCTTTGATGATTTCAAATCAATTCAAAGCGCTGCAACTAACTCGAAAAGTTCTACAATCTTCCAATAAAGAAGAACGACTTTGAGCCTTATCACGCAGATCTAATAACATTGACAATGAAATTTGGTAAGAACTCTCTTCAAGCTGATTAGTTAGAGTTTTATAGCAAATGGACGAGCTTTCATGTGGAGCTATTGTTTATGAAAATACTACACAACAGCACCTCATATTATGAAAAAGTGTGAAAGAGCAAACCAGCAGAATTGTTCGATTCTTTAAAGTTCCGGAAGCCACGTATCATTTGAATTTGATAGTCACGGCATTATCATTGTGCAGGCAGTCAATAATATCTAATATCGCGTAGGTAATATCCTATACCATTAAAAATTATATCATTAAATAACTGCATTTATCATTTTCTCTCACTTCCGTAGGTATCGTGATTTCATTATATGTATCTAGAAATTGATAACACAAGTAAAGTTGCTGCAATTACATGGTGCTCCGGTAATAAAAAACTGATTCTCCCTAATGATTATCTATTACAGTATCTTCGATAATGAAGTACTCGGCATAATAGCAGATATTAACAGTTACGGAAGTTATTATTGTGCTCTCTATACAATTACACAAGGGTGTAGATGAGCAGGAACAAATTGAAGCAGGCTGTCAGTAGCTGCATTATCCTTTTTTTATATAGCTGTTTTTTCTGATTATTGAATTCGATACACACACACAAAAAAAGTCATACAACAAGAACTAATCATCAGCAAAAACAGAAAGTAGGGAGTAGTTTAAGAAAAAGGTACTTGCGGCCTAAAATGCCGGACAATGTGTCGTGGTTTAGTTTTTATTCTCTCGCGAGTGAATCATATTTCACTTTTCCAATATCTTCCCAACTATAAGAACCAAAACAAATTTAGGTACAAGATACGCCATAGATTATTTGTAAAAGGATGTTGTTGATTGCATATGTCTTATTATGATCTTTCCCACATGCTGATATACACTTAATAACGTCGAATATGGAACTTCGTCATACTGCAATAACTTTTACTGTATTATAACGAAAGTCGTTATGAAGGTTTCACTCTATTTGTTTAGATTTCATGAGAACTACATATACCTGTAAAAAGTATAACCGTAAGGTTAACGAAACAATTTCTACTTTTTTGGCCCGTTCCGGTACACAGAACAGAGAGGCTGAATTATTTTAGGCCGCATATATTATGAAGCTTGTGATTTATTCACCTCATACTGTTGAACTGTAAATTTCAATGCTTCTGAGATTTAAATTAGTATGAGTATCGTAGCAGCTTGTTACTCGAATGTTTTCTGACTTGAGACAAAACAAACGAAAGAAACTGTTAGTAGGGTATTCATAAATGTTAAGCAATAATAAGCGTAGAAGTTTGAAACTTGGGAAAGTTATAGCAGAAGCATATTATGTGAAATATAGTTTAAATCACAGTATCTTATAAAAAGTTAGTGGCTTTTGCTTTATCGAACGGAAGGACAAGGAAAAAAGTACAATGCATTTTTACAAGTCTTCCACATCGAGATTCCTGCATCATTATATTCATGAATGAAGCCGTTTTCCAGATAATAAATCTGCAAAAACGGTACAGGTCAAAAGATTTCAACATTAAGAAAATAAGTATTCATCCAAAACTCCAAGTAACATTTGAAATTTATAAAATTCGCTTCATAGTCCTTTTTAACAAAGCCTGATATATCAAAAATCGATGAAGCGATATTGAACGATTCTCTGCTACTTCGGCGTGTTCCATGTCAAATATTAAAACCGATATAATGACATGGATTGCAGCGATATACAATATATTATATAAGGTGTACATTTTTATATGAATGAAAGTAGCAAAAAATGAATTAAATCTAGTTGCTTCAATAATTTGATTTCACTGTATCAACCCTTTGGTGTGCGAGCGGATTCACCGTCTATTTTATTATTTTTCTACTGATTGATTTTTTATTTAATCCTTCTCGTATCATAATTTTTTACATTAAAATACGTATGAAATCTTAGGAGAATAATAATATATTTTTAGGTAAAAGCACCTATTAGTCATTTGAATCATTTGTTTTTTAAATACTTATGACCTTTAATTTAAATCATTTTGAAACGATTTATCATAGCTCACTCAGTTCTCCATATTTTGTGAGGATATATAGAATGGAAATTGCATATCTGTTATTCCATGAATGAGAAACGATAGTGAAGTAACTGAAATCATCATTTTGAATACGGTATGTGGGGCTATTCGGAAATTTGTGCCAGCAATGACGTTGAAAGAATTTAAGATACTTTTGTGAGGTTACTACCCAAGATGCTACGTTATCATCCACGGATTGGAGAGTTTTATTTTTAGAGTTGGACAATTCTACAAGTTTAATTTCTGTCCTGTAAGATGTTGATCTATAGTTCCTTATTTTCTCTTTAACAAAATCATCTGTTGCGCTTGGACTACAGCCCTTTGTGTTTTGCAATAAAAGGTCACATTACCCGCTTTTTTGGCGAACTCTTCTTCCTATGCTCTGATAACTTAGCCTTCTAAAGACATGTAAGAATTCTATACATTCTTGAAAAGTACTAAGAGTATTTAGACTTTACATCAAGAGTACTTGGATAATATAATTGGACTTTTCAAATACTGTTTGCTTGAAGCAATAAGAATGTTTGGTCTATTTACATAGCATTTGCTTTGCAGGGCGGGCAGTCACCTCAACTTTCAGAGAGACCGTCACAAACTTATTGCAGCTTTGTATGATTCAGAGAGCAAATTGCTGCAATTAAACCAGAATTGCTGATTGTATTGCTGTGTCTATAGTTTGGACATACGGCTGATGATTTTACAGCGGCAAAATAAATGAATATCAATCATTTACGCTAACTACTCTTACCCTTACTTTATGTTATCCTTGTGTCAGATGAGCGGTTCAAATTAGATGCCATAGTTCAGCAAAAATCAACATTGTAGTCCATTAGTGCTACTATAAACTAACTTAAATGAATGTTATTTCCACAAAAAGCATAATCTATCCTTCTGTATGAGCATTTAAAACCTGATGCATAAATCATTCCATAGACGCAGACAACTAACGTTGCTCTGCAAGAGGCAGTAGCTGCTTATATGCAGCACAAACAAAACACATGGTAATCTTTCACTGCCTCTCTGATGGCTATTAAATACACTAGTGTAAGGTAAACAGTTATCTATACCGTTACAAACGTATAGCAATCGATCGCCCATCATTCGAAATACCCTCAACACCATTCACAGATTGAATGGAATATACATACAGTATTAAGAATATCTAGTTTTTTTTGTAAATGGAAATTGAGCCTACTAATTACAGTAACACATAGTTTATCTCAGAGGTCGCATTATGCTTAAATCAGCCTAAACGATGTCATATCGTACACTATAGAATTGTAATTGTAATTAACAATTGACTTATCCCAATTGATGTCGAAGAAAGGTTGAAAAATTGTTATCATAGAATTTTACTCCAAAGGAAAATGTACAAAAAAAGTTCCATGGGCATAGTATATTTACCTAGAGTTCTCAGCAGTCACTACATACTGTTTCCAAGGTGTGGTGGCTAACGTGTGTAGAAAAAATAATTGGGATCCTCAAAAAGACACGTAGTCGAAGATTACCGACATTTCAAGCCTTCACTTTCAGTGATTACGGCGCTATCACTAGTCTGATTTTCAACACCTATAGAACTTTTTCGTCCATAATAGTGAATATAAGAGATATATAAATCCCCTGCCCCACCCTCTTCTCAAAACATCTCCCCCCCCCCCAGGTGTCTCAGAACATCTCAGAACGTTTAATTGACCTTCCGCTGCCTCCGTAGTTATCCATTTATGGTAAAAACTGCTCTCTGAATCTTAAATAAAATGCCATATCTCAAATTCAACATGCTTCGAGATTAGATTACATTCCCAGCTTATTCATGCGAAAACTGAGGATAGGATCAGTGAATTGTTTAGGAGCACACCCTAAAATAATCTTCCATAGGATAGCACAGGGTTCCATCTATCGTTCCTAGACAATTGTCACATTGTAAGTTATCTTTTAATGTGAAACTAATTAGATTTGTACAATACATCAACACTACTGGCAGTGCACTTACGAATCTATTTAGAACTGTACTTTTTTTCAATTACAAATACAGCACACATGCGTGTATCTTGTTTTATACATACAATACGACAATCCTTATGAAGTGCATTGTGCAGATACAGTAAGCAACAATAACAAGCAATTACGTGTCAGATCACGCAACTAGTAGCAGTGACGTACAATAGTCGGTATTATTAAGGTTTGTCCTCATATTCTATAAGTAAAATGTAGCTCATTTCAGAGGTACCTATGGACTAAGCTACTGTGACTAAAATCCAACAGCACCTACGACTCTCTCTTCCCACCCCTTCAATGCTTGAACATATACCGTATCACTTTATTACCCTTCATAATGCTTCATGTTTTCCTGTCGGTGGAATCAATATGGTTCCGGGATAGTCTAGAAGTAATGCATAAATGATAATCTGGGACCTTTGACACAAAGTGCATAATCATGGGTACAACGAAAACTATAAAAGCCTAACCTGCTCCTCGTCACCTAGCTGAAATTCAAACATCTCGAATCACAGGCGCATACAAGGGAGAACGGGGTAGTACCCCTCTCCTCCCGGAAATTTTCGTCCAAAAATGTATTTGAGTTTTATTTTTCCCAAGGAATCTTTTCGTATCTAAATTTGAGTTACGTAGTCTTTATAAACGTATTGCTAATTCGGTATCTATTCCTATACATTAAATTTCAAATAAAAATGACAGATGAATACATACAGGAAAAAAAGTAAAATTATCTCCTGGCTCCCCGGTAGTTTCTCGATCCTCCTGACATCGGGACAAAAAGAAGGTCACATCCATGATTACTGCCTCAGAATTACCCAGAAAACGAGTGATTGTCCTCTTTGAAAAAAAAAATTGATTTTTGGATGGATTTTTGGCTTGGCAAATGAATTTCTTCAGAAAATATTTTACTCTAGATAACGGAACGCCTTAGCGCAAATGTGATACTCTTGGATTCAGCGGAAAATTTCATATGGGATAGAGTCCAAAAATTAGAAGGGGAACCGTTTTCCGACTCGACATAGATATCAAGAGCAAAATCTTATCTCGATGAAGGTATTGCAGAAAATTGAGAAAGCAAGCAAAAACCTCATGTATTTCTACCCTCCCTCAAGACTGAGGTTCAGATACGCCAATGCCGCGAATGAGTCTTTTCCAAAAGTCATCCTTTTGAAGAACCTCAACGTTGTTTAATGACCTGCCAAAGGGTGTCATCTGATGAAAATGATCTAATTCGGAATGACGGTCAAGGCATAGCAGGGAAATCAGTATAAGGTTAGTTGAGAAATCGACAACTCCAAAATTGTCAATTCGATTTTGGTGGGACTTTAATTTTGTCTTTATTCATTGTATGTGAATTATAGGAAACTAAAATTTTATTTTGCTGTTCTGCAATAATTGCTTATTTGTTCACAGCTTACTACATCTGCAATTTCTAATTCGAGAATACTAAGTCTATCCGAGGTACCTTCTTAGCACAAATGGTGTATAATTTTATTATGTAGGTTGTAGACGCTCTTAGTTGATGGAACTCTTCCATCATTCAGATAAAAAGTTGTATGTTTAATGGTCCAGTCACACGTTCAAATATACTTCGACATGCGTAACTGGAATAAAGAGATTTATTTTCCAAACTTTGTTTTCTAAGTGTATGCTCTCCACTATGCATCAGACCTGCTATAGACATGCATGTTTCATCTTTAGTCTACACTAGTGAGTATAGCCTGGCGGTCTAACTGTAAAGAGCAATTGGGTGGTGATATTTGTAACCCAATCAAGGGTGTGATAGCAACATCAACAGTCATCTCCAAGCATCGCGTACCATGGCGCTGCCCAGTGGCAACTTACGAAGTCAAAGGTCCTATCACTTGGACTGCCTTGAAACGCTTCAATTAATGCCAATGGGCAGCAGCATAGTGCGCGACACTTGGTGACAGATTTTTTAATCTGAATAATTTCATAGATAGTACTTTTTGAGGTATTGTTTCAAGCAACTTTTTGTGTTTCAAAACAATTGTTGTCAAACATATTTTTGTGACGTATGACAAATAACAAAGACATTCAAGAACAGGGCTGCTTGTAAGTAACTCGCCTGGTGTACTGAGCTGTAAGTTTTATCGGGACTGTACTTTACCTAACTGTACCACAACATCAAGAGTAACTAGTAAATTTTCTGGTACTTTACACACAGCATCGATGGTAGAACTCCAAATATAACATTGAACGCATGCAACACGGTGCAACGGGAATATATTAGTCGCACTTAATTTAACACGGAATTATATCCTGCTGCTACTTCATCTTCTTTAATAAGAATGCAATTATTTTTAATTGCTCTCTTGGCTTCTGCGAAAGATAAGAGTGAAAACAATGTGATAGATTTCCATGTAAAATGAACGGGGCAGTTTAAGGCGTGAAATTCGCTATTAAATTAAATACGTGCTTGAAAACTGGAGTAGATGTTGGTAGTATGCGAAAAAAAATTACAGATCATTTTAGTTCTTTCTTCATTTATTATTCCTGCAAAAGGAATCGTATGAATGTGAAGTTGAGGTTTCTAATTAATTTTGTTCAATTGCCACAGACTACATAAAGTTAGAAGTCAGAGCTATTTAAACATTCACTAAATGTTAACCGTTTACAAAATATACACCAAGATGCCCAAAAAAGTTAAATCTAGAGAACAAAGACTCTAATAGAATAAGTTCGTGTTTTCTCTGTTTATATTATTTTCGAAACCATAAGTCATTTTATCAACATTTTATTAGTAATTTCCCAAACACATACTATTCTAATATGATGTAGAGAAAGCAAGAGAGATGCTGACTACATATTTTCTAATAATAATCAAAGAACTAGAATAGCTGTTTTAAATACAGTCCACATACCAATCTCTTTTCAGTTAAAACCAAAACAGTGTAATGGCTGTTTTTCGCCCAGAGCAAGGACTGTATCCTTGGTTCATGAGAATAAGTGCTACTGACCACAATGCACTCAATACACTTGTGCGGAGTCGACACATGTTCAGTTCATAGTTGCTAGTGTATAATAGCCCTTTCACCAAATACATAAAGCGACCTAAACATTCCATTAAGAACAATGACCAGAACGTCTTCTGGGTTATGTCGTCACGTTATGTAAAGTTGTCGTAGTCGTAAAGATCTGACATATGTTGAATAAAACTTTGAGAGCTTCAAGAGGATGAGAAATATATTAATTTCTGAATATAAACCTAGAAAGAACATTCGTACAGAAAGGCATTTCTATTCTGCAAGCGTTACAATATACGTGTCTGATATGAATATACGTAGACATGAAGTGAATAGAGATGAATAATAATATTATGAATGCTTAAAAACGCATTATATATAAGAATAATCATGGTAAGTGCATACGTTGAAGCTCACCAAATCAATATTCATATATGTAAGGCGGTTGAACTCTTGGATTTTGTGAGATACACTAGTAAGTGAAGATAAGGTGTAAAATGTTTGCTAGTGGTTATATTCTTCAAGTCGCTGGCAAACATTTCTATTATTATACTAATTTTAAAGCCTCATATCAGTGCGAGAACATCTCATTGTGTCACATATAAATAAAAAATTATGGGTCTTCGCGCTTGAAGTACCAAGAAAAAATTAACACAGATATAACAACTATAGAAACATTATGTAGATGTAAGGTATTTCATTATTATTTAAGGATCAGTGGTAGTGCAGATCTTGGATTAAATTTTAGTATAAATATAGTAGAATCCATGCCTCAAAATATTTTTAATGTTATACCTCGGTGCTTTGCCTTTTTCCTTGTATGAACTACACAGGTTGGGAATCAACAGCACAAAGTATGTAAATTTGAAATTTTCCTGGTATCAGTTGCGCTTCTCACGATTTCAATAAAACTTGAAATATCGACTTTAAAAAAAATGTATTAGTGAAAACTGGCCTACGCTTATGCTTTGGCCTACTTTGTACTGGAACTTTCTCTATTTTTTACTCATCTGAAGCAAATTCGCCTCTAGTGATGCAATTATTGTTTATATGCTGAGATTTTTTAAGAATAATGATAGATGCTATTTTTTCAAACTATGGGTTAAATGTCTGCCTCGTGAGCCACATCAAACACAATTTTCATCGATACACTACTAAAAGTTTCCATCTAGATTTAGATTTGAGAACTTTAGTTTTGTATCCATGATAGGATCTAGTTAGCCAGTTGTCAGGTAATCCGGGTATCCCTCGTTAAAAATCAAATCTGACAGTCCGACGATGATTTAAATATAAATCGAAACGTGTTACTGAAAGCAACAGAGCTGAAACTGTGTATTAATTACCCTTCATTTTCTCTGCATAATATCCATCATCTCAATTTTTTGAATAGGGGCGGCAGTAAGGAAGAAGAATTGAAGAAGACTCATAAAGGATGCTCTATGTCTAACTTTGACTTGATCATCATCATCCACGATTCATCTCAGTTGTCAATCAGACATGAGTATTAATAAGAGATAAAGCTCCACTGTAAATTAACATGTATCATTAACCACTAACGACAAGGTTTACCTTATCAAAGCGAAACGCGACCATGTAGATAAACGTCACGTGTATTAGTGTGGTAGAGCAGGGCTTCAGTAACACTTTGGGAATAGGTTTCCGTTTTTAGTTAAAGTTGGAGACTCTTCAGTGAGAGTGGAGTCGTAATATTAGTCTGGAATAGTTCTACTTAGTGATGATTAAAAATAAATTCAATTGGTTGATCAGATATAACAAGGATAATTATATTAAATTAAGAATCAAAGCAAATAATAAAACCTTAACTAGTTTATATTTCTCTTAGCTCATCAGATTCAATTAATTGCCGCTTCCAATGGGAAACACTCAATAGGACAAACTATAATCGTACATGCGCCTTGCTGGTGAGGAGATATCATTTCGTCGTTATATCTTCCATGATACAATTTGGCAAGTACATTATGTGTCCAATACTAGCTTGCAGCTAGATGAAATTTCCGAAATTATATAGGAGGAGCAGTAACTTATTATCAATAATCAAGAATGACTATACATAAAATTATAATATCTCACTGGACGTCGATTATTGCATGTTTGTTTCATTATGTGATGAGTAGAAACATTTAATCTATTTAAGTGCATTTGATACTTCGTGATACTCTTCCGTCATAAGTTCCTGATAAAATTGTGTATCAAATTTTATTTTTAAAGAATGCAACAATTTTATTTTACAAAAAACAAAGGCCAGCCTTGAGAAAGACATTCAGAACTTCAGCTAAAACTTGAAACTCTCATTTGTTCCATGCAACTTGAAACCGCATATGATTGAATAAACAATTAAATAACAATTTGACTGCCTATAATTTCTAAATATTTTTTTTCAAACTTTTAATTAACTGTTCAACCTTGACAAGGGTTTTCGAATGAGCTGAAATTATAGTAAAGTTATTCATCCAATGACATCTGATTTCGATATTAGCGGTCAGTACAGGACTATAAGATACTTATGATGTTGGATCTTTTAAGCTTATTAAATTACGCCATGAGCCATTGCAACAGAAACAGGTAGGTATAGGATTTTAACATTAGTGGCGTTGCATCATATCTGGAACCGGAACAAATACAAAGATCATAGGACAGATTAGCGAACGATTCCAAAAAAAAATTATTCCTACTTCATACTAAGAAAATATAGAACTGCGTCTTTTTTAACACGCCTTGAATCAGCTTCACGTGTATGTATATAAGGGAGTCTTCAGAAGCTTTTTTCATCCGTTTCAAAACGTCAGGTTAAATTTAAATTCTGCACAGTTATCAAGGACTGATGACAATAGTTTAATAAATTTGTCCCATTATTTATTTTTATACAGCAATACGTTCAGAAGTGTTGATGCAAATAAAAAATTTAGCTAATTAATTTTTTTCACCAGTTCTTGAAGCGATACGTTCATAAGGTGATAATACAGTTTAACCAGCATCTATAATGACAGAATCTTTGAAATATAACGATGCTGGACTAGTCTAATTCCAGCAGTCGTGTAAGTGCGGCGTCAATTATCAAAGCGCAAAAATAAATTCATCAATGAATAACTTATAGTTCAAAAAATTAAAAAAACACGTTTTCATAGTTAATTGACCTTAAAAATGAAAAATAATTCTTAATGCGAGAATAAATAGATCAACCATAAAATTAATGCCATTGTGTTAAGAACGCATCAATTTTTTAAATTTTTTACTAGTTCTATTTCAAAATGCAGAATTGATGTAAAAATGTAGTACAAAGCACCCCACGGTTTTACCACAATGACATAAATTTTCTCGTTAATAATTTTATTCACACATTAAGAATTATTATTTACCTTTTTTCGATTAACTATAAAAGATTTTCAGTCTTTTTAAACTATAATTTTTTTTAATGAAACATCGTACGCCCTCCAATATGCAATACGAATGCCTCCGGATCTAGCTCGGATTTGGGATGAGAAAGTTCCTCACGCTAAATGATTGTGGTCTTTCCCGTTCTTGTAAGCAAAATCAAGCAAGTGACTTGTGACCACAGCTATACAGTGAATAGTTCTGAGATGCACGAGGCGTTCGTCGCCGTCGTCGCCATTGCAGAGCGTCGATACCTGCTGTCGTCCATCCAACGGTAGTTCGACCAGATACCAAGAAACCCAGAAGAAGCAAAACTGGTAGGAATTAACACGCGTCAGTGTAGTTTAGTATCATCGAACCGACAACGACGTTTAGGCATCGATCATAGATATCGAGCAGAGCTTGATTCTTTCAGCAGCACATGCGACCTTGCCTCATATATTCTAATTATTCCCACGCCAATACGCAGTAGAAGTATTGTAATCGAAAAAAAGTCTAGCTCGAAATATTGTTTTTTATCGATTTTCATGACAGACAGATTGCGAAAAACCATATCACAGATTTCTATCAATCTCTCTGTCTGTCTGATATACTCACGACAAGAACATCTTATCTTACTCTAGGACAATTTACTTGATAAGAAAATTACTATCAATTTGAACCAAGAAAGGTATATTTTCGCATATAATATAATTTTCTTCACAACTAAGATTTCAATCCACCTCTAACAAGTATTCCATTTTTTTTTGTAAGGTTATCATATTTTCTAGCGGAGCTCCGTTTACTTCAATCAAGAAAACAAAACATCTTGCGATTCCCTCCAAGTAATTCATTTACTTGTTTGGCATCACCATATTCGTCAACGGCAATTCAGCAGTACGCGCCCGTTATAGCTTCTACATATATGAATTCGTTTTTACCAACCACCTCTCAGGATGAATGTGCTGTTAAAAAGTTGAGGTCGTAACTGTTGTTATATCATTCAAGTGTGAAGGTGTTAAAATACTATATGACGCAGATTTATGTAAGAAAGAAGTCACATTGGTACAGTTTTGATACTCTTTTGGTTCTTATTTTTAGGGTTAAGAAACCAACAGTAGCTTTAATAACAGCTCATAAAAATTACAGAATGTTTATACCAATAATATATTGTATAATGAGGTTGAACTATTTGCGCCAATATCATGAAATGCTTCAGTCAACACTATAGTATTCTTATAGGTTAGATATTATCTGTTTTGTGCCAAGATTATAATAAGCTCAATTTGAAATTTTGGTATTCTCCGTTCCAAAACTTTCCCAGGTTTGAATTGAATACCTATATTCACTTAAATTTATTCTATATGATCAAAAATACAATATTTTTACTTCAAGATTATTATAGCCTTGCGCATATAGGAAGATATGGTATTCTGAGCACATACTCTTGGTCTGAGAATATACTTTCATGTGTGTAGTTGACGCAATGGAGGAAGAGGCGGAGTACTATCATTTATTAAATTTGCACCTCGATGATCCTTCGTCCTTGGTAGATATTGACGATTATTCTTCAAAATACAGAAACGCATTTATTTGTAATATCTAGCTTCTATAAAATTTTAGAGCATAGTTAATTCTTTAAAGGATGCTAAATAGTTCTGGTCGTGTTCTAGCACACACTACTACACTTTACTGCATTTTAGCCAAATAAGGATCATAAGTAGTCAAAATAAGAGCTATTTAGCTTCTCAAAAAATGGAGTCATGTCAGTGATTGAGTTTTTTGGGTAGGACATTCATGAAAATTTAACAATTTTCATAATTATTGAAAGTACTGAGTAAGTTTTGTTAAGTTCTAGTAAAATATGAATGGGTTGTCCTAAAAAGGACTTGCCGAGTTAAGACCACAAAAAGTATCTCATTAGTCTGTAAAACAATCCCACACTACTAGATTATAAGAAGTTGTACCAAGTAGCAACAACAAGGTTGTAGTGTTGCTCAAAATCCACTATACAACATTATAAAAATAGGAAAACACTGGACCAAGGCTTAGATAAATGAACAGTTGACCTGTAGGATCTCCAACGAATTGGATCGATAGCAGCTAGTAATAGGTTTGCTTTCTTTCTGGACTCAACTCAGGATTTCTTCTCCTTCTGCAACTTGATAAAGAAGAATTCGATGAAAATAATATCGGGGAAAATAATAAGCAGTTGTGGTGATTACGACTGGGAATAAGATTAACATCTTCAGGACGAAGACGAAAGATCAACTGCAGACAAGGGAGGTGAGACTAACAGGAGCTTTGAACTACGGCAAAATAATATATTGGTCGCATATAAAAACTGTAACTTATAACACTGTATTTGAGCCTATAATAATATATTCTATGAAATATATGGCAGCAAAAAAAATCCAGAAATAAGTTATAAGCAACAGAAATCCACTTTTGGAGAATAAAGTTGAGAAGAAAACGTATACGAAAAATATCAGGACTTAGACGTATTTAAGAAACACATAGCTCGTATGTGGAAGGATTTCCAAAAAAAGGTAATCTTGGTTGCGACAGGAAAAAAAATTGGGGAGAGATAAGGCTACAAATAATCGGAAAGCTATTTTAGATAGAAAATAACAGATCAAAATTGTTGCGATTCCCAGAATTAGGAACTGAAAGGCGTAATCCGCTATGTACATAACTTCATCATATCACAAACCAAAATGTCCTTAAAATACATACATACATGAATTCAGTGAATTCTAAACTTCAACTTTTTGGCGTTTTCGTTCAGCTGTGTTCTTGTCACTTTGCTCAATTAAATTAAACAGCTTGTAATGTTCCCAAGTAATCACGTAATTTTACAAGCGATCTTCAGACATACTTTTTGTGACAACAAACGGTGAAATCCTGAGGAAAGACCATAAAAGATCAAAGCTAGATACCATGCTTAACAGTAACTGCATGCAACCTTACACTGCTGTCTAATCTAACATAAGCAAAAATAGTACCAACTAATCAACCCTTACCTGCCGTTCTCCTCCACAGCAGTAGCCACCTTTATCCATTCCACACACAATCATTCTCGCACAGATCCATAGGCGTAGAGTCACTAGTCCTTACCACCCAAAGGGAATCACCCTAAATTCTTGTCACTCAGTCGCGCGCGCAGAACCAGAGGTGAACAAACGAAGAAGAGCGCGCGATTCTGTTTCGATACAGCGGCGCTCACCAACACCTGCCGTCGATGGGTGACGGAAGAAAACAGAAGACTGCGGTCGGCTTAATGGTGTACCACCAAGTCACGTCCGACGTTGATGATGTTCGTTACGATTCCATTATCAGAGAAGGATGAGACCTTCATCATGAAAGAGGTGCAATGAGTATGATTACAGATCATATTAATTGTGTATGTACTTGTTTAATATACCATTCCATGGACCAATTTGCACTGCTCTCTTCATATGGCTATTGTGTATATATGCAATTGGCTGAAGTATCCATTGATTTTTGGTCCGTATGACTGCCTTGTTGGGCGGGATAGTCTGAGGAAGATCATTTTGAGTTTCTTCTGAGGGAAGACCTATTGCGTAGGTGTTTGGTATCTATATCAAATTTTCCTGATTATGTCCGTCCTTTGCTCAGTTTTATATACTGTCTATGCCTAAACTTTTATGCCGCCTATACACCTAGGACATATACTCACATCTCACGCTTATTCCTTAGGTTACCCTATTTTATAAATAATTTTCCAAAAACCATTTTATTTCCGTATTGAAATTTCATTCGCTTGTGTTGTGATTGAAGACATTTTGGAATTCTATATAATTAATTCTTCTAAGGTTTTATGGTAGGTAGATCACAAAATATCATGTTACTAATTTCGCTTGGTTTATTGGTCCTTCTGTCTGTTAATGGGGTTTTTGACACTCCTTAGTTCAAGGAATATTTCAACCGATTTTTCTCTAAATCAAAGAGGTGTTTGAGTGGTCACGTAGTACGTAAGGTTGCTTTTTGAAGTGTGTGCCTTGGAAGCTAAATCAGGAAAATGAAACTAATGAATTCTCATAATACAGATTTTTTTACATAATCATCATTAGGAGGTAATTATTAGGTCTTAATATCGTTAAATCTTCAGATACCGTGAAAGTTGAAAGATGTAGACTAAAGACAGGAAAATTCTCAGAATTGAAGATGGGCATTATTAAAACAATTCTATTCACAAATTTTCAGCAGTCTGCTAATTGCACCAACAAATCCTCAAACTCAAAACAATAATTCGTATAACCAATCTCCAACAAATTCTATTTCACTACTGCGCTTTCTGATTCTGCAGCGGGCTTTAGCTCTATAATTAATTTCTGCTTGTAATTGTTAATTTTCAGATAAGGCGAAATAAAGGCAAGGATCTGAAAGTTAATTTAAAAATAAGCTAATCACCATCCCTTACTTCTATCTATGAACTGAACTCATTACTTTCGCAAACTACCATAATGGTATTCCTTTGGAGTCTTGACTAGCTCTTCCAGGATTTTGTTGAGTGTTCATGAATATCAAACTACATGTTTAGTTACCCGTTACCCTATCTGCTCATGTGTCTTTGTACTGGAAGTTCAAATACATTATACGCTGTAATTTACTAGTTTTCCTGACAATTATTCATAGATATTTCCATATTTGAATCTGCAGTATGAATTGAAGAAAAAAGTTGTTCAATAGAAACTATATATATATATATATACTATTTGCTTGACTTGGAACTCTTGAATCTGCCTACGAGATTATTAGCCTTATGATTGAGGTCTGATTACTCCTACTTATTAGCTTATTAGTATACTCGTACATACCAAAAAGTCTAAAAGATACTTAAATAGTAATAAATATTGCATGCTTTTTATTGTGCCACCACAAGACCAAGTATCAAAAATATTGAGTTTTTTGTATTTGCCCCAGTAATAACCTCTTGGAAAAGTTATTTCATAAACAGAATTGTTCCCATTTCAAGTTGTAGAAAGAGGAACAATAATTCAAATATGTATAAAATTACAGTAACAAATAAATCTCTTCTTCTTTTTCGAATTGCGGCAGTGACTGGCTAATCTATTAGCCTAGAAACAAAATAAGCTGAGGCATCAGCACTGAATGCTGAAGACATGGGTTCAAGTCCCGTCCGCACCAAAAAGTTTCTGGGCTTATCCCAATTCAAAATTGTGTATTTAATATATATTTTATTGGTTGATTAGAGATTTTGCACTTGTACTCAATCGCCAGGAGAACTAACGGTTAATCGGATATAAAACCACAGAGTAAATTTCAGATCAGTTTAGTACTCTTTGAGTTAAAGAGGATTGAGTGCAAATAGAACATTATAACATAATTAAATCTTGATGGACTATCATATTCAAAGACTAAATACGGAGAAAAAATCTTGAAGTACTACGAAAGGTAATCATAATCATAAATGGTGGCAGCTTATTCTCATTGTCACTGTGATAAATTTCACGCAGGATATTTTTTGAACAAATAAATATTAGCTACGTATTAAAACTTGTCATTATCTTCACCTCTGATAATTCTGTCTCAATGCAGTGGCCCCGATATTATTATTAGAAAAAATGCAAAAGTGACCTAACTGCAACAGGTAAGAAGATGTCTTTCTGCAAGGGTCATTAGATTCTACCTCAACTACCTGTCATCTAACAGCATAAATTAAAATTCGAAATATGAAGGATTCTAATGCATACGATTTTTGTTACCATTAATATCCTATACTCTGTATTGGAGCAAATAACTGTAAGGCAACTGCAGTAATTAAATGAAAATGCTTCTTGATAGTTTCATGCAAATCTATGTCAACAAACCGAAAAACCTTCTAGCTTTCTACGCTTCCAGTAAGACCGTATTCTTCATGCACATAGTTTTATAGAAATCTGAGTCAATCAGATTTCATAGTCATTTAGTAGAAACAAAAAGTAAATTAAGGACAGTTATGATTGCAGTATACGAGTGCAGGAAAGTGTGACGGTGTATATAGTAGAAATAAAAAAGATGATAAACATTAAACATGCAACGAATAAGAATTATCGTACTCGTATTTCTTGATTGGCGGCGGTATAAATGGTTTACTTAGAGAACGGTCAATGTAAAAAGTTCAGTTTAGGCTAACATTCAAAGATAATAAATAGAATCTCGAATTCGAGATATTTTTTATCGACGTTTCAATAAATATAAGTACATCACGAAAAGCCATATGTCACTTATTTCCGTCATTCTATCTGTCTGTACTCAGTCTAGCGATTCTTGATTCTACAAGTCGTGAATTGCAAGTTAGCACTGTGACAAGCTTTTTAGTTTTTTAGAATCGGGTAAATGGTGGTGGGGGCATCGTCAAGAAACGAAAAAAATTACAAACCCTCAAAATTCATTTTGGACGCCTCCAAATCACTTGATTATTTTCTAAAAAACGAATGGGAGATTTAAAATTGGGGTTGGGGGTGGGGGGTGGTAAGGAGGAGTACTCAAAAAATTGGTGTTGGTCTTTTACCAGCTACTTCACTTTCTATCATCTATAGAATTTTGAAACCAGAAGTACAGCAATGGTGAAGCTACGTATTCATATAACGCGTGATATATCTGATGAACACTTCCAGCGTACTGTTCAAATTTATTTTTTTAGGGGCCGCTTCTCATTTCCTGTGGTGGGTGGATATTCATCCAATATATTCACCATCAACACGAAAGTACAGTACAGCTCCGGATATCAGAGCTGTAAGTCCAATCTAAATAAGTTTTGGAAATCTTGCAAATGTTTAAATTTTGAGAATTTTTTAGTAATAAAATACAACGATTTTCTATAGTTTCAATATTTTTTCAATGAAATCAAAACTTCGATACGTGCAAAAGTCGATTCAAACCTTATTTCTCAAAGTGACAGCATGGAGTGGAAAGTACAGCGTTAGTCCTCCATTCATAAAGCTCAAATGGTCGCAGTCAGAGTTATGGTTCATAAATTCGGGAGAGCGGGTGAATAATAAACCAAAACGGCTGCTTTTTTCCGCAGTGCTGAAAACGTTGCGAATATATATGGATTTTGCAAAAGCATATTTATTTCAGCGATCTGCCCATACGATGATAATTATTATTTTTTGTAGCGCAAATATTCCAGGACTGAGTTTGCAACACTAAATTGGTTACACAACTACAGCATTTTGCGAAAGTAAAGTTAGGATACAGTAATGGAATCAAAGAAATGGATCTAAACCTTGTATGTTTTTAGCACCTACAGAAAGACTTTACTTTCTTTTACAGTTATCTTTTTAGTTTCTTCTATATCGCAAGTGGATTTTTGATTAGTTGCTCTGGGATTATTGTCTTGTATGTACTCGCACTTGTATCTTTCAAAAGAAAGGTAGCTTTATGAATTCTGATGAGATGATGTATTTGTGTTCTTCGCTTAGGATTTATAAATATTACTATAGAGCATACCATAAAAATCCATACTAGGTTCTAATTTGCAAGCGAAACTGTTTAGACAGCTGATCAGTGTATGTCAATAGCATTGCAACGTCAAAAATATATTTTTTTTCGCTACACAGTTTGGTTAATAAATCCTGATCAACAGTCGTTATCTGGTCTGTGACCTACAACTAGAAATATATTTATTGGACAGTACCTTCCATAAACCTACTTTATATTAATATAGATGCAAAGCTCACAATTAAAGATAAATTATGTTTGAAAGCAAACTTTGGGTGGATAGACTGTTCTTCGAAATGTTGTGTCACTGAAAACAAAAATTTTGTTTATACTCTGTCCTAGTAGAAGAAACTGATGTGTATGAGGGATATAATCTCGACAAATAAGTCTCATTTTCATAATAATACATATATCTTGAGAAATATCCCATTATTCAATTCACCCTACAGGGCAAAACGGATAGTAAAAGACAACCTGGTAGACGAAGACATACATGGTCGCACAATCTGCGTCAATAGAATGAAAAAGTAAAACTTTTTTGGAGCGCAGTTAACAAGCTCAAAACAGCCATGCTAGTCGACGATGCAGTGTCCTTAACCGATAGAGCACCATAAGAAGAAGACTTATAATATAAAGCTATGTATTTTCTTCTATCCTATAGCATCATTGCTAGGTCATGGATCCCATCGCAATGGACCTAGAATTTTTCGTCTGATGTATTGTTTTCACGTATTGCCATCTGTTGTTCAACCGTCGAAGTAACTGTTCACAAAAGATCTAGCTGTATATAGCATAGCGAGAATATTTCAAGTCCCTCACAAAACAATGGTAGTGACATTTGTCCTGTGTGAAGAAAGATTAACGGTAATATGTTTTTTAGCCTGTTATACGGTATGATATCACGAAACTCACGCACGCATGTCGTATGCATATATACGCTGGACATGTGAATGGAATACTGTTTATACAGGGTATTCAGAGTATGGTGCTTGATATTGAATAAAGCATTTACACAGATATCATCACCACATAGTGCAGTTTAATAATAGCTGACCAATTACAAAAAACCAATACAGGAATTTCAGAGAGCCATCTTACAGTAAAAAATCTCAGGTATAGTCTGAACTAGTTTTTAGTTAGTTTAGTAGATCAACCAGACACCACTGATAGCGTGAAAGGTCCAGAAATTCTAAAGTCCGAAATATTATATAGCATACGCTCTGCAAAATCTAAAAAAGCAACCGGACCAGACGAGATTCCAGTGGAACTTTTGAAGATGATACATGAAGACAACATCGGGATCTCAGTTAAACTATTCAATACAGTGTACATTACTGGAGTAATACCAGAAGATTGGCTGAAGTTCGTGATTACAGGTTGATAAACCTTATGAGCCAAACACTAAAAGTATTCCTTAGCATTATTCATGGAAGAATACGCATCAAATGTGAAAGTGATCTGGACGAAACCAAGTTTGGTTTTCAAAACGCTCTTGGTACCCGGGAAGCAATGTTTGCTAAAAATATAGTTCTTCAAAAGTGTCGCGATCAATGCAAAGACATTTTCTTATGCTTCATAGACTATGATAAAGCATTCGACAGGGTACACCATGGAAAACTTATAGATATATTGAGGAGTACTAGAGTTGATGACAGAGACATACGCATTATTAAGAACCTGTATTGGCGTCAAAAAGCAGTGGTTCGGGTAAATGGAAAACTAACCGACGAATGCCAGATTCGCCGAGGCGTGAGGCAGGGATGTATACTGTCACCACTGCTGTTCAACCTATATTCTGATAAAATATTTAAACAGGCGTTGCATGACCAGGATTGCGGAGTTGAGATTAACGGCGAACTGAAAAAATGAGATCGCTCTTCTTCAATAATAATCTAAAATTTGAAGCTCCGCCAGAGAAAGACCAAGTGCTACATATGTTTTATACTGTTGTACGGGGCAGAGATTTGTACCTAAAGCAGCAACCATTAATCGTATTGAAGCATTTGAAATGTTTCTACATAGACGGATTCTCCGAATCCCATGGGTAGCCATGCAGAGAAATGAAGCGGTTTTACATGGCAAGCGCCATCCGCAAACTACTAATAAAAGTTAAATGCCAAAAGCTGTCCTATCTAGGTCACATACTGAGGGGTGATCGTTACCGTATCCTTCAACTTATAATGAAGGGCAAGATAGAAGGCCGTAGAGGAGTCGGTAGAAGACAAGCCTTGTGGTTAAGGAATCTTAGAGAGTGGACCGGAATTCGAAGCGCAGAACAACTCTTTAGACTCGCCGAAGACAGAGCACAGCTCGCCATTGTGAATGCCAACATCAGGATGACCTGATATGGCACTAAAGGAAGAAAAGTTTTTAGTAATGTCGGTTTGGTACTTCATAGCGGAGATCAGCAACATCAACCCAAAAATTTTGGAACAAAAACTAATTCAATTCGCAATTAGAAACTCGGAAAAAGCTTTGACTGTTCGCTGGTGTGGGGATGCGCTCCGAAACACTCCTTAAAGCTTCTGGACAATACAGAAAGGATCTCCATAGTCTAGAACATCGGAAGAGGATAGCTGATCTGCCTCTATTCTATAGATATTATCATGACAGATGTCTCACCGAGCTTTCTGACATAGTACAGCATACACTAGAGGAGACCAAACCTCACCAGGTAGAGCTTACAACGGCTCGAACAAGCTCCTTCCAGAGATGTTCCTTTTGGAGAAGCTCAGCGTTGTGGAATGACTTTGTTCTCTGAGGATACATCCTATAGCGTTTTAAGATCAATGTGAAAATACGTCTATCCTAAGGCAGCGCTGATAGAGCGTAATAGGCTTTCTGCTTTTGCGTGAGGTTATCTATAAAAAATTCTTACGGATTAACAAGTAAAACTGAAAAACTACAGCTAGTATCACCGTTAAGAAATTTAACTGATCAGCTGTTAGCTGTTTCTTGTAGTTCAGTCAGAAATTGTTTTGCTTTTGTAACTATATTATACAAGTACTACGTAGTTATTTCATTAGTATAATGGGTTCACTCCGTTTTTTTTTTTTGTTTTTCATTTATTCCCCCCACAAGAAGCTGTCATGGGTGCTTATACCTAAGCTCAATGAATATGTTGAACATGACGATTTGATGAATCGGGGCAGTGATGAGTAAGATATGAGTATACCAAAAAAGATATATGAAAGAGCCCTACGAACAATTCTGGGATAAGTAATTCCTACGTCGGTATAGATCATTTAAGCATACAGTCAGTATACTTTTGCACCCTTCAGAAAACTCTGGAAATCGACAGCAAAAGGCTTAGTTAGTTAGTTGTGATTTTATCAATATGGAAATATCATCAAATATTTGTTTAGTTTAGTGACGCATATAAACAGAAGATGTTCGAACCACAAAACAAGAAACATACCAATATAGAACGATTGAATATAGAAACTGCAAGGCAGTGCATATTAATTATGACATCTACGGTCTCTTAGGGTAGAATTCGTAGCTGTTGCTTCAAACCTCTTTGAGACTTAAGGAGGCCTTATTGTTGTTTCGCAAGCAGCATTTAAAGGAATGCCTATAAATACGACCCTTAGCTCTCGTTTTGAGTATAACCCTCAGTATAGATTCATCCGCGGCCACTTTGGAGATAGTATGGACAGAGGTATGTAACCAACATCACACCAACCTGAAACTGGAGCGATTGCTTCCATCTCTGCAACACTGCGTGCAACTGCACTGCGAGTATTCCGAGTCATAATCGCTATGAACGGTAGATGTCGCGTATCTCGTCCTAGTCCATTTTTCGGCTGTCATAACAGACCACGTTCGATAAAGGAACAGCCACACTTTGCTGCCGTGCAACGGTTCCGATGCTCCGGTCGAGAAACTGCGAATGCTGCTTGACTGGTTGCCCATCGTGCCGGAACTACATTACACAGAGAAGCAGCAATCTGAAATACGAGGAAAACGAGATTACAGATTAGGAAGCCATCGCGTCGCCATCGGCTAGACAGACTACACCATTTTATTATTGTTCTGAAACGACATAAATTTTGTAGCATCAGGGCCGCGTTTTATAAGTAGCAGGCTATGATGATTGGCGTAGAATGCAATATACTAAAGATAATGCGCTACACACGCAACGTCCACAAATTACGGGCTTTTCCTCCAATGTGTGAATAAGGACAAGAGTCACATCCCTAACAGCTTTCTGTTTGCGTTAGCTTCTTGGGGATGATTAACATACCTGACGTATTAATCTGATAGATAACAAACATAACAATAACAAGGAATAACATTTTAATTTTAATCTTTCCCTAGAGGGCCAACATAGTTATCGAAACACGTATTGGGTTTAAAAGAGTAGTTTGGTGATGAAACTATGTAGTCTTTTTGGTTGCTGAGGCTGAAAGAATCCAGTATAACATATAACAACAGCTAAAAAGCCTCACAACATGATGGTTCAACTGCAAATATTTCAAAAATAATATCACCCAATGTAAGAAAATATTGTCCACGTTGCATTAAAATTGAACGATCAAATTACGTTTCAAGGTTCATTAACTGCCTTCAATATAAAATAATTTCTCATAAATAGACAAGGGACGCTACAAGAAAATTGAGGAGAGTTATTATTCAAGCCTTAGACAGTAATGAACAGGTATTAGGAATATAATTAGATTTGGCCAAGGCCTTTGATACTATGCCTCACGCGAAATTACAATTACAATTTAAATAAATCACTTATTGGAATATGATAATTCTGGTTCGGTGAAGAGCACAGATTGCTGGCTTGGTCGCTAATCATGCAAACCTTGTCTTTTGCTCATATTATATTTTTGGAAACTTAATTGAATTTGTGGGCAATAAAAATTCATTATTACTATGATTTTATTGTAAGCATGTCTTTCCTGTAGACGACACAGCGATACCTTTTGAAGATACATCCTGGGAAGACGTGAAGCGAGAGGAATCATAATTGTTGCAATACAATGAAATGTATCTAACTATAAGTGCACCACAGCTACCATTCCAGAAATAAGTATACTGCAAATATAAAGTCTAGGAAAACATCAACAAAAACTATAAAGTAACATCAAGTTCAGTGGTGTGTATACATTTTCATCTTAGGTATCTGTACACTGTAGAAAGTGCCTTTGACAGAAAGTGATTTGGACGTGGGGGTCACCAAATTGGAAAATACCATACGTACAGCATACTCTTCATCATGCTCTTTGAGGAAGTCAGCGCAAGGGAAAGTCCCTTGGTGGTCAACCGCGCTCTCGAAACTGCGAAGAGACTCCAGGCGGGCCCTTAACAAAGCACTGAAGGAAGGAGATGAATGCTCCTGGGAGAACTTCAAAAAGGCAAGAAAGAGAGCTAGCTGGCGGAGCTACTGCGGAGAGCTGGAGTTCCTCTCTGACTCCGCCCGATTAATGAAACTGCGAGAAGAGACATCCAATTAGCTCTTTTAAAAAGCAGATGGCGCTTGGACTACTTCAACGGAGGAGTCTCTCCAGCACCTCCTTGACGCGCGCTTCTCGGGAGAGTCCGCCGCATCCGACTCGGAGACCAAACTGGAGCCTGGTGAAAAGCCCGCCGGCTTGGCCGAAGAGCTGGTCACGGGAGGGGCAGTCTCCTGGGCTATAAACTAGTTACGTCCTCTCAAGTCAGCGGGACCTGATGGTATCTTCCCTGCGCGGTTAAAAAAGAGCCTGAACGTGCTGCTACCGCACATTGTAGCAGTGCTCAGGGGCTCAGTCACCCTGAGATACGTACCTAAGTCCTGGAGACCAGCGAGGATTGTGTTTATTCCCAAACCAGGGGAAACTGACTACTCGCTAGCAAAATCGTATAGACCTATTAGTCTTACCTCCTTCCTTATGAAGGCTCTGGAGAAGATCATCGACAGATATCTGGTGGAAGGTGCCCTTGTGGAACACCCTATACACCATAACCAGCATGCTTACAGACAAGGCGTCCGCCTTACACGCTCTAGTGGAGAACATCGAAAAAGCTCTACACCGCAAGGAAACAGCCCTGGGAGTCTTCTTCGACGTGTAGGGAGCCTTTGATAAGGCGCGCACGTCGACTATATGCAGCGTTCTGCAAGCTAGGAAGGTTTCACATACCATTGTCTGCTGGGTCAGATCTGCCCTCAGGGACAGGGCAGTAAACGCTTCACTAGGAGAGGTTAGGCTGGAGGTGGTGGTGAGCGGGGGATGTCCGTAGGGCAGCTGTCTCTCCCCTCACCTCTGGTGCCTGGTCATGGATGGCCTCATGGAAAAGTTCAGCGCTGCTGAGCTATATTCACAAGCCTACGCGGACGATGGGCTGGTGCTAATCTCGGGTAAATTCCTGGGCGTCGTCTGCGAGGGAATGCAAGCAGCCTGTAATATACTAGGTTGATGGTGTGTGGAAACAGGACTCTCAGTCGACCCAGCCAAGACAGAGTTGGTCCTTTTCACATGTAGTAAAAACATAGGAGACTTCAAGCTGCCCACCCTACAGGGTTCAAAACTGACATTAACAGCGAAGTACCTGGGGGTGGTATTGGACAGCAGAATGTCATTGAATAACCACCTTTTGTATACGGAGGCGATTGCAACCATGTGGCAGTTACGCCGGGTTGTAGGTAGAACCTGGGGGCTCAAGCCTCAGGTACTGCATTGGCTCAACAGGTCGGTGATCAGGGCCAGAATTCAGTACGGCTGCTTGGTTTGGTGGACCACCACCCAAAGGGCCACGGTAGTTAACAAGCTAACCAAAATCCAAAGAATGGTAGCGCTGCGGATTACGGGAGCGATGAGAACCACGCCATCAGCAGCCCTGGACGTTCTCTTAGGCTTGCCCCCCCTGAACGTCTGGATCAAGCGAGGCGCCATTGCAGCCTGTCTGACAATGCGGGACGGGGGCTCGTGGACCGCGCCAGCCTCATTGATAAGCCACGCCAGGATTGAGGAGGTGGCGAAAAGCAACTTCCCCATTTCCTCACTCAGGGTAGCAAGGACCGACGATAAGGTAAGGTTCGATAGGAGATTCTAGCTCGTTCTTCCCTCTAGGGAAGAGTGGACGGGAGGGAAGATAAGATTTCCGCCCCACAGCATGGTATGCTACACCGACGGGCCTCTCTCGAAAGAGATGGGATCAAGTGGCGCGGGAATGTGCCTGGAAGGCAGAGGCATGGAGGAAAGCGTGGCGCTGGGAACCCACTCATCAGTCTTTCAAGCGGAGATATTTGCCATCCTAATGGTGACATATCCAGCGGAAGTACAACAGTGCACGGAGCAGGACATCTATATATGCTCCGATAGTCAGGCAGCTTTGAGAGGGGTAGCATCTCCTAGGATCAGATCACCACTGGTCCAGGAATGCAGTGCCGCCCTCCAACGCGTAGCCCAATCCAAGAAGGTGAATCTCATGGGGGTCCCTGGTCACAGCGGGGTGCCAGGTAACGAGAGAGCAGACTGCCTGGCGAGAATAGGAGCAAAGGACATATGCATTGATCCCGAACCCTTGCTGAGCATTAGCAGAGGCCAGGTCAGGAATGCCCTAGATGCTTGGGCGTATAGCGAACTTGTAAAATCATGGATGGAGAGAGACGACTGCAGGCAGTCCAAGAGGTTCATAGCAGGCCCCAACAAATAGGGAGGGAGCTATGGCTATTAAACCGGAAGAGGGATTCACTCCACTTGTTAGTAGGGATCCTCACAGTTCACTGCAGATTGAACAGCCACATGACACTCATAGGAGTGGTCAGAGACCCAATCTGTCAGAAGCGCTGGGAGGAGGACGAGACCTCGTTCCACTTCCTGGGCGAGTGTGCCGTATACAGCGGCGTCAGGGCTGAGGTGTTCGGCACAGCAGGATTTGACAGGAAATAGTGCTACTCAGCGAAATGGTCGGACATCATGACATTTATTAAAAGGTCTGGAAGTTTCGACACTAGGGAGTTACCAGGTTTGACATAGTTCTGGTGATGGCCTTCGGGGTCGGAAAAAAGGGCCAAAGGTGGCCTACTTGCCAGGCTTTGCCTCCCCATTACTACTAATACTCTTAGGAAAATTTTCAGAATAAAGCATTGGACCTAACTTGCTTCTTTGCCGTCTGCCCATTATATAAAACGACTAAAAGGTTGCAATGCTGAAAAACAAAATACCAAAATTCTGTATACCTACTGCTTGAAAACAAAATTCCTGAATATCATTTCAGTATACAGCCATGCCCAAATGCAGTACATCATAACTGATTATTTTTATTATTGTACAATAAAACAAAAAGCTGAAATGTTATTATGCGTAGGTTTTATTACCTACTGAAATAAATTAGCAGCAGCATGGAAGTCTATCGTAGTAATATGTTTATGGGGATGAATTAAACTGTTATGACCAATAAAGTCATAAGAGTTCAACGTCATACTATTCCTACGCCAGTATGTTACCTCGCCAAACCATTGAACTTTCAGAGTTATACATTTATTTAGATACCTAAATATTCTCCACATGACAATGTAAATGAGAATATAGTTTACTAACTCACCTTATAGGTACATGTAATTGTCACCATTGAAAACAACTGTGATGGACAAAATTACATTGAAAACGTTTGCTTTAGCAGCCTTATGCACAGACATCCTAGAATTGACGCTCTCTATCCTTTGGGAAATATGTTTGGACACTTTCAAAAACTTCCTGACAATCCCCAAAAATAATCGGGAAATCGAGAAGCTTCAAAACTATGCTTGGAGAAGTTCTTCTCGTTTTCTGTTTTATGATCATTGGTAGTCAATGCGCCTCAAGAAACGACATATACATATAGACATACCGACAGATATACCAATGGATAGACCGACTGACAACTTTGGTATTGACTTGTCAAAATAAGAGTAGAGAATAATTTATCATTTAATCTACTAAAATGTATCCTTTTGTTGTCACTCTGGTTCATCTGTTATTTCCTACTGGCTGGTAATTAAAATCGCATACCATGCACTGTATCGCTATAACAACGTCTTGCCTCTCTGTGCTTGACATTACGGTATCAATATTTCATTTTTGAGTTTTTGCACAGCGTAAGGCTGCCGCGGTAACCAAAATGTTGGTTCGGCTATTTAGTAAAAAAATATAAGCAGAATAATTGCACTTCATTTAATTAGTGTGTATCATGGAGTAATTATGGCATAATAACTGTCCAAACAAAATTAAGGCAAGTAAACAGTTAATAAAATTGGTAGGCTGACTAAATTACAGGCTATAAAGCGCTAGCAGGCCAGGTGGATTGTCTCATTATTTTTTCGAAATCACCTCTCTGCATAATGATATTCATACTTTTAATAATATGCCTAAGCACTATGTATTATTACTTACAAAGTCACTATAATTATTGGTCAAGAAGGGGTGTGATTGGTCCAAGACCTATATTATTACTAGGTAACATGGCAGCTAGCATCACTGGAGAGAAATCGGTTGGTGATATTGCCAACGAGCTATACAAGTACGTATCGATAAAATCAAAATATTTATCATGTAGATTGTAGATGCTCTTACTCGGTAAAACTCCATCATGCAGATGAAAGGATTTCTGTATTTAACACAGTGTTTCACGAATAAAACTCTTTTACTTTCAGTGTTAAGTACACAATATTTTTATCTGCAAAATATTTATATAGATATAAGATGCATTGTCCGAAACTCTTTTGATATTGAAATTTGTTATTGTAACTTCAGAGACTGATATATTTTTTTTTCAGATTATTGGAAAAAGACCGTACACAGATTGTAGTTAGGTACTTGGTTGAACTCTAAATCTTAAGATACAATCTTATAATTAGTACAAGACGTGATATTTCACAAATAAAATTGTTTTTGCAGTGACGCGTGCCGCTTTAACTATAAGAGTGTTGTCAGACTAGAAAATTGACTACGAAACGCTACTCAGGTTGCTTGTTAGCTCGCGCAGTCTATCAATGATCTTAGATATATTATAGATTTTAGTTTAGTAGATCATAATCAATGATAAAACTCGCTTAGTTAACAAGTCTCCTGAGTAGGTGCTGTAAACCATATAATTGAGAGTCTGAGGTTACGTTTGGAATTGTGACGAATCACTAGGCAATAAGTCATTTATGGAACCTAGTGTAAATATCGCACGACTTCATTTTAACCTATTGCCTACTTTCAGAATAATAAAGCATAGCTGTAAAAGTATATTGGTTTCAATAGATAAGACTACTTGAAAAGCTTTCTCGCTACCAGTTTCTACTTGAAATATATGGCTCGATACTATTTTTAGTAAATACAATGGACAACCCTTCATTGGAATTTATCGTACCGTTACTCCATGTCTACTAGTAAGAGACCTTGATTTGATAAGAAACATCATCGTCAAAGACTTTAAGCATTTTGAAGACAACGATATCGATATAGATAGGAGATCTGACAGAATATTTGGTACACATCCATTTTGCCTGAAAGGTAAAGAATGGAAAAATTGCAGATCGCAACTGACCCACAGTTTTACTCCTATGAAGGTGAGAAACTACTTTTTACTCTTTCACCGACAGACCGACAGACCGACAGACCGATGAACATAAATTAGAGACAAGTATTTATGTGACAGGTACATAGGTGTAACAAATCATGCAGAAAGCTTATCAAAAATCTTCTCAATCACAGTACACTGCGCCTATTCGTGGGATGGAACAGCATTTTTTTTATTTTTCTGAAATCATGATACGTTGGCTTTGTAAGTCATAAATTCTCTCATCTTTAGAGATCTGTGCATTTTGATCAAAGACATTACATAGGTATCTAATAAATGACAGGCGATACTATCTGATGATTTTTTCCAGATGAAAATTATGTTCTCAATGATAGAAGAGAATGGTGGAAGAATGGTGAACTACATACGTCACAATACAGTAAATAAGATCGCGTTACAAGAAGCAAAGATACTTTGTTCCCAGTTCACCTTGGAGAACGTAAATGCTTGTGCTTTTGGAGTGGATGGCCAGTGTTTCCAAAATGTAGAATCAAAACATATGCGTATAGCATATGATCTTCTGAAAACGGGTAGCTTGGGCGTTTTGAAATATTTCTTATCCACGATAATACCAGGAATAAATAAAATAATGGATATTAGGTATAATTTATACATTATCGCAGACAAAGTTTGAATTTTCAATGATTTTTTTGGTGTATATGTTGTTATTTTAATGTCCACTTTAGTATATTTATTTTGTCATCTTCTGACAGTTCAATGTCAAAATTTTATCCACCAGATATACTAATACGTATAGATATGACAGAATAGAATATTGACTAAAATAATTATCTGAATAACCCCATACTTCACTAATAATACTCAATCGAAAACTTTCTAGAGTATGCTAATTTTGTCAATACCTCTATTTAAATCAGATATTATTCAAACGAGTTTAGTATCTTCTAAAAATTATCAGTTGATATGCAAAGCTCCTAGCAACAAAAATCCTTTTAATATGTCACAGCTTAAGTAAAATAACCTGAAATCCGATATTTTCAGTAAAGCATTGAATGATAATTATGTAAGAACATATATAAAAAAATTTCAAGGTGATTTCGCATGCAATCGATTCACACTAATGTTAACATACATATACTCATATATCTGTCAAGCGAGTGACTAGGAGCGAAATTGTCTTTGTGTCTTGTCAATACGCTCTGTAGTCATATCGATTTAAGAACAATTATTGAATGCCAAACTCAGTAAGTCTTCTTTCAGAATAGTGAATAGTAACTGTGGTGATGAATTGCTTCATTTGATTCGCGACTTTATGTCAGATAGAGAGGAATCCGGAATTACGAGAAATGACTTTTTGGATTTAGTGACGAAAATGACGAAAAATAAATCATCTCACGAACATGACATACTTGCGCTTGCAGCAAATTTCTTTGTTGATGGGTATGAAACAAGTTCTACGGTAAGTGAGGCAAGCCATAATTAAATAAATTAAATACAGCTGTAGTTGATATTACCACAAGAAGTGTCACTTTACATCTTATCCAGCGACTATCTTGTATTTTAGGTGATGGCTTCATTACTGCTGGAACTGGCGATAAACAAAGATGTTCAAGATAAGGTACGCTCAGAGATAAGATCCACTAAAAAACTCAATGGTAAACTTTCCTATGAAGATGTAGAAAATATGATATATCTAGATTCTTGCTTCAACGGTAGGTCTATGCTACATATTAAGTGTGCTTAAAAATATTTACCAGGTAAATCTGAAAAATAAGACAAACATTCCCCATGAAAAGTTTTAGAGAATCAACTTAAGGGAAATTCGCTAATCGATTTTTCAAGTGGAAATTCAAGCCATTTCGGAATGATATATAATTTCATTCAACTTGTTTGCAATGTAACTAGCAAAACTGTGCTCATTATCTAATTTTTCAAGCATAAACTTAGCCCAATCAACTCTTGTCGCTTTTTGCTCACTGGTCAACAAATGTGGCACCCATCTGGAACACCGCTTCCTTAGGCGAAGGTGATCATGAATGTTTGTTCGGACCGCTGCCGATCCAATCCCCAGAGGAGCCTCAATCTCGGTGTAGGTTATATGTCGATCTCTTTTTGCCATATTTTGCACAGCTTCTACAGTTTCCGGAGTAACAGCAGTGGGCGGTCGACCCGTGCGAGGTTCATCATCGAGTGAAACCCGGCCCCTTTTAAACTCAGCAAACCAATTAAAAACTGTAGACCTAGAAGGGGCAGAGTCCCCAAAGCAACTCACTAAACATTCGTGACATCTGTTTGTTTTAGTCTCTTTTTATAGTCATACAAAATCATGTCTCGCAAATCGCGGCTACCCGGTGATTCCATTTTTGGTATAGATTAGGCATATCTAAAGACTTTCGGCGTGACCCTCGTACTGCTGGCATTTGTAGAGATAAAATCTAAAAAGGAGCAATACGTGTAGTGGATGCGTCTCATATTCGCAGCAGCTTCTCATATACATGTCTAACCAGTTCAACGTAAATGAGGCTATATAATGTTTCTAATGTTTTCTTTGTAATGTTTCAGAAAACCTCAGGTTGCACTCGATAGTTTCTACACTAGGAAAAACATGTACGAAAACCTATACTTATACTCCAACTGATATGAAATATTGTAGTAAGCCAATCGTCATCGAGAAAGGAACACCAGTTATTATACCTATTTCGGGAATACATCAGGATCCAGAATATTTTGACAACCCTGCACAATTTTATCCAGAGCGCTTTCTTGAGAAAGGACGTGTAAAAAAATTCACGTTTATGCCTTTCGGAGAAGGACCGCGATCCTGTCTAGGTAATACTCGGATCTGAATAAAAATACTGCACAAAATGAAGGTAGCAATTGATTGATTTTGTCCAGATAAATAATATTTATTATCATAAATTAATTGGCTGACCAACCACTCTAGGTCCCGGGGTTATATTTTATTTCAAGGATGTTTGAGGTACAACAAATCGCTCATTATTCTAATGAACTATATTGTGTTACTGTGTTTTGGTTTTCTTTTTGAGTAATACAAACGACTTCCACACATTTAAAGGACTCCTAGATTAAGGGCTCGAAATCATCTCTTCCGTCTTCCTCTTAGTCAGCCAGTTACTCTAGTAGTAATGTTTTTAGCCAATCTGTATGAAATTTTAGTATGATTTTTCTTCTCTCATTCGCGTGATTATTTACAGGAAAAAAATTCGGAGTTCTTCAAGTCAAACTCGGAGTGATAGACATTATTAACAACTTCGAGTTGACCGTCAATGAAAAGACAAAGCTCCCATTGAAGTACAATCCATGGTTTTTCATTGTCGCACCGACTGATGGCTTGTGGATAGATTTCAAAACAATTGAAGAATAACTCTCCAGATAATTCGTCCATTACATTGGAGTTGATTATTATAAAAAAATCAATTCCAAGCTGATGAACAACTATCGTTCTTTTAATAATTGTCGTTCCTATCCCCATTGTAATTTGAGATCTTATAGAGAAAAATAATTGTCTAATCTTATAATGGTTACCAATAAAAAGTTGAAGTTGAGTTGAAAACATTTTTATTTTATGTATTTAGGCACAGAAAAATGAGGAAATGACTTGCTACCTAATTTAACACGTTCTATAATGTATCGATTATTACTCAACTTGTTTACGTATGAGTCTTAATGGGGCGGAGTAACACCTGATCAAAGTATTCAGTCCACACTATTTTCGGCTAAAACAAACACTCTTCTCTACTGGGGTCGTTATTTTGCATTGATACCAAACAATACTGATACTAACTGTCCAGATAGCAAAACGGTAAAAATACCACAGCAGAGGCTAGCTGTTGGAATTAAGATATATGATTATTGAATATTGCCGACAACAACAACAACATATTATATAACCACTAATACTACAACTATGATAATGAAGTGCACAACTACTAAAATTAAACCTTACGCTTGTTTAAGATAACAGCTTTGTTCCATTTAATGATCATATCAGCGTTCTCGAACTAGTTATAAATAATTCAATTGCACATGTGAAACTGAAGCAGTTTATTTGATGTAACGAGGAATTATTTCCTACATCGCGATTTTGACATGTAAATATAACTTATATCAAATATTTGACACGCTTTCGCATGATCTTTGATAGAAATTCATACATAATTATGTAGTATTAATTGGCGGACAGCGGAGAGCATAATGAAATAGGGTGGCATCTACAGGACGAGTTTTAGGAGTGTGCAAGAAATGCCATACTTTGATGCATGTCTAGAAGGCAATTGATTTGTGTAAAGAAATGATGTAAGCTTGCCTCAACTAATAGAACAAATAGTATTCTGCAACAGGTCATTATAGTTTAAAGAAGATTCCTCTCATTGTACCTTATGGTATAGGGTAACTTAGACAGTTCCTTTTACTCTGACAGCAGTACAACTACGCACCTCTGATGGGTACGTTTTTAAAGTCATCCTTTCCTTATGATAGAGAAAGGAACATCAATCATAGCTGCTAGATATGAGACTTACAATGATCCGGAGCATTGTGAAGGAAGGACCTATGAAGTTTATGCCAGAACGATTTCTAGAAACGGACGGTACCAAATATTTTATACCTCTTGGTGATGGACCCAGAGCTTCCATAGGTAACTACTTCAAATAACTGTCCACTGCTCATTCAGCTACTACAGTTGGCAAAAGTCGTACTCAAATCCAGAAGCAATAAACTGCTCTTGTCTAGATATTATTGTGCCAAGACTGTGCCGTTCCGGACAAGGAACTTTTCGGAAAGACAAGTGCTCTTGAGATGTTATTCCTTTATTAAATGTGAGAATTTCGCATCGCCCCTTCAGAGAGAGACAGCGTTGCCACATTTGGTAGTGACACACAAAACAGGTCTATCTGATCTTTGAATAGAAAAAAAACAGTGCTGTAGATCAGCTTCGCACTAACACGTCTAAACGTGTGTTCTTTTATATATTCAGTTATGGTGAAAATCTATAGTTGAGTGAACTATAGATATCTCGAAAAAATAAATTAAAAAATGTAGCATTAAAATCGCTAGACTTTCATTTTCCAAAAGACTGTTTCCTAGATAGATTAGACTTGTTACACTATAAATTTATTGCTGTGCTTCTAAAACAGTAAAAAATAATTGTAAATAGTAAGAAAAACGAAGTCCGAAGTGACTAATATTAAACTTTTCGGATATTCAAGGTGCAATTACATAAAAACTTAATATTGGTTCATATGCACTCATACAGTAACGTGAAACAAGAGATAACGGAAGATATATCCAGAAAATGATAATTTACAATATAAATTGTGTCACGAGGTATTTGTATATTATATTAATAGATACATCTCATCGTATGGAATTTTTGAGTGCACGCAGGAGTGCAGTGTCACCTTGAACCCCATTTACTCGGTAATTCAACTACATCCTACTAACCAGTGGCGCTCAAAGATGACCTAGTTCATCCTTTGAAAATACTAGATTTCACAGCTTTGATCACTTGAAGGCATCTTCGCAAGTAGCACCATGTGAATTGACATTGATTGCTGTGCAGTGCTACAACTTTCAACATTTAAATTCTAATAAAAAAATCCATTTGCTCACGGAGCGTACCCTCGCATCAAAGTATCCCTTACTTTTGTTTAGTACATACTTGGTGACAGGATAAGTTTTGGAAGTAGCATTGAACTGCAGTGCTTTTCTCTTTCACAAGGCTTTAGCTACAGTCGGTTTTTATTATAAATAATTTTCCAGTATGTCAGTATGGAATATACAAATTATACATTTTTGTGGTAGTGCAAATAAAAATAATAAATTTTTAAGTAGTGTAGTACAATATAATAGAAGGTTTCAATCGGGTGTGGCATCAGAGTGAATCAAACTGACTGCCTATGGGCTACGACCGGATCTAATGTGAATGGTTGGATAGTTTTCCAGGTTTGTGTTGGTAAATGGATCTGTTTCTAATATATTCACCATCAATGCCACCGTTCCTTAGGGAGTTGCTATTCTTACTGAAAATCGACAAACTGTTAGAACTGCATGGAACCAAGCAAACCATCACCATCCTGAGAGACCATAAATCTCCGGGGGCAAAAGGTTATTCAGATAAACCAAAACACGAAATAAATTGTCGAGTTCAATTTAACGCACGGAAAACTCAGATAACCCTGACAAAAAAGACAGGTACACCCAGTACCCAAATCATCTTCCATCAAGCTTCTAATGATTAACAACATCAATAACATGTCCTGACACCATCATTTTATTGGCTATGCAAGGCCGACATCCTAGAAGCTGGCAGTTCTCTTCCATTTCGGAAACATGTATTCACCAAAAAAGTAACTGCCACCTTACAAGTCAATAATTTATAGAAATAGGTAAAAAATTGTTCATTATATAGTTGATGATTGTGTTTCCAGTTCTTCAATCGACTATGACCTAGCTTGATTGTATATGAAAAACCTAATCCATGTTCTCTGATCCTACAAATAGATCATACGTTTTCTTTCCAGTAGTTCATACAATCTCATTTGAAAAAAACAGAGTTATTTCATCTTTTGTCATTTGATGAGGGCTGCCAAGGCTGCAGAGACGTTAGCATTTATTTATTTAAACATATGTGGTTGCAATCAACGACCATTGCAAATATAAGATGAATCACTCTAGATACTACTGAAATATCAGCAATTAGCAGAAAACTTATAACATCTATGCCCCAATTATTATATACATTTAGATATATTATAAGAGCATTTTTTTAAATATTGCGAGTAGGGCTGCAGGACTTCGTCGCCGTTTCAACGCAATAAGGTTGGTATAACATAAATTAGAATATTTATCGTTGATCACTTATTGATCTGTTTTTTGAGTGTATGCTCTCCACTATGGATCAAACCTGCTATATACATGCATGTCTCGTCTTTAGCCTAGGCTCGTCAGTATAGCATGTCGGTCTAACTGTAGAGAGCAATTGGGTAGTATATACTTGTTAGGATCTTTGGCTTCATAAAATGTCAGTGGGCGTCCCCATAAAGGGCGAACGAACCTGGATGAGTTGATATCTGTTTTTTGGTCTAAAAAGCTAAACTGCTGACTTATTACTTTTCAACAGATTCTATTGTCTATGTCAGAACAGGAAAGTCGCGATTCTCCAGTTCACTACCGGTCTGCAAAATTTGTGAAAAAGAACACAAGCTGTTGACAATAGCAAAGAATGTTTTTTTCAATTTCCATACTCCCCCGTATATATCTATCTACAATGTTGAATTGTCCGTATCTGAAAGGTTTTTGCATTTATTGAGGGTATTAGTCTCAATCTCCCATGTTCCACCAAAATTTATAGTAATCTTGAGGTCGTCCATATTTGTACAATTTCTGGGTGATCCATTGATTTGGAATAGCTTTTTATTCCGAACTATTCTGAACCGTATTAAAGATAGAACCTTTTCCTGGACCGTATCCTCCTTCCTGGAGGATATGGTCAGATTTTCTGGTTCCGAATCGGCTCAACAAATCACTTAGGCTACCATTCGTTTTTAAATGAAAATTGTATGAAGATCCACAAAGATGATAAAAAATGATGGCGATTTTCAGATTTCGTAAGTTATTTTAAGCAAAAGTGAATACGAACAATACAGTTGCAATAAATAAAGAAAAATTTACCAGCGTTATAAATATAATAGGTTGAACTATTGTGATATAGCTTCTTTCTATTAGTTATCTTGTTACCTTTCGATTGGATAGAGAAGAATAAACAGTAGACATTTTAAGTCGGTTCTTACACTGGTTAAGAAGATTCCAGAAATATAAGTTTGTGCATTGATCCTAAGCAATTCTAAATAATGCCTGGATCTCTCTGTTGGAACCAACATTCGTCGTGTTTCATAATGTACTACTGCCTCTTCACTTATTTCTATGCTTATTAATTTGAAATTTTTTTAGTGTTCCCCGACCA
Source organism: Bruchidius siliquastri (assembly GCA_949316355.1). Classification (NCBI taxonomy): domain Eukaryota; kingdom Metazoa; phylum Arthropoda; class Insecta; order Coleoptera; family Chrysomelidae; genus Bruchidius; species Bruchidius siliquastri. Next base: position 41,647,101 of record OX438529.1, read on the forward strand.
CCGCTTTGTTGTAATTTATTATTGTATATTATATCTGAGAGACCGCAGTTTATTTAAAACAAGGTGCTGCCATTCTATAATCAATATATGCTCCGCCATTGAGCCATTGATGATGCAAACAAAGGCTTGTTGATCAATCATATCAAATTCTGGAGCCCGTTTCTCTGCTTAACTACGTGCTGCAAGAATCATCAGATAATAGTAAACATGGTGCCTGTGCTAGTAGCCATAGCAGCTATTGCGATTCTCTATTGGGTGAACTGCGCTTATTCGTATTGGAGAAAAAGGGGTGTACCAGGACCTGAACCAAGATGGATTGTAGGAAATTTGGGATCCAACATTATCAGACGAAAATCTATTGGAGAAATTGTAACAGATATCTACAGGTAACCATAATGGGCAAATCGTACTGTGAAAGGGATCTCCTCTAGTAAGCATTTCTTTGGCCTGTGATAGACAAAGCTGGGCTAGCTTGTTCATAACTAAAATTGTTGATCAAGTAGTAAGGGTGAACTAAGTAAAAAATATATGTTAAAATAGCCTGAGACCTTTCAAATATAAATAATTGTGTCTTAGTAATGGTCGGTGAGGCTGCGTTTGTCCTAATTAATCGATTTGGTCTGACCAATATCTAAAATCAAATTCGTTCGAGGAAAGCGATTTTGGCTGTCTCTGCATTCTTTGTCAAAAGGAATGAGAAAATATCATTTGGGACCAGGATAGTAAAAATTCTAACTGTCTTTTATAGGCAGGCAGTGTCCACTTTCAGTACTCATTTTCCTAGTGAGCAAACATCGTTAGATTTATTCGGTTAGTAATTTATTCTAATTATCATTCATATATTTATGTGTGGAAGGTTTTCAGTGGTTTGAGCTGGAAAATGCGTCTGAATATTGAAATTCACTAGACTTTTTTCACCGGTGATAGAAGTATTAATAGTGAGAGGTATAGTGAAATAAGCTAAGTTTTCACGATTTATGATAAGAGAAGTTTTGGTTCTGTGCCAAGATTAACTATGGCTAAACGTCTTAAGACCCTAGAAATAAAAAAAAAACATGGTTTTAGCAAGATAGTTAGTCAGTCTCCCAGTAACAGGCTTATTCCTAACAGTCCAACGATGAACGATATTTCACATTAAGCTTGCTACAACTTCGACCGAAAATTAAATGATTTAATGAATTAATTAAATTAACTCGTAAATAATTCTTTAACTATAAGACATACGGAAAAAGTTATATATTGGTTTTTAGGAAATTTGATTCGCTACAAAATCGATCTGTTGATATTGCTTCGTATCTCACTCAGTTTTTGAAATATGTAGAAAAAAGAAAAAATATTCAGAATTTTCATACAATTAGACGCAAATATCTTTAAAACTGTAAAAGAATGGTGAACGGCAGAGTGTTGTATTAAATTTAATTCTCAAAAAAGTCTCTTGATATTGCCTTGTATTTCGCTTGGCTTCTACAACATGTCGAAAGTAAAAAATGGCGAGGCTCTCATGTTTGTAGGTGACAGTCGAGCTTTGTTCTAAATACATTTTATGACAATTAACACCCTGAATTCCGAACCTGACAAAATATGAATTACGTATTCCAAAAAACGCTAAAATCATGTTCCAAAAAATCATTTTCTTAAACCTCGTCATCTATTTTAGTGGATAAAAATATTTGAGACTGGGAAAATAAATGAACTTCCCTTTTATTTCTATCTTTTGACCCCTACGAAAATGTTTGCTCTGAAGTCTAGGAAAATAGGTACCACAAAATGCCTTCCAAATTATTCATTACTTTATTGTGTGTTTAAAAATTACCTAAATAGATTAAAAAAGAACTGTCAGTAATTTTGTTATCCACTTGGTGCATCGACAGTTTCCAAGAATCCTAGAGATGACCGAATCAGATTATCCGAAGTTTGTTTGATAATAACCAATTCTGTATATTCATTTATTATTGTTATTGAATGAAGTATGCCTAGGAGCATATTTGTCGGGGGCTTTACTAAACTTGTGGAATATGGTAACTGAATCAGTAGCACTATCAAACAATAGCATAAGATCCTTTAGACTTTAGAGTGTTAGAGAAAATCCAGATGACATGTGATAATGAAACACAATATTCCACAGGGCATATCCTGGCGATAAAATCGTTGGGTTCTACAGAATGCTAACACCATGCCTTCTAATTAGAGATATTGATTTGTTGAAAGCTGTAACAATCAAGGACTTCAGCAGTTTCCAAAATAATGACCTGTATATTAATATACACTCAGATGTTATATTGGGAGGAAACCCATTTGTGTTGAAAGGCGATGACTGGAAGGACAAGAGGACTCGGATGACAAATGCCTTCACATCCGGAAAGGTAACTAATTCTAACAGGAGATATAAAAAATATGTATATTCATGTTCAAAACAGCGCGAGAGAGAAACGCATAGCTATAATAATTAACATTACAATTTGTAAAGACGGCCGCATTCGTCGCGTCGAATCTCTTCGTCATTGTTTGTACATGGAAATAAACAACGTTATAGTTGCGAAATTTCCACCATAGCACTCCAGATTTCAGTAACTTAACCCTTATGTACCCAAATTCAGTGTGCCAAAGCCTTATATGTGACCTGAGTAGTAACTGTTAACATTAATTTAGCATGAAGATACTATGTGAATGTTCTTTTTTATTAGTTTTCGTTCAACAATTGGTTTCCTTACGACGTTTTTTCAATAAGTTATTGAATGATTCACCATACATCTTTAAGCCAATTAACTCTTGACTTCATGTTTATAAGACATTTTTGCTCTTTTTTAATAATTATCCACACATTTGTGATGAGTCACTCTTCCAGCTCATTCCAACCTGTTCCTCTTTTCTTTGCTCAATTGGGAACTGAGTTTTTCGTTTATCATCTCTTCCTTGGATGTCTTATTTTATTTTTACTGTAGTTCTTCCTTATAGGTTTCCTACGTCATTCTCTAGATTTAGCATACTGTGGGTTGTTGGTGGGGTATCTTTTTTAAGTATGTACGAGCTATTCAAAATGCAAATTAGGTACATATCTGAAGGACTATGACAATTTAACCTGAACTTAATGAAATTATAAATGTTTCTGCTCTAGATAAAGGCTATGTTTCCTACCATGACAAAAAGTGCAAGTCAAATGGTAGATTACCTGAATAAAGTGGCTGGAGATAACGTCAAAACATTTGAAGCCATAGACTTCAGTAGCAATTACACTTTACAATCAGTACTTGCCTGCGGTTATGGAATTGAAGCCAAAGTCTTTGAGGAGCCTGACTCACATTTTGTTGAAATGGGAAAGAAGCTCTTGCAACCGACGCTTTTACAAGGATTTTTGTTCTATTTGTCGATGCTGTATCCAAAAATATCTAAATTCATCAAGGTGAGGTGAGTAAGAGTTAACTCTGCAGTTTTCCACAGAATATATAGGTTTTGAGATCCATGGCAATTACCTGTGAGCTAAGAGATCATGACCGGCATGTTGCAAAAAGGAACCTCATTTCGTTGGCATTGAGATCTAATAGTTGTTAATGAAAAAATTAACTTGTTGAATTTTAGCTCTCACATTCTCACTGCACAGGCGAAAGTATATTTGTTCAAACGAAAAGTTGATATTCGAATTCTTGGTACCAAAGTGGATAAAATATAGAAGCCTGAGAATTTTTTTGCATTTGACGCTATGTTCAAAGCAGCTGCTAAAGGACTAAAGCCAAAAACAAACAGATTCAGGAACTCTAAAGGCGACTCAATCTCAAATTTCTTGTAACGCACAACCAATTTTTAAACAACTATATCTTAAGCCAATTTACTTAAGAAATGTCACTGTGCGCCATAGGCTACAGTGGTCTTATCGGCAGTCTTTACTTTCATATGAAGTTCAATTGCTAGAAATGCAATCATTGCCTGAAAATTGTAGGTTTACCAATGCTAAAACTAGCAAACAGGTGGTCGAAATGATTCGTGCAGCATTTGACTACAGGGACAAAAATAAAATTGATACCAAAGATTACTTAGGAAATCTAGCAACGCTGAAATCTGTATTTAGTGAAGATGCTGTGCTATCGCTGGCTGCTGCTTTATTTGTTGATGGACAAGGTACAACTGGTTTGGTAGGTAGAAAAACATTTTCCAAAGTTACACTTGCTGCTAATTGTTAGTCAACATATATTCTCTTATTTATTAGACAATAATGTAAAATATACTATAATCTAAGAAAACTTCAACACTAACCACTCTTATCAAAGCGTATGGAGCTATGTCCTTTACGACATATCGGCTCATTCACATCAGAAGATGATAACTGATATTAAGTGTATGCTCTTCACTATGTATCAGACCTGCTATAAACATGCATGTTTCGTCTTTAGCCTAGACTCGTTAGTATAGCATGGCGGTCTGAGTGTAGCGAGCAATCGGGTTGTATATACGTAACCCAGTCAAGGAGTTCATCTCGCTATCACATATGTTGCCGCTTCAAGGCAGTCGAGGAATCCAGGTGTTAGGACCTTTGGCTTTGTAAGTTGTCAATGGGCGTCCCCATAAAGGGCGACACTTAGATGAGTTAATGTTGCTACTACACCCTTGGCTAGTTACGTATATACCACCCAATTGCTCTCTAAACCTAGGCCGCCTATACTGACGAGTCTAGGCTAAAGACGAAGCATGCGTATCTATAGCAGGTCTGATACATAGTGAAGAGCATACCCTTTATATTTCGGTAGTAAAATAGTATATCCCGAAATTTCCGCTTATATTATTTCCAAACACATGAATGGAGACATCAACTATAAACATTTGACGATGATCCTACGTAATAATTAAGAAGAATGAAATGAGCAGACATAGTTATAGGGAGGCTCTGGATATATGTTACGTTTAATATTTCTGCAATAAGTATAACATATAATACGGAGAGGATTGGCTCTCATAACTTCTTGAGTTGAATGACAAAAGGTTGAGGTAGTATTTGTATACTTTCCAGGTTATGGGCTGCTTCCTACATGATCTAGCTAAATATCCGGAAGTCCAGCAAAAACTGAGGAAGGAAGTGAATGAATACTTTGACAAAGAAAATGGTCAGCTGAGCTATGAAAGTGTGCAAGAAATGCCATACCTTGACGCATGTCTCAAAGGTAACTTTTTGTAAAAAAATGGTGTAAGCCTGCCTTTACTAACAGAACGAACCTAGTATTGAACAACTATGGAGCAGAGTACTCGATGATGTTCGTGGGTAACACCCGCCTGGTTGGCCCTTACGGTATAGGGTAACTTAGTTATAAAAACTAAAAGTATGGAACCCAAACCGGTTGGGTGCAATGAAGGTTGGAATAAGGCAAAACTCTCAAAATCAGTTGTGAATATTTTTTTAACTGAAAATGTTGGTCCAGTTGTGAAGATACATATTTTTAAAGAACAGCCCTAAAGCGTTCTGACCTGAGAGGCAACCACATAGTTTGCAGAACTTACAACATGATCCTACAAATTAAACATGATGCACATGCGTCACAGGACTCAAAATAAACATCGATTCCAAAAACAATAGAAGAATAATAATAACCGCCACAAGTAGGCCAGTCTCTTCTTGTTTGCCTCAAAACCTGCTACCTAATAACCTGAAGCATATCATTATTGCTACGGTTTATAGCCTGCCGTTTAAAAGAACTGTAACCGGTCCTGTACACTAAAAAACCGTCTTTATCCCACAACCGGCCATCTGCGTTCTGAACTGTGCTTAAGAAGAGTGATACATAAATAATTATTGACTTTGTTTATAGAATGTTTGAGGACGCAGCCAGTGCTGCAATTCTTAACTAAAGTATGCACAAAAACATACACATACGCTCCACCAGACGAAAGTCACCCTCCACTTGTAATAGAGAAAGGAACACCAATCATACTTCCTATATATGCCATTCACAATGACCCGGAGTATTTTGAAGAACCTACGAAGTTTATGCCAGAGCGATTTTTGGAAAAAGACAACGCCAACATGAAATATTTCACTCCTTTTGGCGATGGACCCAGAGCTTGTATAGGTAACAAATATGAATGATCTTTCATTGCTTGTTCGCCGACTATGGTCATACTTAAATTCAAAATCAATAGACAGCTTTTATTTACATAGTTACGCCTAGAGGTGTGCAATTTATCAACTTCCTAGCCTTAGTACCTAAAAGATATGAACAACGAATTTTAGTGCATAATTTTTTTTGACATCAAAATGAAACATTACGAATTTAATGGAATATTAGATATTGTGAAATTGTATACATAGATCCAGATTTTTTCGTTTATTTTAAAAGTCATATTCAGGCTGGAGCATGTCACAAATTTAGTTATTTTCCTGATTCAAGATACAAAAGATTTAATTAGTGATCAAATCATGCAAGAATATGCTTTTAAGAGTGAAATATTAAGAAAGATCGACTGACTTCACAAACTGTAAAGCACTGCATTTGTTTTAGGTAAAAGATTTGGCACTACCCAGGTCAAGACTGGAGTGGCATATTTAATCAACAGGTTTGACCTTTCCTTGAACCCGAATATCCAACATTCATCAAAAATAGAACCCTGGGATCTATTTTCGGTTCCAATTGATGGTTTCCGGGTAGATTTCAAAAGGCTCACCACCTAGCGTTAGTTGAGAAATGAAGCATCCCTTCAATGAGTAGTTGCTGTTATTTTTATGCACTATTGGACTAGATTCTATCAATATGTACACTGTATTCACTAAAACCTGTAATATAATAGAAATACAAAACGTAAATGTTTCTTAGAAATCATGTCATAGTCATAGACATCAGTCCTTTATTTGGTGCTTCGCTAATCCAAAATAATCCACAACCGACCGACCGACCTGCTTTTTGGCCTATCAGCACACCGATCCATAGCGGGCATTTGGCCTATTCTACGGAGTCAAACTCATTCTCACCTACTCACTTCGGCGGGGACAGCATGCTGTTCAAATCAGTGAGGACATTGAGAGAATTGTCGAATGGGGATCTACAAATGATATTCGATCTTCCCAAAAAAAGGTTTTCAGTGCTGCCTTATCAAGAACTACGTTGCCACTCTCACTAACTTACACACATACTTGGAACTGTACGAAGGTGATGAAAGCTCCAAAGAGTGGTTAGAAACTGTGAGAAATATGACTATAGCTGCTCTAAACTGTTGAATATTTATAATTCAGACATGATTAGACATAATTGCAATATTTGAAAAATATATCATAAAAAGTATAACAACACAAATCAATCCAATCAGCTAGATTTATTTCAAATGGTATAGGATCGTCGACTTCTGCAGATATAGGTGACAGAGTAAACCGAAGCTAATCATATGTAGCGCTTGAAACAAGATCAGCGATTGCAGCCAGGAAATGATCACCCAGTATGTAAATCATACTCTAGCTTGTTAGCAGTTTTCAAAAGAGACAACGTCTGGAACGTTCGTTATCAAACATTAGAGATAATTTAAAAGCCAGTGACACTAGACCCTACATCATCGCGGATTTAAATAAGATTTACACATGCGTTTAGTATGTGTATGGGGGATTACGAAAGCTCCAATTCTACCAGGAAAATCCTGTATAAAAATATATATCCACGATTTCTAGTTCTTAACTGTTTGACGTCTAAAGACTGACTGACTCGATGCTCCAATATATTCAAAAATGTCCATCTCGAATGTTCCATAACCAAATTCGGAACAATCTTGAGAATCGAGATGCCTGTTTTGACAACTGCTAACATGTTCTGTATGATTTACATACAGGGTGATATTTTCTTAGCTGCTACCGCTGATCTCATTGCAGTATTAACTATTAATTGTCAATATTATCACTTCTGAAACTGCGGGACCTCTCCTAAATCCTGGGTACAGGCCTGGGCACACCTAGATTTTTTATTTATATTTTTATATTTTTATTTATTTATCTATTCAATCCGACATCATGTTAAATTTCAGGATTTTTTTACCTTTTAATAATTAGCTAATGCTCTTTTGCACAGAATTTTCCTGGCAGAATTAGGGGTTCCATAATGCCCTATACGCATACTAAACGCGTGTGTGATTCTCATTCAAACACGCGATGACATGAGGTCGAGTATCATTGACTCTCATACTAAGATGGGCATTTTTATAAATACTGAAACATCGAGCTGTAACAGAGATTAGTCAGTCATCAGACGTGAAACAGTCAAGAACCAGAAGACGTGGATATGAATTATAGCGTAGTCACGGATTAACAAGAGCACAGTGCCAACTTGCCGCCCACAAGGCAAAGATTGCACGGGATTTTATAGTGTACTGTACAGAATGGCGACTAGCGGACAGCCCTCTAATCCTAATCGCCCTGGGCATATTTCACTTGAAAAGCCCCTTCCCACTGTTCGTGGATTTGTTCTGACTGGAGTTAGGTACTATGTTCCGGATTGCGTTACATTGATTTTTTTTTGTTAGAGAATATGGGATTACCCATCGTTTAGCATATCGTATTCCACTTGTGAAGTCTTTCCTATTGATGATCATCTGATGGATGTTAAGAAAAAGGTAATTCCCTAACTTGGTCAGACATATTCAGTTTAAAGCACTCACCCGCCTTATGATAGCTACACCCATCATAATAAAACATGTGTACGAAATTCATTACACACGTTAGATAAGTTCTTCTGCATCCATCTTATAAGTCTGGTCAAACCGCGGGACAATATTCAAACAGACTAGAATCTAGGTGCAATTAGTGAACGAGGTCCTATAGAAAAAAGTGTGAACAGAGGAAAATACCTTGCCCGAAATCCACAACAATATTTTCCTTAGAGCTTAGAATGGATAACCAGCCTTATCATGTTTTGGTACCACGTGTCAAGGTTAGTTATGCTTTTCCTGTAGTTTGGTGAGGCGGAGTGACAGTTGAAAAGTAAAATAGAACCATATTAAATACAGAGTATCAAATAACATGATTGCTATTTTCGTAGTAGTAGCGGCGGTAACATTTATGTGGTGGTTGAAAGGCATATATTCCTATTGGGAGAAGAAAGGTATTCCAGGACCTAAGCCACTCTGGATCTTAGGCAATTTGGGTCCAAACGTGATCAGACAGAAACAGGTTGGGGACATTTATACTGACATTTACAGGTAATTACACCTAAATTATACGCTGGGTTTGCCCTCACTTGGAGCATCTCTTCCATCTATGAGAAAATTCATCTCGCAATAAAATAACGATGATAGTTTCTTGCTTTTAATAGACACTGATTATTATTCATACTTCTGTTTAAAGGTAAGTGTTGCTTCATTTGTTCATTGAAAGTAATATGTAATTAGGTATCTTGTTTTTATATCTAAATCCATAAAAATATATCGTTTTCGAATTGGAGTACTTGCACCAGCTAATTGCAGCAAATTTACAACAAAAATAATCTACTAGACCTTCTCTTTAATTGCTGAATACTGATAAAACGTAAACACCTGAATGGTATATTTTCGCCCATGTCTGTAATTAATATTCCATCGTAAATCCAAAACTCTAATTATTTTAGTCTTTGCTTCCAAAAATACGGTCGTGGCAATTGGAATGTTTGTCGAGATTGCTCTCTGATCACATGTTTTAAATATCGATTAGTAAAAATTTTCTGAATCAAAAATAGAGGAATGATTTTTAGAACTTTCTGTATTTTTGGAGCAATATATAAGCTGCTTTGTGCAGTCTAAGATTTTATAAAAATATTACTCTCGAGTTTTTTGTATGAATTTTCAACCCAACTTCTAAAAAGTATTGTTTGGTGATTTCATGATCGATATGTCCTTCTGATGTACCGACTCAGCTCAGATAGCCTTGCAGTGGTATTCGAGTAGTTAAATGTGCTTTTTTGAGGTTAGGTTAATAGACAAAAAGCTGTTTTTGAGCTTTTCCTTGACTCTATCCAAATTGTTGGCCTTCTGTTGATCTGTTATAAGTACATACTCTGCACTATGCATGTATGCTTTCGACAGTAGAGAGCAATCAGGTTGTAAATACAGGTGAGGGTATGAGGAATATTTATCTCTAAATGTTGCGCAACGTGGTGCGGTCCATTCCCGGTCGGGCTGGTGTGTCTTAACGATAAAATAGATTCACCAAGAACATCTTCAATCTACATATACAACTCTATATTATGTAGAATGATTGTTTTCAATCTGGTACTTACTCTTTTGTGGACGAATTTTGTTCATTATCGACTTATTTGAATTGTCTTCCAGGAAGTACGTTGGTCACACATGTGTAGGTATTTACAAAATGTTAACACCATGCCTGCTAGTGAGAGACGTAGAGTTTTTGAAAAATGTAACCAGTAAGGACTTCGCCAGCTTTCACGACACTGGTATCAACGTGGATTTGAATGTTGACCCTACACAAGGTGGAAATCCATTTGTATTAAAAGGAGAAGATTGGAAAGAAAAAAGACGCTACATTAACAATGCACTGACAGCTTCCAAGGTTATATAAATTGATGCATAGATACTACTACGCTATAGAGATAGTACCAGCAATTATATCAATTTCAATATCATAATGTAAAGTGATAATAATTATAAAAAATAGAAAGAAAAATTTTGACGCCAGTGAGGATCGAACCCACAGCCATTCTAGGCAGACGACTTACCGTTCGGCCATTACGAACTCTTGCGAAGCTCTCAAGCTTTTGCGCACAACCTAAAAGGACCAGAATGTCCTAAGCATACGTCTGTCAGTACAAAGAACCTCCCCAGTCTATAACATTGGAGAAAAGTGACTGATCTCTCCCTATTTTATAAATTATATCATGCTAACTCTTCGACCGCATGTTACCGCACAGTAATAAAATAGTCATCATAAAATTAATGGTTTTGCGAGCGTATCCTTACCATGTCGAACTTCTAGTACCTCGAACGAGTCTCTTCGAAAAGTCAATATCCTTGAAGTCCTACGCGTTGTGAATATGCCTTTGAGAGAAGTTTTCTGTAAGAAATATTGTATGGTATTTCAAAATTAGTCATCATGCCCATTAGATGTGTGAGAAGCAGAAATGTAAGAAGTTCATCAGAGATCATCATTTTTCAGGTAAAAGCTATGTCAGACGGTTTGTTTAAAAGCGTAAGGCACATGATGGAATATTTGAATGAAGAAGTTGGATGTCACACGAAGACACTAGAAGTTTTGGATTTAAGTTGGCATTATATCTCAGAGACAGCACTGACTTGTGGCTATGGCATTGAGATGAACGTATTTGAAAATCGCAAGTCACAGTTAATCGAATTGACGAAAAAACTGTACTTACCAAAAACACTTGATAAAATCTTAGGTTTCCTGTCAACGCTGCTTCCTAAATTATCCAGTGTTGTAAAGATTAGGTGAGTTTTTAGTAAAAATCTGGAAGAAAACATTCGACTAATTCACACTGGTACATATAAACTGAAAATATAGATTCGCGTTCAAAACAACCACCACAGATGCATGGAAACATGTAAATAACGTGAAAATAACAAAAAGTTGAGAATATTCGTGTGCTAACGAGAGTTTGTATCTTTGCGTTAGAGATCAAAGTAATGTTTTCCTAGTGGAGACCCTCTGGAAAATGTAAGAAGTCGAGCAAGACGTCTTAGGATACCCATGAACCACAACCTTAAATACTAATCTCATGTCAACTCGAAGTCAAATCTCTTCTTTCAATGAAAATATGGCCTTTGACTTTACGAATTCCATTTAAAGGTATGAAGTCAATCAACAAATACAATGTGATGGTAATGGAACATATATAATAGAACTAGTCCAAGTTCTATGCTAATCATAATAATAATTTCAGATATACTGATGATGAATGTAGCAAGCAACTACTAAACCTTATTCGCTCTGCTTTTGAATATAGACATTCCAATGGCATAACTAACAACGACTATTTAGGGACCTTTGCACCCCTGTTTGCAATATATGATGAGGTCAGCGTGCTGGGGCTAGCTGCTTCTCTTTATGTAGATGGACAATTGTCAAGTAGGCTGGTGAGTAATTTCACCCCTCAAGATTGTAGATACTTTTTTCCCTTATCGTTGGGATTGAAATGTGTATTCAAGCCTCAGATATTCAGAAACACCTAGTACGACTCAAATAAAGTCCAGTTCCAGTTATCGTAATTTTAGATGCATACTGATTAGGGAAGTATGATAAAGTGTTCAGTAAGCTCTCATGCAAATAAAAACTAATCTGAGATGGTATCACTATCCAAATATATCTGATTAGATTGGCTTATAACTCCTAAGCCAGTTTATGTAGTCATAGGACGCTACTGAATTACTAATGTATAGTTTATGAAACGGCGTAACAATGGATCTAATGACTGATAGACCCTATGATCATGTGGAACTATTAGATCCTTGGGTGATGTAACCACGCTTGGAAAAGGCGCAAAGAAATGTATGGCGGTACCCAATTATAGTTACGCTTACTTGGATTCATCAGCTATACTATATTCGAGCATTCTGTTGTAGTTTTCATTTTCAAACAAAGCACTATAATCTCTGACACAGTTGTCAGCGGCATTTGAACTTGCAAAATTTAATTTTTATCTTTTTGTACTCTGACAAGGTACGCTAAGCTCACTCAACAGTGATTTATGGTTTTAATTGACATCTAGGTGAATCAGTCATCAAAGTTTGGAAGCACAGAATGTCTCCTCTTGCTTATACACTTGTAGCCAGTAAACAAATAAACTGCAATTTAGATTTTTTGAGATGCAATGTGCATCAGAAATTTGTTTGTTCCAAATAAGCTCAAATTATTGATTCAGGTTTATAAATTACTAGACGCTTTCGAATCTTCAATCCTGTTTTTTATAGGCGATGGGATTATTTTTGTATAATCTTGCGGAAAATCCCGAAGTCCAGGAAAAATTGAGGAAGGAAGTTAGGGATTATCTTGCAGAGAACAATGGGAACTTGACCTACGAAGGTATTCAAGAAATGGTATATCTTGACGCATGCTTCCAAGGTACTATTATGCGAAGTAATCCATTGATTACGATATTAAAGGATATCAAGAATAAAACATCTCATCTTATCTGATCCATCTTTAAATAACCTATATCACTTCTAAGACTATTCTTCTCACCACATCTCGAATTTGAAGAAGATTTGCAATGCAACTCGAAGATAAAAATATTTTGGTTAGTCTGCTTCTCACCTTATAGGTGTATCAATCCAGAATATTTTGACCCTCAGGGTCACGCTGAAAGTCTTTAGATACTCCTAATATATACAAGTTAAAACAAGTTTGAGCACGCAGCTATTTCGTCTAAAGTTGTAACTGTTTACACGCAAAGGCAGCGTTTGAATCATTCAGTAGCTTCCTTGCCACAGTCTCGAATGCATCTAAGTGTTGGCTGAATTTTTACGTAAAAATGGAATCCTGTAGTCGCGATTTTCGAGCAATGATTTTGTATGACTATAAAAAGGAACGAAAACAAGGAGAATATCACGAAAGTTTAGTGAGTTGCTTTGGAGACTCTGCCCCTTCTAAGGCTACAGTTTTTAATTGGATTGCTGAATTTAAATTGGTCGGGTCTCACTCGATGATGAACCTCGCACAGGTCGACCGCCCACTGCTGTTACTTTGAAAAGTGTAGAGGCTGTGCACAATATGGTAAAAAAAGATCGACATGTAACCTACACCGAGATTGGGGCTTCTCTGGGGATTGTTACGGCAGAGGTCCGAACAATCATTCACTATCACCTTCGCCTAACGAAGTGGTGTTCCATGGGTGCCACATTTGTTGACCAGTGAACAAAAAGCAATAAGAGTTGATTGGGCTAAGGGTATGCTTGGAAAATTTTATAATCGGCACAGTAAAAACGTTACCGGAGACGAAACATGGTTATATCATTATGATCCCGAAACTAAACAGCAGTCATTAGTTTGGTGCTTTGAAAGTGAGCAGCCTCCAACGAAAATTCGTCGTTCCAAGAGTGTTGGAACGAAAATGGTTGCATTTTTTTTTCTGAAAGTGGATACATCACAACGGTAGCCTTGGAAAATCAAAGGATAGTCACTTCTGAATGGTATATAACCAAATGTGTTCCTGTAGTCTTCCAAGAACTATGCAAGAGCCGTCCAAAGTCTGGTTTGCGGATCTGCGGGTATTCAATGGCACCCGCGTACGTGCCGCTAGAACACTCGACTTTTTTGCTGAACAGAGTGTCAAAATGTTGCTTCACCCACCTTATTCTCCGGACCTAGCTCCATGCGACTTTTCTTTATTACTTAAGGTTTCTCCGAAATCAAACCATAACATTTGCGTTTTTCGTTTTGGTTACCTGTTTTACTACCAAATATATGCAACTTAATAACGGAGCTCATTTCCACAGTTCATGGCTAGTATGTGTTACAATAAAAATGTCATAGTTTATAGCTCTTTGAGCTCTAATTCTATCGAAAACACGCAAAATACGCAATAATCAAATTTATATTATTTATTCTTTTATATGTACATACTTCTCACTAATAATTTTTATTTCATCAATAATGATTTTCAGAACTCCTGCGGAGACAGTCTGTTTCAAAATTTCAAGTAAGGGTGTGTACCAGAACGTACGCATATACTCCATCTGATGAAAAATCACCTAGCATAGTCATTGAAAAGGGAACCCCCATAGTTATTCCCTATTATGCCATCCACACCGATCCAAAGTACTTCCAAGATCCACTTGTGTATAATCCAGAGAGGTTTTTGGGCCAAGATAATCACATCAAAAATAACTTTTTTCCGTTTGGACATGGACCAAGATCGTGTCCAGGTAAAAAAATATTCTTTTATCAATTTAATTTTAGAATACAGAGTCAAGGAAACTCATTCAAAATTGACATAATGTTGTTACATCGTATTTTGAAAGGATTCTATAATGGTAATAGATCATAGAATCAGAGCTGTATGAAAAAGATCATTCAAATTAAGATACTTGTAATGTATTTGAAGGAATAAGATCAGTATCAGCTGTTAGTAGTACATTATCCAATCTTACTCATTATACTAATAACTCTATTATGCTCGTAATTTTTAATGTTTAGGCAAAGTCTTCGCCACAATTCAAGTCAAAATTGCTGTGGCCCACTTGATCAACAAGTTCAAGCTCGCTGTGAACCCAGCAATGAAACAGCCATCCAGAATAGATCCTTGGATGATTATTGCTGTACCGTCCACTGGTTACCTAATCGACTTCACTAGATTAGAAGACTAGTATCATTGCTTGCTGGATAAAGACATCTGCAGATATTGTTATGATGGAGTTGTACCTGAATATGTTGCATATGTATTGATGTAACGTATTTGAAATAATATTTGAACCTTATCAGATATCTCTTAGCTTCATAAATACCCTTTACTTCTATGTGCATTTTTTTTAGAAACACGAAAACTGTATGTAAATTTTGCAAATCAAACTATTCAATTGATATCGGGAACGTGAAGAGGAAAGACAAGCATTTCTGAGCTTTTGAACTCGAGGAACGTTGTATGTATGGAGAGCAAGTTCTGATTACAAAGTCATTTAAACTTGCAATGGACGTACAGATATTCTGACACTCAGATGTGGACAACAGAAGGGTGGAAATTAGTTTCCTGATGAGTTCTCATTCATATTTAATTCCGATCACGAAAATTTCACAAATATGACGTAATCCGTTTTCCGTATATTGCCTAATACTAAAATATATATTGCTCATATAATATATATGTGTGCCAAGTACAATATGGCGGAACACCCAGGATGGCGGACTAGTTATTTTAAGTACACTGGTACAGTTTGGGTATCAAATGAAAGGACCTACTGAGAATACGAATGAGAGTAAAAAAAGATGGATCATAAACTCCGCTGCTCAAATCCCTCTGGAATTTTGGTGTACTGGTGTATTTGCAAACCTGTCCTGCGATAATTAAAAAGTAAAAAAATAAATTAAACGTAAAAAAATATACACAATTTATGTAGATATATTTAAATAACATGATCTGATTGTTTTTAATTCTTGAAGTCTTCAAACAAATTACATCATACAAATTGTGTAATGACGTTATATGTTGATAGTAAAGGCTTTGAAGTTTATTTTATCCTTTTTAGCGCATTTAAATAAAAACAAGTTTTTTGTACTTTCAATTTATTTCATCCTCAATTCAGTCCACCGATTTTTCCTCTGGAAAAGAGTTTCTGGGGTACTGGCAAGTTTAGTACAGCCTTTCTTGTCAAGTGCTAAACATTCTGGTCCTAAAAATCCATCCACGAGGAAAATTTCGACAAACGGTTAATGGATTCATTAGCTACCATGCGTACCATATAGACATTAGACGCTAAAAATACCAGGAGGATCAACAACCAGGATAATTCGGATCTCAATGATCTGTCATTCGATGGCCCAATGCCAGAAACAATTTTGTAACAGTACAATATGAATAGGAGGTCATATGGCAAACACTACAAGCATAAGATCTATCCAGGTGTCTATACTTATGGAGGTTTCTGGCTTATGTCTGATTTCAGTTGAAATCATTCTCCAATAAGAAATACTGACCCAGTGTGACTGTAATAACTAGACTAAAATCTACAACGATAATTTGACGAATATTTGAAAAGCGAGATCCATGATAACAATCTCCTATCCTGCGTGACGTGATAGTCAGTAGTAATCAATATGTGGTTAATATTAGTGTGCATAGCTATAATCGCTAGTATCTACTGGTTTAAAAACAAATACTCGTACTGGAAGCACAGAGCGGTTCAAGGACCAGACCCTATATTCATAGTAGGAAACATACTACCCACTATCCTTAAGCAGCAGTCCTTGGGAGAAATCGTCACATCATTGTACAGGTATAGACGTACCTCTAAAAGCCTGCATACATACATAGCGAAAGGAGGCGTATTTAGGATAATAGATACTACGTAGCTCCAATACTCCTGAAATATTTGTGTACGGGGGTTTTTGCCAGCGATAACTCAAAAGTAAAAAATAAAGTAAAAGTAAAAAAATTTCTAAGTAACAAGCTTGTATTTGATTGCTCTAAAAAGAATAAAATAAACTTTTGTTTAAACACTTTTACTGACAACTTATAACATCATTACACAATTTATATGATATGAAAGTTTGTCGCGAGATTTACCTATCCAAGTAAATTAAATAACTTAATCTGATTGAATAATTCTTAAACTTTCCAAACTAAGGAAATACGAGTACTTGAATCTCGCGACAAGCTTTCATATAATATAAATTTTGTAACGACGCTTTAAGTTGATGGTAACAGTTTTGAAAGAAAAGTTTATTTCATTCTATTTAGGGCATTTAAATTAAAGCTTGTTTTAAAAAAAAAAATTTTTGTGATTTATAAACATTTTAGCTGATAAAATCGAACAAATGAAAAATAAGTAATTAATCATTAGAGAGATAGATAAAATAAGTGTTAAAATGGATTGTTTCTTAAGCAGAATCCAGCCAAAGATAAAAACAGGTTCAGTTCCCAAGTTTTTATCGAGTAGCTTGATATTAAGGTCGATATTCACAGAAATCCAAATACAGTGATTTGGAAACATTGAACGGTTTACTTCACGAAATCCTATCGGGTGTCCAAAAATTGTTTGAACTTAATATTAATAAATTATCATAATTATTAATTCTAATTGTCGGGAGACAGAGAGGTATTTCGTGTCACTCCATACGCCCCATTCAAATGATTGCTAAATCATTTTTCGGCTTGAATTGCAAGGTGAAATTTTTATTATTTTAAAAAAATGCCTGGTAAGGTAAAGTAACTAAAAAATAAGATGATCTTATCATAAGTTCATATAAAATAATGTAGAGAAAATGTTGTGTAATTAATCATAGCTTCACAAACAAAACTCTTTCTTTCAGTGAAGCGTTTCGATTTTTATTGAAATCATCGTTGAACGAGTTTTATTTGTGAAACTTTGTGATTAATTACACAATTTTTTATCTACATGATAGAAGTTTCACCAAGTAACAGCATCTACAATCTACATATAAAATAAATAAAAAAAAATTAGACGACGAAATTCTCGAGAAACATTATGCTTCGCAGTATCCTCACTAAAAATAAGCCAACCATTCCAATTAGACAAAACAAATTCTGAAAAGGTAGAGAAGCTAATAGATGCATAATGGGAGAATGCTCCAAATCAGTACACAGCACAGCATCTGGAGGTTAAGAAAACCTAGCAGAAAACCAATAGTTATGTTAATATAATCCGAAATATCTAAAACATAAATTATATAGGCAACAGGATTCTGGGGACTACCCCAGGGATTGCAACATTGTCTACAACTTTCATAGGTCTATTTAGTCTATTCGACCGCTTGATAGCTATCTCATCAAAACGTCAAGCACGTCAGAAGGCAGACTAAATTGATCAAAATTAGTCTTCCATAAGCAGATAAGCCTTTTTTTCTTACGTCTCGTGACGAAAAGCATTATCATTGAAAATTGAGATGTTGCAGATTGCTTCCAGTTTCTCAACGTAATCTGATGTCGATAATAATTTTATTTTGAGCAATTCATATCAAAATCATACATACTTCCTGCAAAATCCAAAATTAAGATACACATATCTCACTTTCAGGAGCTACATTGAAATATTCGCACTTTTCACTAAATTAATTAATGTAAAGGTTTCGTGTGCAATAAAACATGTTATGTGTAATCAGCCTACTGATACTAGCCTTTAATTAACATGATATTCCGCTGAATGAAGAGCTTTAGTAACGTTTCAATTGCATCTACAACCCTGAACAAAGTTTGATATAAAGGTTGACTTGTTATAGCGCGAACTCGCTGAAATTTTATTTGGAAAAAAAATACTAGAAATAATTTCCTCCAATATTAGTGTCGATATCTACCCTCATTCTCAATTGCACAATTCTCAGGAAATACGATGGACCAGTTGTGGGCTTCTACAGGATGTTAACACCATGCCTTATCATAAAAGACCTGGAGCTTATAAAAAGTATAGTTGTCAAGGATTTTGCGAGCTTTCATGACAACGAGTTCTATGTTACAATGGAATCAGATGCTTCCTTTGGAGGCAATCCCTTTGTCCTGAAAGGAGATGAGTGGAAGGAGAAGAGATCTCACATAACTGGTTGCTTTACAAGCGGAAAGGTAAACATTTACTGTCGTAACAACTTATTGTTACCATTTGTCAGAATATTGACATTCAGATTTTGACTATGTCACTGTATAGGTATAAAAATATGTAATTATGGGATATCTTAATGATGCTAAGCAATTATCGCCACAATAATTTTGTAGTGCTAACTCTTTGTATGCAAAGTATCAACTAATACCTTAGATGTGCCACCGTAAAAACACTAATTCCTATACATGAAGTTATTTATACCACATACAGTCAATAGTTGCTCACATGTAGACAAACATTTGGGACTACAAAAAATTTCACCTACCTTATCGCGCACAAAATCTTCTTCATTTGGATTGTCCATATCTAATTGGATAGTCGACACTGTCGATAATAATTATTATCAACAGGTCGGCAGGGATCACCGTTTAGGGTGTTAGGCATTCGTTTTCACAGCTAGCAAGTGGTTGAGCTGATGGCCAGTAATATTCATGTATGGTCAACATTTCTTTGAGTATGATCGATATTATGCAAAGATTTTAGAATGCTACATATTTTACATTTTACAACAGTTACGACGAAGCAGAACTTAGAGGTAATAATTGGCATCACACAAGAAATTAGTCAACTATTCCAGAAATATGAAGCAATACTCATTCTTGGCAGTACGTTAATCTTCATTTCGTCTGGTTTCATCATGATGTACTCGGTTAGTTATAATTATTCCTCGTTTTGTTTAGGAACCCCTTTCTAGGAATATTACATAGATTCCTAAATATTTACATGCAGTGGAGATATTCCTAACTTTACCTTTTACAGGTGAGAGCCATGTTCAATAACATAAGAGCTGGTGCAGAGAAAATGTCCATTTATCTCAAAAAAATAACCGAAGATGGATCCAAGTTGCTTGAGGGGAAGGAATTTTGCTGCTTGTATACTTTGGAGACAGTCTTATCTTGTGCTTATGGAGTTGAAGCTCATGTATTCGATAAGACCGACACCAATTTTCTTGAAATGGGACAGAAACTGTACTATTCGGAATATTTGGAAACGTTCAATTTCTTTTTATCGATAATCTTCCCTAAAATAGCAAAATTCATACGAGTGCGGTATGTAATGTATTTACTTTCCTCTATAGTCAAGTCTAGACTCGTCGGTATATTTTGACGATATAACTATAGAGAGAAATTGGGTGGTATATATGCTTACCCCACTCAAGTGCGTGATAACAACATCAAGATTCATTTCCAAGCTCCTGCATCGTGACGTTACCCATCGCCACCTTACGAACTCAAGGCAGCTCAAGTTGACCCTGACTTTGTAGGTTGGCAATGGGCAACGCCACCGTGCGCGACGGTTGGAGATCTGTGTGTAGACAGGCTGAATCAGGTACAAAAATAGGTATATCGAGCTATCGACTTTAGTGACATCATTATACAGTTATATTATAGCTAAAGCAAAACAAGCATATCTCAAAAGGCCCGTATACCGTCAGGCAGCAATAACTCGATATAATCTTTAGTGAATGTAGTAGATTTTGAAAAATTTCAACACACGGGGAACACTTGTCTTGATATCACAAGCAACATTTGATAAAATCATCAAGTTCATGGATTCGACTAGATATAATTTATCACTTTCCTTTAACGTTTATGATTGAACATTTAGAGAATTGAATAACAAACAATAATTATATGAGCTTCTATATTTGCTAAAGCAACATTTTTAAACGGATTTGATTTCAACTGCAGAAATATAAAATTTGTCCCTGAATGATTTCCTCTGTTGTTGAGATACCCGCAGAAAACATATTTATCCCTGAAAATAGTATTCCGCCACTCGGGATGTTCTAGTAATTCAGAATCTACATGATTTATTTTCCTTAATAAGCTTTACCAAATATAGTAGTAGTTTAGATAAAGAGAACAAGATTCAGATCTTTCTCGTTAACGTAAATCAGTTCATTTATGTTAAACCTTGAATATTATTCCAGTGACTAAATTGACTAGTTAACGTCTAAATATTTATTGCCTAACTTTTTATGGAAACTTTACAGCTATAAGGAACATCATTAAAAGAAGTTTCAATAGCATCCCTTTCTAATGATTTAAAACACTCTTGAATATTAGTATCTTGTAAATAGAGAAATGTTGTTTTATATAACATCAACACATACGCAATATTGAATTGGAGAAGCAATGAATAAACTCACATACTCTTGATACATTTTTAGTTTCACAAATGAGCAGACAGAAGCACAAATATTCGACATCATTCGCTCATCTCTTAAGTACAGGGATAAACGTAGTATAGATATCAAGGACTTCTTAGGTACTATAGCCCCACTAAGATCAAGATATACAGAAAAGGAAGTTCTGGGACTAGCTTCCGCTTTCTATTTGGATGGTCAAGAGACTAGCGGATTGGTAAGTATACCATTCTGAGAAAATATTTTTGAGGTTCCCAGTATTATTGGAGTGATTCATGTTGCTTCCTCATGTTTGTAGACATATAAACGACAATCAATTGACACTTTATTTTTTGACTAACGGCACTGCTAAAATGTCCGTCAACCTTCTCTATCGAAATAATATTACCTTATAGCCCCTATTTTTCTTCAGCTACCTCAGAAGAGTTTCTCTGATGATAAAAATGGTAGACATGTATACAAAACTGTCTGTTTGTTCTCTTTTTAATAGTAACTTGCCCAAATCTGGGGCGTTTCAGCTCATTAGACGAAATCCATGGACGGTTTCATGCACACAATTGAATAGTTATTATTAATCACCATAGAATTAGGTTACAGAGGTGACTTTATAATGCAGCATAATACAAAAATTGTGCGCATTACTCGTATATGTATCGTTGTAATTAAAATCGTCGACCATTTCAGGTTATGGGTCATTTACTTTATGAGTTAGCCGCAAACCCCGAGGCTCAAAATAAGTTGAGGAACGAGGTGGAATATTATTTGACAAAGGATAAAGGACAGTTGAGCTATGAAAGTTTACAAGAAATGCCATATCTAGATGCCTGCTTCAAAGGTAAAACAGATGACAACCTTGATGGCTCCTTACTAACTGAAACATTATTCGTTTTACTCCACGCGCTAAAAGAGGCATTGCTGACACATGCATCACGGAATATCAAGTCACTCATCTCCGAAGGTCGTCCAGTCTGTCATGTGTCATCCATCCTCTGTCATCCTTCATCTGTATGTCCCTGTCTGTTGGATATCTGGCTGAGCAGAAAAAATACCAAATTTCAGAATGTTTTGCTAGTATCTTTTTTTTTAGAAAACTTGCGTCTCCACTCAATCCTGCACTACCTACCACGGATATGTACAAAGACATATTCTTACACATTCCAAAACGGGAGCCAACCTCCACTAGTCATTGAGAAAGGAACACCAATTATGATACCTTTGTATGGAATACACCTCGATCCCAATTATTTTGAGGAGCCATATAAATTTAGGCCAGAGAGATTTCTAGACAATGATAATGCTCAAAAACGGTGCTTTATGGGATTTGGAGATGGTCCTCGAGCATGCATAGGTAATTCTACTGTTTTGTATCTAATGTATTTGAGTACGATCCGATTCAGTAAAACCAAGATTGATGGCTTCCTAATTGGCACCTAATTTAACATATTAGCGAAAATACCACACATAAACACAAGTAGGGGCACCCGCTTCACGTCTAGATGTCTGTCAAGGCGAGATAAGCAAAGAGGGTCAATAGGGTCTAGTTAATCAAATTCAGGGTATGGCCTATATTTGTGTTAAGCAAGTTCGAAAAAGTAATACTGTTCACCATGAGTAAACTTAAGCTTACCAGACAGGTAACTATAACTACGGTCAATTTTTTTTCTAACTAAATTAATTTAGCTTTGGAGGTTGATACGTATATATGTAACAGTTGTAACTACATTATGCTGCTCGATTTTTGTATAGTGATAGCTATTATTTTATTTTCTTTAAAGGCGGTCAAGTGAAGAAATAAGTTGTAACAGAATGGGTAGATTTTGCAGACTTGTAACTGAAATCTACACATTTTTGGCTGAAAACGCTTTTTGCAGCAGATGCTCACTATTTTCCTCGCCCATTTTCGAACAGCTTAGTGAGTAGTGTCGTCTTTAGACCATAAAATCCAATATGCATTTCAGGAAGACGCTTTGGCATTGCACAAGTAAAGACTGGTGCTGCGTACTTAGTAAAGGATTTTGAGATATCCGTTAATAGAAAGACAAGACTACCGCTCAAGACAGACGCCTGGGATATTCTGGTGGTATCGATAGATGGGTTATGGCTAGATTTCAAAAAGCTAAGCTAACTAAATACGATAACCTAATTAGGTGACATTTGATAAATAATTTTAATTCAAAATGTACTGAAACGTGTGGCTAACTTAATGGAAAATAATTTAATAAACGTACATAACTGTCATAACGCTTGTTTGGTCATGAAAATAGTCAAAATAATTGTGTACCTGAAACACAGTTTCACAAATAAAACTCTTTTACCTACAGTGAACCGTTTCGATTTATTTTGAAATCCTCACCGGGTTCTCAGATTTGACAGTCCGACGCTGATTCATACATCATTTATGTCGAAGTTTATCTGACCCATGGAACATATCCTTACACAGTGCTACATATGTAAAGTTTTGTACACAGTAATTTGTTTCATATACTTATCTACTACAATGTAAGTTGTTTATAAAAAAAAGTATAAAATAATTTGATCATCCCATTGTTGAGGATTGCAGATAGTTATTTGGAATAGTTTTTGGAAAAAGATAACAATTAAGCAATCACCAAATTGCAGCACAACAAAACTTAATTGTTGACCTAATGAAAATATTGAACTTGTGATTATTTAAAATATACAAATTATTTCGCAGAACAGACACCAATCGAGGCTATTCTTGTGACTCCTTCACAAATCTACTTGCCATAATTTTTCTACAACAGGTACAGGGAATTACTTATAATAATTTTCAAATATTAACCATCCCTCAAAGGAGAGTAATGATGTATATAGGGAACTGTCTGTGAAAGTATGCAATAAATAGTTATTGCATACTTTCACTTTATTGAATGTATAACGATTGGAGTCACCAAAACTGCCAAAAGTATTGAATATATCATTTAAATCTCCATTTAGACATTCGAAAATAAAACGGTGAATTTGTATTGTAGAGATTATTCAAGGAGATCTTTCAAGCTATTTCACCAACATGGATAGCGAAAATAATGTTGTTAAAGTGTCTAAATAACTTTAGTTGGCGTATGATTATGATTATTCACCTTCGCTTCCTCTTCTTCATCTTTATCTGGCACTTCTTTTCAGAAGATTGGCTATCATCAGAACGGGTGTGCTACAATGCGGTAGCCCTGAACATTTCAACATCTTCACTTAATGAATTTTAAATCTATACATACATGTCATGAGTTTCTATTTTCTACTGAAAAATAGACTCAAGGCAAAGCTAAATCGAATGCTTCACGTATGTTCCTCATCAGTTTTATTTGTGAAACAGTATGAAAACTACACAACTTTTTATCTACATAAATTATTATAAATTGCACTTTTGTATGATATTTACTAAATATTGCCATTTCAAAATTTTGTATTTGAAGTTTACCAGAAAAAAATTAGATCGGCCTGCCGACTATGCTTATGTAGAACGAAGTAACCTTATTGCCCATTCGGAAAAAGATGCCTGTGCTCCACCCCAAGACTTGTAGGTAGCCCTGTAGCATGGTAGAATGTGTAGTATGATGAAAACTCAAGTACGCACATCTTTATGAATCGATAACCGAAGTATGTTTTTCCAAACATAGTCATATTTCTACATATTACCTACATTCGAATAGCATACCTATAATAGAGTATCAGTAAAACGGTATAACTATCCTATAATTGAATATTATAATCAGTAGAAGAGTGGAAGAACTTAACGTTTTAAGCTAAACTTCAGTTATTTTCTACGTGTAATGGAGAACTCTATCATTAACGATAAATGATACAACAATAATGTTACACAGAAATACCGTGAATGAACGGTATGACTTTTACTGTCTCGATATATCATAGCGTATCATTTATTTTTCGATGTAATCAGAAGTATTTTATTGTATTATCTAGAACGATTCAAGTGCCGTCATTTATACCTAAAATGTTTAAGCAGACGATGCAGCTGTCATTCCATGTGTCATATTTCAGTCGAATTGCTACATACCGAGATAATTGAAACTGTGAAAAGGCGAACTAGAAATCAGGAAGGATATCCTAGTAAGGCAGGAGTGTCCAGAAAATAAATCTAATCCATGCAGATGGTTACTGCTCTTAATATTGGCAGTCGCAGTGCCACAGCTGTGCAAACGCACCAAACACAATCGTCCACGTCCTCTTAGGTGTCTTCAAACATGGATACGTGGGACTGACGACATGTTTGCTATTATTGTTATTACAATATTATAATTATTAGTAATCGTCGTACAATATAGCTATTCATCTGCGACAATAAGATTCCATAGGGTAGTTTTTTTCATATACGAGTATATCCACCGATCGATCTATATGAGTATGTTTCAAAAGTTAAATTAAAAGTATTCCATATGTAGTTCGTTGACACCATTACAAAGTCTTCATGGCTGGTTGTAAAATATAAAATTCAAATCCAGAAAGCAGTTCGAACAACATCTGATAATTAGAGCGAGATCAACGGTAACCGCTACTTATAGTTTAATCACCTGCTGCTAACTATTTAATTAGGACGATGCTTCGTTCACTTAACACGTAACTTCTACGTATAGAAGTGGACAGTAAAAGGGACAGAACATATGTCGGTGAACAAAATATTTGAGCCATTTAAACTGACTGAATGTCTATTTTAGCATATGTACACGTAAAACTGAGATGCAATGAAGTGCATTAGACATAAATATATCCCCGGAATAATTTGAACTCCGAAAATAACCATGACTACGATATGGTCACCATTTTCCAAATAAACTCGAAAAGCTTTAACCAATGTTCAAAAATGTATGAGTATGCATTGACAGTTGTCCCACGAGCTGATCTCTTTAAACAAATAAATAAGATCCCATGCTGGTCTTTCAATCTCATCATATTTTTACAGAATTTTATCGGATTACACTGCAATCCGTAAGTGGACAACTAATGATATTTAGAAAAATTAGAAAGAAAAATTTGTCGCCAGTGGGGATCGAACCCACAACCTCCTGCATTCTAGGCAGGCGCCTTTACCGTTAGACCATGACGAACTGGTCAGGTAGAACGGCAAATGCGCTATGGAAGGTACATCCCTCCTGTGCAATTCTTCTTCCTAATTTTCTAACCTATACAGCTCGATCTTTGATTAGACATCTAGTGCCAGAGGCCGATACTATCTTCGGTCGATAACTAGCAGAGTCCATCAAGTTGATTTGAGCCAAGTGCGGAAATCTGCCGCCTTCAGAAAATACTATTACAGAATTTTATCGGATTACACTGCAATCCGTAAGTGGACAACTAATGATCATATTTGTTTTGCAGTAGTATATGTACTTAAGTAGAACGCCTTAATTTCTATAATCTATGCTTGCCTGAATAATCAATAAATAATTATTAGTGTTTCATTAGCGGATATACGTGAAAGTATACACAGTGCACGCGAAGTAATTTATGTGTGAATTCATCTACTATAGGCAAACTTCTCACTTCTAATTTCATATGAATGGTTATGATCTAGGCGTATGTATATCTCCCATGATTGTGCTCAATACACTGATAATATACATATTACATATACAAACAAGTGCCTCCATTGCACAAATCTGTAATGTATTTTGCATGTTCGGCAAGCCTATAGAGAGTATTTAGACCCTCAAAGGTGACGTAATAGTTGTGTAAACGGGAATATATCCGAGATGACAATAAAATTACCCATAACCCAACAATGACGACATCTCCAAAGCTCGAATATAAACTGGATTTTCGTAATAAACACCCCATCCTCAAAAGGGTCGACTACAAATAAGACCCCTAGTAACCCTATCTACTTACTGAGTAGTTGCTAAAATTCGTCTTAAGGAATAGACATTTATCCTCGCGCAGTGCTTATCAAGTGCTATAAGCCAGCGTGACTGAGCTTCTACAGACTTATTTTTGTACAATTCTTGCGTTGAATATCATATTAGAGTGTACTCAAGATTTGTTATTTTGCTTACATCACATATCAAGCATGAATCAGGTGCATATCCGTTCAATACCGAAGATCGATTTACGTTCAAATCAATAGCCTGAAAATTCGGTATGCAACAGATAATACTCTTAGTAGCCTCTCTGAAGATTCCCGATTTTCGACATATTGGATGAGGTCAAGATAAGCACTTCCAAATAACATATACTACGAGGGTGCGACAAAGCATACATCCGGGATATTCTCAATAAATTAGAAGTAAAAGAACTCTTCTCAAAACAAGCTTATATTTAAATGAGCTAAAAAGAATAAGGTTAACTTTCCCTTCAAAACTTTTACTCAACTTATAACGTCATTACACAATTTATATGATATAAAAGCTTGTCGCGAGATTCAAATACTCGTATTTACTTAGTTTAAGAACTTTCAAACTTAAAATCAATCAGATCAAGAATTTGATTCACTAGTTTATCTACACAGGTAAATCTAAGCTTTCATATCATATAAAATGTATAATTACGTTGAAAGTGTTGAAGGAAGAGCTAATTTTATCAATTCCAGCGCATTTGAATAGGAGCTTGTTTTTAAAAAAGTTTGTTTACTTTTAATTCATTGTTTAATTTTCAGTTTTCTCTGGACAGACCTGCAAAAACCACAGTACAGCAAAATTTCAGACGGATTAGAGCAACGAAGCTTAGCACCACCTCTTTTTTGTCATTCATATTCTCAAAAAGTCCTTCCATTTGATACCCATATTGTAGGAAAGCATAAA
Organism: Bruchidius siliquastri; assembly: GCA_949316355.1. Taxonomy (NCBI): domain Eukaryota; kingdom Metazoa; phylum Arthropoda; class Insecta; order Coleoptera; family Chrysomelidae; genus Bruchidius; species Bruchidius siliquastri. Next base: position 41,675,247 of record OX438529.1, read on the forward strand.
AAACTTAGTCCGTCATCTTTAGAAGTCCGCCATATTGGATAATAGAGTGACGTTATTTCATTTTTTGAGTTATTATCAGCAAGCCCTTTCATGCTGTGCTCATATTGTGGGAGTGCATTAAAAATAGCTGATCCGCCTTCTTGCTGTTCCGCCATATCGAAATCAGAGTGACGTCACTCTATTTTTAGAGTTATTCTCAGTAAGCCCTTTTATGTAATGTTTAATTTAGAATGACGTCACATAGCTATCCATGTATTGTCATCTAAACTAAGCGCGTATACCAAATTTCACCTCAATCGGTGAACAAAAATAGTTACATAGATAAATACATACATTGTAAATTAAATAAAAGCTTGTGAAATAGTGAGAAGCTAGATGACAGAAGTCAGTTATTTGTCATATCCAACTGCCGTAGCCTCACATCCGGTGACCACAACCAAGAAAATAGAACCACCCATAATTCAGGCAGAATGACAGCTTAAAACCCTAGAAATACGTCATAATTCCATGTTTGGTTCCTGTGAACAATTGCATAACCCTGATAGCATCCGACATGCCGCTATAATGATTTATCTAAATTTGAACAGCCACAAAACCAGCTGTCGCAACATTCTATGCAAAGGATGTCAACTTAACAGGACACTTTTTAATCCAAAACATGTGAAACGTTCCACAAGCTAACAGAGTAACAGTACAAAATGTGTGTATGAGGTTATAAAGAGAATGTATCGATTTACATAAAATGATATCCCTCTTATATTTTGTTTTGAAGCTGTTCGTTATTATACAGAGTGTTCCAATATGCTAACCTAACTAAATAAATGAAGTGGGTTTTCATTTACATTCAGTATTTTGGAGGCTTTTGAGGTTACTGGAGTTTTTGATTATTTGACGCGTAGGAAAAACATAGGATTCCAAGTTTATTGAAATATGATATTTAAACGGTTATCAAGTTTCAGATAACATTTCGTGTGCCTCAGACATGTTCAGTTCAAGTAAAGAGATTCTAAAGACATTCTTTTTAGAGCTAATACATTCTGAAATCCGCCAAACTACATTATTAGTATATTTATGTCCAACTAGTTTTATATTATGTCTGTGCCTGTTATCATTCATTCCTCAGTGAATTCTGGGAAATCACTTCGTCAGTTTCAGTAAAAGGAAAGGTAATAGCGCGTATGCTACTGTACATATTTGAGAAAACGCAAATAATAAAACATCACAAATCACCTGGACGATACAGGAAGGTGATACAAACATAAAAATATCGTGAGTGACATTTGTCGCCGCTTAAAGAAGTCGATTGGAAAAATATTAACATTAAAAATTATTTAAATTCGGATTTTTTTAGATATAATATCAAGATGTGAAGAAATGTTCTTAAAGTTAAATTTGTTAGTTGGAAATCCTATGAGTTTTAAAACATTTTGGTTCCACATTTCAACGTAAGTAAAGGTACGTAGCCAAATAAAATCTCATATTCAGGTTTAGTTGGCTACTCGTAATTTCAAATTTGCAGAAGGCAAAAATGCATCCAGATATCAAAAAAAAGGTTATAGGCACCTGCATGATATTTTTTCATTAATATTACATCCTAAAATGAAGTCATTTTGTTAGGATTTTATCCATTCTATCTATCTACCTACCTATCTATTATCTATCTGTCTATCATTCTATCTAGTATAGTAAAAAGCACCCCACGCTAGTTTGGAATAAAATCAACAAGAAAATCCTGATAATTATAATATGTTGGTCTTTAGGTTCTTTTCTTAATTTAATTTGATATTGTCGAAAAATGTTTTTGGGAGTTTGAAGGGAAATCGTTCAGCGTATACTATGCATGCATTATTACCATTCTTACGACATCCACCGTACATCGACAGCATATCAATTTGATAATTTTAGAAAATAAGTTGGCAAGGTACATTTTTCAAACGAATTTCCTTGCTATTTACTGTTCATCGCTGTATCAGTATATTCATATTAAATCATTTTAAGAAATTTACTTAGCAGTCAAAAACTGACGCAAACAGGTTCGCTAAAAAATTAGATAGACCCATATCTATGATTAAGTGTTCTTGAGTTGCCTCATTGGCCCTTACCAAAAATAAATCACATCCAGGAAATATCATCCAACACTTGATCATATCCACATAATTAACAACACATGCAGCACACGCAAAAGACTACCACGACGGTGACGTCGAACACCGATTCCGTGACTGGAGTGCAGACGTTTTTCTTGATTTCCACGGCCTTATCTATAAGTTTGTTACTAACACAGTTTCTTGGGATTCGCAGAACATAGCGTTCGACCGTGTCGGAAACCGGAACATCTTGTCCGCCGGTCGAGTAAGGCAAAGGTGCTCGTTACATAACTGCTTATCGTCTGGTCCAGGTAAGTGGACTAACAGCGGTAAGCGCGAAGATGTTTGCCACAAATTCCGGATTGAATTCATCAATCATTTAGCACACAACTTGGTTGTAACAGAATGTAGCCACTCCACATTGCTTGTCTGCCCCAATTTCATATACTCATCGCATTTGGATTAATATGAACAATTAGTCTTGAATGTACATATTACTTAACTTTAGAACCTTCTGTGGGATATGGTTGCATGATATGTTGCGAATTCTTCCTGCCTATTTAGCTAGTTCTAAGAGTGTGTACTTGATGACTTAACCCTTAGTGAATAGTAAATAATCTGGAACGCTTTTCCATTCAATTCTGTTCCCCGTGGTGGAATGCTTTGCAAATTGATTGATCCCTAGCACTCTAGGTCTAGCGTCCAAGGAAAATATTGATGAGGTGTGTATGCGTTGCCAAGGAACAGAAAGAGGAGCTGACCCTGTTGGACTTTAAACTGTTCAGCGGATGAAGATGGAGAACTTTGGACTTGAAGATTATAATAGCTATAATCGTTGCAATTGTAACTAATTTTGAATTAGCTGTTTCATTTTAAACATTCTACAATGTTCAACTTAGGGAAAGATGTATCACTTATCACCAATCTGTCTACTAGCCTGTCTGTTGATTACTATATTTGCAAATAGATTGACTCAGTACATCCTATCCTGTGATTCGCTTGGATGCAGCATACAATGTGAATTTTATTAGATCTCTCGTATATACCAGGGTCACCCTGAAAGTCTTATATTCGATAATATTACGCCCAGCTTGTGATAGATGCTTGCTGAGTATATTCCTCTCTTCCGCTATTTTCTTTCTTGATGACGATGGAGACTTTGCAAGACTTTCACGTGATAAGTCTCCCATAATTAGATTTCATTTCACAGCCTCTGGTCCTTACCACTTGGTATACTTAGCCTTTGTATTTGGAGATGGAGATGCTGTTTTCCGTTTTTATAATGTTGCATATTTTTTTCCATGCATTTGCTAACACCTATTAATTTTGTCTTCCAAACCACAAACTTCTTTATTGCACTTCCTTTCCACCAGTTTTACTTGATTTTTGTTTGACATTCGTAATGCGTAGTTTTGAGCCTGAGGATTGGTATTTTCATTCTGAATAATTTCCTCTCCCCGTTTAAAAAGGCTGGACGGCTTTTCAGGGAACGGTTATTTCTTTTCGTTGCGAATTAAGCAACTACTACTAGACATTACTGCATTTTAGCTGTATGAGGATTATGAATAGTTACAAAAGTACTTTTAATTCGCTTAAAAATTAATTTCAAGTAGGTTGGCTATCTTTGGTTTCGGCTTAGTTAGATTTTAAAGTTGCTGTCCGTATTGAAATTAGTCTTGAGATAGAATAGATGGAGAATTATACGAACTTCAAGGTATTCCAAATATGAACTGTCGCATTGGAATGCGGAGTCCCCTGACTTTAGCTACAAATTCTGAAATGATTCGTTGCCCTCTTTCAACACATCGTGTGTGTCTGCTTTATCTCATTTAAGAAAACGACACGATGCTTCTATTGCGGCGGCTCAGTACAAATGCAAGTGTTAACCTTTAGCCGGAACATTTATTAGTGCATCAATCAATGTTTTGCCTTCAATCTTCCTAAAATGCCAAAGAATCCACTGATTCACTTGCTGTTTATCTTCGCTTTCTTAATTATGATACTATTAATATGGATCAAAGAAATCGACAAATGGTAAAACCATAAACAAACTTTATGCAAAACAGAGGTCTAGATATGCCCATGGCCAGGAAAAAAAATTATGGCTATTTACTCCTCATTCAAAGTGCAGTTTCTTAATATCCAAAATTTCTAATTTTAGTCGGTTGCTTTACGACAACGGTTCAACCTAGGGGAATGAAACCTACCACCTTGCAATTACGATCCATTAACTTTCATAGGCACTTGTTCAATTTAAATTCAGATACTTATTACTAGCAATCAATAAACCAGCTTAGTCGGGCATGGATTCAAATCACACTGTCGTCCGAATTCCAATTCTACAGATGTTTACGATCGTAATTGATTAGCGAGTCCAAAAAAAGCAAAATATACAGAGTGGCCCATTTAAAATAAGAACTTCGGGGTCACACGTCGCCTTCTGTAAAAATATGCTCGATGTCAAATCAGTACATTCCAATACTACTGCCTATGTTCTACACTGTACAGGGGACCATAAGTAAGTCCTTTTTTTGATGATTGCTCCGCGGCTAAATCAGCTTCCAGAGATGACGATTTTTTGTCATTGATACTGTACTAGTGTCGAAATTTCATCAAAACGGTACTTAGAGAGACCGGACAGAAAGGCCGAGCGAAGTGAGTGAAATTATTATAACTTGATATAATACCTGACAATGAAACGCCAAGCAACGTAACAAATCAAATATCAACACTCATCTCCAAGCATCGTATGATAGCGCTGCCCATTGGCAACTTATGAAGTCAAGGTCCTATCACTTGAACTGCCTCAAAGTGGCGAAAGATGTCGGTTACGACAAGCGAAATATATTTTCGAAAATACCACAAGCTAGTGCCACATTAAAGTTCTACAAAAATGTTTTGTATAGATAAAAACAACAGTTAAATATAATAAACGTTTATTTTTACTATATACATTATAAGTTAAATTTACAATTTGTAAAAAGTAGAATGAAATTTCACAACCTTAAATATAAACAATTAAGAATGAAATTCAATGAGAGTAGGGCGAATATACAACTAGTAATACAGGTATCACTCAAATAAAAATGGATAATTGAAATCGATGAAAATTATGTACTTGCTATCATTCACAACCAATTACATGTATGGAAAGCAGGTATTCAAGAAACAATTTTGCATTATAATATTAACTGGGCTCCTAAAAGCCATAGTTCATTTTTCTAGGGAGATTTAAATCGCCTCACTAGTAGATTTGAGATTTTAATAACATTAGTTTGAAAGCCGGTAAGATCGATTTATTTACTTTCCATCCTGCTCACTGGTAATAGTATGAGATTTAACCACTCAGGTTTTTTTTTTAAATTTATATTTAGAAGTTCTAATTCTAGGAAAAGATAGCTACCCTTTAACTGCAGGTGTGAGTCTTGAAATGTGTTAAAAGTGTTATACCTACAACGCGTTCTGCTAGACTTGCATAAAAAGTAACCATTTCACCATATCACTGGAATCGTGAAACACAATTCACTTTTTTTGTGATTAAGGCATCTATTCCTTCACATTCACAAAAAAAATAATCACTGTGGCAGTAACCGGGGGTATGACTCGCTTTCTTATCGAACTCAGAACATGACTAATTGATGACTAAAAAGTTTTGGAACATTACTGATAAATATTGATGAGGATGAAGACATGGATATAATGTTATTGCTGTCCCAATCAGGCCTTCCATGAGCTATAGTACAGAAACTAGGCACAAACATATAAAATGATTCGTTCTCCATTTTCTCAAGTAGAGCCAAGCAAGTAGGATTTTCAATAAATTTCACATCCGATTCATTCTTTAGCTACATACAACTTTTTCAGTTCTCAGCGCATTACAAATTTATACTTTTCCCAAGACCTTTTTTTCTGATACTTGAGTTACCTAGTCAGGGACACCAATCCTACCAAGCTCTCAGATTATAGGTAGGGATCATGGTCCGAATTTATAAAACATTTGAAAATACATTTGCTTTTGATGAAATAACAGAAATTAAGAAAAATGTTTAGATGTTACACATCAACTACTTTATCACTATTAGGCCAGTTAAAATTGATCAACTCTTACTAGAAAAACATTTTTTCACGTCATGTCACGAGTCATGTTTCTATTATATACAAAACACTGTTTAACTTGTCGGAGGTGCCTGCGTGAACTGCTGGCAGCTGGCGACGTTTTCTGGCCAATCGCACACGTTCTGGTCGGGATTGAATACAAGGTTAGCTGGACAAGGCATGTGGTGTTTCCTTTCGCCCTCGCACATATAGTACATCTTACAGTCAGCTTTGTCTGGGTGGTAGCTGATGTGTCCATCTTCTTCCTCACACGTTACTTCATTTGCTGTTGGAAGGTATAAAGTAATATGTGTAAGTAGGTTGATTTGGTGCTAGATTGGAATTGCAGGTTGGAGGGATATTAGAAGAATGATGACATGAATTATTAAGAATCGGGAAGGCTTAAGAGTAAATGACATCTTCAGAATATTAATCTGATAATATAATAGTCTCTTCGAGGATGCTGTCAAGTAGGGTGAATAGTGAGCCACATCTTTTATAAGCATTATCTGTAGAAGCACAATAGGTAATGCTAAGCTCCTATTAAGAAATATACTTTCTTGCAAGCTTTTTTGTCTTCTTCTTAATTTTAATAGAATCTGCTCACGCAGTCAAACAGCCGGAGCTAAGGGTGAGCTGGATGATTCTAATATAGCTTTTGATTCTAGCAAAAAATGTGGAAGTTACAAAAACATTATGAGAAGATTATATATTGAATCCATTTAGCAACAAATGAAACCACTCACGATTTTTAGTGGTATATTGTCCCGAGCCAACAGTCGTTTCATATGGTCCACTGTATTCCAACTTGACTTTGTATCCCTCGAGCTCCTGCCTCATTGCATTGATCAGCGGGTACTTTGTACTACCACATGATCCTCTGAAGTCATCCATATCTACAGACCAAATCATGATGCCTCCGAAACCTTCTTCCTTCAACCAAGCCATCTGTAAAAGAAGGATCAGGCTTGAAAATCGATGTGATCAATATGAACATAGAAATGGTTTAACATAAAGACAAATTATCCAAAAAAAATCCAACGTCCGGCATATCTATCCATGCTATAAGGTAGCACAGGACTGCCGTTCGAATTCAAATGATTGTACCATGCTACCAGGCAGCGTAACCCCCTCCCCCCCCCCACAAAGCCTCAAGGTAAGAACATTCTGTTAGCGAGATTACCAGTAACCATATCGAGCCTGGCTTATTCTGTAGCAAACTTTTTGATCTTTAAAAAGGTATAGGTATGTTTTCAAAATATAGTGCCCTATTTCCTACCAACAGCCACACCATCCCCCCTCCCCCCCACAGGCGGACTTTAATATGAAAATCATTACCCTTCGAAGGATAACTCTTACCTCTCGCTGTACAGCTTATGTTATCTTCTATATTATATTCCCACTACTAGTGTTTATAGAAAAGTAGTTGTTGCAGCTCACGCATAAGAACCTAGCTTCTCATTGAGGCTGTTTTTATGATATAAACAGTCCGTAGAAAATTATCCTACCTTAGTCTTCAAACTCCTTTCGTCATCGAATCCGACCCATTGGTTTCCCCTGTATGCAAACGGCACCTGCTGTTCATTGTCCCACACTAGCGTAGTGTTGTCTTCATGCAGAAAGTCGCAAATTTCGTAATAGCTCATGAAGCCTGCTTCATTGGTGTACTTTCCAGGCGTGCCTCCCCCAACAGCTGCAGCTCCAATGTCAAATTGTGTCTCATTGGCTAACTCAAAGCTGCGACCATAAGTGGGCATGCCGATCATCAGTTTTTCTTTGGGAGCGCCTTGTTTCACCCACTCGCGTGCTGAATAGTCCTAGAATCATGTACGTCATGATTGAGAGTTCTATAATTTAAAATATTAATTACATCATGTCATTATCAAAAAAATTCAAGAGGTACTCTATTTTGTGTCTTTGTGTTGCAACCTCAGAATCCATGCAACAGACAGTTCAATAACTCAATGACGAATGAATTGAAATGTCGATGATATTTTATATTATATTTTTTTTACTGACGGTATGCTATTGTCAATTATTGTATTAAATAAGCTACTTACAACTGTCAGCTTTTTCTGATAGCTGGTTGCACTCTCCAATGGGAACAAAGGAGAGTTGTGTCCAACGGTGCGTTCCCATTGTCCATGGAAGTCGTATGTCATCACATTGATGAAATCAAGGTACTTCGCTATTTCGGGAACGTCGTAGCCTGCCGCAATTGCTTCGAAGGAAGCAGGTACCGCAGCTGTGATGAGAAGGCGGGGTTGGCCGCTGCTTTTGGCTTCACCTAGAACACATACACGTCTTAAAAATCTGCAGTTCGAAATGCTTAAGAATATTTGTGCTAATCCTAATAGCACCCGTGGGCGTTCCTTATTTGAACAACTTTAAATTAATAAGTAAATTATCCCAAATTTACTGTCCCCATCATACCTTCAAAGGCAAGTCGTATTTCTTTGAGCAGATTAACATAAGCAGCTCTGTCATCAGCTCCCCTAGGATACTCCCAGTCAATGTCGAGTCCGTTGAATTTGTATTCCCTAAGAAAATCGATGGCGTCGTAAACAAACTGATTCATTCTGAACACATTACTTGTCAGTTCTTTAAATGGTGTCGAACCGAATGCCCAGCCTCCTATAGCTAGAAGAACCTGTAAATCAAGGATAAAGGTAATTACAAAATAAAATTTCTGTCGTATAGTAGTTTTTATTTCAGAATTTTTCCACCATCAAATCTCAAACTCGACATGCCTTAAAGACTAATACTCATACTTGATCCCAATGAATATTTGTGTCCATTTATATTTGGAGTTACAGGATGAGTCACTCTGCTTCACATTTTCATAAGATTGACCAAGTACCAAAGAGAACAAAAGAATAATAAGTGTCTAAGGATAATAATAATCAATGCCATTATTGAATCACGATAGCTGATTTTTAACAAGTTTTTTTAATGTTATGTGGTTCTGTTTCTTCAAGTAGGGGCGAAAGGGCCCTTACTGCTTTGAAAGTGAAGCAGTTTTGAAATAATGCAATGTAGTGAACTTGCATGGTCAGATTTTCATTATGCCTTTGATCTCTTAGATTCGTAATTCCTCGATCTACTAATTTATTTAACAAGGAAGCTGGCTTACTTGTACATACTAATTTATGTACAAATATCATTCAAATCGTTGTTCAAAATTCAGCCACTTTAGCTCTTTGATTTTAGAGGACTAGAGACCATTCTGCAGCAGTTATTTTGGATTTTTGCAATCTACAGTTACTTAATGAATCAAGGTAAGGATAATACAGTTCTAGAGCACCATTTGAGCTGGCTGGCTGATTAAACCCTTTTGAAATTCAAAATTTATGAATTAGAGTACAGCAGTTTTAATTTTATTATTATTGTTGATAGATGATTATCATATTTCTCAAATCTTAATTTGAAGTCCAAGGTAGTACCCAGGTTGTCTGCCTGTTCTACTAATGGAATATGCTTATTATCGATTAACAACACAACCCTATCCCTTATGATATTATAAATATGTCTTGAACAAAATAGTATATCCAAGCTTTTCTCAGGATTAATCCTAAGTAAGTGCCTCTTACAGTAATCTGTAATGTTAGCAAGATCTTTGTTAATTTTATATGACACTTCATTCAGTTGAAGTGAAATGTTAAATGTGTGTAATTTGCAAGTGTTTATAGCGCAATATTTGCACATGAATGCAGATCAATTGTATATACCAGCTAGAGCAAAGGTTCCAAGACAGGTAACAGTTGCTGTATTTGAAGTGCCTCTAACTGTATTGACCTTATGCCTCCGGTGTACCAAATAGCTTTCAAAAAATTTAAGAGGAATATATTTCAATTTACTCAACATGACTTCATGGCTAAATGTGTCGAATGCTTCGGAAAAATCAATTATCACAGGTATAGAATTAAGATGCTTAATTGCTTATCCATTTTATTCAAAATATTATCCGTCATATGAAGCAATTTTCGAAACCCGGATAGAAGGATGGGAAGTAGATTTTTCTGCTCCATATATTCACTCGGCTGATACACGACCTTATCTGGTATTTTTTAATAGAGACACAGTATATTGCCCAGCCGTTAATTATTATGAGTTGTCGAGTTTTTTTTATTAAAGCCAAAGGAACAATTACTGCTACTGAAAAATGATTGAAGTAAAAAATGCACGCATCAGCAAAGAGCTAATTCAAGGATAACTTAGTAAATAATTTATATGTCAATCTTTTCAAAAAATTCTGTCCACGCAGACGCGGTGACAATAACGGCAGACACAAAAAGCGTTCGATTTCTGTGTCTGTTTGTATCTAGAATCCTGCCTGATAAGTAATTGAGCTCACCTTTAACTGCGCATTTTTTTCTCTGAGTGCTATCAACCTATCATACATATCAGGATCCTTATCATGGGCCTCGGCCAGTTTATGCTCTTTCAATGTAGCAAAAGCGTAGACAACATGGGTGCAAAGTGTTGGATCTACGTCTTCAGGCATGAACCTCCCAGCGCCTGGACGCTTGCGGGACCAGCTGGTTAAGTAACAGAACACTTGTGGAGCTCGGACTGGAAAGAAAAGGTTTTAAAGGGAAAAAGTTTCACTTACGCTGAAGGAAACATGTTGTGATCATTCGTCTCAATGTCCTGAGGATATTTCGCGGGTATTGAAAATTCATTCATTCAATGAAAATTATATGGGATGGTTTTGGCAGTTTAACGATAATAATTATTCATTATCATGAGCAATGTTCAGACTTATCATCTGTCAAACGAAATTTCCCACACTTGTCGGTGGTAGATCTAGGCTGGCAGACATTATGATGTGGTTAAATATTGACTTCCGCTATGCTATTTTCAAGTATGTAAGTAACTATAAAACATTTTTGCAGCAAAACCATTTCAAACTGATACTGATACTTTCTGCGCAGTTTTGGGACAGAGACTATGTTCATGATTATCACTATCACTCAGGAGGTGGCTAAGAAACTAGTAAACTCGTACCATAGTTTTGATAATATACCAAAACCTCAGTGGGTGGGAAGGAAATAGGTTGAATTGCGTAAATATGTGTGGTTGGTTAAAATATACCTTTCTTATTTATGGTCTTCAGTAAACTACTCTTATCGCCTTTCTTCACTCCGGGTTTCCTAGCACGTTTTAGGACTTCAACGACATCAATTTTCATGGGTTTCTTTAGAACAGCGTCTTCTTCTTCTTCTTCAAGCTCCTCCTCAGTTGGACCGGCTATTTTTTCCCAATCCATGTCTTTTACATCTTTACCCCTAGAGATTCCTCTCAGCTCCTCCCTAAAAACAAAAGCCATTCCGATAATTCCACATAATACGATTATTATTATTAGTATTGACAAAAATTAAGGTCGAGCTGGAAGAACGTTATATACTAAGTTCTATATGAATGTACTTCTTCCGCTGGTCACAGTCACAGCTCAACAATGATAGGCTGGATACTGATCGCAATGGCACAATCACTATACCTATTCCTTACTGCAATTCAACCCAACACTGATTTATTAGCTTTTTGTTTTACGTACCTCATAGCGCCTACTAGAGGGTATTTCACGTTTCCGCCACAAACCGTGCCAGTAAAGTCATCCATGTCCACCGTCCACACCATCGCTCCACCAAAACTGTTCTCTTTGATCCAATTCATTTTGTATCTGATCGACCTCTCGTCATCGAAGCCGACCCATTGATCTTCATGGACGAGGTATGGCACCTTCATTTCGTCATCCCAGTAGTAGGTGGCGCCATTCTGAAGCATCTCGCATATCTGATAAAATAGTAATAGTTTTTAACGTACATGTTTTAAGAACCATAACTATTAAATGCTACTACAAACTATGATTCTGTCGACACAAAAATCATCAACTTACTATTTTCACCTGATTTGTGTTCGTAAGTTAAGAATCAGCCAACTTACTTCATAGTATGCCAAGAACCCGGATTCCTTTGTATACGTTCCTTCTTTTCCTCCGCCATTTGCCGGAGCATGTACTCCATGTTTGCTGGGATCACTCAGTGTGAAACTCCTTCCATAGGTTCCCATTCCGATTATCAACTTCTCTTTGGGCGCTCCCAACTTCACCCAGAGGCTTGCAGCATAGTCTACGTTCAGCTGCTTCTGATATTGACTGTCACTTGAAGGAGAGTAGAGAGGAGCATTGTGCCCTGTTTCCCGCTCCCATTTTCCGTGGAAGTCGTAGGCCATCAAGTTTATGAAGTCCAGGTAGGATGCTACTGCTGGGACGTCATAGCCTCCTTTAATGTTGTCTGGACCTACGGGGACTGCCGCTGAGAGAAGCAGGCGGTTTTTCTTTATTTCTTGGGATTCGGCTTCGAAAGCTTCACGTAATTCTGGAAAATATATGATTTGGTGAATATGAGACAATTATGTAGGCTCAAGTCGACTCAAGTCGAGTTAGGTTGAAATACCAGTATTTATTTTCCCGCAAGATGATGTGCTTTATGAATAAAATAAAAAAATAATAAAAAAATAATACGATCGGAAATAATCGTAAAATTTCAGTTATTTTAAAATAGATTAGTCATCAATACAGGACTTAAAAAAATATTTCATCAAAATGCAGTTTTTGCGAAAAGATGTCGCTTAATTTTGTCGGCAAAGAATTCTTTTAGTCCACAGTTTTCATCCAGTTTACCCGAAAATATAAAAATTCTTTCATATTCTCCATACAGATTTGACATGTCTTTTTACACTTAGGAAATGAAATTATTTGATGAACTGAATTTTTAGACAAACATGCGGTTCTGGTCACATAATAGAGTATTTTTTTAATTTGCGCTTTTCAAAATAAACTATTTTTCCAAATGTCAACGGTCACACTATTCGGATTCAATTAGGTATGTTAACTATCGTAGTCCTCATACTTCGCAAATTTAGCATTAACTATGGAATACTTTTTTGTGTCCTCAGTAGCCGAGATTTCCCGTGATAAGTTTTATGCGGTGAATAACTTTTCTTGAGTGGTATCGAGAAAAGCGAACGTCCGTGGAAATAAGGAGGAACGTTTCTAACGTCAAAAGTGACATATTCACCAGCAGGCTCCGTATGCTGGAGTCTAGGGCGGCAGTTTTCAGAGGGCAGCAAATTTGACTCAACATTTTTTTTTGTCTTACAGAAATAAAATGACATTTATTATATGCGATTATATATGTCAATGTCATTGACAGAATAAATGTAATTATTATGCATGTGGAGTAGGGTATCGAATTTCAGAGGTCAACAGGGGCGGAAAAAATTTAATAGTCTAGTGGCGCCAAATTTGTAAGTCCGCCACTAGTTAAAATGTAAACCAATTGATACAATTATTAATTAGACGTATATACTAGGTCTGCTAATTAACAACGTTGATTATAGTAGGTGCATCGATACGTGAAAATGCACAATTGCTGCGGCTAGCTATTTATGTCATCTGAAGAATAGATATCATAAATGAAAGTTGTTACAAAAACGGTATCCATAAAAAGAGTGGGTATTAGGTGAAACAAAAAGAAGTGAAGGTAAAAAGTGCAGTCTATTCACCGCTATCTAAAATATTGAGAAAACATTCTTATAGCTGAATATACCAGGTTGAGGAAATAAATTCTTTATATACGTTTTGTATACATCACTCTCATATACTCCAACATGGTATTCAGTCAGATATATGGTCTGTTCAATATTCTCAAATGCCAGATCAAACGTCTCTCATCAACGAATATAATTCTATAAACCTTTATAGCACAAAAATATTTCATTATAACTCATATTAGAATGATTATGAAACGTACTGAATATTTTTTTCAAATACTCCAACTGATATCAAACATGGTTCGAGAACAATTGTTGCTTCTTGGTTACGTGTGCATTTGAACAAAGATGATTCAGCAGCGCGTATACATCCATCGGGTTGCAAGAGTGACCGCCATCGATCGATGATAGGACGGGGTGGGGTGGTGTGCGGGACAACCGGGGTGAAGCATAAAAAACAGCAGTGCAAGTATCAGTCGGTCTAGTCACCTGAAGACAATTGAAGATACCACATCAATCGAAGCGTGGTGAAACAAACACAAGGGGAGTCCAAGGCAGTGCTTAATGGAAAACAATTAATGTACTCAGCAAACAGAAACGACTATCTTGTAACTACCAACCCTACGACTGAGCATTATTTTGATAAATCGACGTCTTAAAACAGATAAGTCAAGGCAAACATTTTCCACGCCAATTTATTTCCGTGTTATAAACGTCAAAGTACATATACCATTCAAGCAATTGTGTTCCAGTTTGTGACTAGCTTTTTTTTAAAAGAAAATCATATTCTGAGCTTTGTCTTGAATAAGAATACCTCACGATAGAATGCCTGATAAACGTGTGTACCTGGTATATTATCCTTGTTTCTGTATGATACGTGGTCTTACAGTAACGGGCTACAGTGTGTAAGTTATTTCAACGATAATTACACAGTAACCTAAAAAATCTAATTGGAAAGCGCGTAAATCTTGTTCATTATTTTCTCTACCGTTTTATTTTCATTGAGAGAGCGAATTGTTAAATCTGTAGCCGAGACACGCAACACATGAAGCCTGTTCCTAACCCAAGACACTATATTGTCTATTCACGTCATATCCATTGGCGTACTTAAGCGGTATTATTAGTAGTAAAATTAAAATCTAATCAGACTACTCGTGTATTAAAGTATCCGAATCAATTGTGAGTTGTGTGATTCTGACACAAAGTCCCAAGTAACGTTATATCTGTACTGTAGTATTTAGAATCGCATCAGTTTCTCTCAATGTTGCGTGGTTTCATATTAAGAGCTACTAGAATCTACATGATTGGGGTAGTTCTGTATCATAGCATATACATAATTTCGTGTTAAGAACATTATCTGACGTCACTAATATAATGAAAAATTTTGGGTGTATAATTCATTCGATAATGGGATATTGTTACTTGGGTAAGAATCTTTGGGTTATTTTAATCAAACATCGCTCAGCTTCCGTCTTAACTGGGTTCGCTCGAAAAACTCATCTGTTACGAAAACTTCAGTCAGTGTCCATCATCAATGGCCAAACACATCTGTGAAGAGGACTCACTTCTAAGCAGACAAGAATTGAAATTCGACGACGACGATGTCAAGTGACAGAGAAAACAGCGTCGAGTACCAAATCTTTGGCCACAGCAAGTACTATACTCGTATTACGGTAAAAGTCGACAGTTAATAGAGAAACTAAACTAAATTCTGAGAAAATATCATGCAGAAAATAACTAGAGATGCATTCATATTACTAAGAACACAGCATTATTACAAGTATTGTTTTATATTCCATACATAAACAAATATTCTTAGACATGAATGTTGAGATAATAACGAGGATAATACAATTTTATAAGTGTCCTGTGATTACTGCATCAGGAAAATACATATGTGCCACTCGTCTCGTTTGTCTTATCGCTATGTCCGTTGGGAGATATAAGGAAACTTCTGGTTATCTGTTTTGAATGTACACTAGCAAAAAACAAGGTCAAAACTAGGTTTTATGTTCTCAGTTTATTTTAGCATCATAAAAAAAATAACGAAAAATTTAATATATATATAATACTAATACGTAGATTCCGCAGTTTATTTTGCTGCTAGCTTTCCATTACAGATTATCTACACACGCCTATGGAAATACGCACGGTATCACAGTCCGTTACTTTTCTAAAAACCCTAGTGGCTGTTGGTAATATTAAATTTGTCCACGTTTCCTGTATGTAAATGTCTTGACTGCATTGTCTGCTAATAGTCTCTGCTCACAGTATACATTTAGGAACTTTATTGTAGGTTGAATATAGTCATCTTCTCTAATAAGTAATGGATCCATTCAGTAAAATCTAGGCATGGCGAGGGTTTGGCCCATTCCTCAAGTTTCAGAAGTTGTAAGAATAAAAATTACAAGAACTCGTGCATGAGCAAACCAGCTCATTTATTAGCTGCAATCTAATCGTTGGAGAGCCAGTTTTTTTGAAATTTGATTAAACCAAATGCAAGCAAATTATTTGACTGGTAAACATTGGGTACTTGAAGTCTGCTGAAAAGCACGGAAACGGTTTTGCAAATAATTATGTGATGTGCAATGGCAAATTTTCTCAGGAGAGTGACTTAAATTCATGACCTGCATAAAAGTTGTCGTATTTAAAAGTTAAACTCGATGAGTTGGTCTTGCCAATGACATTAGAGATTATTTTGATGTTAACTTGAAATTTCTAATTAAAAAAAAATATATTTTCGATCACTGATTCCTGGTGAGAGCAAAACTATACATCCCGTATATGTATCAATATCCTAAGTCAACAGGCCTTCTATAGTTCAAACAACTTTTTTGGTACGGAGCAGTCATCTTACGTCAGTCAGTTGAACTGCCAAACACCTTGAAATTAGTAAAAACTCCTTGGGATATATTTTGGAAAACTAATAATTTCCACGCTTACAAAGTAAAGCTTATTCATAATTGAGTGAAGGTTATGATGAAAAAATGTACCCTCAACCGAATTTCTACAGATCAAACTATTTTCCAATTAGGTGAAACTTTTAAAAAGCATAACTGCCTGTTTTCAGGTTCTACTCTCCACGATGGGCGCCAACAGGATACTCAATATCTACAGAAATTAAATATGTTCTGTTAGTTGTCCACAACATACTATTTTTTCAAGGTATATATAAAAAATGCAGTCTGAACAATAACAAAAAAACTAGTTGACATTTGATAATAAATTTTAGGCAAAACAAGTGATTTATTATAAAAAACAATGACCAATTTTGATAATTGGACCACGTTCCTGCAGGAAGTTCTTCGTCAATATTCTGAAGACTTGCTTTGTTTATATTTGATTAGAAACTCAGGAACAGTCATATGGACAATCAATACCTTTGAGTAGGAGTACATAATTCTTCTTGTCTTCAGATCCTTTAGGATACTCCCAGTCAATGTCAAGTCCATCAAAACCGCGCTGCCTCAAGAATGGGATTGCACTGAATATAAAGGTCTGTCTGGTGTACCTTGTGGCTACCATATCCTTGAATTTCTGTGTTCCAAATGACCAACCACCTAAAATAAATAAAGTCATTTAATGAAAACTACAAAACGTACGGACAATGAATCAACAACTGGTTCCTCCAGGACAATCATGGAAAACAACCTCAAGTTCTAACAAACGAATGGAGTTTTGGTGCTTTACCAATGCCAATCCATTCCTTACATTCGCGGACATCAAATTTAGAACAGACGTTTGGAAAACATTAACAACAGAAAAATATATTTTCGATCTTGACCAACATAAACGTATTTTCCAGCAAGTTGATCAGAAAGCTAGACATTAAAAAATAGTATTAGAAACTCTGTTATTTTCGTAGTTTGCCAATTCATCCTTCATCCGTCAATTAATGGATTTTCAACAGTTGGGCATCGTTTCTGTCTATAGTAACTTGAATAAGAAACCGACCGACAATCTAATGTTTTACGGATATCACCATCACTTTGTTGGCCTGCTTGTTTCTGGGAATGTGTGTTGATCCTTTTCTAATCTCAGTAACTACTGCACCGATTATAATCAAACCGAGGCAGCGATGGCATAGTACTGCAATGCTTTTGAAACCGGTGCATTGGTGGCGGAGTAACCAGTAACAATATCAAGTCATTCCCAAATCTTGTTTTATACCATCGAACTCTCAATCAGTTTTGGGTGTAGATAGATAAATTTTATAATATTTCTGCGAAAACATGTTTTGTATAATCAAAATATTTTTTGATGTATGTGATGTAATTTTTTTGTACTGTGCTTGTTTGCCCTATGCATGTTCCCCTTTCTATCAACCTCTAAGTTTTGATAACAATTGCGATGAATTTGATGACTGAAAACTATATCTGAACCTCCCTTGAATAATATTTCAATTTTTTTTTACAGTAACAGTATTTTAAAATTCATTTTTTTATATTTTAGTAGACTTAAGGCCATTTAGTCCTATTAAAAAAAGTTTTAGCGATCCAACTCATATTTTTTATTATATCTTATATCCACAGACATTCATGAACGTAAATATTATATCACAAGAAAATATTTAATTTCCACTTTCAAATTGTTTTGTCGGACGGCATAAAAATATAATGAACAACATGTGTACCTTCATGGCACTTCTCAAAATATCACGAGAACTTGTTCAAGATCTTTTAAAACTAATACCGGCTCCGTATTGCAGACAGTTGTCGGCAACTGAAACTGTACATGTCTCGCTAATTTACATTCGTTAGAAGTGAAAGGACGCTTGTTTTGTATGCGACTGTGTTTGTAATTCCATAAGTCTGTTGCAGAAAAGGAAAACGTTTTCATTGCTTCTGTTGAGTATCATGAATCATTCTTCCTTCTTTCCCTCTTTCCTACTAAATGACTGTTCTGTTTTTCGGACTTCAGAGGTTATGCAAACTTACTAAGTGGATTAAGAGAAATGGTTCTGACAATATATAACCAATACTCTCTAATATATCGTCATTGCATTTCAGAGCGTCCGTCCGTATTACGCCAACTACAAACGTCTAACTACAAAGGGTCTGAACCGAAGCATGTCAAAACAAGGTGGGCAGAAATCCGGTTTTGTAATTTTCTGCAAATATGAACGCATCTCTACAAATATACACTGAAAGGTGTCTTTTGTGCCTTCTTGCCTGGTGGGGATGCAAATCAACGCTCTCGCTTGAATAAAATTATGCCCTTCATTGAAGGTATTTGTAACATGTTGTATGATGTCATAGCTTCTTTATTATTACAAAAAATAACGAATTTGAAATTTGAGATTCGAAGCTGGACATGGTTAAAAATCTGTTTATAAACAGATACTCACATTGATGTGACCTCTCGCGATTGATAAGTTATAACGTTGATAGTAGCATATTGCACAATAATGTTTAATGTATTTATTGTATTCTTTACTGTTTTTGGACCCCCTCAAAGTTGCAAGGTTGCGCTCTCATCTTAGTTCATCTACATGAAAATTTTCGTATACAAATTTCAGTATCTCCAGTTTCAATTTAGTTTTAAATAAAGCAAACTATGACTGTTATATAATCATTTTGTTGAGTACATATCTTATAAACAATTGTAAAAGCGATAGTAAGAATGCACACAAAACATTGCACACTGACATGCGTTAGTAAACAAGACCTGGGGAAACTACAATTTGACTAAATTGCTTTTGCCACGTAGCAAAATATATACGTCGTTTCACTTACCAATGGCTATGAGAGTCTTCAAACTTGGATTTGCCTTTTTGAGTTTCTCTATCCTCTCGTATAAACCAACTTTACCATCCTTGGTCTCATCGTTGCTCTCAAATGAAGACAGTTTGCCCTTTTTCAGCCAGCCAAAGGCGAAGATGATGTGTGTACAAAGATCAGGGAGGATGTCTTCAGGCATGAATTTGCCAATTTTAACTCGGTATTGTGACCAGTTTGTGTAGTAACAGACCACCTGAAAAGATGAGACTGATAACAAAAGATCTGAAGGAATCATTCGGTGCTACATATGTCACTGTATAATGAAATTGCTATGGAAACTTGATATTTGAACATACTTGAGCTGCCTATTGATACCTTGGGAATTGTCCTAGATCATTTGATTTCCAAGAGCGGTGAAAGTAGCCCCCCCCCTACGACATCTTGTAGCAAGGGTGCACTAATTTACAGTGACATCACTCGTCCTTCGATGTAATTTTTACGATTATGTGATATTGGTTCCTTTGGCGCAGCCACCAAAAACACTCGCAAAACCACTTTTTTAAGCCCGACACGTGTTTTTCTAGCTATGTTAGCAGCAATTTTTATGAGTACAAGCTTCTTGAAGGTTTACTTTCTATCTAAATACTTAATTTTACATAATAAATTTCATCCGGCTTTTCTGGATTTACTTCATATTTCCATTATTAAACTATTTACTTAATCGCTCTAAATGGTCATAGATTTCTTTGTTAGCTATATATGCTCGTCTAGAATTTGCTGTGACAGTTGTATCATCTGCAAACTCAGAAATGGAGATAAAGCACTCTCTTGGGGTAGTTGATATATCTGTATAATTACTATTATCATTTAAACATACTTTTCATTTTGTTTCTGATAAAAATTTAAGCAGATAAAAAAAATTAAAAGAATTTGTTAATTAAGCCATTATACAACATCGTGTCAAATGCCTTCTCTATGTTCATAGCTACCCTGGCAGTCGTGTACTCGTTGTTGTTAAATTTTACTTTATTAATTCTAAGTTACGAGTAGTAGCTACTAGCTCCTTATTCCTACATTCCCTAATCCCAAGTTTTTCATCATTTAAAATGTCGATATAATCTAGATAGTTTGTGAAATGATCTAATATTATTTTTTCAACTGTTTCCTAGAGCAAGTACTTGTAGTCATGGCTTCCTACCTACTTACTTTGTAGCCATCCTTGGATTTAGTTTCCGTTGTTAATGAGTTTTCCGAGGCTTTTCTGTGTGCAGGTCTTGTACGTCTCGGTTTTGTGATGCTTTGGGAAATGTCTTGATCTTTCGATGTAAGGGAGGTATCTGAACTGGATTTCTGCGGTCTGCGTAATCTTCTTCTTGTTGCTAGAAAAAAGTTTGTATTTTAGAACATTTAAGTGAACATTCTCTTTCCCCTCAGCATGGATACAATCATGAACACTTTCCCTTTATCATGGTTTTCGATCACCGATTATCGTGACGTTGTTTGTCAAAGCCATTTTGGCGTATTTCAACTCATATTTCTTTTCCACGTTTTTCCGTTTTCTTTATTTTTTTATCAGAAGCCCTCTAGGGATCTATTTGATATTTTTAGTCTAATATAACAGTGATACGGTTTCACCTTACAGTTTTAACATGAATAGTAAACGATATAAAAATATGTTGTCGCTTCCACCACAGCTGAAAATCTGTTAGAAAATTCGGTTGGGCGTGCTAAGGTCCATCGACATGTTCAAGATTATTCAACCGTTTTTCGGAATACGGCATATGCGATTTATTTCTGTGTCAAATATCGTCTTGTGTCAGGTTCGTATATGGAATGTTTTTGCCAACAAGTTGTATAGAGCAAGGGTTAATACTTTTGCCAACAATCTTTAATCCTTTCGAAATATTTTGGTTATGCAAAAATTTATAATAATTGTGTTACTCAAACATGTGTGGTATCAAATATTACATTTTTCAACAAACCAAGCTGGTTCAACATTTTTCCGGTCTTTAGTTCTTATTTAACTGGTAATGTAGTATTTTATGTCAATTCTTTTTTAGTGTAGATTCATTTATATTTCTGTAGCACCTTAGTGAATTCCTTTAATGACTAGGCTTCTTATCTAAAATTTAGTCAAAAAAAATAAACTTTCTTGTGGGTTTGATCTGGCCACACTAGCCGAACGAAAAATAATCTAGTAGCTCATTTAAATCACGTAGGTCTTCATAAATATCAACGATTAATAAGTCTGTACACGGAAAGTTTATAGTCTCACATTTCTTAAGCAACATTTATCCCTCCTTGTACATCTACTATAACGACCAGTGAAACGACAGCTCATTTTTAAACAGGTACCCGCCATACACTCAGTCTTGAAATTATTTCCACACTTTACAGGGTCGAATAAGCTCCGAGAACAACTTAAAAAACTGTAGGTAACAGCCTGCCGCAAAATGCAACTGGAAATATACGTGGTTTACCTTCACGTCACGTTGATTTCTAAAATCGTCAATGCTCTCTACATGTCCGAGTTCAGGACCGTATTAAGCCGGACTGTTGGATCATCACTTTTTGTTGTGATCTGTAATTTCTATGCTTATGTACCTAAGTGCATTATATTATTTATTTCTAGATTGGCATGGTCGTACAAGTTTTCGCACTAGTTATTTAACACAACTTGATTGAGCGACATCTAAACTTGAAAGCTTTCGCTTCTCGTTTAATCAGAATATCCAACAACGCAAATACTATGAAGTATTATATTATACATGCTAGATGTAGATGATTACTTTGAGTGAAGCTTCTGAGGTTTCATATCTGATTATATAGTTGGTTGAATAAACCTGTATCCCCTATAACAAATCTATATTTTGCGGTGTTTTAATAAAATCACCCACATTTTCCCAAAACAGGAATGAAAGTGTTACAAAATATGTCTAAAACACAGATCTCTATAAAAGTAGTGCAAAAATATTTTTTGTCTTTTTTCGTTATGGTATAAGATGTCCAAATGAATGTTGCAAAAAATACATAAGTATGGTGATCGCTTGCTGCTCATTAATTAAGTTGATATACACCAGCAGCCACAATTTAGACCATATTTATTCAGTATAAACATAGATATCGGTGCTGGAAGAACTAGTATGGTATGCGAGGTTCATTGAAATCAAACCGGAGCATCAGAAAGTTCATTGTATATTTGATGAAATGGAGGTCTAAATTCCGGAAAGCATATCCTCAACCTCAGGTTATCCATTGGACAACTCCACAGTAAAATACCCTGGCCAACGCTTCTTTTCAAAATAGACTCGATGGCAAGTGGTGGCGACTTCTTGCATATATTGGAAATGGCAGTGCGTACCAGGGATTTCAATAATTAAGAAGATGAATTTCTCTAATTCGTAATGTAACCCGTACAGGTATGGTGACATTATCAGAATAATTGCCTGGGTCCAGTCCTGAAAAAGCCGAACGACAGCGCTTATAATGCTGTTTTGTGCTTCTTTATGGTTAACGTATTTCCTCAGGCGAACACTTCCTTTTGGCGAAGAGAAACCGCAAGCGACAGTCAGGAAGTATACACATCTACTAAAATTAAAAAGAAAAAACAGCATTTCATACTATCGGGTGTCCCAAAATTATGATGATGGAGTGAACACTTAATTGTTATTATTTTTTCAGGATCAAAAGAAAGCTATACAAATATTGCTTCTTATATGGAAAATAACTAGGCGATATTGTCGGGAATTTTAGCTGGAGTCAGGTCACAATCTGCCTAAGTAAACAGCATTTTAATAGGATTACAAATATTGAGGTGAATTAAATTCACCACTAGATCAAAATCCTGACATAGTAGTTGTAATGGAAACGAACTAAGAAATCTCTAAATGACTGTTAAGAACACAGTTAGTTTGACACATTGACATTGGCTACATCGATGTAGGTTATACCAATTAATTAACAGCTTCTGATTATCGTCTGGATGCACCCCAATGCCCTAGATTGTCAATACGCACTGGAGAGGGCAGTAACTGTCTGTTTGCCTCCGCTTCCAATGATTCTGCACTTTAACGTTCACTTGCAATATCAGGGTGTAGAAGAGATATTCCTTTGAATGTATGAAACGTTAATAACTTTGTAGATTGTAGATACTCTTACTTGGTGAAACTCTTCCATCATGTAGAGAAAAAGTTATGTAATTATCACACAGTTTCACAAATAAAACTCTTCTTTTAGTGACGCGTTTCATTTTTATTAAAATCATCGTAACATACTCACAGGTTGGGCCTCTTATTATTATTTAATAAAGTTAAAAATCATGTTTGTTCACTGCGAATACAAAAAAATTACAGCCATTAATGTTAAATAATTCGTTAATTGCTTAAGGTCACTGATTAGTGGTATATATTTTACAATTTTGTGGGTACCTTTAACTTATAACTAAAAAATATATTAATAGAATAATCGATAATGGACCATCATCTAAGTATAGAAAATAATGGTTATTGAATATACACAAACTCACCTCTTTCTGTAGATGCCAATCCTACTAACAATAGTGTTAGAGCACATACAAGCACTATAGTCCTTATTTTGGAAGTAGGCCGTGGCTTCTGGAAAAACGAAAATACGAATGATTAAAATAGTAAAATACAAATGTACAGATCCAAACTTTGTATATGCCTCCACCTTTAGAAGGTTTGGTTAGGCCATGTACATAAAGAGCTCAGTTGGTTGACTATAATGACATGTCAATACCTGGAAACGGCTACACTGTCATAACTGCGCCTGCGCAATTATATTTTCTCCTCAACCAATATAGAAATAGGTCGAAGAAGTATGGAAAAATTGCGAAAAATAAGTACGGCTACAGAATGCATGAAATATGTGCGACAACCTTGCGCTTCCGGAAAGGTATATAAAGCGTATGCATCTCAGACCCTGGAACAATAGATCATACTATCATTTCAAGCAGTAGCAATCTACAGGCGAACTTTGCTTTTTTTCAGTGTGTAGCTTTTACAGCCTCAACTACTGTCTATTTTTGGGTGTACACTATAGAATCGTGCACTGTTATTAAATATTTGGAAACTTTATATCGTTCAGATCTGCAGAAAGAGAAACACCTGAAATAGCTTTTATTTGCACTGAATCTAGTAGTCTCCTTAGTGTGTTAGTGTGTTAGGTTGAAATGCGAATATATTCCGTTCTCTCTAAGTATACAAAACGTATAAATATGTATCATTCGTATATGTACAATGACCAGTAATCTCCTTTCTCTTATACCAGTTTTGGCATAGCCTCATTATTTAATAAGAAAATAAATATGTACTTATAGATTCTCAGTTCATTCTTATACGAATTAGATATCACAGATTTTGTTCATGTCCTAGTAAATAAACAACTTCAATTGATTTTGGATGAAATACAAATCGTCTGACAACTGATTATACTCGAAGCGATGATAGGTGGTAATTTGATAATTAGTTATCTTATCATTCCTCTCAATACAAGTTTTACTTAGACACAGTGTCGTTTATCTTTAGTATTCAGTTTCACGTTTCGTCAATATCTTGTTAATAATCGTGTCGATTTCATTTTCAGATATATCAAAACTGTAAGTGATACTTTGATTTACACAACTCTGATCATGGTGCAATACTCAGTATAGTTATTATATACTGATTAAGATAATTGACTCAGAACCTTCCATATGTTAATATGGAAACATTTCCAAAATAAACATTAGTGGTTATTACTTTGTTTTTAGGTATAAGTGAAGAAATAGGGCGAAACTTCTATTTAATAAGGCACAATAAAGTACGGTGAGTTGCGAAACAATTATAATTAACACATAAATAAATCAACTTTAGGTATAAACACGCTTTTTTGAATAACACCATCACTTGGCAAAAATTCCAGAAAGGTGAATAACTCAAAAATAATCATTATTGTTGTAGTACTGTGTATTGAATAACTTCAGTTGTATTTTATCTAGGACCGAATTCTGGACGCGGTAGTGGGAATATAATGCTTGGCAACATTTTGTAATATTCTTTGTTAGCTTGGCGATAATAGAAATAAGGTTATGGATCACAAATTCGACATACAGACACAAAGACATAGAGATTTATTAAAAGGCTAAATGGCACACTCAATTATACTACTGGAATCCATATTTGAGCACTATGCAGTAATATTGAGTAATAGATGCTGGAGAAGTGAAAAAACCATCCACCTTATTATGCATAATATTAAATGGTTCAGAGTTTATTATCTCAAATTAGGATATTTTCGGTCACAATATTTTCTTCGTTCATGGGACGTAAACATGAAACAATAGTATTCTCGCGCCATTACTAATACTTTCATCATAAGACCTGGTATTTCGAGCACGCATTCGGTAGCTTTGTGAACTTGGCCAAACCAATGCAGTTCACCCTAGACATCGCGTCGACTAGAATATGGGTATAGGTGCTTCGTATTACTATTGCTCATGAGTAATATGCTTAATAGTCATCAATCGGTCAGGAGGCTTATATCTAGGTATGATATCTATAGATATATATGACAATGGTAAACAAACAATATCGCTCCAACAAACTAGGGCAACGCACAATAATTAGTAGAATCAATTATACTCTAGTAAACAATCTCAGCTGCTAAGGTCAACGGACATCAACAATGGAGATGAGTAACCGATGACTTAATAGTTAGTTCATCTTGTCATTGAAACCAAAGTCATTAGCCTATCGTCGTGCTGTTAGAGCTTTTAACGGGTATTTTGATCCTAGGTATAAATTGCAGTTATCGGTGGTATTTTCATTAATCTATACGGCCATCAATAATGGCTAGTCAAGGACGTCTCCATTATACATGTAAAGGAGTGAAGATGATTTCTTGCCATAAGGACAATCGACATGTGCCAATTATTCCTTACGAGTATACTTGTACTAGCTATTCAAACACACATATAGTTGAAGAAATTACTGCAAAAGTTGGGCTGTCGATGACGGGTTAGCTTTTAATAAAAAAATTTAAATGTAATTTTGTAATTGTTATGACACCCACATTGACCGTCTCCAGGACGACACTTGTTTTAAGGCAATTTAGAAATTAGGATTTGGATCGGAATTTGCATCTATTAATAGTTACAATTAAGTCTAAAAAAAATTCTAGAAGCTCAAAGTTTCATTAGAAGTTACAGAAAATATTCAAAAATATCTCCTACAAACTTGTACAACGGCCCGTAAAATACAGACCGAGCTTGACATTTTTTACTAGGGTAATTGCATCTCAGTCATTATAATACATAGTTAAAATGCAATAAATAGTCTATAATGATGTCGCTGAATCGGAAGCAGAACTGATTAGCACTTTTTGGAAAAAGAAGTTAACTATATGCCCTCAAATGTCGTTTAACTTGTAAAATAAATTTTTACTGTTTGCATTTATTTGAAACATTCGAAACGTGTCAAAAATATATAATGCTCATAAATCGGATGTATCGTCGTAAAATCCCAAAGCTGTCGAGGATCATTTAAGTGACTTGACTAGAAATGTGAGAACTAAAATATGTCTCTAACAAGTACAGGGTATTGCAGGGGTCAAAATTTTATTGATGATAGAACGTATTCTTCCAATACATGAACATTTTTTCAATGTCCAACTCCTCTTGTCTCGCCACCAATTTACTTTCGGCCTCAAAAATTGTTCTGCATATGATTGAACGCTTCAAAATGAAGTTTGAGTGATTTGTCTTTGTTTTTGACCATCTCTGCCGCCACTTCATTTTAGGAAACTACAAAGCTTTTCGTCCCAGTATAAACCAAACAAAGTATCATCAACATTCGAAAAGTACTTTCCCAGTTGTAGTGGTGTGACCGAACAGAGTACAGAAAGATAGACAGACAGGCAAACAGACCACCGGAAATGAGTGATATAGTATTTCGTGATATACATGTCATGAAACATCAAGAAAACTCATATTTCACATTGGACATTTTTCGCGATTGCTTCCACACAATGGGTGAGGAAGACACAGAACTGTGATCTAGTTTGTTTATGCTTGGGTAAAAAACCTAATCTCTTTTATGTTTTGTAATGTGTCGATTTATTAGGTCCCTCATTTTGAATTTATTTATGTGTTAATTAGCGTTAATTAGTGTTAATAGTGCTCACTAAGGTTTCATTTTAGATAAACGTTATTTTCATGGAGACATATTCATTACAAATAAAAAAAAAAGTTCCTAACTTTTCACTTTTATGACGGCTGGTGAGACGGCCGTAACGTAAGTAAAGTTATTCTGTCAATCACGTGTGGTGATTGCAGCAAATGCTGTTAAGTAAGTCAGAGAGACAAATACAGAATATAGGAAATATGAGACATAGCGCTGTCTCCTCGGGATATGTTCTACATGGGGATTTTGAACGAGACCGCCATTATCTGAATCGGGTCAAAGCCAATTACTGGCACTAACAAAATAATGTTTTCTAATCCTCTTTCCACTGCAACTCTTTTCTATGGGCGTCTTTAGTTTAAATTTGTAGTTTTCTTGAAAAAATTAATGGATCAGTATCATTGATAACACACAATTTATGTGAGAGATAACTCATGAAAATGCTTTTAGATAAGTTGGTGGACATGCATATTATACTGTATACCTTAATCAGTGTTAGATCACTGAATATTTACCGAAGTACACTCGTAGGTTCCTCACCACCACGGATAATCTGAAGTGGATATCCTTGATAGATTTTTCAAACAAGTTTTTATACGTCCGTTGAATGTTGTTATATGTATCATAACGGCGATTTTACGTGTTGATAATAATATTTTTGTTGATACCAAGGCTATGCAAATATTAATTAATCGCTAAATTAAGTTCTTTTGTGAATATAGATGTTAAATTCGGTATTTGTGATATTAAATACTGTCTATAAATAAGTGGCAATTGACTGATTTGAAGATACCACAGCACTGGAATATATACGAACATGTCGAGCGGTTTTATGGTGCTCAAATGAGCGACTGCTTTTTTCTTATTGTGTAGATCTGAGAACCGGAGCAGCTCAATCGGTGGGGGTCGGGCTTTCTCCTAATCATTCTAAATTACCTGCAAGTGCTTCCTCTGTGTGGATCGGAAAATCTGAGTGGTTCATCAGCTACTCTTGCAAATTATCAATCGGGATAATTATGAGAAATACGATTTTTGAAAATCTTCTACAAGAAAAATCAAAAACAAAGTTTAAATTTATTTTTAAAAATTATTGAAAAATAGGAGAACGCCTTGGCTTGCAAGGCCTGAAGAAATATTTAGTTCAAAATTCAGTACACAACTATTAATAACAAAAGTATTGGAAATGTGTGGCTACCATCTGAAATGACAAGTTAGATCTTGGGAAACATGCGTGAGTCTAAGTTTCATACCTCATCAAAAATCTTCAGTATCAAAGACAAGATTGAAGCATAGGAAGAATACAATTGCGAATATTGCGAAATCTCTAATAGTTCTCTGTTTTTGCTAATAAATCCACCATCAAAAAGATGCATCTAAACAGACATTACATGACATCGAATTTTGTGGTGTAGGTATCATGAAACGTCTGAAAAGTTGATTATTCAAATCCGATTTTTTTTACCTAACTAGTCTCGCTAATGCCAGGCAAGTGAGAGACGAAAGTTATTGTCAATGTGTAAACATTTAATTTATCACATTTATAGATCGGCACATGCTCAAATAACCATTGAACAAGGAAATATCGGTAATATGTTTTAAATTATATAACTTCGATTGACAAAAGGATCGAAATTGTAGAAAGTAACTGTGCAAAAATAATACGTACACCGCGCCGCTTTCCTAAAAATGATCGTATTATTCAGGTGTGACGTGAACAGAAGACGTATTAGAAGAAATATACGCCGATGTTGTCAGATCAACACCTATGAATGTTGACGATGCAATTTTGATCCATAATGAAATATAGCATTCCTACTGATAGATAGATAGAGTAGTGTTTTCAAATTTTATTGCCTTCCACTTGAAATATGTAGGTATCCCAAAATGATAGCAAGGATCTGCAGACAGAAAAATAATGGTGATGCACATAGATTTCTATTAGAGTTCATCTATTGGGACTACTCAATACGTATTATACGAAAAAGTTGATTTAATCGTCAAATGAGATACAATTCCGTTGACAGCCTGAGGGCCCAGATAATAAAGGAAGATAGTAATAAAGATCTAGAAATAATGTTGGCGCGGACGAAACTCGAACCTGTGTCTTCAGCAATCCGTGCAATGATCTTATAAGGTGCTTTCTCGCTCGCACCAACCATCTTTCAGTGTTTCTTCCACTAAAAACTGAGCACGATCTGGCCACCCTTGCACAGACCAGTAATCTTCTGCCATGGAAATGAACATATGCATTTCAGTCGTACGATATCGTTTGGGCACGTAAGAAATAGTGTCGAAGACAAGTCAAATGATCGTGCATCCGTAACTGCTTACGCGGACGAAAGACACTGTTGTGGTGTGAAAAAAATCGAGAATTATTTTATATAGATATATAGATATTAGATAGTGTATATGAAGGTTTAGTGGTCCATAGCAACTAGATAATTCTTGTTCCAATCTTATTTTAATAATTAGACCTCAGTGATAAGGTATTCGGAGATTTGTATGATCTCTGATAATCAATTTAAACGAAACAATTTCTAATAGTTGAATGCATAACAAGTTGTGGATTGTGAAGTAGTATGCATAACGTGTTGCGAAGGTTAACAACTCTGTTATTTTTTTGAACAATCCCTACACATATGTTATTCAGCTCTTAAGCGTTAATGTATCTACCTGAATCAGAGCCGAAACTATTATGTTCTTCCGTGTTTTGAATCAAATCTACAAGATATTTATGAGGGCAATAACACATAATAAAAGCACTGTTTCAGTAGTTCTGAAGAAGACCATTCTGCTTTTACGACAGCTAAGTAAATTGCACAAGTTGGCACATTACCTATACTGTATTAAAATAGTTATTCGATGCTTTTAAAGCAATTTTTTCATGAATGTCTATTTCATACCTCCATACTACGTAAAATATCGAATTATTCTGGAGCTGTTTCTCAGTTTTTCACTTTCAAGCGTAACCAAGGAATTTCTGTACATCGTGGAAAGTATTAACGGCCAATGACATTGATGTTGCAGATACATAAAAAACATAATATATTATCATGAAGAAACAAACTCAATTGTTGGTCATTTCTGAAGTGTTGTCTTGATTTTGTGCGAGAAAAAAGTCACCAATCCCTGCATGCATGTTTCTAAAATTATGAATCCATTTAAACAAAAGTTTTGGGTCCCCAAGACCCAAAATCATTGCGTTGGATGTGCTTGAGCCATTCACTGACAATGTTTTGTTTGGAACTTGAATTTTACGATGTCTGTAACATTTTTTCAAATTCAGTAGAATTAGACTTAATATCATCTTCATTCTTAGATTCATTCGCTTATAAGCCTACTCAATGACCACTTTTTTAATTCACTCAGTGGATTTGTAACATGTACCTTAAAAAATCAAACCGACTTCAAAATGGATATATCCTAATCTATCCTAATAGCTGTTACAACAGGAGCGAAAAACTAAATGGTACTTCCAGACAAATGACAGACAAACGAACACATAGACAGACCTATGAGGAATTATTGCAATCCGATTAATATCTAGTTTTTGAGTAAGCACTTCGTGGACGAACATATTTATGTATATATGATGTTGTAGATTGATTAGAGGCCATAACAGGACGATATATTAGTATCTTTCAATACACATAGCATCCTATAGTCCTCACAGTTAAAGTAGTATTGTTCGTCATTCAATTTTGTTTCATTTGAAACTCGTAAATAATGGGAGTATCACATATCCAGGAACAATTCTGTACTTTGATTAACATTATTATTATTATTATTATTATTATTATTATTATTATTATTATTATTATTATTATTATTATTATTATTATTATTATTATTATTATTATTATTATTATTATTATTATTATTATTATTATTATTATTATTATTATTATTATTATTATTATTATTATTATTATTATTATTATTATTATTATTATTATTATTATTATTATTATTATTATTATTATTATTATTATTATTATTATTATTATTATTATTATTATTATTATTATTATTATTATAACAAGTTTTGCATGAAATTCCTAAAAACTACAACCTGATACCCGATACGAATAGAACAACTTTCGAGTAAAGATTTAGACGAATACTGACCGCATTCTAAGTTGAACATTTCGCAAACAATATTTAAATGATATAAACATTAGTTACGAACATGTAACTTGGAAATCGAAACTTGGGAGTCCTTCAATACCGTGTAAATCTTTTGATTATCTCTTACAAACGCAGAAAAGTCTCCATGGGCGGCAGACCAGCCAGCAATATGGGGAATGAGAATTCTCATTAATCCGGATAACATGTTAAATAAATCCCGTATCTCTACTATGTGACAAATCGAATAATGCCAGTTCCAGATTATTGCACGCAATAACAGGAGCTCATCCCTAAATCTGGGCCTCTTCAAGTCAGAGTTACAGCTCTATTTTTCTAATAAAAGGTACCATCAGAAATGTCATGTTTTCGGAATTTGTTACAAGAACGAGAAAATATGAACTAACGCCTTTGAGGAAATTCCTTTCAACAGAATGAAAATATATTAACCTCACCGCTACGCTAATTAAAGTCAGTAAAGACGCGATTGCCTTTTCAGTTGTTTTACTTAACTGTTTTGATAAATATATCTACAAATACAAAATAATCTACAATTAATGGGTTAAAGTTAAACAGGTGATGGTATTATATCGTTCCAGCAGGATGAAGCAGTAGCACAGAACCAAATGAATATCTGGTAGCCTTAACAAATTTGAACTAGTCAGAAGAGTCAAAGTCACACGTGTATGCTGTCACTGTTTCTTAACGGGGCATGTACTTAGCTCACATATACTAATAAAAGGTATATCTAACACACATACAAGCTTATAATGGAATTAATACTAAAAAATAGTCCAACTACACGTGTGTATTTAAACGTCATATTTTACAAAAGTACTGAGAACGTGCTACACGTTTTTCAATGTTAATGCTTAGTATGCACTCACAATAACAATTTGTGACTTCCTATTGTTGTTCGGAATGCTGCGTATCCCAAAGACAAGATTGGCATGAATACTTAACTGTCATATGACTGATAACAAGCATCATTTGTAGTTTCTGTGGTGGGGATGGCTGGAGAAGATGAAACCGAGATATATCTGATTTTCCGGCTAAAAAGTTGTATTAAAAGTGGTTAACCCTCGATCCTGCAGTGCAATGATTTAGTGTTCTAAGAGACATCAAATAATTGGCAATATACTCGTGAAGCTTATTGTTAGACAGATTACCCATGATAGGAAATCTATAATTTGAATAAGATAATCTCTACTTGAGTGATGCGTTGCCCATCGTTTTTGGATTTTAAGTCGTGAACTTCAATACTTGACATATGTCAGAATATGAAGATATTAAAATAATCCTACTGAAAATTAGCATAAAATATCAATGCCAATGATCTTCCACATGCGACTTGTCTGTGTAGAGTGCTTGTTTTACAACTCTCACGCTCCAAATGGTGGCTGGCATGCAAAAATGCTTGAATCCTCTATTTTCCGGGAACAAAATTTCAATACCACTACTGTCAGTCTGTCGGTCTGTCGGTATGTCGATCTGTCGGTCTGTCGGTCTGTCGGTCTGTCGGTCTGTCGGTCTGTCGGTCTGTCGGTCTGTCGGTCTGTCGGTCTGTCGGTCTGTCGGTCTGTCGGTCTGTCGGTCTGTCGGTCTGTCGGTCTGTCGGTCTGTCGGTCTGTCGGTCTGTCGGTCTGTCGGCCTGTCGGTCTGTCGGTCTGTCGGTCTGTCGGTCTGTCGGTCTGTCGGTCTGTCGGTCTGTCGGTCTGTCGGTCTGTCGATCTGTCGGTCTGTCGGTCTGTCGGTCTGTCGGTCTGTCGGTCTGTCGGTCTGTCGGTCTGTCGGTCTGTCGGTCTGTCGGTCTGTCGGTCTGTCGGTATGTCGATCAGTCAGCTGTTGAAGGTATAAGTATGCAGATTTTGACAAAAATAGAAATTGATATGCTATGTGGTTTCTTTATCGTCACATGTTTCTAATGAGTTGACTGTACTCCAATCAATCTTATAATGAATATTAAATCCTACTCTAAATCAGAGATAAACAATAATTACACGTACAATTTCCTGCATTCACGTGAAAGGTTATGATATACTAGATGACCTCATATAGAGAAACATGGATTCGTCCGAAGCAGTGAGTCCAGCTACAAGACGATTTATTAATAAGCATTTTGGGACCATGTAAATTTCCTTCATTATTGGTACATTGGGTGGTCAATTTATGCATACGAGTTTGTTTTGTTGTTGATCTATATTTGTATCACTAACTACGCTGTCATCTTCGGGGGAGGATTGAAACTAGTATTAGCTTTTCCTCGAAGTATTTGCCGAAACATGGAGAAAAAATAGATTTGGCGGGTGATAAATTATGTAGTGTTTGCAGCCTTATGTTGTACGGTATGTGTATTCACTACTTTTTACCATTTGTACGGATATACACCACTATCAAAATTATCTTTTCCTTTCAGTGATTGCATCACGTCGGAGCAGTCACTATTTTTGTTAAAATGTAAATTTCACAGAAAAGTATTAATCGAATATCAGATTGCATAAAAAGCACAAGGAGGGTAACAATAATTAACACATATCTGTTCACAGTTACTGATTTGCTAAACATTCCTGTCGGCACATAACAGTTGACCTTATGATGTAACAGACAAGGCATGCAGAGCGCCTATGTATAGAAAAATATTACACCGTTTAACATACATAACTAAACAGAATAATCAGCTTCATTCTATAAAAATTACACACCGTAGGTAAACGTTGACGCATCAGTCACATGTAACATACTCGTACTAGATTCGAAAGGAAGTGGGATGAATAAACCTACTGCTAGAGAATGTTTAGCTGTTACGCACCTCAAACAGAGTTTTCTTGTCATAGTATGAAACGACCTTGGAGTAGGAATACGAGTATGCCATGTTTAATGGTACGTGTATTATACGAGTTTGTGCCGGAAAAGAGCTTTTGAGCTGACAGAACTGCTACCGCGATGACATATTTATTCATGAGGGACATTGAGAATTCACTTTCCTGTGGCATGTTATTTTATACAATTACTGTAAGGGCAACCTGATGCTGAGATGAACAATAAAGCAATGTCCATAACGCATTTGTTTTAAGCTCAGGCTACAATTTTTAAAACCCAGACACATTCGATGATAGCATTATAGTGTAATGAGATGAGGTGTAACCAAATTATCAAGAAAAGAGCTTCACGCGGATATAGAGCCGTCGTTTCTCTATGGTCTGCATAAAAATATCATCAATACCTTCAAAATCAAGCGCTTTGAACGCAATATTGTGGCACCGTACAATACATAAACGTATTTTTAACGCTGGTACGAGCACTTGCGACAATATTTAAAATAATGTATAAAACATTGAAAAAAGGGTTTCGCAAAAGTATAGAAACAATGTTTTTCTATGATTTTTAAAAAGATTGTTCCATTATCTTGAAAAATGAGCGTTGGAACCGAAATATTGGAAACCCATGCAAAACAACTTTTATT
Source organism: Bruchidius siliquastri (assembly GCA_949316355.1). NCBI lineage: Eukaryota > Metazoa > Arthropoda > Insecta > Coleoptera > Chrysomelidae > Bruchidius > Bruchidius siliquastri. The sequence goes on from OX438529.1 coordinate 41,710,474, forward strand.
TTATGGAAGGCCCCCATTTAATGTTAGATGAAAGATTGGAAGTTAAGCATTCTAGGCCTGACTCCATCATCAGAATTAGGATGCTGATTTAATTTTTCTTGATGATATCAAAATATCATCCCATATAGTTGCTATAGATATTGTTATACATACAAGAAACCAACGCAACAGGATAGGTAATTTCTATCTGCTATAGAGAGAGCAAAAGCAAAAATGTTAACAATAATCACCATTGGAACTTTTTGAAAGACATGATACTATGGATACGCCTATCAGCCACACTTGGCGCTCTTGGCCCGAGAAGGGCATGCTGCCAGACGATTAAGTGCAATTCCATTTCCCAGGTATGGGAAATTCTACCCATTGCCCCTTAAAATACGGGTCTGTCTATCGCTGCATGGTAATACGCTTACAAGTAAACAAATGTAACCGAATTTGTTTCTTGAATTGCATTAAAGGTGCACATCTAGAAAATTAAGAACAAACTCCTTCCATGTGCTAACTTATCCAGATCATTCGGTCTGTAGCCAAGTCAGTCGGTCAGAACTTCTGCAATTCGGCTATACCACAACTGATCCAGAGAGTGCGTCCATCACCTTAATCTTCAAATAAAAAGTAGATGCATTGGGACGGATTTTTGCTGCGAATTCTACAATAAACTTCCAAAGATGTACTCCATCCACTAACATCAGAGAGGGCTAAATAATGCGAGAATCCTAATCAAGATTACTGCCATCCGATCTATGCCACTGGCTGGACAGATTCCTCAGGGATCTATCACTATTTGTGGTGGTAAATAAATATGTTTCGGATCCATTTACCACCAACGCAGACGTTTTTCAAAGTCTGTCGTTTCTCTAATGTTGTTCTTGTTGTACATCAACGAACTGTTGGAACTACCATCTAATCCAACCCCACAGACGATATCAGCTTTATTTACTGCATCCAGATCAACAAGGACTTCAAAATGAATTCACGAATGGGGACAATCAAGCCACATACTTGTGTGCCAACCCTGAAAATGTAGGGACATCCAATATTCAAGTCATATTCTGGGAATTAACATAAACAGTATCATGTCCTGACCTTATTACCGGCCTTGCTAGGTCTGCATCCTAGAAGCTGGAGGTACTATTTCGCCCCAAAAAGATTTATTTGCCAGAACCGCAACTACCACGCCACAAGGTGCATATACCTGAATAACACCATTCTTTCCAGGTGACGGTGAATAGACAATTATCCTTTTTCTGCACTTGTGGGGAGTGATGAGCATTTTGACTTAGTGGAAAGACATCTGTGAAAAATTGAATAAGTCACTCTAAAATGCACAGTATAATCCATTATGTATCCTCAGCCAAGATAGACCAGAAAAAAATCAAGAGCATCGTCGTCAAGCAGCTGGTGAACAGGGTGGCCCTTATTAGTGAGTTCGGCGTTGAACGCTTGGAAGTCAACTTGAACTAACCAGAACAAAGTCATCAATACATTTTGATATAACCTTGTTTTCGGAATTTGTGCGGGATATTATATTTGATTAGGCAATTATGTATGGTTTTGTTACTTTTATTTCTCGTGGTTATAGTACTACTTGTTGTTATGAGTTGCTTATGAAAAATAGTTAGTTCAGGTACTGTTGATCAAACTGTGAGCTAGATACTAGATAGACTTGGTCCGATGCTTCAGCTTTTGAATATTATATACCTAGGCCTAGTGCATGATAGGGTTTACCTCCAATTTATCGGTAGACAGACTGTACTATGAAATATATCGGTTTAAATACTATGAACAGAATAAAACGTAGCCAATTTGATTTGCAGACTAGAAAATGGGAGTTTAATTATTCAAAGGAATAGACCTATAAGGACTACAAAGGATGAATATAAATATGACAATAGCAATACTTAGAGTGCAATTTACAATTGGAAAGCTAGTGTCATGAATATATGCGTATTGTATAACATTATGCATTACAAAGTAACCAACTCACTCCATTTGGTGGTTGACGTGGGGGACACGGATAGAGAGCTCAGCTACCCTTTTTCGATGTTCCAGACTGTGGAGGTCATTTTAAAGGTACGGCGCAGCCTAGACGTATTGCTCGCTTCTGGATTGCGTCCAGATGCTTCACAAAGTATTTTAGGGCGCATCCCCACATATACGAGCAATACTCCAGCGATGATCTGATCTGGGCCTTATATAGTAGCAATAGCTGGTCCGGAAAATATAATTTCCATGAGCGGAAGAGAACCCCTCCCCCAGCTTCTGGGACGCCGACTCAGCGAGGCCGGCAACATGTTCATGTCATGACATGTTATTGTTGATGTTAATTCCCAGAAGCTTGATGACAGATCATTCAAGTGTTGAGTTTTCCCCACATCTCCACTGCTGGCAGTCCAGCATGCAATTTCTTTGTCAGGGATGTTGTCTGCGTCTTCTGAGCGACTAGCATGGTTAGATGCGCAAGGGAGCCTGCGGCTATTATCCACCGTGGACTACATGCATGCTTTATTCCGCTCATTAAAAGATGTAATCAGCCCAGCATTCAATGGAATACATTTACTTGAAACGAAAGCAGAGTCACCTAACGATCAATGAAAGTAGTTTAATCGTGATTATAATGAGAGATAAAATATCTGTTCTATCTGACACACAAAATGGTATTTGGCACACTTACTGACCTGGAAGCATAAAAGTAACAATAAATTTGCATAAACCTGAGAAATCTGCCTCAGAATGGACAATAAATTTTTCTGCAATATACCTTCATGATCGCCATTGCGTTATACATACAATTATTTTTATTCCAACTGCCCATTACCAGTGAGTTTTAAAATTATGTTGTCTGTGTGTGTGCGTTTTCACTTTATTATTCTAGTGGAAAGATATGCTAAAATATATACTCTTCTGTGCTCAGAAGTGTGTAGTCAGGGAGTATTGGTATTTTTTTGAACGGAATTAAACCCCATTTTTGGAGGGTAAGTGTAAGAGTAGATTTACCTCAACTTCGCCACCATAACACCCACTGTAAGGAATCATTGTACTTTGTGCAAATTGACTCTTTAATAAAGACGATTTTATTATTGCTATTATTATCATTTTTATTATTTTGGGCATGGTACTGCAAAATCTATAATAACGCTGGTACATTTGATACGTCAATCAATTCTGGTTAATAGAAACGAGTTAATTTGTTTTTTCTCAGGTTTTTAACTCTTATGTCATTTCATTGCTCTCAAAGCGAGTAGTCTTTTTACCATGGTCATTCACTTGTTTCATAAACCCGATTTTAGCAAAAGACGGTTTAACAGTAGTTGACCTCGTCTGTAGAAATTTTTAACATTACTACGAGTACTGTTCGCATCCTGATATGAAGCTCAGGGTGTGAAAATGGAATCAAGTGGCCCATATAATACGATAAAGTAGATTCCTTGCAAATTAATTAACCGAAATGTGAAACATGACTTAAATATTCAAGAAGTGACCAATCATGTAAAATTGTATCAAATTCTCATCTTATTAACAAGCTTTGAATTCTATGAGTTATAAAAATGTGAGGTACGACATTGATATATTGCATAGAACAACAAACGATTCATGTAACTTCAACGCTCATAGTGTTGTTGATTCCAGGATTCATCAAAGTACAAAATATAAAAAAATATCCTTTAAATAAAACCCAACGGCATTGATATATTGACTGTTTCTCGATAACGGTGTTTGCTTTGAAACTGAAAGTGAAACAGTCTTTATGGACCATTTGTTATATATTTTATGTTCGTAGGGCAAATTGAAACTGATGCTTATTTTACCTGCTCGATTCATATGAGCACGATAAATGTTGGTGTTGCTGTTTTTATAAGAGAACGACAGCAGTTATTTGTTTCCTAAGTGGGACATTAGAAATCTATCAGTTTCGTTTGCTACGCTACAACCTAATAACAACAAGAATTGTATACTCACTCGCCAGGATTAAAATACCTATATAAATTAACTGGATGCTGTTTAACTTGATTGTTTATATTATGTTACAAATTTAACAGTTACACTGCCTATTATAGGTACACATAATAATAACATATCTGGAAAAACTTGGGCAAGGTGAACAAAACAGATTATTATAGATACATAGATATTTTCTGTTAGAAGCTTCAGCCATCATAATTCCCAGCAACCTTGTATTTGCATATCAAGGTAAAAGAATATCGGAAAGACACATACTCTATAAACAAGCATAATTTCGGATTTGAATATGTATCTCAATCCCATCATGTCACCAAGAAATCCAACCTCACTTCAAATTCCCGTCAGTGCGTTAATATCTCAAAGTGCTGTATATGAGATCATTTTTTACTACTCGCTTCAAAGCAAAGACACCTCTGTTGCATAAAATTGGCAGCAGCTTTTTCTGTAGATTTTAAAAGCCCTTACAGAAGGGATGTAGTTATAGTTACAACATTCAAAAATTAAATGGACTGGAAAAACTTATGTATTACATGTCTAGCACCTATAAGATATGCTATGAGCTTTTATTATATAGTGTTACTTTTTTTTAAATCGATCAACGGGCTGCGCGGGGTGGCGGGCTGTAAATTTTGAAGTCCGACAAACCTTATTTCCGAATGCTTTTCAACTCACTATCACTGAATATACTCAGTAACAGCTTTTTTGGAATTTTTCCTATTCCTGTGATATTTTGTTTCAGTGACCGCAATACAGATATTGATAAAATTTGGTAATGAATATGCTATGAGCCACGAAGATGCATTAGACACACAATTTTTTTCTGAATGGTCGAAGAGTTTCACCAACTAAGAGCATCTACAACCTACCTGATTTAAATCCTACCACTCGCAAACATACAAAACATCAACAAACAACAACAGAAACATGTTAAATGTTCTACTCATTCTTTTAGGTAACTGCATAATGATGAACATGCGCTATGAAGAAACATGAGTTCGTGGTGTTGAATTCCACTTGACTCCGTTTTTGATGCTTTTTCGGTACGTGAAAAGAAAATCATGCGTGGAAAATGATCGACGTACTAAAATTTTTTCGCTTTTCGCGCGAAATTGGAAATTACTATTTCATAATTCAGGTATTTTTTAGGTTTCTGTTTGTGGGCTTAGATTCAAAAATAGTTTTGGAACATGTAGGAATAACATTTATAATTTATAGGATGACAGTTACACTTCAGGAAAAGTATAATTATCTCACTACTGATGACTTAGTTTTTTTCAAGCTTAACGGCATGCGTTTTAAACTTCTGGATCAAGTAGATGGCGATGGTACCTGACACACATTAAATAAATCCAAATTCAAATAGATATTCAGAAAAAACACAAATCTGAATCAAATGCTCAGAAAACATGAATCAGTACCTGTTCATCAAATGTTCAAATTGAACCTAAAAAAATCTAGAGTCACCCATACGTCGAGGCGTCAAAAATCAAAATTCACCTGTTGCAAACATTAATCCTAAAAGGCAAAACATTCCACGGCCGGGTCAACAAACCTTTCAGTTTCATAATGCGAATGTATTACGTCAGACAATCCGGTCTCCATAAGTAGGTTTTCGACAGTCTCTCCACTTATTAATGGGCCAAAAAGTTTGAAGCCGGCACCGGCACAACACGCGTTTTCGCGCTGATCGAAGGCGATACTGAATATTATCTTTTGTTATGGATGTGTTTCAGAGATACAGTCTGTTCATTTTCTAATTAGTATAGTGAAAACCAGGTAAATTTACAGGAGAGAAATATCAAAGCTGTTTTGTTCCACTCATATCTAGCGAGGCACGCAATTTATCGAAAACTAGAAAGCTTTGACTTCCGTCCTTTTTCTGGACGGCTTTTGGTAAACTTTGCTTTTGGATTTGATTTTCACAAAACTGTGGAGAATGATATAATTACCTTAATTAACTTTAAAAATTAGTAATTCATTTGAGTCCACGCAAAAAATTATTTTATTGCCATACTGTGAATAGGAATGTAGCGCCTGAAGAATCTGCAAAGTAAGTTTATTTGATTAGAGATGTAGCTTTATTTTCCTATTACTGAGTACTATATTGAAGATGAAAGATGTGACATGCTATATCTCCGGAACTGTGAATCACGGAAAAAGGTTTACGCAGGTTCTGTGTTCAGCGATATTTTTTTGAGTCGGAAATAGATAAAAATATAGTTTTGGCTAACATGCTGACCTCTAGTTTTAGTACCGCTCATTCAGGCGAAGTGATCACAAAAGATAAAATTGTAGGGGATTTTTATTTTCTACGATTTTTGATTCAAAAGTCTTCCCGTACGGCTCACCAACTGCCAAAATCAAATTATCTGACTTGAATAGCACTGATTTTGGATGATAATTAATGGGAAATAATTTTGACCTAATTATCGAGGTCCAGTAACTACTCATGTACTCACGAACAAAAAACTCGGCCCACCTAAAAACATTTAGAATTTGAAAAACGTATATGTTTTCATTCTTAGACATATTGCGAGAATTTTTGCAAAAGCATCTAACTGCGTTCGTTGAGATTCACCTGAATATTAGGCATTTTTTAAATTGAACTTTAGATAGAGTAAATAGAAAGTTTTCTTACCCTACCTTTAAGACGCTCTGTGGAATAATTCCGTCAACGAATTCATTTGAAAATTAATTCCCCATAAACAACTGTCTCTCTACACTGTGTTTTTTATTCACGTTCGTAACTTGTTCGTTGAAGGCTAGTAAGCTTAACACAATGCTCGTATTTATATGAACTACAAAAAAATGGATTCCAGTAGACTGACTCAGTAGGTGTCTAATTTATTGGTCGAAACGTAAAATCAGCTGCTCATTAAACATGTTTTTCTTTTATTTTATTTTCTAATCTGTCAAAAGGTTTGATAGGAAATCAAGATTAAAACTTAATTCTTGTTAACGCAGTTCCTCAATTTTCTTCAAGTATATGGTTGTTTCAGAATTCTACATCATAACTTTGACTTCGTTAACGAAAATTTAACCTAATCATTCGCAAAGCACGTCGTTACCTTGTCAACGATGTCAAGTTGCTTCATCAGGACCCTAAGCATCACCTGTATGGTTTTTAGCATATTCGACGCTGGTTTATTGCACTCACGTATGGTATAGGGGAAAGTATCGTAATTACAGACCATTATAGCGACACTTTCTATACCAGAACGTTGTCAAAAAACGTTACACAAGCGACGAATTAAATACTTGTAGGATGAAAGCGTCGTATTAAAAATATGATGAAGGGAAGTTTTACTGGAGGCTTCTCAAAAAAGAAGTAGGTTGTATAACATCGTTTCTAGAACATTTTGCCGCAGTCGCATGGAATTCATAATCTGTTTTTGAACTAGTGGTGTTGGCAGTTTTACTTCTTCAATTTGTTTGATGTGGAACAGATCTTCTCTTAATCCTGATTATGAGTTGCAGATTGAGAACTGGGGTATTTTAATGAGCGCGTTGGTTTCCTGCTTGCTGGGGTTTGTACTTCAATATAAATAATATTTTTTGTTATTAAAATATTTTCCCTTGAAATATTTCTAATGCCTTGTGCCTCATCAACAGAAACATTTGTGGATAGGCTTCTATATTGCATCCTATGGGAGTGTAGAGAATTGTCCAAAAAATGGCTTCTGCAGCATCCACTGTTATCTAGGCATTCCAAAACCCTACACTTCTCACTATGATGTAGATGGAAATGAAATTCTCTCACTGGAAAATATTGTTAGCTATTGTCTGGTAGCGGTCTCTTATTTCTAGAAATATATAAATAAGCCCATATAACAGTAACTTAAGTTCTAGCTTGGCAGGAAACAAGTTTGTTGCATAATAAATGTAGGCTTGTTGCAAACGTTTTATAATCTAATTGGTTCCACAAATGCCTTGCCCACTTTGAAAGTATGATTTGTGATTTCGGAATGAATAATGGAGTGTATTATGAACTTTACTTTTAGCTTATATGTAACTTTTTTTTTCCGACAATCTAAGAAGCCCACGATTTCCATGTCATTGTCTCAATAATAATAGGAAACAGTTTATCGGCGAAAGCCAGAATGGGTATTGACGAAAAAATGGACCTGTTTGTGGACTCAAAAATTGATATAACTTTCTAAATCATTTAGATTCAGATACTTTTTTGAACATTTAAAGATGCCCGAAACTATAAAAATTAAAAAAAAGAATTTATTGTTCAACTTCGTTTTTTTATTCCTGATCTCATTTTGAAATCTTCATCTTATTGGGTTTTAACGAATAACATTGCTTATTGAAATAATAGAATTTCGACGCAATTCAATGCCAGATCCAGGTACAATTGTTTTAAAAATTTGCATCAATATTACGTATGTAATACTGTATGATTGTAGGTTGCATATGCCTGTGAAATAATAGGCCTACAAAAACGTTCTCAGCCATTTCAGACCAAAATATTCTAAAAATGGAAGTTCCCACTTATCAATTATTGCAGTTGCACCTCTCTTAGCCTTATTAAAAGCAGATACGTTTACCATTAAAATGATATTGATGCCCTGGCTGTCTTGGAAGTTGGAAGCTTCCCAGAAAGTGCAGTTTTTAACATATACGAAGTATATATATATATATACATATATATATATATATATATATATATATATATATATATGTACATGGTAGGGGCGAATTTCTGATTTTCTCTGGACCCGGATTTTCTCTCGATGGCGACGGGCCTGCCGTGATGAGACAGTAGGTAAAGATGAGAAAATCCATGGTATTGCTCCACAAGTCAAAGCTCAATATATTTCAGTCAATAGGTTTCTCTTTTATGAAAAATGAAACCGCGTCTGAGGCACGTATAGAAAATTATGTACACAGCAACACAGTATACGACGTCAACTCAGTGAGCAAGTCTGATGAAAATGTGGGTGCGACTACAATTCGAATTGACAATGGAAAATGAGAACAATAAGTTTAAATGATAAATGATCAGAGCGATTATAGTACTGATTGCAATATATACCGCAGGATATGTTCGAAAATGCATTTGTTGTTCCTCTGCTGTCTACGCTTTTTTAGAGTGCCATTGGAAAACCTTCATTGCTCTAGGAGTTTTCGTGAGTAGGGAATAAGGACTACAAACATCAACATTTCTATGCAATCCGAAACACAAAATAACTTTCAAATTACCAATATCAAAATGTACTTCATGTTGTAATGCGATAATACAACTGATGACATTTAATACCATAGGACATTGCTTTTACTGTATGCAAGCAGCAAAAGAGAAATTTCACGAGCGAAGAAAACCTGCCTTTCTCTAACAATAAAGATCACCATGGAATCATTCGCCTTCCGTGACATTATACTAGAGATAGTATTCGGTAACTCGAATATGTGAATCCTTTCAGATAACTATAATAACTTAAAAGTTAAATAGGTTGGAGGTTGTAGTTTCATAAAAGGAAATTATTAACCAAATTCTGTACATTTTTTAAACATTACTTCTTTCTTTCAGTGACAGAAAGGCGTCTTGTAACCGAACCACTTTACTTCCCTTGCCAATGACCGAGAAAATAGGTATTGAATCGCGAAAATGTTGATTTCAAGATATTGTTTTTTGATGTTCCATTATATATACGTCTGTCTGTCTGTATTCCCTCCAGTATTCCTTGGCTCCTCGATAGCTTAGAAATTATGTTTGTAATTTTGCTAAGCTTCGACACTAGTTTGTGTGAAAAAGACGAAAAGTCTTTGTACTTTGCAGAAATCGGTTCAGTGATGGTGGAGGAATCTACAAAAACTAAAAAAAAATTAGAAATTGCTCAAACGTGGTGTTAGTACCTACTGCAACGAGATCAGCGGCCAACAACCAAGAAAAGATTACCCTACTTACAAAAGTTCTAAAATTCGATCCTTACTGATAAACTGATACCATTGCGTGAGACGTACATCATAAACCTACTTGTCACCAATTATAAACTAAAATAGAAACTACCTTTGCAATTACACCACAGTTATGAAACAGCTTCCTGTATTACTACTTTTCTATCATATTTAGGTGTATAAGAATGGCACAAGGTCTACTATTTCATCTGTATTTTCCTCCAGGTTGATCGTTTGCCTTCCATGAAGAGGTTTTGCTGCTAAAAGTGTAATTCGCATGTTTGAGAAGCTAAACAAGGTCGCAGCCGCACAAATGCAGACAAGTCCTTTTTGTAGCGTTTCGACAGAGAGCAGCCTCGCCAGAGGTTGGTACTTTTGCATCTTCAGCTCCTCTTTATGGTCAACAGAAATTTTACTACTGTCAAAATAAAATTTCAGTTGTCATGATGACATTGACTTATAAGGGTATGCAAGGTATCCCAAATATACAATATGGTGTGAATTTGTTTGAGGGCATGTATTGCCCAGGGCGTGATTTCTGTCCTTTAAAGTTATCTTCACGGAAAGAATTATTGTTTTCGGTGAGTCATTAATAAAACTTCCATTACCAAGGTACCTAAATGCTTGATAGTTGTCCATATGATTTCCTTCAGTACAATAGTTTTATAGATTTTTGTCACACATATCATATAGCATCACTTTTAGACATGGAAACCAAACACTAATTCACAATTCAGGCTTACCTACATTATATTAATATTTGTGCAATAAAGTTTCAATTGTCTGGATTCTCATCCTATAACGACTCGTGAACTCGGCTGAGCGAATTGCAGTAACGAGTTATCAATTACTGTTCCTTTGAGAACTTGGTATTGAAATTCCACAAATAAAAGATTATTACGTTCAACCTCTAGTGAATGAGGTAATCAGTGGCAGATGTAGTTATTATTAAATATCACATTTAGCATTGATCTATATGTGCGATTACTAAACATGTGGTGGATGTGTTGAGATCTACATAATATTATATGATCATTGATGCTTACACTATAGTCTCCGCATAATTGCAAGAAATGATCTGGGCTTTTCTTGTGTTCAAACAAAATATGATTCATCTGGAATTAGTTACATATTGATTGATAACAACTTTTTTTCGTGTAACTTTCTGTGGAGTGAAAAGCTATAAATAATAAAAATTGACACAAATGGAGCCTCAATTTCCATGGACCTTTGGAAATACTTAGTGATCAACACAGAGAAGCTATATAATGCATATTATTAGTCAGAAGATAAGATATCGTTTTATTTTGTCGTGAGAAATTGTAAGCACCAGAATTACATCTAAATCTATGGAATATCGGTATTAAGCAAAAAATTGTATCAAGTCGATTACTTTCCAAGAATTGATGTAAACTCCTCATCAAAACACGGAAACTTTATTTCCAATTACTTAAAAGTAGCAACCCATGTACCATGTATGTACGCGAAATGTTCCAGAACATTCCTTTCGAGTGTGTTGCCTATAGACGCCCATGTAGCGATTAGAAAGTCTATTCTTTGTAGTTAAGACAAAATACTGTCTTTAGCATAAACTCGGGAAATTATAATGTCTGCCAAATGCAGAACACAACAATATGTACATAGATTGTATGTATGTCGCGGTGGATTGCATACATATGTTAATTCGCAAGACAATGTTTATTGAATCATTGTATCATAAGGACAATAAATAGACAGTTCTCGGTCACTACTAAAGTGAAGTTTCTCTTTCATAGAACATGTTATCTAGATATTGGATTACTAACATTATGTGTGTTAATGTAGGTTAGTTTAAGCTTAACAAAGTCGTGTTCTCTCGGTTCAATCGTCTTTTTTGGTGTTTCACATAATGTTATCCAGGGGCTTCGCAGAAAATCTTTCTCCTAACGTTGATGATTTGTCAGCCGAATTCTCAAAGCAAACAGATTAAAGACATAAGAAAATTACTAAGAAATATTGAACCAAACAGAAAATTAATGAAATTAGAAGAACAAAATGACCGTAGGTACTTTCGCAAACTGATCTAATTTTTGTCACGTGTTCAAAATCTTTTAAACTCGACATACAGTGACAGCATGGGTAGGAAAGTCAACAGTGATACGAATAGGTGCTTTATATAGCTTTTTCATGAAGGTAGCAAAGCTAGCGAACTCCAGAAGTGCTGTGAAAACGTACATATCTGCTCACGTTGACCTCAAAGCACTGTAAATTTAACTATCTGGTAATAAACTTCACGACAACTCATTTTTAATGGTTGACTTGACCGAACTAGCTCATCAAAATTATTTTATTATGGCCATATTGGAACTGAGAATATTATAGCATTCGTAGCGTCGAATATGCCTTGAGAATCATGACCGGTGGCGAACCAGTTGTGACACTTTATTTCTAAGAGTATGGCTCTTCATTATAAATATGACCTGCTAGGTTAGGACCATCACTTCGTAAAGATGCAGTGCAGGCAGCGTCACTTTGACATTTTAAATTGAACAACATGTTACAACCAACGACGATAGATCAGTGTTCTATCGTCAGTGGTTACAACAGTTACTATGAAATTGAAAAGAGAGTTTACAAGTAGTTCCATATCGATCAATCGATGTTGGCGATAATTACAATAAAGTCATCTCGGCTCTGTGGGGTTCTAGGTTTATCCAGTGGTTGAAGTTTTTGGTCCATAAATTTTTATTCCTACCTATACCTCGTTTTGTCCCGACTTGCCCTCCCTACATGATCTTCAAGAATAGGTAGTTTGTATTGCAAGAAATGTGTCCAAGATATGCAACCTTCCTTCACCTTACTATAGTTATGTGTGTCTCTATCCATCGGTCCTGTAGTAACTCCATAACTGACCGAATACACAAAAATACAAATGGAACAGAAATCCCGAATACGCCTCTATAGTAGAACATTCCAATATTCAAGTTATTTACATAAAATGCTAGTTAAAAACATGGACTGTCAACACACCCTGTCGAAAATTAGCATTCATATACCGATAAGGGTAAACATTGTATGTGTTAGATATTCTATGTTACAGAATGGAAATTGAATTGAATTCACATACATGATATTTTAACGAAGACTTTGACGTTCAAAAAGCTAAGTAATACAGTATGTTAGTTACATCTTTGAACTGGCTCATTAAAATAGTATAGGAATGTCGCTTGTTACATACATATAGTTGAAAGGTAGTGATTCGCAATAACCAGTTGGGCCATAAACAATTATAGCAGAGATCTACAACAAATAAGCCGTGGACTCATGTCACTTTATCCTTTCCAAGCTTTCGAATGCTATGCATCCATCTTCAGAGCTACAATGACAGTATTCAGTAACAGGGTAAATGATTATAAAAAATAACTACACTAATCAAGAAGTGGTTGAGTATGTTACAGCAAGTAATTAGTATTTACGAATAGTCAAGTTACAAATATTGGTCAAGATGAAAATTGCGTTGAATATTTTGATCTCATGAAAAAAATGCTGAAAAAAATGTCTTGATTAAAATTATTTATGTCGAAACTTATAGGACGGCATGCTTCTATTTACCCGTGGCTAACACTAACACTGAAATATCATTCTTTGTGTCATATCTTTAGGGTCCATGACTCACATTTCACATTCAACTTCCACTACATTTTGTATAATCCCTTTTCTCTGTTATATTGTTATTGTATCCCTGAAGATTGATGCATTGCATATGAGAGCTTGGAAAGAATAAGTGACAGGAACCCTGTTAATTGTTTATCCACGCTGTTACGTATAAACAGACGTTCGCAGGAAGTCAACATCGTTGAACAAATGAGAACTCTTTGCGTACAAGATAGATGTAACGCAACATCATCTAACAACAAGAAGCCACTTCAAACATCCTTACCTGCATTTGCAACTTATGGTGATAGATGAAGAGAAAGTTTTTAAAAGTAACGCATATACTCGACAGAGAAAATGGAAATCGTTAATGAATGACGGCAACGATCGGAAACATTTCAGATAATCATGATGAGATTTCAAGACAATAAATTTGTATTGTAATTTACGAATATCAACAAATCTGTGAAGCTATTACTTATATGGGCTATTGCTATGTTGTGCTGTGCATGAGGAAGTGACATGCAGTCTGTGGAAGCAAGGAAAGAAGTGCGAATTCCGAAGTAGTTACCGAAGTAGTACGATATTTACAAAACATGGATCTACCTCATAGGGCAAAAATTGCAAAAGTCATTAACATAACGTTTATCCAATGTTTCATCACTAAGGATAACACCTTGCTGCAACTATTATTAATAATTGCGGAATTTTTTTGTTTTGCGACGGGCGTCAAACGCATCAAGCTGCTAAGAGATGTTTAACCGATTTAAAGCAGCTTGGTGTATATGTATTTGCATTTATGGTGCGTATTTCACACGCTTTCACATAGTCAGGTTGTTGTTTTATCTTTGCTTGGAGTCTTCTTTATTTGTGTATATGGTAATTCACAATTTTATAATAGTTTCAGGAGATTGCTGATACAATAGAAAATTGCACTATGCGTAGTTCACATACAGTGATCGTTTTGAGATGTATTATTATTTATCCAACTGTATTTTCACATATGAATGCAAATTAAGCGAGTTGTTATCTGATTTATATTAATATATTTAATACAGGTCCATGTAGAATGAAAAAAGGAAATTTTTCCTACGCCAATACAAAAGGATGTTTACCCATGAATACATTTTCATGAGATGTCATAATCATTAATCAAGAAACTCTAAAAACTACATTCCTAAGTAGCGGCAACCATGATAAAGTGTAGAATATCACTGAACTCCAAAATCGTATCAAGAACTTCCTTCCGACTTTGTCAAGGGTTGGTTAATATCAAAATATGCAATTTTTCAAAGAGGGTTCTTATACTTTGATTCATATACAAATTCTGTGAATACGTATATTTGGTGCTTTTTTAGATGTCGGCACGTCTAGTCAAGAACGGTGATCATGCCACACCCCGTATCAATGTTGTATTAAATTATTCGGTGCATCTGACATTACAAACCCCGTTTAGCTAGGTGCCAATATAAAGAGGTGAACCAGTTATGGCCGAACAAGTTTTGGTTTCCAGTGAAAATTGCTGCCTTAAGAGTTCCCAACACCAAATCGTTCTGGAAATATGTAGGATTTCCCTGAATGAAAAAATCGAAGTAAGTTGAATTGGGTCTAATCGACTCTGGATATGATGTTAGTTGTCTAACAGTTATCCAGATATACCATTGATTCTACGGAAGAATATATTCTTATACATAATGGTTAGGGAAATATACTTTTGATTGAAGAATAACACTGAATGATGAATCTCTTGGTTCACAGAGCGTGTACACCATACGACCCACGTATTTTCGTGGATAAAAAGAATGAATTGGCTTGTACACTCAGCTGCAATCTCATATTTCTTCTGGCGATATACACTGCAACCGGTATTTCAAGTGTTATGTAACCCATGCACCGGCTGTGTCCGCAAATTCTACTTTTTTCTTTGCAGGGATCCAGTTTCGGAGACCTAGTTCTCTTAGGGGCACTCAACAGATAGTAGATAATACGTTATCTTGTTATTATAAACACGCTCTGTATGTTAGTAGTAAACCAGTATTGCCTACAATAGAGAAAGCGCGCAGTAAAATGTTACCTCTAACCTGAGAGTAGTAATAGTATGAATCCAGATTAACATTTTCAGTAGTATTTTACTAGCAGATGTGAATATCGTTTTTTATATTCTCTGTATATATAAAGGTTTTACGAAAATAAATAATTTTGTTAATAACTGCAATTTAAAACGAAACTCTGAGGTGACATACTGTTGTTATGGAAATGAGATTTTCAGATCATCCATCGGTCTGTTGTCTTTCTGGTAGTTTTTGAACCTTTTGTAGCTCCGAAAGTACTCATCTGGTTTTTATAGTAGGTTACCATTGTAGCAAGGAAAAAAAGCTTAGTTATGTTCTATCTGGTAATATCTAGTAGCCCTACACAAACTTGACCACAGTGATCTGTACTTTTGTACCTAGTCGAGTATGCACCCATTTGATTACAACGGAAACAAGTTTTTACAACAATGGTCAAATGTTTTGATGAGGATTACTCATTGCTGACAGGCCTATAAGTTGATTTGACTATATTAAAATTTAACAGGGTAAATACGCATTAATATTACAGGAGCAATATAGATTGCATGCATACTTGAAAATTATCCAATAGTTGTTCTGGCCTGAAATATCAACCACAAAAGTGTCATTAAAGAAACTTATACTACACTTGATCGGATTTCAATTCCTCTGCTTATGAATCATATAATTTCAGTTTGATGAGCCAGCCAAGCGCAATTAACCATGATTCGTGGCTGCAAATGAAGTCCGAAAAACATAATTTGGCTGCTGTTAGGATTCACTTTTTCACATTCTCTACATTTTCTACACTCCACGCGTAATTAGGAAATCTTTGGACGTTTAATTATATTTTGTAGTTCTCATAAACATACTAAGTGCAAAAACAAAGAACATACTGCTCACAATATTGTTTGAATAAACTCTCACAGTGTCAGCAAGCTGTACATTTGAATCACAACCTTTACCAAATTAGCCATTCTTTTGTTTTGAGTGTTTTCAGGGTTTTCTTGCAAAATGTGGACTTTGTTTATTTAAGCAATAATTTATTACGATTTTATGCAGCGGAGCATATGATACTGTTTATTTTAATTCTTATACACAATAAGGTATTGCTGAAAAATTAGCCAATGGGCTGAAGTGATCTATTTTTTGCAGCGCAGAGAAAAGGCGAACAATTTTATAAGATCTATAATGTATTAGTGTATGTAGTGTAGCATCCTGCCTATCTCAAGTTGACGCAGTATTTTCCGTTCATTTGCGAAATAACACATTTTTTTAAACAATATCCATATTTTGGTTTTAGCTGGCGTTATTGGGGATAAGGGGATAAATAAACCAAGCTTTTCTTGAATGAGCGATAAACGGTTTGAAGCTATAGGAATATACTCCTTTGCCCTGTAGTGATTCCAATGCTGCAATAGTAATGATTTTCAACAGAAATTCACTTGTGTTCTTTTTAGTTAATTGACTTTATTTTTCAATATCTTGCACAAAGTCAGTCATTTTATGTACTCTAAAATGATTGTAACATTGGATGCCTCGTCCATGTTGATAGGTCAAGCAAATAAAAACATTTTGAGGGGTTTCGACTGGTATAACCATACAAAACTGAATTCAACCCACGCATATCCAAAGGGCTAATCCGCTATTTTCTTTACGTAAAAATTTCATATTAAACACTACAACTGCCAAGTAGCGTCTGACGTGTCAGTCACCAGTTTCAAATGTTAATACAAAGGAGACGTCATGAAATATGTACTCTATTGTATCTGGAGTTGTTTTTTCAACTTAATTGGAGGGTGTCAAGAACTTTGTTCCATCTTTTTATTTGGCGCGACATCCTGTTATTCATGGAATGCTATTTTAGACCTTTAATATAAATAACGAACATCAAGGTTGGATAATTTAATTTACGATTTTTGCCAGATAGATGGCGAAACGGCAATGCAAGCAACTTCCGCATACATGATGGGGTTTTTTGGATTGAGTTGAATCACGAACAAAGATGGACGACACTCACTTCTACTACAATCGTAATTCTCTCCACGTCTGTCGAATTTCATATCGCAAACCATTCAACGTTTCAATATTGCTGCGACATATCAATACAAATTTGATAACAGGTTTATGTAACCACGTTTCTTTCTTCACCGATCGTATGTGAACCTAAATGTATATTGCAAAACGACCTGTGAAATTAGTATAGCCGACGATTTAGTATTCTTCGCTTAGAGTTTAATATCGAATATTAACCTAGTTACCATATTATTTGTGCTGAATCATAAAAATAATTATATCGTGTGGAATTGATTTACTGGTGATTTAGGAGCAGCAAAAGTATTTATGTCAACTGTTAAACCATATTTTTTAATATCGCAATGAACTTTGGCTCAACCTGGCAGTCTATGTTTGAGGAAAGGTCCAAATTGACAAAGAAATGCTTTGCTATTACTTTCAGATCACCAATCAGGTATAGTTAATTTTTTTCACTTTTACATTTGGAAGAACGGCAGATGTCACTCATTAGTTAGTGTAGTTAAAATTTAGTTTCGTTTAGTTTAGTGCTATGACATTGGCAAAGTTATCACCTAAACTTGATGATCTTGTTTTTGCAAATTGAGTATTATGGTTTTGTAACAAATAATACTTAGTGTAAAGTACAGTATTTCGCGTTGTCTCTATTGAGCAGCATTGTTGGTGATGGATAGAGTCTCACTAGTGGATTTGATCTTTGAATAAAGATTTCAAGTCTATAAAAGGGGTAGAGAATCTAAAGAGAAAAAGCAGGAAGAGGTGGCAGTGAAGGGTGGATACAATCAAAAAAATCAACAATCGAGCATGGTTAGAAAATACCACATGTAAATGGATTGACAAGAGAGCATTGTGAATAAGGTAATACACATTGTGGCATGGTACAGTCACACAGGATTTGGGTGCCTTGAAACTACGTAGCTTTAATAGGAAAGTGTGAGTTCACCATCTGCGTACATTGTACTGACCTGGCGGATATTGCGAATCGTCTAATTTAGTAGGATCTAAAGACCGAAAAAATTGCGAAGCATGTAAATGAAGGCAAACGGTTTGAAATTCAACGAATAATGAGCCGTATGATATCGATATAATGCTCTTTATGCAATGCTAAGGTAAATGGAGATAAAAATCCATAGCCAACGTGACTTTTTGTTTTTGGAACTTCGGCTCGGTTCCTCAGAAGTGAAAGGATATCGTGTACTCGGATTCCGCTACATTGTCAAAATCTGACAAAGCAGGGCATCTGAGAGTATAAAAAATGGAACAATTCTAACTTGATAGGACGATGTTATGAGGCACTAGAAACACTACTTTATTATGCCCATCGAATCAATTGCAAATAACTGAACGCAGAATTAAATGTATACACTTATTTTATCCCATTTGTAGATTCATCTCTACTAGTTTTAAGCCCTCAGAATCTAGATTCATGAGGATGATTCATTTGACTATGAGCACGTAAATATATTAATATAAATTCATATTGGAATAAGTATTTGGTGATTAATTAGAAATGAAAGGACACTGCTGACGAGTACGCTTTAGCGCTTATTTTGAAAGCCAACAATTTATGTATCTCTTCAGTATCAGTTCCGCAGACGATAATTTTTTCACCTTGGGCAGCTTATTCGCATGAAGATTAATGAAAACCGGTACTAAGATTAGTTGATCACCACCAGTCAGCTGCAACTGAGTTGAATAGTAGTTTATGACATTGCCTTAACGTCTTTTGTTTCATTGATTACTAATTTGTAAAATTGTACTTCGATCATTGATAACGTATAAAAGGCATAAAATAAATTCCTCATAGGCATTAACCGAAATTTGTTGGTGATTACCTATGATATGCATCTTTTTATCGAACCGTGTTTACTTATTGGCACATAGCGTTTAACTGTTCTATTCATTATTTCGATTATATTACTGTATTGCAATTAATACCATAAAACATCCACTATGTATGAATGCAGAAATAATACTCGTACATAGTAGTCTTTACCACAATTTAACCCTCTCACTTTCATTTAAAAAAGTGCAGTAATAATATCAAGACGCCGCGACAAATAACGTCTCTATACTTAATTCGGATTTTGAAAACCGGAAATGTCTTTATATAATTATATGAACACTGCAAAATACTACTTAACTGCAACCATATTGAACATCTTGGTGGTTTCAGACTAAAGGCATTTAAATGGTCAAGAAGAATTTTGTATGACACATATGTAGCATAGGTATTTGTCAAGTATTACGCAATGTAGATAACATTTGCAGCTGAAAACCATTCCAATGAGTTATAATTTTTCAGTTGGTAAAGGGCTTACATTGTCACAACAGTCCCTTTAACTGATATACTAGGCAACTTCACAGGCATTTACTGTCAAAATAATTACAAATTACTCAACCCCGACATTTTCACACTCAGTTTTGTATTTGATTTTTGCAAGCGATCCTCATTATTTGAAATAATTATCTTGCACACGGTTTATGGTGTGTACTGGTGGAGGCTGACAAGTTGTCACAGATGGAGACATAAGTCTTTGGAAATGTGATATGATAAATATATGAGCAATAACATTATTCGAGGAGATCTGTTCCGCCCCATCAAGAATACGATAGATTAGTATTATGTATAAAGTTGATTGTTGACCTTATAAATTTTTATTAAATGTAAAAAGCGATTTAGTTTAACGATCGTCAGTGTCTTCTGTGTGAACATAGAACAAATATCTTGGTGTCGGTGAGTGCACCATCATCACACCATTGGCATAACTGTGCTGCTTTATATATAATTTATCCAAAAAAGCTAAAATGCGCTTTGTGATGCTCGCAAAGCTATACCAAAATTTTGCTCATAAAATCTATATAATCGAAAATACGTTGGCTAGTGCGACATGTGCGGGGATGTAATCTAAGGCACCCCTCAAACCAGAATTAAAAAGCAGTAAGTCTATTGAAGACTTCTTACAACAGTCTGTAACAGATTATAGCATCGAAAATGTTCGACAGCGCGGTCTGGCATAGTAATACCTAGTCGTCAGTGCAAACAACACTAAGAGACCCAACGAGTGCATCTTCACCAGTTCGAAATTTCAGACACATCGAACGACCCTCTTCCAAAAGTCGGTCTTTTGGAGAAACTCATCATTGCTTAATGGGACCTTTTTGAACAGTTATCTATAAAAAAATCCTACCACAGAAATATTTAAGTTACACCCCTATATGTTAGTTTTTTCCTGTCATACGACAGACAGAGCGTTGTATTTCGAATGTGATGATGCATTTGTCCCTAACTTTGGATCCGTCATCTATAATTGAGCGTTTCTTATTAGTTCATATTAGCGATATACTCAAAACTGAAGCCGTTTTTTCATATATTTTGTTCTTTGGTAAACGCTGCTGGTATCCGAAATGTTGAAAAGTAAATTGTCGTATCTCAAATGGTTTCATTTAGCGACCAGTACAATTATGAGATGAATCGTAAGATAAACCTTGTAACCTACTAAGTGCCTGCTGCTTTAATAACATCCAACACCCAATATAGAAGAAATGATCTACCTACCATTTTGAGATAGCTTAAAAAGAGGAAACTGCTATCACTGATGAGAAAAATCCAAGAAACGTTTCGTTATCACTCACGCGCTGTCAATACGATCGTTCGAATTTCGCGCGTCGTTCGATCTACCGTATATCCCGGACGACAGTGTTCAGACGATAGTCCACTAGAGCCAGTCAGTGCCGTATGGTTTCAGTACCACAGGTAGTGCTAAGGCCCCTACCAGCACAAATGAGACCAGCAGTCTCTCTCCCACCCAACCATGTACCATGCTGTCGTACTTCTCATAGGCGCAGAATTTTCAACATCCAGTAGGTACAAGAAGTTCTTAAGAATTGTGAACGGCAGAGATCACACGACTTATTTTGTTCTATTTGACGTTAGATTTATAACATATAGCTACACAGTCTGCTGTCTCAATATTAGTGCAATAAGTTTCGAAATAGTGTTTCTTGACAATGTCCAGTGTTTTGGAAAAGTGACGTAGAAGGTTCAGTTAGAATTCTGAATTCTCGAATGAACCTGTGTATTCATGAAGAAGCTACAATCAGCGTATCAAAGAAAATATCAGTTCATGGTAGGTGCACGATGCACGGTCCAAAAAAAATAACACATAATGTTTTTGTGCTCTTGAAAATCAACCAGGCTTTTTCATATATTTAGATATTACTTAATAGCTCATTTTCTGAAGAATTACACTTATAAAAAAACATTATAAATAAAATTTGTAGAAAAGGTTTCGAGTACTTGTTTACAGTATTCCGTTGATTTGAAATTTGAAAAATCTTACTAGAAATTCAAACCATTTAGAATGGAAACCTCTAATAGTTTCATAAAGATTAAATATTCAGGAACAAAGAACTGTAATTTTGATTAAAATAATCCTTGTAATCCACATATATTTGGCTGAGACCAAATTCTTCATAAGGTCTCAAATTATTGATAATTTTGAATGAATAAAAGTAGAGACACTGCACAATACTGTCCGCTTTTTCGATACTTTAACAAGTAAAAATTAAATACTATAACTGGAATTCACATATTTATTTAATGACATCGAATTGAACAGTTGTGCCCGTTTCAACGACGAGAGGGTTTTCTCACTACTTGAAGGTACTGAAGTCCTGGCTTTTAGTGTTATGTTCATTGAGTTTGCTGGATGACGAACTCGAATTCGTGGGATCTATCGTATACTATCAACTAGTCTCACACTTCAGAAAATGTTTTCGAGTTACTCCGGCTCAAAATAGGAAAAATGGTATGAAATGGCCCCAGTAGGTGTAGTGGTAATAGCTAGTCTTAATAATTTTTAATTAATATCCCTAGTCTGAATATAACGCTTACAGAAATAGAATTAGGAGAATAAGAAAGATAACCTATACATAAAAAAAATTTCAACAGCAATTATCACAGACTTGTAGAAAATTGACGAATGAATAAGCATCAGTAAAAGACTCCCCGCCAGCTCATTCCACAACGCTTAGGTTTTCCAAAAGAATGAATTTTGAAACAGACTCGTTCGAGGCGTTGGAGGTTCAACAGTACTCGTGCTCATGACTGATGACTTTTGATGGTATTATGCAAAACAGCTTGGTCGAATATTTATCATGATTAAAAGACTATGGGTACTTTGTAAGACAAGGGCATACACTAGACCGTTGGTCTTTTCTGAATTCTGTCCAGAAGCTTTGAGGCACCCACCCCTACACATGCGAATAAAAACGGTCTAAATTTTATAGAACAGCAGTAGTTGTTACTCTGAATAGAATTATCTGTAGCATAAATGGAACCGCAGCATCTGAAACTCCATCCTATGTTGGTTTTAATCCCCAAAATCCTTATGAATAATTGCACGAGATACGCCTCCGACAATTATTTTAATCTTTTCATTAACCTGAAGAGTATGTTGCAGGAAATAAGTGTTCTATCATAATCTGTAGATCGGGATTGGATGTTTTTTCCGACAGCTCGTTGATGTACAGGAACGTAAGCGTTCGCTAAAGGACGGATCCCTGTGAAACTATCCAGCCACTGGCATAGATCTGGTGGTAGGCAATAAAGAAAAAGCTTGATCAGAATTGTTTCATGGACATATCAAACGCAACATCTCGAGACTATACAAAAAGCTCTATCGATCTGCTCGACATGTTGGTCATGTATGCCAGAAGATGTTGTTTTTTTAAGGTAGTTGAGCAGCTACACGTTGATGAGAGTCTCCATAGTTCTGGACATAATACAGAGCAGAGTGACAAGTCTATAGTTGCTGGGCACAATATTTCTATCCTTAAGCATGACATGCACGAGGCTGATCTTCCATCCAGTTAGGCAACACAAGTTTGCAAAAGATTGAAAGTCCTTTGATGGAATGCTTCAGAACGATTACTGGTATTTGATCTGAACCAGAAGCCAGAAAATACTGTGGCCGTATATGGCGTATATTAATAAACTCACAGTTTGTCCTTTTTGCGTTTGATTAAATTCTGTTAAAAAATTTCGTCAGTTAGGCTCAGATACGCAGACATCAAAATGCCTAAAAACGAAGTTTGATCATTTGTTATAATTTTTCGATTGTTATCATTAATTGGCCGTAACTATATTAATTACCAGAACCCATAACGCTTTTTCGTCCTTCTGTCAGTAGCGATATACCATTAGAATGATCATAGAACTATGGAATTGATATCTACGAAATATCTGAAGGCCCAGCTCATACTCCACCCATGGTATCAATTGATTTTATAATCTAAACATATAGCACGTTGAATTCGAAAGTTGTTCGCGTTCCATGTCTTTGTCTGGCTTAAGAAGAATCACGCTCCGTCCTTGTTTGGGCCGAAGGACTGTCCGACCGCCTTTCTTTTCCTAGTTTTTGTGATACCTAGTCAGCCATGCTCTTGTCGCCTCTAATGTAAAAATGTAATCTAGTTTCGCGTTTAAATAGGGCGACCGTGGAGGTACTATTTAGCTGGTAAAGTATAATTTTTTGTTTAAGAGTGCCTCTATAGGTTCTTGATGTTTCTGTTTTTTTAATGCGATAATAGTGTATAGTAACACAAACTGTAGTTTCTCACTTTAAAAGTAAGCCCATACTGAGGTTCATTGCCCGTCCTTTTCTAGCAACTGGAAGCTCCTATTGAATTTTACTATAGTAGCATGAAAGTTACCTTTGCTCATACGTATTAACAAATAATTGCTCAATGGTCTGTATCAACTACAGTGATTACCATATTCACTCAACTTACATACATTCTGGTAACTGCATTCAAAATTGCAGACGTGCATAGATCATAGTGTAGAGAATTTTATTAAAGTATCTACATCGCGAGAATGAAATTTCAAATACATAATACGTTTTGAATTTTGAGATATGATGTACATAATCGTTGTAGGTTTTTGCACACTTTTTCAATCGTTGACTTGGCGATGTAGTATTAAGCACAAAAATCTCACTTCTTAAAACTTCGTTTTATACGTTTTTAGAGTTCCAAATATTGTGGTCGATTATTAAATTCCTAAGTCAACTTTTGTTGATGCTATATTCAAAATAATTATATAGAATGCTACATACAGCAGTTCAGATCAAACGATATAAGATAATATACTGTTGACAATTATTGTCTTGAGGTATTAACCTAAAAAGTGGAGGAAAGAAAAGTATAGTGTTCATCCAGTTAACGCACACACATGTGGACAGTTTCACACATTATTTATTATTATTTAATCAGCATTATTAAGTTCATTGAGTTTTGCACTATAGCACTCTTAGATCATTAATTTTCCGTTGATGTCTCTATTAAAATAATTCATTAACTTTATATTCCAAAGCAGCGGCCACGTTTGAATTTCATATATAAATATCTCAGTATCAAAGATTTTTATACTTTCCACGTCTTCTCGCAACCTGGCCCGTCAACAAACTGATGAAACGTGGTCAACACGTGGTTATTTGAATGTCGAATGCCACGTTAGAAGCGCCAACATGACCATCTACATAAGAAACTGTGGAAAGCATTTTTGCCGAGGCATCTCAAAATCGCTCATAAAAGCGATTTTAAAATCAGGGGCTGTCGCTAGTCGCAAGCCTGGCCACCTGTATAACAATCATTGCAATACATCACTGCGACTTCATCGAGGCGATCGTGTTGCCGCGACCAGGACGCATGGACATACACTAATCCTACTATACTATATCCCCATATTATTTACGCCGTGTCAAGACAAATTATCCCGCTTCTGTTGGCCAAGTAGAACTGGCCATCTTCATAGTTTATGGAGCAACGTCCAAATCATTGTATATGCATATATTGAATATGTGCAAGTCGTTGAACTAGCGAAGTTGCAGCAAAATCCGAATTGTTCTCGTCGCTTACATATCACCGCTTTTCCAACTTTCTACAAAAAACACTTTCGCACGCCAGTTGTTCTACTGCTTGAGATAAAATGTAATCCATACTTTATGCTTATCGAAACAACTGGGTCAAACAGCGAAGAGTATTAGTTCCTCTAGCTCCGTCTACAACACGTATAACAATACACTACCCGTTAAACTGTAATATTTTGAAGTGTTTGGAATGTTTATGAAATACAACCGTAATACAAGTGCATATAATTATTGATAAAAATTATTTACATTATACGGTTAGTGCGAAAATTTAGTAAGTGATTAATAAAATCAAGCTTGCTTCTCTATTATTGTCTGGAAAACAATAGAGAAAAAATCTAAATGCAGACCTTAGGCAATTTATGTTCTGACGCCTCAAAATTATCTTGTTTTTTCCCAAATCGATATTCTAAGACTTTATTAAAGTCGGATTGATTTTCTTCCATCTAAAGATCACTTTTTACAGGTTTTTCGAATTTCCAGATACCCCAAAATGTTCTTTTTAACAATCATCTACACTACTTAGCGAAAATAAATAAGGTAACATTCTTATGATTTGGAAAAAAATCAATATTTTGAACTTTTTTTATTGTTTTCCTCATTTTTAACTATGGTTTTCCAAAGAAACAGTATTTTCATTTATAGTTTCTTAGAGTAGCAATAAAGGTAATGCATAACAAATATTCACATAAAAAACATTTTCGGTAGCATTTTTTTTTTCTTGGATAAAATGAGGAAACAAAGCCTATATTTAATTTTTTCAATGATTTTCAGGATATGTAAAAAAATGTATAATGCGAGCGTAGATCCTCAAATTGCCTGATACTCTCATATTAATTTTTTTCTCCTCAGTATTTCTGATTTCGCCAAAACTATCACTCCTGATAATTCAGTTTATTGACCCCTATTGGGCCGATCAGTATCAAATGAATACATTTTATTCGTAGACCGTAAAATATTCATTCTATATAACAGCTACTAAATATGTCATGGTCTGTCAGCTGTCTTTTCCATTGTACAAAGACAACGTACCTTCAGAACAAGCTATTACAATTATAATCAATATCGTTCTTTCCGCAGCACGCATTGTTTAATTACCTACTTACAGTTTACTAATTACAAGTCTTATTGGAAACAGATAACAGTTATATAAGTTACATAAAGCCGGTACAATAAATATCA
The DNA here is from genome assembly GCA_949316355.1 of Bruchidius siliquastri. Taxonomy (NCBI): domain Eukaryota; kingdom Metazoa; phylum Arthropoda; class Insecta; order Coleoptera; family Chrysomelidae; genus Bruchidius; species Bruchidius siliquastri. The sequence continues at coordinate 41,737,175 of OX438529.1, forward strand.
AATTCTTTTGCAATCGACTTGAATCTTGGTTCATTGTTCGACGAGGGATGTATAGACAGTTCTCTTTGATTACTATCTAGATCATCCTTGCTACTGCTAAAATCTTAGGAGGCACATGAGATTTCAAAAATAAAATTGTAGTATACTATTATTATGTATCTGTATTTTCTGGTGGTAACATGGACTCCCATAAAGAGGTCATTAGTATAGTGTCAACAAGACCCACAAACCCATCGTAATTGTAAATACGAATCATAGTCACATAGACAGATAGTTTGGCCCCACTTATGGTACTACAGAATCTGCACTAGTCTGGATTGCTAACATGATATGTGACCAGGCTTAGGCTGGCATTATGCGTTCACTACCCACAGTGACATTGCAGACTACACCATATGCTATAGAAGTGAGTATATACTGCAAGCAAGGTGGCGAGTAAAATAATCATAAATGCAGGCAAACCATGGATTCTCTTAATTGAAGAAATTCTTCCACCGTTAATTTGATTCATATCGGTATCAAACTATTTAATCCAAAATAAAAAAATTGCTTTGTGCACTCACCACTGTGTGTTGACCTTTCAGGTCAAAAACATGTTGACAATCATCGACGAATTTATTGTTCTCTAAGCCTCGTTTAGTATCACATTTCCAGGATTTTTGCTAGTTGTTTGGGAAGACATATATTTGTGTAGTTAAACATGTCTTCTCTAGGCCCCTTATTTTTGAAAATTAGCCAAACTTAGGAGGTTTTTAGCTCTTCAAGAGGTTCTCAATTCTCAAAAGATTCATTTAGTAGATGAGGAAATCATCATCATCAAAAATGCTACAATACCTCACCATATACCTCATCTACGCCTGCCACAGGCTTAAATGTAGTTTTATTGAGGATTGTTTGGCGTTAAAAAGAATTATTCACTTGAGTGAGGCGGTAGCGTGATGTTTTCATATTGAGGAACCGTAGGAGAAAAGACAATGTAAAATTTGCTGAATGCCTCCCAGATATTTTCGTACGTCTTATATTTTCGTACTGCTAACGAATGGCTAAACTCATATGGGAGTTATCTGTGTGCTCATTAATTATCTTCCAGCTCAACTACATCACATTATCAGTACGGGCAAACTGGTGTAATAAAGGAGAATTTTCAGATGCTTTTTCAATATAACTGCATTTTTTCCGATATGTTACAGCCAGCAATGCATTCCCCGTTTATACATTCCATAGTGTCGTACTAATCAAGTGCACTTCATACTACCAGGAAACGTCCAATATCATGATCATTAGGCTGGGAATATAAAATACTAATTAATGCTTGATCACCGTAGGCATTTCGATATGTCGAAGGCGACAAAGTGGTTTACCTTAATGTGATGGACTCAAATAGCTACCGCCTCACATACAGATATTGTGTATCTGAATTATTCAAAGCCAGCAACCCTTTCACTCAACAACCTGGTGAGTGCCAGTGGTGTAACAGATGCATGCACAAATGCAGTCTCTGAATGGTTGTTCTAGTTACATTTTATTTTATTGGCTTTTTGTGATCAAGTACAACTTTTTTTAATTATTAAATTTTTTTTATCACTGTCCGCATCTAACTTTTCTGAACTAAGCTGGCAAGTTTTTTGATTGAGAGGGTTAATCAAAAGTTCAGCTACTTGACGAAAATGTAGACCAGCTTTCAGCTATGTCATTTTGAGAATATTACTTTTCTACTTTAAAATATTGCATGATGTTCCGTTCCAATTATCGATCCAAGGCGAATGTTTGGTTCCATAACAAGAATGGAATAATCCTCAGCAATAAGCTACATTCAAACTTCCAGCATACTTTGCAGTGATCGATTAATATTATTTATTATCCAAACTGGCTTACTCATTCGAATATATAGAATAGTTAGTGAAGCTAAAACCTTAAAAGTTGTCTGTTGTATGGATTCACAGCTCAGTTTGTCGTGGAATTCACAAATCTTTATATTCAGTATCGGTAAGATCATTAGTGTGTAACTATTAAATAAACAGAGGTGAGTGCAGCAGATCTCATAAAACTGTATTTTAAGTAGATGTGTTATAAATTGATCATAATATTGTCCGACCATTGAAACACAGTTTCATTAAGAACCTTATTGACGTTCCGGAGGCTTCTGCAATCTTCAAATATAAAAAAAAAACAGTATAGAGATTATAGTAGAAGCCATTGGTTGGAAGCTGTAGCGCAATAATCCGTTTTCTAGTATAAAATATCAACAAACTATCCAAAATTGCATGAAAAGTTCTCAATAAAGCCACCGCTGATAATTTTCTAGTTTGTATTCCTACAAATCAATATATCTGATGTTTACAGAAAAGATTTATGAAGTAAGCTCATCAATTAACTAATATGTAGATAAGTTGTGTAATTACACAACTTTTTATCTACATGATGGAAGAGTTCCACCAAGTAAGAGCATCTACAATCTACATAATTAGCCAATACGCAATTATGCTGTTACTTAGTCAAACTCTTCCATCTTTCAGATGAAAAAGTTCTAACATCCTATTCATAATACGGAATTTATAAATTATCGAGTAAGAATAAAGGCGACCAGTTTTTGATCCACAAATGACGGCAGTTGTTTAGAAACAGATGCGGTATGCAAAACTAAGGCAAGAAAAAAATACAGTATAGTCATTCAGTTTATCCGTCATGTCACCATTCAAAATAATTTGTGCATGCAGTCTTGGTGTAGATTCAGAGTTTTAGAAGTAACCTTCAATAGCTCCGCAATATAGATTATTTCTTGTTCCAACTAAACATTAAATGTTAATTTTCTGAAAAATTGCAAAAAACAAGATTGTAAAAATCACCTTGCTCAGTTTTTATAGTTGGCCTATTAGCTAAACATGACTTCTATATTGTTATTTAGAACACACAAAAATGGAACCAGTTCCAGAAGTTTGCAGGTCTGTGATTATCTTCATGTTCCAGCCCCCCGCCCCATATATATCACAGAAAACGTTTATAAAATGTAGAGGCAACAGAAACGCCAAGACGAATCAGAGAAACTGGCAATATTAATGCATGCCCGCACTGCTAACAATAGAGTGGTCGCACAGTGCTGTGCAATTTTCGTGTCGTTACCAATAGGAATGAAGAAATACTATGCAAAGACGTGAACTTTCAGTGCTGATGCGCTAGTATATTTTATTCATTACACGGAATGCAGAGATGTTCTATGCATATCAGCGCAAGCTGACGTTGCAGATATTATATTGTGACATGAATGTCGGGTTAATACGAAACTCACGAACTTTACAGTAAATGGTTTATATCGTATAGTCATGTAAATGTATCCAGAGGTAATTTGGAATATGTAATGGTGTGCAATTATAGTGTATAGTTACTTGTAAACCGAATGCGATAAACATGCAAGATATGTAAAGACACCTTCTGTAAGAGGTGCACTCATTATTGTTCCTTTTGTCTATCAAAGCTCTAAGCACCATTTTATTGGCTTTTCATTCCTGTCATAATCACAGCATCATTTTATTATGCAGTCGAGATAGATCTAGTATCATCAAAGTCACATGATAATAAATTATGTGTTTTCATAACGAAATGTTTATTCCCAAGTAACAGTCAAATTTTCATTTTAGATTATTTAAACCTTCTAATATTCAAGTTTTAGAACTTTTAAGCCTATAGGTACGGCATTTTAATCCTACAAGAATATTGCATCGCAGAGTTTTGTTCCTTCTAGGAAGTATTTCCAAAGAAGACGACCTTGTCCAAGAAAATTATCTCAGTGATGAGATATTCGCAGACAGTGTATTAATTAGTCACTTTGAATCAGTTTATAAAAAAAACTAAATCGGTTCGGTTTTTATTGATCTAATTTATCAGAAAAAATGAATCTTATTTATCAAACAGTTTTCAATTTAGGGATTAGTTACAATAGAACTAATAGTTAATTTTCATGCAAATGAGGCATATTGCTTATGAGTTTACCTGGCACCTTGCAGATTTTTTTCTACATATATTTCAGACTATAAATTCGGTAGCAGCATGAATTGAAAAAAATAAAAAATGATATTCCCCGATTTTTCAAGGAACACGCTGGTAACTTATGGCGCAGGTTTTGCGCACTTCTTATAAATGTAAAAATATGTATTTACAACGTTGATACCCCAAATCAATAATGATTCAACCCATATGATGATACTTCAAAACTAAATTCAGATGTCTCTCTCTTGTTTAAAACGGACAGGATGAAACTTACATATTTTTGCCTAACAGAAAATAATTTACTCACCAGCAGAAATCGCTTAATTAACATAAAATGGAAATTTACGATTCTGTTTTACATCAATGTTACGATCAAATCGTACAGCTTTTCGCTTAGTAACGATGCACTGATCCCTATGATGACTACATCTTGAATTGCATAAAAAAGCGTTCGAGAATTCAGGAATCAGTTACGAATACCAGCAAATGAACATCCATATAGGGACGTGTACAGCATTTATACTACCTTTTTTAAATTCCAGAAGATATCATGTTCTAGAAATACGCGTTTTAGCTAAATTTGTTCAATAGCCACACTAACAATATCCCCCACAACACCTAATATTTTCGATTCAAAGGTTTATGTAAGATTATAGCAGCTCCATCAGAGAATCCATAAGAACCACTATTTAGAGTGAAATACCGTTTTGGCTAATATTTACTCTGGCAATATTATTAAAAAATATTTTTGGTTGAATAATCCGGCAATCTTAATACTTAATTTCTATATACAAATAATATTTTCTGGATAAGCTGTTGTTGATTGGTATCATTCCCGTGGTTCGTCTTTCTTGCCACCGGATTTCTTTTTGTGGGGATACATGAAAGGGATCGTTTATAACACACCTCCGACAACACCAGATGATATGAAGCAACGCATCAGAGAAGCTTTCCGAACCGTAAGCGTATGTTATCAAATGTTGCTGAAGGTTTTATAAAAAGGATACGTTTGTGTTTAGAGTCGGATGGTCGTCATTTTGAACAATTGCTATAAAAAATTGTTTGTTATATTTCCACCATATTTTTATCTTTATTCATAATTTAAGCTATTATCTAAAATCAGTTTGCATAATGTAAGACTTCACTTGAAACTGAAGAGTTAACTATAGGAACGTATAATAATATTCTATAGACAATTAAATGTTACATCTGTCGTTGACATAAAATACGGGACATCCAATTTAAATTAAACAAGTTATTATTGTTTAAAGATAGTGATTATTTAACCATAAGTTTTGACAAGTGCGAAATAAAACTTAATCAATTGGTAGAATTGAGCATCAATTTGTTAAAAAAAACAGAAATCACCAGCTGAGAAATTGAGCATTGAAATGGATACTACATTTTCGCAAAATTAACGATATTTCAAAAACCATAAGGTTTAGGTGCATTAAACCATAATTAAACTTACCTTAACTTTGATCGTACAAACCAAAAATGAAATAATATATAGGGTGTTCTATTTAAAAAATACAACTTTGATACGTTTCGTGTTTTGGGGATACCCTGTATAACATGAAAATATTTTTAAAATGTAGCCTTGATGGGTCCCTATCCATCCGAAAAAAAATGTTTGTTCAATCAGATACTTTAGCCATAATGCTTCGTGTCGAATAACGTGAATAATAAGTTTAGAATGAGTCTGGAACGGTTGTAACTAAGAAATCTGGGAAATATTGACGGTAAAAGCCCTGTCACTAAAGATACTGAACAAAAAGCATGCACTGCTGAAGCTCTTAATATGTCCTCCACGTGCCGCCTTTCACTTTACCAAATTGTTCGAGCACAAACTCTAATATCTACACGTTAATAGCTGTGAAGTAATGCACTGGAAAGACATGATTCATGGCAAGAAAAGGAAAAGACAGTCTGGAGCTTTATTGAAAAGTCTAGTATGTACTTTGAGTGCTTCTAGCACATTGTTCGAGTAGATTGATTTGAAAGAAAAAATGAGTCTAATTACATATAGTGCAGTCCATTCTTGAGTCTCGCCCTATAAGTATGAATCTAATATTTTAGGGAAAACCAGTTTTGTTCCACTCCATTTATGATATATATATATCGAAAAAGATACTTGTATTGTATTAAGAAAACCCTGCTTAGCAGTTCAAAATTTAGTGGTTGGAAGCTGCATATCGGGCCATTTCGTTTAGTCTCTCAAACATAAAACGTACGCTCTACACCATATCGTGTACTCGTTGGATTATTTACCACCCCCATCAAGTATAATCTGAAGATTTTGTGGCTAGACAAAAGTCCCACCCTCAACCTTAGATCCTATCAAGAAGGTGAGAGAATTTCCCTCTCGGCACAACAATGATGGAATGTACTAATGAATATTTCCTGCTATATTATTCCACCCCAGATAGTAATACTTGTAAATCCACTCACCGCAGAGTTTATGATTTCTTTTTGTAGCTAATCTGAAATCCGATTTAGGGCCCTGAAATTTTCAAGGAATTATTGGTATTTATCTACTCCTTATATAGTTCAATGAAACGCGATTGGCAGAACGTCTCTTCATTTAAAAAAATATATTTCAGTGAATCTGTATTTAAAATTTTGTTCACTACATGTACGGTAACGGTTTTCTATTATCACGGGTTCGGAACTTGAACGTGTAGAACACGAATCTGTAATAAAACAGCACATAAGAGGAAAACGGTTACACGGGTCAAACATAGTTTCTAAAGCAATATTCTTGGTAATACTACACTGGCGTTTTCATCACCGCTTGAGGTGGAATGTGATCGATTTTGTTTATTTGATGTAATTTTTACACTAGAACTTTTATAACTAGCGCAAACTAGTTACTTGTCAAAATCTATTCATTGTCGGCGAGGCAAAGTGATTAGATACTATTAAAATACTGTCCTCGAAAAAAATCGCAACCCCTTGATTCCTAGGCTATAACTGTCTACAAGCGCCGTTGGTAGTATGACCAAACAGCTACTTACAGTCGGTGCTTATAGCACTTCACTCCATTCGCACTGTGAACTTGCTACTTAAATCGATAACTTTTGTCTTGCAGTATACACATCCCTTCTCTATCGATTGTGAGCATCGTGAAGCTGATCCACCGCTTCCGTCGCCATCTGGTGTCGAGTGTCTGAACTAGAGTCTGACGCCCGCCATTGTCGTAGAGCCGACGCCCCGCGTCTCGACGACCGTCCTTACCGCCAGCGCCGCCGCCAACCCCACCCGGCTCGATGGACGCCAGTATCTTGGCAGCCATGGACAAGGATGCGCTCAAGAAGCAGATCGAGAACATGAAATACCAGGCGTCCATGGAACGTTGGCCACTATCCAAGTCGATCGCTGCGTGAGTATTTTCTCTATTTATATTAATCACCTGGCAGTATTTTGTTGTGATCCTCGTTATTTCACATGCAATGTGTTTACAATGTTTAGTGACCGGGAAATATGGGGTAGGGTTAGGTTTAGGGTGGATCCTGTATCAGAGGGTGCACTACTTCAGTATTTGGTATAAAAGATGTTGCTGTGCTACTTATAACTCAAATGGAAGTGTCGTGATAAACAGTTCGATAAGAATTTAATTTAGACACTGCTATCAAACTGTCATAACCTGGAATTATTCCACCGTCACGATCCCGATGAAATCATTCAACAACGTAATCATCCAAAGTACCCGTCACTCGTTCAAAATTATTCGTTCAATGTCTTTGCTTTTCTATGTGCAGATCATCTGAAGATTCTGAAGCTTATTGACATTTTTCCAATATACGTACTGACCTAAGCTTGATCAAGATATCAAGATAAAATCTTACTATTCCTTCGATATGTTATTCAGACAAACGTTATATTGAACACCAATATACAAAAAAAATATCACAACATCTCTATAATTGAGGAATCAATGCTCTAATTGTGAACCATGCTCCCATTTTTATTTTGTCACCAGTAATTTATAACGTTTATTTTCTGGAATATCGCTATACAGATTCAAATAATGATAATGGTATTTATGTTGGAGTATGAAACTAGTAGAAGCATAACGACTAAATAAATGAATCATAATTATATTTAGATATCTCGAGCCCAAAATAAACAAAAATGGATGCAAGTTGATTGACCAAGTACTTTGCTGTAGCGTTACTGTTTTTTCACTTGAAAGTATCATTCACCAAAATAATATCGAATTAGTATTGATGTCTTCAAGCTACTATTTCCGGTTTCTTAATCTTCTGAGCAACACACAAATCGAAGGCAAAACATTATAATTAGTGAACATACTTTACTAATATTTGCCGACCCATCAGTACCCAGATAGAAGGTCATATCAAATGGGTTGGCACAATAGCTTCCTCGCAACTATTTCCATAATTTTTAATATTTGTAAAAATAGATCAATAGCTCTAAAGTCTTAATGCGAAAATTAACTCATACAAGTGCATGTGAAATACTCGTATAGCGTCCATCCCAACAGTAGACCTTTTGATTGGCTGAATAAAATTTTTCTCATTATTCATGATCACTATTCACTTAAAGCGCAATGATAAAACTTACGTCCTCAAGTGCTCAAACATTCAAATGGTTTAAATTTGTTTGAAACATTCGATATGCGTCAAAAATCTGTTATGTTTATGAGTCAGATGTATTGTAAAATTACTAGCTATTGAAACATTGTTATTTATACTTTGAAGGCAAATGTGTGAATAATCCAAAATGACTGTGTAAAAAACCATTTTATCTTGTGGGATGACAGGTGCACAGTGGAATGTCAGATGATTATATTATATTTCTAAAATACAGTAAATTATTCGCTTGAAACGGTATAAATCAAGGGGCATTCTTCCATGGAAATCTTAAACCTCGCAGCAACATTAATTTATTAGGTATGCAATGTTTTCACTTTTCTCTCATCACTATTTTGGTTTTTGTTAAGTGTGAACATCACGTCAAATCAGTCACAATTAGCAATGTTGTAGTTCTCGAGTTTACTTCACAATTACATATCCATTTGATAGGTCAACAAAGCATTGATCAAATTCTTCTCATTCCTGAAATGTCCTCAGTGGAGAAAGACGTATTTTATTACAGAACATGGAAATATCCACTTATGGAGGATCGTCACTCTCAGAAACATCCTGAGCCAGTATAGGATTCAGGAAAGCCTTTTTGTAAAACACATTTTTAATGGCATCAGGAAGGGCAATAATATAATAAAATTCTGATGTTGATAAAGTCGAAACTTTGTAGATGATCGAACATATTTTGCTAACATAAAAAATTACCATCATCAAAATTATCTGAATCTTCCTGCGGACCTCAGAGACGTACAAATTGAAAATGTGCACGTTTTATGAGGATAACAAAATGCGTATTTAACACACAGTTTGACAAATAACGCGAAAAAACCGAAATGCGTCACTGGAAAAATAAGAGTTTAATTTGTGAAACTGTGTGTTAAATATACATTGTCATGATGGAAGAGTTTCAGCAAGTCAGAGCATCTTCAATCTAAATTAACGTTTTAATTCAATTTAACGAACAAGTAATGCTTTTCAACGTCATTTTCATTTATAATCTTAGAGTTAATGATCTTTGCATTGCTTAGTTGGAATGGTCGATACCATGATTAAAAAACTACATGCCCTGCTATTGTGGATAGTTACGGGGTGACAACTTTTTTTGAGATTTATTTGCCATCACCGGATCGATTTTCAATAGCGAAAAACGATTTTCATCTTCGCCGCTGTGCTAACCTACTGTGCAAATTCATGCGATTAATAATTTTCGGTTTACCGACTGGTCATGAAAAATCAAAAAAAAAAACATCACTCCACCACTTTAACAAATGAATTTTTGCAAGATCCATGTTTTTCAAATCCAAATACATTTATGTGAGAGTAACATTCGAACAGGCGATATAAACTAAGACTTGCTAGGGCCAAACTTCAACGTATTTTGAGGATTTTCAAACCAGGTGGCCATTATGTCTCATTAATTTAACCTCAAGCAACAGCAATGATTATTGTTACAAAGATTGATCAGATGCGAAACATTCGTATCACCAAATATTCATCGAATGCACGCAGATTTGCGGAAAGTTACAGAAAAGCGGATACATTTGAACTCTGTTCTGTTCTAGATGTGCTCATAAAATTTTTATCTAACGCCTAATTCCCCACTAAGCGTCAGGCAGAGCAATTTTTTAATAGCACTACAATTAATTGAAATTATCAACGAATGCTGTTACTTCTCTTGCTTTTTGCTTAGAACAAAACTTTTTGAAAACTATTTCGTGAATCCTTGCTTTGCTATCTTTTGGAATGAACATTTTGAAATACTCAACCTATGTATTTGTATAATGTAAAGATTAACTTACTTAAATCTAAAAATAACCCTTTTTCAATTGATATCAGCCTACCACTTCCCATTGAACCTTTATGTATCATAAGACCAAGTATTTTGTCGCAGCATAGTGAATGGATTTGATCCTGGATTTGATATATCGATTTCCGTTGCCTCGAATGGCTTCGTTCCAGTCTCAGATTTGATTTGATAAGACGCGCAATGTGTGATTCTTCATCGTCCTTCAACTACTACGTTTTATAATATTATGAGGCGTAATGATATTCTCAAAGTTGCATTCCAGATAAAAGTCATTCTGTAGTATTCGCAAGTTCAACACTGTATTTGGAAACCTGGCGTGGTGCACTGAGCATCTTCGCCTACCGAATTTTGGGGAACTTACGAAAACGCATTATGCTCGATGCAGATATTGATTTATGCGTCCCATGGTGCGCTTAAAAATATATATGCATTCGAAAGTTGTTAGAACTTCCGGAGTACACCTATTGAGATAAGGGATTTTTGTAATTAAAGCTGCAAGGAATGCAGAAACTTCTGTTGGAATTTGTATGTTAAGAAATATAAATGTATACTCATGCTGTTTCTATCGAAATTGTAGTGGAAATTAGCATGTATGAACCTTATATACATTAGTTTTTCGGAGTTTCTGAGAAACGAATTGGCAAAACTTCCTATCTAGCCGTTTTTTTATTATAATTTCAGCAACTCATCCTTTCATTTTCTCTATATTCGGCTGTATCACCAGCCTTTTTCAAAGTACATGATGTGAATAAATCTTTTAGTCATCAAATTGACGTTGACTAATTAACCGTAATTTTTTGGAATTGAATAAAGCCTCATTATTTTGGAAGTTATTCTGGAGACAGTCAATTAATGTAACTGCCATTGTAATTTCAAAAGTTTTGTGGACTATCACTCAAACCTATATTTTTCATGGTGGTTCCATCATTCTATAAGCATATATAACCCCAAAAGATAGCAGAGACCTACTGTTCTAGAAACCCAATTAGAATTTGTTGAACTACCCGTAAAAGTGAGTGAAAATCCTCTGCAAATGCACCTGGCTAACTCGATAGTGTTAAAAGCAAACTGGCGGAACAAAGCAAACCATCGAATGGAATCCGAGATAGCCTCTTACGCATGCCTTACGTTTCTAAAAATATCTGCAGTATAATCTAAATAAGCGTTTCGCGAATTTATTAGAAATTGTCAAGGTAAGAAGTGTCGCCCACAATATCGCTATATGAGACATATAAACTCATCATTAAAAACAAGATTTTGGTTTAGACTTTGACTATAACTGTGAAAAGTCAATAAATTCAAATTATGAAACTCAATCTACGTATGTTTTTCCCTATGCATTTCTTACCAATAATTATGTGGCAAATGGGTCAATCTTCGGCAGTCTAAATAGTTTCTCGACTTAGTTAATTGTTTGATCAATAGCAATATACTTATACATTGAGGATGACATAATTGTTGGATATGCATCAGGTATTAACGAATGACAAAAAAGAGAGCATTCCAAAATCATTCAAGAGTAAAAGGGACGACCTGTGGAACCGCATATTTGGCATGTTCATATCAGTTAACAGTCCAGTCAATTTAGGCTTGCCAAAAGTCTATTACCAAGATGGAAGCAAGCAATAACGTATTTCAGTAAAAAAATAGTTGATTTCATTCTATACTGAAATGGATCGTATGATGGTGTAAGACGTATGTACTTGCAAAATTAAAATTTATTGCATTTACCTTTATTGAACCTGATATTTCAGGAATGTAAATTTCCTCAGAAAAGAACTGCCCGACAATGATTTGCACGTTGATACTGATGACCCCTTAGACGTATTGCATTCGGCTCACAGTTCGTTACAAGCTAGCTGACAGGGTTATTATTCAGGATTTTTTAATTGTGAACCTTGGTACACTGAAATTGTGTAGTTTTGCGTAAAATCATACAAAAGTCTTTTTACAACTGCCACTAATGCCAAGAGTCAGTAAATGACAGCTAGGCAACACTTATCACAGAACAAGCCGTGATCCTGAAACTTGTTGGCGCTGTTAAAGAAGACGACGACACTTGACAGTATTGTCACACTCCCACAGAATGTTTGAGTGTAGTGGAAGCAACAAAACCAGATTCTTTCTTTATGAGGGTACACTTGCGCTGTAATGTAAGCTATCAATTGTGCACAATACTGCACAATGGTCACATCACCGCAGACGATGCCTTTTTCTGAAAATACGTTTTTTTATAATAGCTATTTCTGACAAACAGCACTAATATTTGCGCAGTAATTGGCGACGTATACATAATTGAGATATGAGACTTGTTTTTTAGGTGACCTTGCATGACAATGTCAAATTTTGAAGCGATATTTCTACAAATGGTAAAATTTTAATGTCGCAACTACCTAAAAATTGCTACGTGCCTCTAAATAGTGAATCAGACTTCATCTGTTTAGTAGCATATCAAATACGTCAAGGAAAGCTAACCGCGGAATTTGAAATTCGAGCACCCGAATGCACTCAAAAATACCGTAAGAGGTAAAATTTTCCAAATGAAAATATATGGACGTCCGAATCCGTATTTTATAGATATTCTAAATTCGTATCAGGAAACCGAACATGTGCGGCTCGGCCTTTCTAACGTCTTGTCTAGCTCTCCCTCGCGGTTGCCAACTAAGCTTACGCTGGCCATCTTTCTTGCACTTAGGCTCGCTGCTGATTTTCTTTGTGGTACATTAGCGTCTCTTATATCAAATTTTGAAATTACCTCTTTAGAGGTAAATTACTACGTTCAGAAACATGGAAAATATTATAAAACTAATCACCCATACGCAATGTGCGACTGGTTACACAGTGCTAAGGTCAGTAGAGCATAAATTATTTTTTTCAGTATATCAAAAAATGTACATTTACCAAACATATTTACGTTATATATACAAAGTAAACAACCTTTTAACACTAACAACAATAAATTCACATGTTATAGCGTTTACGAAGTCCCCAAATTTCCTTTACGAATGATTGATATGTGCTAAAACCTCCCCAAATGTGTCCCTAACTCGCCCAAAGGCCTAATTTGTTTGTATGATTTTATTATTATTTTTGAGTCATTTCATTCATTTTTGAGTCTCTTCGCAACACCTATACCCATTTTCTAAAAAGATTGACAGTGTATTATACTGACTAATTGTTACACATCAGCGCATTGTCGGCTGAGAGGGACGAATGAAAAAGGCACAAAAAAGTCATAGTGCTCCCATGATTCACATTTGTAGGTTATGTTTTCTTAGAAAGGAAAACCATAACAAATTAACTCAATTATATAATCTAAAAAGTTTGACCAATTTTTGAAAATTTTATTTTGCTTCATTGTTTCTCAAGTAGTTGATCTTGCTAAGACGCGCTCACTTAAATGGTTTATTATGGAAGTAGATAATAACTGATGATGTAATTAATACTTTGTGCTACTTATTGTTACATTTTTATTTCAAATGTATTTTAATATCTGGTGAAACCAACACGAAGAAGATCATGCTTCATACATCAGATATACACACCTTCTGTTTTATAAGAAACAAATCTAGATATAATAGCTGAAAAACAAGGTAGCAACTCCCGATTTGTAATTCAAGAGGAAATCATAAGGAAACCTGGAAAAAGAACGAAAACTTTGTTATTGAAATAATGATCCGTAACAACTTCTAATCTGAAAACAAAACTATTATCGTGGACAGTTATATTAAGCTTACTGCAACCAAACTTCTCCAAACTTTGAGTACCATACCAATCCTAGTCTACCTGCGTTCCAATTCATAATCCCCAACCCTTGTTCATATCTCGGCAGCTAAACATACTTTTAGGGATCTAAAGCCGGTTACAATTGGACCAAAAAATGTCAAATAAAGTAACATTCGTGATTAATATCACAAGGACTGGTTACTTCACCAGATACGAGATATCCTTATTAAGAGATATTAATTGAAAAAAATTCGGTCGAACACAGACTCGTAAATCAGTGCATCAAAGTGCATACATTCCAGTTGAACATCTAAGAGGGGACATCATAATGTCATTCCATGGAATCGGTTAATCACGGCCAAGGTCATAACAGTTTCAATATTTTGTTTCTTATTTGGTAATTAAAAAAGCTGCCAAGGCTACCGTAAGGTTAGTACGATTCTTTGTTCATTATATTCATGTGGTTACAATTAATTGTTAGGACAAGTGAATCAATCGATCATTCGTATAGATTGGAAAGATTTCATTATATTCTGTTTACTACCTATTGGATTGGCTCAACAGTTTTATTGTTATCTTCATTCCCTACAATCCCTACACTAATGTTAGGTATTAGCATCGAGAAAGGGCGTCTGAAAGCCAAGCAACATGCAGATGAAGCATATAATCGTTTCTTGAGTTTCGAATCGTATCCGCATTAGTTTGTCTTATGACCTAAGTCCTTAAAGTCTCTCGCAAGCAGGAAAACTGAAAATAATACCTGGGCTTTATTGCTGTTACCGTGCTCGTTACAATATTTTATAGTGCTGTCAGCATCTAAAATTATTTTCCACTCAGTGAAGAATAAATAATCCAAATATATATATATATATATATATATATATATATATATATATATATATATATATATATATATATATATATATTTGGAACGTCACTTCCTAAATTCGAAAAGAAACTAATACATTGTTATAATTCGTGTTTATCTGTTTGTTATTTCCCGTTTTTCATGGATCAAATTAACTCAAACTCGTCATGTGCATTTTTCATACAATCCGGATTAATGAATTACGATCCTCTAGCTCACGCTATGATGTAATGAGTGTTAAAGACTTAATATACAAACCATTGTTTTACTGTTAATAGCTCATGAAGTGCTTATGAAAAATATAAAAATATGTAGCTGCGTTACTGCGGGATAATTGTATAACTGTTTTGCTATATCAGGAATATCAAAAGTTATAGAGAAGGCACAGATGTATAATTTTAAAATATTTTGGATTAAACATAATGTTTAGTGAATACAGCTCGAATCCAAGTTATGCTTTGTGAACTCATAAATTATGTTTCAGAATCTTAGTTTCCTTTGATACTGCGCTTAGTCAAGCGCAATTGAACAGGGTATTACTAAGATATGGATATCTACTTCTAAATTAAAAAATATAAAGACATCTCTATGCATTTTTAAGTAAAAACAATTGCTGTTAAGTTCTGGCATATGCATGTATAATTGATACACCATCTTTTTTTTAATGGTTAACCTCTCACAAAGGCAGAAAGCTTATCGAGCTCCAGAAGCACTGCGAGAGGATAAATGTCCATTCACATTAATCTTGCAATGATGTAAATTGTAACCATCGGGGAAGAAGCTCTCCTACAGCTGATTCCGAAACTCTGAAGTTCTATGAAAGAACGACTTTTGGAAGAGTCCCGTTATCTTCAAGCATCTTTGTGTTTTTTTCATACATAGCAATTATTGTGATTCCACACCTTTGATTTTTATTTTTATTTTGATTGCAGGATCGATAATCCATATCTAACTATAGCATTTACCTAGATACTAAAATATATCAACAAGTATCCAATGAAATAACGTTATATGCAACAATAAATGTATTAACAATAACAGGTACACAATTAATAAGGCAAAATTATAACAATATTCCAAAAATTATTAACTGTAAGTTTTTAACCTGCGTCATCAATATAGTATTGAGGTTGAGACTTGTATCACTAGCCCAAATTCCTAAGATCATTATTATCAATATTTTGGAGAACCTCTCAGATTTCAGCCTCGATTGATTGCGGATTATTTGTATACTTCAGATTTCACATAGCCCCAGAGAAAAAAGTTCACGTTTGTCAAGTCAGGGAGTTGAATTAAATTTCACTGTTTTTGAATTTCTTAGAATTTCTTCAAATGGCTGAATAACTGCTTAACTTAGGTAGGCAAATGTAGGATTATGCATCTCTTCAAAAAATACAGTCCAATGATATTACAGAAAGCGCACCAAACGGCAGATACGGTAGAATAAAATTATTGGAACAAGTCGCTTCATTTACTTTATGCTGCTAGCTTGATTTCTTAAAATGATATAAGACTTCAAAATGTACCACTCAGATTATGATACCAATATAAGCAGAATAGGATGACACTAGAACATGAACTTTTGCACTAAACTATCTAAGCAAACAAGTGATACCATATGAAACTAACGACACATTTTTTAAGCCTAATTTTTTTAGTCAGAAATCAGAAAAAGGTTTAGCAATATATTGTTCTAAAAATATTCATTATAATAAAATTGTATAAGAGCACATGTTCTGCTAAAAGATTTCCTAGCTAATACATTACTGCCCATAGCTTTCTGTTTTGGATTGCATGTGTCTACAAGGTTGAACAGGTCAGATTTTGAAATCCAAACAATTGCTTTCTCCATAGAAATATTCCATCAGAATTGTTAATTATATTATAGCATCGCATCTCATAGACCTCCTGGTTCTATCAGATGAATAAAAAAATGCGTGTTTCAAGGTTTGTCAAATAAGTTGTTCAGTACTGTTTAACTTTGTGCTTTTTGGTTGTGGTTGTGATTTTATGGAGTGCTAGGAGTTATTATTATCATTTTATCTCCCGTGCACTTATTTAAATTCACTATTGAGATAAATATACATCCTCGTACCTTTTCAAATTTACGGGTTGTTCAAATACATTTATCCATGCGATAAAAAACGTTTTGTATAATTTTGTTTGGTATGAGATTTTTAGAAGCTTACAAACAACTGTTGTAAGCTCTGCGAAGTAACGTTTAACAACGGTCGCTGGTATTTGTTCTGAACTAGTAGCTTTTCTGGGTTTACTTTTTCAATAGTGCATCATACATCCCGGTATTGGACCATACAACAAGTAGGCGTCAATGTGTGTTGTTTATGATATTGAATATAGATATGAAGCTTGGACATTTATACCATTTACGATTTAAGTTCATACCCACATGCCACTTATTATCACTCTCATAGTGTGAAATGCAGCTAGCGTGAACTTGGCAAGCGTTAACTGCTCCGATAACTGGAACTAATCCAATCTTCCATTCACTGATTAACGCTACATTTAGCTTGCTAATTCATAATATCAGCTTTGAATTATTTCTGGCAGAGCATGTTTTAATACACTGACATCTAACAGTGTATATAGTCGATATTTCTGAAAACGGTAGACTGGTTTCATTAACCAAATAGTAACATGTTGTCATTTAAGTATAAAAATTAAATGTTTATGTTATACATAACTAGCCTTCTGGAACTGATAGTGCTTTTCTTAAAAATTTTAGACCTGTTAGAATATGAAATATCAAAAAAGAATCAAACACAAGTATTTTAGACTGGCTCCACGACTAAGATCATGGAGAGAACCAAAGTGTCAACTTGGCCGAGTTTCCAGACCATGTGACTCAGTGCTTTACAGTTCTTATTAATATTATTATTTGTTTCTACCTCAGAACTGTTTAGTCTAAATCACTAATCAGTTTACATAGTTCTTCTAACACTTATCTCTTGTAACTTTGCCGTTTACGGTTTAGCAACGATTCAAAGTAACAAATTCATAATTATTCATTTATACGTAGGTACCTGGAAAAACAAATTTGATCCCAATGATCAAATAAGCTTAATTGTATTAGTCTGGGTGCCCAATCGTGGATTTTGGGATTTACTAATTTCAGCAAATCATCATATGGGGAAATAGCGTTGCACTCCGTTGAGCACTTCTACCATATCTAATCCCCCGCAGCCGATCAGAAGAGTAAAAAAATGGATAGTTGTAAATACTCGAGCGCGTCTTATGGTATGATGGGTTGATTGCATGCTGAAAAGTGTGTATTATCTGAGGACTTGAACATGACTTGACTTGAGGATGACGATTTCCATAAGCCTAAGTAACGAAACGTGCATTTGCAGTGAAGTATGTTTCACTCTTTCTCTATCTCTTACCGTCCTCACACTATACCCCAATTCCTCATTCAAGATAATATACTTTCCGTCATCCATCACTGCTGACCACAGCGCTCGTGGTATACATATACGTACAACACTCTGAATTGTTAAGTCGTGCTTTGAGGTCTGTGGATTAAATTATCTGAATTTCTGCTACTACAGTGAGTGACAATATTATGAAGTGTTTGTCATGTGGACAAAATACATCTAATAAAAATTAAAATTACGTCGGAAACTTTGAAAAAATTCGAGATAATTTTGGAATATCGTTTATATGAACCTTGGCCGTATTTTTTTGATTATACGTTTCACAAAAATTGGAAATGTACCATCCAGTCTGATCCTCCTCTGTTTTAGCAGATTATTTATGATATTGAAGAACACACATATGAAACATAAAAACTGCTATTTAACCTATAAGATAATGACTTTGAGCAAGTTTTGCAAGTAGGTATCTGAAATTATGTAAATTTTTATAAACTGATGTTTGACCGAATTAGTGAAAAACGCATTATAAAATTTAATACTGTTTTATCTATCGTCAATAGGCAATTTATTCAATGAAAAACGTAATCTTGATCGCATACTTTCCAGCCAGTATTGGAAATGGAATATGTATTATAATATTATTCACATTTTGTGGCATAGGTATTTAATATTTGTTCACGATTTTTCGGTCCGGTCAACCTTTATCATGAAGGTTACATGATATCAAAAAATCCGCACTCCAACACTACACAGTTTTAGCACTCGCTTAACCCCTCTTTTATACCCTCACGGGAAGATTAAAAGACTTTCAATCTTCCTTGAAAGATGCTAACATAGTTAGCGAGACAAGGTGTGGAATGTATGATGATATTTGCAACTATTTGTACTAGTAGTACAGACAAAGTTATTACAGACATGAGTTTAGACTACTATGTATGGCGTATATTCGTTGACACAAAGGCACCCACGTCTCTAGAACTCCGTTTGAGAGCTGTTGTGGGTATCATTTCGCAGATGGGAGCTTCTATTCAACGCTTTATCTGCGGCAGTCGCCACGCTCGTGTTCAGTAGGAATTAACAATTACATTAGTAAAGTTTCACAAAAATCCACACCATACAAATGTTGTTTCCCTACCGCTTGATTATCATTGCTCTACAGTTGTTTTGATGGCGCTAGCAGGTTGAATAGCAAGCCCTGACTGAGTATCAACTTTCCGGAAAAGTACAGTTTGTTACCACCGCGCGTATAGAATCGTGATTAAGGCTTGCTTCGTAACAGTCCTAATATGAAATCACAGTGACAGTAAGCTGTTGGAAATGACATATAATCGTATCTACAGTTTCGTAGATGACAACACCCTTATTTCCTGCATGGAACTGGGAGAACCGCTACCATCCTGAAAGACTATTTCGGCGAGAAAAGCATGCTGTTCACATTAATGAGGACATTGTTCCTTATTATAGTTCTAACCTTATTCTTATATGGCTCCGTAAATCCATCTTTTAACATTATAAACGTTACCGTATGCAGTAAAACGTTGTAGCGGCAAATAAACAAAATCGTACGGAAATCTTAATTGAAAATTGCCCATTTCCGAATATCGCCATGAACAGAAGAGTATAAATCGATTTTCTAACGTTTCTCCCAGATTTTACGGTGCCATTTATCAAGGGATTTCCGAGGCGGATTAATTGGCGTTATTTATTTGTCTTAGTGTAAGTGAAATAAATGTGGGTTTAACACAGATAGTGCTACAAACTTACGTGGCAGTTCAATCAATGAAAAGGGAATCTATCGGTATTGATGTTTTTCTGACGCTCAGTGTTATTGGAGCAATATTTATGTAGCCCTATAACCATACCTTGACAAAAAATAGTTCGACTCAATACATGTCGTTCAAATAATAATGATGAGCATGGATACAATGAAACGGTTTGTGTTATTCTCAAAGCATATTTAAGGAAATTAAAAATACAGCGCCGTCAAGCAAACTAGATCGGCATTCAACCAGTTTCAAATTGAAACAGCAAAATAAATGCAAAGAAACAAACGGTGGAGAAACTATTTGTTAAAGTATATTATTTTACTCAAATTGTATAAAACGAGAAACCAGAGTATGAAAAAATTTTCATTGTCAGGTATAACTTCCACACTCAGTAAAAGATGTCTCTCAGATAAAAAATCGTTTTCTTCCCAAAGACATTACCGTGTTATCAAGCTTTATTTCCGGGCTCCAGGCTGCTTCAACAATCTGCATCAAACATCATTTTCACATTTATCAGACTGGATACAGGCTTTTGCGTTATTTGTTCAATTCAATATTTGATTACATATCGCACAAGCATCTTCAGTGCAAAGCATCTCACCACAGAAATTCGTGACCT
Organism: Bruchidius siliquastri; assembly: GCA_949316355.1. NCBI lineage: Eukaryota > Metazoa > Arthropoda > Insecta > Coleoptera > Chrysomelidae > Bruchidius > Bruchidius siliquastri. The sequence continues at coordinate 41,757,947 of OX438529.1, forward strand.
ACAGATAGTAAAAGCCCCCTAAAAAAAACATTATCTCAGATTCGAGAAAAAAGAGCTGCTTACTCATATTTTGATGAGAACTATACGGATTTATCCAGAAATAAGATGCTTGGGTATATAACGAACTTGCGAAAGCATTGTTGGAGAGATACGACTGCAGGCAGTCCAAGAGGTTCATAGCAGGTCCCAACAAACGTAAAGAGCTATGGGTTTTGAACCAGAAGAGGGATTAACTCCACTTTTTAGAAAGGATCCTCACAGGTCACTGCAGATTGAACAGGCACCTGACACTCATAGGAGTGGTCAAAGACCCAATCTGTCAGTAGTGCTGGGAGGGGGACGAGACCTTGTTCCACTTCCTGGGAGAGTGTGCCGTATACGGCGGTCGAGGTGTTCGGCACAGCGGAGTTTGACAGGGCTACTTAGCGGAAAGGTCGGACATCATGACCTTTAGTAAAAGGTCTGGAAGGTTCGACACTAGGGAGCTACCATGTCTGCCATAGTTCTAGTGATGGTCTTCGTGGTCATTTTAGATCAGCAAAAAGGGCCAAAGGTGGCCTACTTTCCAGGCTTACTTTACTACTACTACATCATTGTTCTACATCAATGTTGACATCAATACAAGGGAAGGCGATATTCCATTTTAAGTACCTAAATATGATCCCATATATATTGTGTCGTCATGTATCCCTTTCCAGAGCACTGCGGAAAGTTGCTGGAGGCCACTCCATTCCTCCTACGTATTTAACGTTCCAAAAATTATTCTATCAAAGGATTTTACATTAATTTTTCGAGAAAGTTCCAGCAAGCAGAGATTGAAATGGAATAGCTGGCATGTTTACGCTCGCATCTGCAGTGTTAAAAATTAATGCTGCTAATTTCGGATGAAGCTGGGTTGCTGAAATTATATATCGTATCTGCTTGAAGAGAAAATGTTTATTTTTGACTTAATAAAATCTAAATCGGGTTACTATTATAAAATAATCCTATTTCTGGGTAAGAAATCCTCGCAGAATCAAATTCTAGTCTCAATATCGTCGGTTATAATTTCTCGGAAAAGTCTTAAGTGTTTTTTATCGTCATTGATTTACTACTTAGCATCTGGTCTGGATCATTACTGAAACTGCCGGAGCTTACGGGATATTTTTTTTGTTTTCTACTAATACTCGAAATACCTGTATAATTTTAACAGTTCAATTGATGCTCCTGCTTAGGTTTACTCACTGAGAACCTTAAGGATCATTTAAATCCATCTTATTTGCCAGGCTAATTAACCAAAACCATACATGACTACTGAAATAACTATGCTATCGTTTCAGCTGCTTTGAGAGCCTTGTCAGAGGTACAAAATATGAGAGAAATTAGAATGTAATATAATCATGATATTGGAATGAATCGATAAAAATGAATTACAGTGGCATTACCATTCATCGAGTTCATCGTCATTGGAGCTTAAAAAAATTTAAACATCTTTTTTTGTATCAAAGAATGCTGTCAAAGCAGCCGGTTGGTTGGATAATCATATATGATTTTATTTTACAAAAATGAAAAACAATTGCTTCAAATAGAAAAGGTTAGACTGTTTTTGAAGACGATTACAACACTATTCCACGTTTAACCAATTGACAGACAGAAAGTAGGCAATTGGCCGTAGAAGTTTTTTCTCTCAATCATAGTCTAATCATCAATTGCAATCCTTTGTTTTAAAGCGCTGATACCCCGAAAAAAAACGAATTTCTAGGTAAAGTATGTATCAGTCCAGCCAAATATTGGAGTGAATGCATCAATTGTATTATTATTGCGAATGCAATAAACAAGCTCTATAACAGCAACACCACAAGCGGCATTAGGAATTTCCCTCACCTAATTGACAATCATATAAATGTAATGTTATCAGTCGGTTGCAGTTGGTATGCATTCTAGTTTGGTTAGGGCAATTAATCACCGAGATCCAGGCGGCTTGTTCGGTTTTCCGGAGCAGATGCTCCTTCTAGCCGGAGGCAATTTTGTGGAACACGATACGCCCAGATGGATGCCGGAGCTAGGCAAAGCGCAACTTGATGCACTGTCACTGTCTTTTACAAGTCACGTCCAGGCTTTAAGTTTACGAGTACCATACATGCCCTTCAGGACAATCCTTTGTTAAGCACTTCTTCAATTTTCTACGTCAGTACTAAATTATATATCAATGGTGATATCGATACTTTTCACTGCCCTTCCATAACATGTAATAATTTCAATTATTTTTGTCACATTATAAAACTAACATAGCACAATGTTTAAGCTATGATGCTAACAGGATTATTATATTCTGTCCTAATGTATGCTACAGTGCTGCTTATATTTTTGCTCCGATGCTGACTGATCACTGATTTCTTTCCAGAATGCGAGACTACGTGGAGGAGAACGAGAAGAACGATCCTCTGATCCATGCACCGGACAAGAAGAATAACCCCTGGGCTGAAAAAGGGAAATGTGTAATCATGTAGACAACGCAACAATTCATTTCATCTGATTCTCTTTCCCGGAAGATTAATGTTCCAACCCAACTTTGGAGTGGGGTTTTTCTCAGACGGCATTTCGTTTTGCTTTTTTCTTCATAGTGATGTTTATCGAATGCTGTTGGCGTTACTTTATTTATTTCCAGCAACCTGATATTTACACCATTGAGAAGACGCTAAGCATATTGTTGAAAAATTGTTATGTAGTTTAATACTCAGATGTTCATGGGTGAAGTTTACAGCAGTGCGAATAAATCAATTATTTGCTATTTATCTTGTCAAATTTGTCGATATACACACTGTGTACTTTTGCCATTCAGCCGTCTTTTTACAAGAACAAATAGGTTAACACGTTTCTGTTCCTTGATTATTCCTTAAATGATATAATCATTTTATGATAATCAATCAATACAAAATAGTCTAGTCAATGTATTTTATACAATAGTGCTTTCGAGGAATTCAACCTAGTCTAGCTCTTCACCTGATTGTGTCTTCCCTTTTGACCACCATGTCAAACAAAAAGTATTAAAATTCAGTTGACATCCAAATGCACAGATGTGGGTTGTGAAAGCAATGAAGTTGTTTATTTATCACCAGTTTGACGTCTCTCTCAATAACAACAATCATCAGAGAGATAGATGGTAGAGGTGCACTTTTTGATGTCCAAACCGAAATCCTAAACCCGAAGTTTCAGTTTGGACGTCCCACCAACTCAAACATGTAACTGAATCCATAACCACGTCTATTTGACGTCAAAATAGAAATAACATCACGTTGTTTTGTTCTTGACGTCTCTGCTAAACTATAAATGTTCTAAGAGAGATTAGATGACTTAAAATTCGGCGGTGATCCGCATTTAAACTATGTCCTTTTGGCGTTTCGATAGGAACCACAACCTTAAATTCCTATTGAAACGTCCTGAAATTTGAAACATGCTAATACTAAATCACAGCGATTTTTCGCTAGTTAACTATGTCTAATTGTTGTCCAATTAGGAATCTTCAGTCGAATTTCATTTTGGACGACCCAATCTAACTAACTAGTCATTAAAATACCACATAATTCCTGCAAACACAACGATAGTAGGATTTGACTCAATATTTAACTTGAATTTCAGAAAAAAGTCACTATTAGCTTTTTTAGGTCTTGAATGCCTAAACTAATACTGTAGCTTAGGTATAATCAGCGTCCTGCTATAATATTTAAGAAAGTTGTATTCCCTCAAACTTAAATACTCTCATTAGTATAATGATAATAAAATTCAACTATTTGAGAAATTTGCTTAAAAATGTAATAAGGTAACAGCTTTTCTATCAGCGACAGTAAGTATTATTATTTTAAGGCAGTATCTCTGACTATTTAAATCATGTATCTACTTTATTATCATCCTTAATGTAATACTAAAATACCTAAGTAAAGGTTTTTGTCTGTCACCGGCTCACAAAGAATTAAAACCTACAAATCAAATCAACTCTTTCGTTGTCTGTCGTATACACACACGTAACAGGTTGTATGCGACAGAGTTACTAGAGTCAAAGGGTTTAAGGTCACATGCGCTGTTGATGTTTACCCCTTCAGTCCGAGTTCTTCTGAAGCAGGTGTACCTCACAGGTGAGACTTTACATCCCATGTTTGTATTGATTTATAGAAGAAAATGACCCATTCTTCTTCATCAAAACTACTTTTCCTATATCTAAACATGTGTAATTGCTTCTAGGAATTAACTAGCACCTAGATGTAGAAACCCCTCTTGTAAACAACATTAGTATAGGTAAAGTTTACGACGAAACACAATGCACACAGAAAAGTCACATAGAACTAACATCAAGGTATGACTTTATTCTATGCTATTGGGAGTTAGTATTCGCTTTGGGCTAATCGTCTCTAAGTATCTGCAGACAGCTGACCTGCAATATTAACTGGAGCCATCAACGGTTTAAATAAACATAAGTAACACGGCTCTCAAAATCTAATTACTTAGTATAGTGAGCACAGATAACTCTTACTCGATATTAGACAAACTCATAGATTCGGTTGAATTCCAGGGCATTTTAAAGTTTAGGTAATTTAAGTGAAGTTAAAAGTATTTCAATCATATAATGTAGATTGAATGAAAAACCAATGTACTTATATATTAAATAAATGACGTTTTGTGAGACTGCATTTATTTCTATATATTTTTTTGCCACCATGGCAGCCCAAATGACGATGGGCTTGTCGCAACACTGTCATATTTCATGACTGCGATAAAGTGATGATATGTTTCCTTTTTTATGGAACTAATGCGTTAGATTCCAACATATTATATACTGAGTATCTACGATTTTCCCAAACAGTATCAAGCATTGGAAATATCACTAATGTTCAGACCGCTAAATAAACTATTAATTAGCTTTGCTAACCTTTCAGCTGCCTCAGCAGCTTTTATCCGGGTACACAATATGAAAATTTCCAACTTAAACTGTAATTATTGCTTCCAGGAAAATAGTATTGCTGTTGACCAAGATGTTGTGATACACTCTAACGAAATGCATCGCCACACCTGCGTCACACCACTGCTTGCCTTTGTCAGCAATGTCATCTGAATACATTACAAGATTCCCGATTTTTTATCCAAGAAAAAATCATAAGGATTGACAGACCGATAAGGCAGTCTGGTAGGCCGCAGACCGAGAGACACGTACAACTTTAATTGAGGGAGCCATAGTATACGTTAAACAGCTATATTATATTCTCCGGAACAGGTGGCGTTACTATACAAGGCCCAGATCAGACCAAGACTCCAAGGCTAAAGCTTTTGGATACAACCCAGAAACGAACAATACGTCTAGTAGATGCGTTTGACTTCACAAAGGACGCCCACAGTCTATAACATCGAATAAGGGTGGCTGATCTGTCTGTCAGGTCGGGCTTACAACGCCCCGGATGAGCCTCTCCTAAAAGTCGTTCTTTTGGAGAACCTCGTCACTGTAGAATGAGCTACCGAGGACTTTGTTCACCGATGATTACAATCTACAGCGTTTTGAAGTCAATGTGTATAGACATTTATCCTCTCGCAGTGCTTACGAAACGTGATAGGCTTAATTCCCATCATTTGGTCTGTCTGTTGGTCGCTGTCACTTTGTCTGTCCGTCTATCTGAACCTACTAGCGAGAATCGAACTTCCTTATTTGGGAAATAGATAACTCGTTGAATCGAATTTTTTGAGTATATAGTAGTTTCTGGTCGTTAAACAACTTTCTCCTCAAAAATATTGAAATGAGTAAAATTGCATTTCAAAATATAGGCCGGTTAAAACTAAATTTTGGCCAGGAGGGAATGTGGAAACTGGAAATCTAGAGAGCATAAACATGAAATGACACGCAGATAGTGCGGAATATTGAAAAATTTGATAAAGACTTCCATTTCCGGGCTCTACGCTTTTCCCACCTCTCGTCGGGTCTGTCTGCTCTACGCATAAAAAACCTGAGGAAATTAGAATACGCCCAGTCAATCCGCTTTGTTCTGATTGGGTGACTATAAATCTAATGATATAAAACACCAATTTAACTACTGCTAAAATATGGATGAAAAAATATACGGCCATTAGGAATTTTTATTACAGCCCAATGGCAAATGGAGATAAAATTACATTTCACTCATACTTTCATAAAGGAATTTTTGGGTGAACTGTCAGGCACCATCTGTGATCAAGACTTAGAACCTAGAAAAAGACAAGTCTCAGAGGGCCTGCGGCTGATGGTGATGACTTTCAGGTGGTCTGAAGGTGTGATGTGGAATTTGTACGGTAGATGGTGCCACAGCATTTTAAGGAATTGATTGAAATGTCTCTGCTTATACTTTGATGAGAATTTAGATGTCTGTACACGTCTTGAATGTTAGTAAAATATGTCATTTCAAATTAGAACTATTGTATAACAACAGGAACTTATTGTCTGCAAATATGAAGAAAAGGCTGTGTGAAACTGGTTATACCAGGCATGTTGTGTGGATGTACGATCTACTACCCTTGTTTCGATAGGAAAACAGCGACAAGACTCCAAAAAATACAAAATTCATGTGGTAGGTTAATAAAAGGACAAAGAAAGTATGAACATATTACTGCATGGATTAATAGGCTGAAATGGCTGCAAGTTGAACATTTGTATACCTACTATTTCCTAAATTTTCTATTCAAAATTCTTATCATGTCTTCAACACCATATTTGAGAGAAAAGTTGTTATTTAGGTTGAACGTGCGTACTAGGCCTATAAGGGACACAAATGTTTCAACCATTCCAAGACATGGGACAGCCATGTTTCAACGCGCTACCGCATACCAGAGGCCGAACCAGTTCAATGCCTTGGACAGTGGAATGAAAAAAAAACATTTGAAATCGTAAGCGCTTCAAACACCGAGAATCATCGAAGCCAGAACAATTGTCGCAACCAAAAAATTGAGAACAAACTGCTCTCATGTCCTAACTTGTCTAGATCATTCTGGTCTGTAGCCAGGGCTACTAGCCAGAACGTCTGTTATTCATCCATTCCATCAATGACGACAGAAGATGGGTCTATAGCCCCCGCCCTCAAAAGAAAAAACACATATCATGGTGCGATTCATCACCGGGAATATAAAATGAATTCTTGTTAAGATGAAAACTAGAATATTTACCAGTCCAGACCAAATGCCAGCAATCGTCCTTAAGTATTGCGGCGCGGAAACTACTCCAGTCCTTTGCAAACTGCTTAAGTTGTTCTACTCGTTCGTGTGCAAACCTTCTCTAAGAAGAGCTGTGCATCGACGAGCAGCTGGACAAAAGCAACATCATCAATAATCACCAATACCTATGGCTTCCGTGAACATAAATCTACGGAATATCTTACGCACGACGTTATACAGATGTGGAATAGAACGATTGAACTTCATGGAGAGTCTTCAGTCGTGGCGTTCGTTATGTCGAAGGCTTTCGATTGGGTGTGGCATGAGATATTTCTGATCAAGCTTTCTGTCTATAGGTTGCCACCGAGTATATGCCAATGGTTGGTTATTGTTTCCTCAAGGATCGATCCACATATGTGGTAGTGGATTGATGTGCTTCTGACTTATTTACCATCAACGCCGGTGTTTCACTGTTAGAAATGACGTCCAGTCCAATTTACAGTTCCGCAGATGAAACTAGCCTGTTATTTACCAGAAACCAAGAAAATCACTGCCATCCCAAGAGGCATTTGAGCACACTAATAACATACTTATCTTAGTTCTAAGAACGTCGAACCAAATTTCTGGACTCTCGTTAATATTGTTTCTTGATATTGGATCAACTAAATGTCTGCATTACAATTGACTCCAAACTCTTAGTCTATGGTTATATCCAGAGACATAAAAAAAATATATATATAGTAAATATGATGCTTGCTGAATGTTGTTTTCCTCAATCAGTTGCTATTGATTAAAACTTGGGAAAGTTGTTTTTAGTCCTTCTACTCCTCAAACCTGCGTAGACGTATTTTTTGCAGGGATTTTGCTTTTTATTGTGTGCTACTTTATATTACTCTATGAGTTTCCCGAGAGACATCAATGGACAGGAAACTTGTCTCAGGATTTTGGGTTATTCTGCAAGCAAACCTTTATCCAAGTTGGCAGATATTTGTTCGGATCACTTGACTGATGATTTTATATACCGAGGCGATAGAAACAAGCACTTTAGAAAAACTACATATCCTTTGCCGTGTTTCTATGCCAGATATGATAAAAACCCTTATTATACTTTTATTCTTACAGAAAAATACCTGGAAAATGCAAACTATTGTATTCTTCAAAAAACGATCTGTTTTGTTCTCCGACCATTCTATGTAATTTTTTTTGTTTAGTTGTAAAGTTTTCTCTATTATACCTCAGTGTTTATGTTATTTATTGATATATTTCTTATTTATAAATGTCAAAAGCTTGCACTTCGAAAACAAGGCAAACTTTTACTTTTCATGTTCCCGTTGATGGTATTATCAAAAGATTTTCTTTCAACTACTTTTTATGTGATCAGTTTATATTGATGTATAGTATAAGATTCGATGCGGTTAGTTTATAGCCTTAGGCTATACCTCGTCAATTATAACATACCAACTTATAATATCCGTCGTAGAGGCTGCTACTTGAATAATTTAATACAATCATATGTAAACGGCTATACCTGCAGAACATTTATTTGATAAAATATTGAATCTACATAACTTCAAATAGATACAGAAGGAACAGCTCTTGAAAGTTCGTTATCCAGCCATTAATGAAGATTCAAGGCTATGTTTTAGTTAAACATAAATATTAATTTAATAACGAGGTACATAATTACATATGATAGGCTAATTGATTCTTAGTTAATTTGTGGTAGTGTAGATGTTGCAGCAACGAGTGTACAGACAGCTGCTTCATGAAGTACCTTCCAGTGAGAAGCGAGGATAGTCTATATGTCATCCTGAAACAAAGTATTCCTGTTAATATTTGTGGGAATTAATTAAATAGAAAACTAATGAAATAGAAAACCAATATGACAAAGGAGGGACAAGAAAAATATATGGCATAGGTAGGCCTTGAGTCTTTCGTTTTGTTAGTCGTATTTCATAAATAACTCTATACCTATAATCAGTAAAAGTGAAACAATATAAAACCGAGCAATCGATTTCAAAGCAACAATGTGTAATGGTGATATAATGACGATATTTTGAATAATATCTTGTGAACACAAATTTAAAATGATTAGACCAAAGCACACAGATTTAAGGGTGCTCTCTTTTTCCCAGTTTACAAGATGTCTTCCTCTTACGAATTGAAATATAAAACGATTAATCTTTGTTTGATATACTGAGAGCGGCCGGTCTCTAACTTGGCTCAACAAGACACCATTATCGACAAAAAAAAATAGTTAAGTAATTATCAACTACTCCTTCCACTTATATTTAGATGTATGTCATCTTATCCGATTGTGATAGCAATTCACATTAATACTTTCCAATTTTTAGTTCATATTATTATATTTCAGATAGTAGGTTTAAGGAGAACTTCAAGGGAAAATAAAATAAGGAGCGCGGTTTACGTGACGTTCAAATATTAGACTTCCCAGGCGTTGCTCGTCCATTATATTAAATTATTATCACCCGTTTTAACAATGGCAGTGGATTAGCTAAACGCCTTGTATCCTCAGAATTAAATCGGTGAATATCAAAGGGTTCATGGATATATGGAAACACGAGGTACAAGACGTATTTCTTCAAAAAGAAAATGTTTGATTCACTTGTACATTTGTTTATATAGGACTGAAACATGGATTTAGATGAATAGCTCTTAATTCTGAACATGCTTAAAATAGGCATTTATGAAGGCAAAAGACGTCATCTGTCCTGGAACTGCCACATATTCAGTTCTACAAATTTTTCTACTAATGACAGACTCGTATGCTAATTTGTATCCATTATTGTAGTTCTTGACTGGTCGATATTTATCAGTTACAACTGACCATTATCTCCCTGTGTGTGGAGACTCGATTATCCGGCCCTCAGTTGTACGGATTCTTGACTATCCGGACTGCCACTGCCATCAAATAAATTTATACAAAGTCGAATCCATGAATGCCCAGACATGGCGAACTGGCATTTTACCACTTGCCATTACGGGATATTTCAAATTGAACTAAACGTTTTATTTGATGGTTTTGATTAAGGTTGCAGTATTTTAGAAATGTATGGATCTATAAACATAATATATAAGTACATACGTGCTTACGAAATTGCATCTCTTAATAATTTCTTGAGAAATATTAGTTTTTGTTAATGAGTCTACTTTGTGTTTTGTTGTTCATACTTAACACAACCTAGCATTGAGTATTATATAATAATATGTACAACAATTGGTTTTCCATACAATCACTCATCAGGATTTTACATTATCCGAGAGCCGAGAAGTTGTATGAAAATTGCCCATTTCGGCAGTTTCATAACCAAAAACATGCCACTCTGGAATGTTCTGGACGCACATGTACTATACAGGGCGATCTTTACGTGGCTACCATCGTCGTTCGCGCTACAATTAGAGCTGTCGAGAAACCTATCTCAAAGCAACTCTAAAGTAAAATTACGTTGGTGGCTATAAATTATATAATCTAATATCTAATATAATCTGCGTCCCATAATGACAATTTTTGGTGATTAGACCAGAATTCCAGATGTCAAAGAGAGTGTTTGATGAAATTACATTGGGCAGTCAACTTCAGACATTTTTGCAAATAAAATAACTCCCTGTACCCTGTACCCTGGGTATGGGAAGTAAAAACGGTCTGTGAATACCACTCATCAAACTCTGTGCAAAGATGATAAATAATATTAAAGCACGCAGCAATGACATATTACCTCACCTCTCAACCCATAAAATCCTGAGGGCACCCTCTTGGCGTCCATGAATCCGCCTTTTTTGCCTCTCATTCCCATGAATGGAGCCCTCTTGTCACTGTAGTCCGACTTGGATGGCCTAAAGGAGGCTGTAAGGAAAGTTCTCTTCTTCCCTCGCATTCCTATAAATCCCGAAGGCCCTCTCTTGCTGTCTGAAATGTAGAAAATAATTTACTTAGTACTCTGATGCATTATTCACTTCAGTGATTCCTCTAGATATTCAATAAATGGGTGGAGGAAATTCAGGACGATTAATAAATTATTGATTTTTTAGCGTTTGAATTATTTCGTATTCCAAATTCTGAACGTATTATGATGTTGTTACTGTTTTAGATGCTCAATTAATATGCCCATTTTTTGGGGTCAGTTCTATAAAAGTCAATAAAACTTTCGGCGTGAGTCAACTTTGATTTGTAGAAACAGCAAGGATGTATTAGGTCAGACGTTGTTTGTAGGTCCACCACACACCTTATCACTCATGTTGGAATATGAACGGCGTTTGAGCATTTATTTCATGCTTTATTAATATAATGACTATGATCGATTTCCGGTTAACTTATATTAACCAACATCCTACTCTTGTTCTAATATAGGGTTCTTTGGGGAATAACAACCATATTTCTGCAAATTTTTCATTTTGCTAATAAACCAGCACCAGAATGGATAGTCAGTGTGGTCACAAAAATTCTCAATAGCTTTTTTTGACTTCTAGATTACGCTGGTTTCATTACCCACTTTGGTCGAAATCTCTTTGGAAAAAAAATTAATTTGACTGTTCATTGCCGTCTTAACAGTGGCTGATAGCTTAGCTAATCTATAAGGTTATCTATAAAAGAAGACTTGTCAGTGGCCTGACAAGAACAATCAGACCTTATATTTATAACCCAAATATGGATGTCATAGTAACATTAAAAAGGATTTTCTAAACAAAAATTCATTGTATTGCTGCCAACAATTCACCAAATTCTGCTAACACAGACAGATGAACTTGTATAATTGAAAGAGATTGAGTAAGATAATCTTTTAGTTAACATTAATTTTATTTTTGGGGCTCATGTACATCCTCAAAATTGAAGATATTAGCCTTAGGTCGATTCCGACCGTAAGATAGGCCTAAATATCAAGATTTCTCCTGAAATAAGAAAATAAATCTCTATTAAAATTGACCATCTCAAAAACACTATTTAAAAAAATACGCACCTTTAAGTTATTTGTAAGTATTATAAAAAACTATAAAAGAAAATTCTTTACATTTTGCTTATCGGGGGAGAAAAAAATTTGAATATTAGATATCGTTTTTCCGGATAACCTTCAATTTCAATCATGTCAGATTGAAATTACTCAAAGATTTTTACATGACTATTGAAGATATTATGAAAATCACACAAACGAGATATAGTCAAGTCGTTCATATCGCATTACCTTTAAGCTGAAATTGGCTTAGACTAGCGATACATAAAGTTGCTAAGAACTTCACAAGAAAATCTTAAGTCCATATTTTCCTCGCTGGTGCACGTGCAGCAAACGTATTGTTTAGTTTCCCTTGGGCGGTGTCAAAGTTAATTGGCCAGAAATAATCTCACTTATTAAAAACCGTTCTAAACTCAACGAATTTTAAGAGGACCACGAGACAAAGAGAATACAGCAAGCATAAACTTTTCCAATTAGAATCGTTTACATTCCCTTTGGTGCATATCATGTTTTGGACGAACGGCTGATTTTGCGCTTCTGTAATCACTTTAGGGATATATACCTCGAAACACCTGTTGATGACACTCCTTTGTAATAAACTTGTTAGATGTGCATTTCCCGAAAATAATATGGAAATTCATGAAAACTTGAGCTGTACAGGTCTCACATAATCTGACGGTATTCACCTTTCTGTGATTATCAATTCTCGCTGACACGTATATTACACATGGCATCACGATGAGCTGAACCGATATGTGCAACATGGAATAGTACCGGGACAAGTTTTCTGAAAAAATGTATAGATGGTTTGGACAATGCGATCTAAGAAGCTAGAATATTTTCGGTAGTTGAAGTTAGCTATGGTTATACCAGAAGTGGGTCTCAACTTCATTATTTCATACCTAATCTACATATCGTCACAATATTGGAATTTACCGATAATTTCAACATGATTCTGTTAAAGGCGTTATGATTTATTTATTTCTGGTATATGCAGCATTGCAACTAGTCCAACCATTCTTTTAGCATTTATCTAGATAATATCTATGATCTTCCTAACCTTAGATAACATTAAAAAAATTGAGTGATCATATTTTTTTCCGAATTTTCCGTCTAGTTAAAACTGTTACTTAATATTTGCACATGGTAACTCCACTCTTTTCCAACATAGGAGGCTACGTTAAATAGTGAGAAAGGTCTATCATTCCATTCTGACATATTAAATAAACGGTTCTTGTAAAAATTCAAATTGCTTATTGCTTTAACGCCCGAATTGAAATCTTCAAATACACATCGAAAATGGTGACTCAAAAAAAGAGTTTTATTTGTGAATCCTTGTGTAACTACAAATACGTGTTACTTTGCAGGGGATGGATCAACCACCTAAGTTAGTTCAATTAAAGTACTGGCATCACTCATTCCGATTCTACAACTTGTTTTCCGCAAAGCGGTTTTCATACTTATTTGATAAAAAAGACACGATTTTCCCATTTGCTGTGTTATCATTGTGACCAATTCAATTACTAACCAAACTCATAATCAGCCACAGCCTCCTCTTTCTTCCCCCGAAGGCCCATGAAGCCTTGCAGCGTCCTCTTGTACAGTGTGTCCGCAGCCGATCTCCACGGATCCTTCTTACCTCTCAGCCCCATGAATCCTGCAGGTACTCTTTTGGTCAATAAGTCATCATCTTCTTCGAAAGGCATAACTAACTTCTTACCCCTCATGCCTGCGAAACTGGAGGAAGTCAGTCTCACGGCCAGCGTACTACCCGACAGCACTAGCGACACATACAGAGTAACTAGAACGCGCATTACAGCAGACTGGCGATGACTGAAATAGATCATTCTGGAATAATATAATTACTTGTCAGTTATGTAGAAATATGACACATACATTTTATTTTGAACCAAATTCAAAAAAGGCTATCAATTTGAACCATATACATGTAATAACCGACCAAAATTCTTGCTCCTGAACCTAATCTTATTTTGCCCTTCAATGCCATGAAAACCATATCAAAAGAGAACATCAATTAGTTATTCCCAAACATGTGCTATGACATTTCCGGCTGCCTATTTCCTAGAGAATTTCTTGGGTATCCTAATAAACAAGTAGCCAAATACCACCTGTCCATGTCCAGATTGTCAGCTATGAAGCACCTCTTCTTTATTATGAGGTTGAGGGAAATACCCCTACACAAGGGATGTGAACAGTGTGGATAAATATCTAGGAAGACGTTCAACGAGTCCAATGGGGTGAAAGTGCGGTGATTTTGACTGATTGTCGTTTCTCCAATACAGAATACAGGCTCAGGGTGTCTAAACAGGTCTAGAATGTATCATTGCCTGTATGTATGCATGCCTTTCAACTGAAGAAGTCCTAACAGGTTTACCAAGATTTATCAAACCAACAGTTAAATGTTGTGGAAAAAAATTCAGAATGGCCTAATTCATTGCTCGGTCGGCGTCACTTTCTTAGGTTTAAAAGAAGTTTATGGTAAAAAAAATCAACAAATGCTTTTAATCATGTAGATAAAAAAAATATTTTTTTTCAGTGACGCGTTTCGATTTATATTTAAATCTTCGCCGGACTGCCAGATTTGATTGCTAACAAGATTAACCAGATTACTTGCCAACTAACTAACTAGTCCTATTATGGATACAAAACTAGAGCTCTCAAATCTATCAAACTATGTATCCTGTCTAGTTATTTTACTATTAAATTATTTTTTTCTTTTCTTGTGTCTGTCTTAGGGGAAATACTTTTTTGGTGATTGCATTTACACTAGTGTTAAGTGAAACCCCTACAAAACCTTCATCGCCGTCAAAATATCCTTAAGATATTTCATGTGACAAACTATTTATATTTATTTAGACATTTCACGCTTTAAGATATTATGTTCATTAAGCTTTTTCCTTCTTCTCAATACATTCTATAACTTAAGATATTTCAGGAGAAAGTTCACCTAGATTTTTCAAACTGTGTGTATATTACGCAACTTTTTATCTACATGGTGGAAGAGTTTCACCAGGTAAGAGCATCTACAATCTAAATGCTTTTAAAACTCAATAAATTGAAATAATGAGTGGATATGTCGGATATACATAGAAGTAGTTACGAGTACATGACTTTGACAAACTTCACTAACAGATAAAAATTGTGTAATCTCTGAACACATGGTCATAAATAAAACTCTATTTATGTGAGACGTTCCAATTTAATACTTAAATCATCAAAATGAATCAAAATTGACAGACAACAAAGGTTACTTAGTCCAATTTTACCAGGCTGACGATGATGTAAGTAATAAATCGAAGCACATCACACAGATATAGTCTAATTTGTGAAGCACTGTATTCAGATTACACAATAATTTTGCCTGAATGTTGTAAGTGTTCCACCAAGTAAGACGTATCCACATGAAGTCAAATTGTCATAACAACATAGACCACCTGAATAATACTGGATTTACACCTCCACCTAGGGTATATTCAACCTATTTGATAGTATAACAAATATCAGTTGCTCAATTCACATTTAACTTTATTTTTCATAAACCGAATACGAAGCTAACTGCATCTGATTTGAATAGCAAGGAGCATTGCTGGTAGTAGATCATCATATGAAACAAATGGATAATGTTGTTGAATATCACCTATTTGTAATATTAGTGTTGTAGACTTGACAGTTTAATAATATTATTATTAAGTTAAATCAAAACATGTTACCAAAAACTAGTTTTATCACTAGGTAGTGTAGAAATTACACAATTTTATCTTAATGTTCTTACATTTACTGTTGTAAGCCTTCACAAAAATACCTAAACGTCTGGACAATTTCCTTGAATAAATTTGTCCAGGCCTACAAATTAAGTAGTATTATGTATATTACTGCTTGCTCATAGCATAATGTTTAGATCTGAAACAGTTTTTAAGCAGATAATTCTGATATAGTTCCCATGAGATTTACCCCATTGAATATCGGTTTTAGTTTAGTTCGATGCAATATATCAATCTATATTATGTACTAAGATATTAGGGGAAACCCCCACCCAGAAGTTTCGGGAAAATTTAGTATTTTGTATCTTTCCACAGGGTACAGACACAATATTTATTTGTAAGGAGGAGGAGCTATATCAAAATAAAAAGTATTGGTCATAATCCTTAAAGAGCTTTGTGTGTGCATATCTGGGCTGAGTTACTTTTAATTAGAATACATCTTTTTTTGAATTAGTGATAGTGTATATTTTATATTTTTGAAAAGAAGGGCAACTCACTAACGTAGTATTTTTCGTGTTCTCGGCACAGGATAGCTTTTCATCTTGTAGGCTCTTGTTAGTTACCTTAGCAATTCATCCAAAACCATGTCCTTCGGAAAAATTACCTGAAATAAAATGAAGCATCAATGGAAAACTTAATCAAATATGCTGCCATTATATTAAAATAAGTAATGTATTCAAATAATGTGAAGCTAACAAATATTTGGATCGGATTTGGAAATGTTGATCCTTTGGATTTAAAATTAAAAGTTATTGAACACTTTAAGTATCATCGAATCTACAAGAATTCAAAAAATTCATATAATTTTTCGAATTACTAATTCTTTCATTAGTTCCAATATTTCCAAAACTTACTTCAAATCTAGTTAACATCATTTTCCGTTAAATGCCGTGCGACTTGTACAAAATTCCAGTGGTTCTAAATTGTTGAAATCCTTCGAAATGCCATGCTTATAAATCACATGTGTACCGTAATGTTCCGAGTCACTTTTGTGACATGTATGAACAATATATATCAAAGCATAAGCATTTTTGTAGTTTTTTTGGCGAACTGCACAAATTATCAAACAAAAATAAAGTTTTTCCATTCTTGCAGATTGTAGCTTGTATTAGCAGCTTAGTACCAAAGTTTCGTCAAAATCCTAAACGCTCTACAAAGGTACCAAGGATTACTAGACAGACGGTAGAGAGATTGACCGAGGAAAATAAAGGATTTTTTTTTACGTGACAGAAGCAACAAGAAAACATTTGTCCTTGGCTATGTCAAAAAGATATAGAAACTAAGAAAATATAAAAACGTATCTTCAACTCATCTCCAAGTGTCTTCCTCTATGTGGATGCCCATTGGCAACTTACGAAGTCAACACCTGGAAGCGGCAACCGATCTCCCTTATGGCATCTGTCAACAAGGGTGAACTGATTTACAGCCACATCCCTTGTTATTCGTAAACACTATTTATGATGTACCGTTATATTGGCGCACTTACATCAGAAGCTGACAACTGATACTAAGTGTATCCTCTCCACTGTATATGATAGTGATACGTATATATGTTAATGTGAACGAGAAGTCTACGGTTTCATGGGAAATATTAGATATAAAAAAGGTACTTAATTCCATTCGCCACCCTAGTTTGTTTTTCCGTTGCATACGTTCCGTATCAAACATCTAATTTGAATATTTTATGCCGGAATCGGAAGTCAGATAATATCTCGACAACCATAACGTGACACGACAATAAGGTCAAATGGATCTCCGGAGCTCAAATAATAAAAATTTCAAATGAAGTAGTTGAAGTTGCGTACGGCATTGCTTGAGGCTATTTAAAATGAACTCGGCGGATTTTATTCCTTAGCACAGCTCGAAAGAGAAATGAAGACAATTATTGGCGCAAACTCCAAAAACTTTAGGGATGGATATATAAAAAGTTGACTGTACTTCCACTTAAGAAAAATTGATAATTCTTAATAATTAGAGGAGTTTTGAAGTTCTGCAAATGCCCAATTAGAATGAGTCACCATAAATCTTCCCAAATTGTTGTCATATTATATTACTGCTTGCGACTGTAGTGCTCACACAAAGGCTTATTTGATTGGTTGAATTCTTGTGACGCACAAAGATATATCGATCAGTACCAAAGACCAGAATATTAAGACTGAACACTGCGACATCAATTCAATATATTTGTATATTTTCCAAAAAATTAGCACAATGATTGATCATCTGAAAAAATTATTCCTCCCTTCGCCCGATCGTCTCCCGCAAATTGTTGTGTTTAGTCTGGTAGTACAGGCTCTTAACTCGAACTTCTCAAGCATCTAACGAGTGAAAAATATCTCTTGACGTCGCTTCAGATCAGATATCTCTTCAAATCCCATCAAACTCGGTGCAGAGGTTATTGAAATTGGTTCACGAACCCTGCTTCTCTGTTACAAATTTGATCCAGTTGACGTGTTAGGAAACTGAACCGACCATTTTGGCACTCTATATTCACGACAAATGGTAACCATCTCAACAAATTAGAATCAATTCTAGAATGCAATGCTACCTCGTTACTCAAAAAACACGTCATAGCCCTGCTATACAAGTAGAAGAGCCTTTAGAAATTACTTCAGGTCGTAGCAAGCTGAAGAGTGTAAAACAGGATGTCGATAAGAAACTTATAAGTATGGCTACCGCAAAGTTCGAACCAGATAAAGCTTTGATATCACCCAGAAGTATTAGTAAGATTTAGCACTCCCTAAAAACCGGAGTCGCATAATAAAGTTCAGAGAAAATAATTGCCTTATTAAAGCTATATCCCGTGTCTCTATCATTTACTGTTGGAATATGAGCGTGGGTTCAACCTTAAACAAATGCTCCTAGAACACAGATTTGTTTTATTCTCGCAGCAGCGAGGATTCTCTTGAAAGTTTTCATATCTTCCATAAGATCAACATCACAAAATTCCACTTCAAGTATTTCCTTCCGTGTCTCTGTCGATAGTCTTGATCAGTTTTCTCAGTAACCGATGCGCTAATTTTGATGTAACTTGGGAACGGAGCAGGAAAAAACATAATTTTTAGGGGTTTTGAACATTTCAAATAATGTCCAAACCTTGTTTTGACGTTTTGTAGGATTCTGGGCAATCTATGGCTACTCAATACGTTTTCCGGATATATGTTAGACCCGAGCTGGTTGACTAGTCTTCAGCTCGCAGCACGTATGTTTTTAGATATATCTATATCGTTCTAAGACATTCTATAGAATGTGTCTACAGTGTATACAAAACGAATGAACAAAAATCGGAATTGGTCTGGGTAGAAGTTATTCATTTTATTTAGCATATCAGTTGTGCATGGGTTAGACGGTTGGTCGATTGTATACCTTGGGTAGGTTCAATTGAATAAACGCTGTACTTCCCATACAAGGAAAGCAGTTTAATAATAAAGTTTTAGTAATAAATTGTTGATCCATTTGAATAAAATTTGAGAAATATTACAAATATTGTAAATTTCGCACAATTTCTTAGTCACCTTGTCGACATTAGTAAGCTAATGACACCGTTTCTGTTTTTTACCTCGCCGGTGGGCAAAATACTAAAGCTATTGTGCTACTCAGTATAGAATATAGCTATCAAGCAACCGATCAACCGTACAGAAGCAGACAACGTTTTTGTATGACCAAAAATGTACAGTACTAATTTCAACATTTGATCATTGTGTTTTATAATTATACAAAACACTGATCATCAATATCAAATTACGTGGGACAGTAATGCTATTTTGGTGATTAAGTCTGTTAGCTGAAGTACTTTTTTCTGTGGTTGAATCACGGAAAAGTTTGACAATTTGTCTATCTAGCTCTATAGCCATATAACTTTGATGTTAATATATCGCTGGCAATATTTGTTGTGTTTGCTCAACTTATCAAAGCGCGAAACCTGTAATACAAAAATAATGATACATAAATTGCTGATATGGTTGTGCAAATACAGTTACTAATTCATATCAGCTGTCTATTATTACCTGATAAAAGAATGAGTCAAATTTGTCCTATCTGCAAGTAATCCATCCCAAATATATCAATATTTGAACAGATACGTTCATAAACACATTATTATTAATGGATGGGAGAATGTCTTTATTTGAGTAATACACATATGCATAATATGTGATATTGGATCTTTTGGCGCCGCAACTACAAACATCTACCACTCGCTAAACCTTTTTTATTAAACCCAAACGTGTTTTGCTAACTATGCTAGCATTTTCAGGGGTAGATTAAAAGTGTTTTAATTACTTATGTCGATTACATTACAACTGGCACCGTGGCGTAAAATTCATAAGAAATAGGTAATTTGAAGGGCACACTGCATATATCGACTATCATGGAGGCAGATTGAAATTAATTAGCTAGTGCATAATTGTCCTTACTTCAAAAAAATTCAAGGAAGGCACTTGTCTCTTTAAAATCAAACTCGCTGAATAAAACAAAACGATTGGATTGCTGGTTAAATGACTGGATATCAAAGGTGCGTGAACATGAGCATGTAGGCATTTTTGAAATAACTGCATGTTTCATTTCTAGTATATAGACTAAGTAGAGTCAGGCATGATTCAACCAGAAGATAAAGCAAGGATCCTCACCATGGATTACTCCCTGGGGATCAGTCACATAAAAACCATATACAGTGACGAAACTAATAATTGGGAAAGTCGAAAATTCATTAAATGTTTACTTACATGCTGCATTACAGCAGCATTTTTTCGAGGGAAACTCTCCCTTTCTAACAAGACCTTACTACAATTCAACCTTGAAAAAATACCTGTACAGAGCATTATCCTGCCCTCCATGACCCACCATCACGTACTCCCAACAACAAGAAGTAAACAACTTTATTGACTCGGTGCTTCATTCGGATTTAAATGAAATTATGAAAACTTAAATATGTTGGACAACTTCGACGATCCTATGCATTTGAGAATAAAAAAGAGTTTTTGATAAATAAGGTGAAGGACTGCGACGACTACAGGAAGATAGAAAATAGTGACAGACTGATAGAAATAAGTGACACCCTTTTTCATATCTGACAAACAAAAATCTCGATTTCAGAATGTTTCACTATAAAAAAGAGATCACTTTTGTGGCTAAAATTAAAACCTAATATGAACAAACAATAGCTTTTAGATATTCAATCAATCTATTTCGATTAACTGCAGATTAATAAAGGTATTTATATGTGGAGCGTTTTTTTCCTCAAAGTGTTTAAATTTAAAAATATGTATTGTGCAGATAAAAAGTTGTGTAGTTATCACACAGTTTCATAAATAAAACTCTTTTAGTGACGCGTTTTCGATTTTTATTTATTATTTAGATAAAAAAATGTGTAGTTATCACACAGTTTCAGAAATAAAGCTCTTCCTTTTAGTGACGCGTTTCGATTTTAATAAATAAAAATGATGGAAGAGTTTCACCAAGTAAGAGCATCTACAATCTACATGAACATGTATTGTCTCCAGCGTTGAAAGTTGAAAACCGGAACTTGTTCTGCAAGGTTCGTATCAGTCATTGTTGTACCTCTAAATCAGCTTTTTTCCACCCCAGTTAACTCGTTGATACGTCTTTCAAACTCCAAGCACTTGCGACCTATCTAAGGGTGTCTTCTTTTCAACAGAGACTAATTTGTCGCTGAAAATAAATAGAAAGTGCGATGTAGGTAAGTATAATTAGATTCTTATCAACAGCCTTCGGAGGAAAGCCGGCAGCAGCACTGCCAATTTCTCGTCTTGATAACCTCTAATGAAACCGCTTTAGTAGATTGCAAATTTCCAACAGATTGTTTCCTTCCGATAAAAAGACGACTACAGCCGTTCTACGCAGCTATTTCTGAAGGTGCAAAATTTGGAGAAGATGCTGGAAAAGCTGAAAACTCCAACATCAATAATTGATTCGTTTTTTTACCAATTATTATACCAAAAAATATTCACATATGATTTACATTTATAAATCGGAAAAATCTGTCCCACGGTATTGGAACTACATCTCTAGCCCTTGCCGGATAACTCTGCCCAACAGCCCAACAAGTGTCAAGGATTACTGTGATCAAAAATTATAGATCATTTCGTCAAAAATGCTTTTCATGTTTCATTGGAATATGGTCAGGAATCTCGAAAACAGGTAGACAGATGGAAACAGACTCATGGAAATTAGTGGTATGATTGTAAAATGGCAAGCATATATGACTGTCACATATACTGATTCATAAATTTTCTTGCTTAGATCTGCAATGGAAAGGTGCGTAAAATATGATTACATGTAACTAAACCTCTAATAAGCATCCCCATATCATTGTTGACTACTACTACTACTAATGATTAAGTTTTTGCATTGACTTCTTTGACTCCAGAAAAATATCTTCGAATAAGATCTTGGCAAATCCAATAAAAGTGATGGCCATATCGGACTACACATACCTGCCTTTTGAGAGAAAACGAATCAGATAGCAGAGTATGTCCAAGGCAACGAGGCAACTGAAACATTGAAACTGTGGTTCTCTCTTTGGTTTATCTTAGAGCCTTCAGTACGACAAATACTAGAAACCCGCAACGGGCTCATCCTGACCATGTCCAACTTCCAACACCTCAAACGAAACGAGCAGAAGCCATTCATTTGTGGAACAAGCTGCGCGTTACATTTTACAACTTAACAAGATCAACGTGATTAGATAGTTATCTTCCCACAGCACTTCTGCAGCGCAAAAAGGCTTCTCGCCTTTGCAAGGAGTTATGTATAAAATAATATACAGCATAAATATTAAACCTATTGGTTGATTTCATCCATATTCATAAAAAAGGCGAGATCGCTGACGGCTATCAAACTCCAGGCCAGACTGCTTTCTGCACTTTGTACATAGGTAGCCGTTCTGTTTTCTTGTGATAACTCCGCAAACATAACTTCATGAAATGAACAAATTGAAATTCAGGTATATAAAGAGACTCTATGATATCTTACCCACCAGCTATAATTAGCAGGTACACTAAAAACAAATCCAGCAGCGCTACGCGAAGGGATTGCTAACCGCAGGTATCCATTGTTGTCTATGAATAGAATTAGACTCATCTGTGCTGTCGAGTTAAATGAATTCAATGTAGCCTATTGTATAGTTTTTATAGAAAAAGTTCGCATTGGCTTTGTTTGTGGGAACGAGGAGTCTTATGTTTGTGATTCGTCGTGGAAAGCAGGAGACATGGATCAGTCTAGGGACAAAATAATCATTCGGTCTATAGTACATTCAGGAACAAATTATTAATAATAATTGTAAGTTGAATGTTTTTGTTTCTCTGAGAAATAGGTTTTATCGTCTATTTTAAAGATATTTTCTTTTTTCAAATTTTAGTTACTGTTATTGGTTTGTCAATTTAAGTAATTGTAATTCCAAAATTATTTACACATTTTTATAATTCTTCAATCGTGATTTTATTAATAGAGAACTAATGCTGACAGCTGGTATTTTCAGGATCAGTTTCCAAACCAAAAGGTTATACAAAAAAAATAGTATGACTGGTTGACGGTAGTCCAGAAAATATCGTGAGTACTTGAAATACATGATAAGAGGAGGTACATTCGCCAATTATAAAGACCCTAATGAGTTAATGAGTTCTTGCACCATTTCCTAGACAGTACATTGCCTTTTAAATCTTCTTTATACCTTTTTTTGGAAATACACATCAAATGGAAAATAATGTCACATTTTCCTCATCGAGAACTCACTTGTACTATGCTTATCATTCAATCTCTAGCAAGAAGCAGAGAGCACTGTACTTAGTGCTCTTATAAATAACTTAAGCACCTATGAAAGGTGCTCTCTAGTGCAAAAAGTTCCCGAGGTAAAATACCTGTCCATTTGGATATCCGGGAGCCATGTGGCACTTTGAGCAGCTCTTTCATCCAAATCTGCTGCTACTTCACACAAACAGAAGTAGCCCTCTGCAGCAACTTCGCTCTAGCGACGGACCTCATGGACAACGGAACTCGTTTAGGGTCGACTTGTGTAGGCACAAAATCCCCACATTCTGATATTATCAGAGGCCTGATTCGGCCCATCAGCAATGAACAATTTGCTATCAGTTGTGACTAGAAACAAGTAGTCAATCACACAACAAGGATTCCCAACCATCGCGAAAATGTATGAGCTTGCTGGACTTGTATCTCATGATAGCACCTCAATATAGTCATCTGGACATCTTTGTCTAGTTTGTACCGCCAACTGCTTTATTAGTTTAGGATGGTAGGACACCAGTTCTCTTGAACCCGTAGGACGGCCGTGCAACTCAAAAAATCGTATGTACCTAAGTTTTTTGTCCCTTGAAAAAACGGGATATGTATTGTGACTACAAAAATGTTATAAATAATCTCTTAATTTCGGTGCCGCGTTTCGATTTATATTTAAATCATCGTCGAACTGTCAGATTTGACTTCTAACAAGGCTACTCAGATCATTTGCCAACTAACTAACTAGTCCTATCATGAATACAAAACTAGAGATCTCAAATCTAGCATACTATTAATCCTGTCTAGCTATTTTTCTATTAAATTATGTTTTCCTTTCTTGTGTCTGTCTTAGGAGAAATATTATTTAGGCCACTGCATTTGCAGTAGTGTTAAGGGAAACCCCTACAAAACCTTAACTATCGCCGTCAAAATGTTCATGAGATATTTTACGCTTTAAGATATTTTATTCCTTAAGCTATTTCATTGACAAGAGCTACATTGGTGAAAATGTGTGTTGATTACATAATCTTTTAATCTGCATGAATAATATGTTTTCGGACATTTCATGGTGTCTTCATCACGAAAATAACAATAGAGACGAATGTCCTTTATTTCCATTCGTCTCTATGGTAGTCGTTGCACCGACTTTGATGATATTTGAGGAAATTGTATACGATATGAACATGTGAGTCTTGTCTCTATAAAGGTTAACAAGAAAAACAAAAACAGATATTTGTGGATCCTTGTTTATAAATTGCAAAATTTCGTCTTGATGACGGAGCTTCATCAAGTAAAATAATCTGTAGTCTATATAAAACTCCTGCCTGTTTATAGATTTATACTTCAGTTTTCTGTCACTGCGCATCATTATCGGTGATCGCTTTGCCAATTGCGAAATTTACCGATGGATATGCTGTGAGCCAAGAACACTCATTTACTTTTAGATCAAATCACATCTAGAATAAGTTGACAATTCTCCATTGCGGAATAAATTTTTACAGCACGAGTCAATAACTCCATTTTTCCTCTTCTATTCTATTATATCTTCTACATTTTCAAAAGTATTTGCAACGAGTAGTTGCTAAGAATATGGACAGGTCTCGTTAAATTAATATATGAATTCGTAATCATTGAAACAAGGGAGATTGATGTAGCTGTGATACGTATTCGTTGAGTTTCATCACAAGTGGCTCTAATTAATCCCGTTAGCCCGAGTCAGTTATTACAGAGATCACAGGTGGTATTTTAAATTGAATTGGAAACACCACCGGCAAACCGATTCGCCTGTTTGTGTTTATGTATATTGGGTTTGTCTGGGGTAGTCAAATAGTTTTGACTTTGGCTCAGCTCGCCACGTTTAGTCTGACTGACGGTTGACTGGTGACATATACTTGGGTATGTTGTAAAAAATCGAAAAGTATTAGCATGTTCCGTCTTTAGCCTAGACTCGTTAGTATAACCTAAAGGTCTAACTGTAAAGAGAAATTGGGTTGTATATACGTAACCCACTCAAGCATGTGATAGCAACCCAAAATCTCCAAGCATCGCGCACGATAGCGTTCCAATTGGCATCTTCAGTTTTTACCAAGCAACCAGTGGCACAGTCAATGTCTTAGCACTTGAAGCGGTGACAAATATCCTTACATCTGTCAACAAGGGTGAAATGATTCTAATGGAATGATGCCGAGCTAATGGTATATCAATTTTTTTACGAAGTACAAGGGAGGTCGCTATAAATCAGTTAACCCTTGCTGATAGATGTCCTAACGGGTATCTGTCAGCGCTTGAAGGCAGCCCAGGTGCTAGAACCTCGACTTTGCAGGTGCCAATGGGTAGCACTACATCCTCGAAGCTTGGAGATGACTGTGTCAGCCTGCTTCACTATCATGCAATGGATAGAGCAATGCAAGTGGGACACAGAGTCATTGGCCATAATCCTATAGGTATAGTGTATGTTTATATGTATGCTACAAAATATACTTCATAAATAGGGTGGAGGAAGTTCTGTTTACTTTCATGTCATTTATTGCCGAGTCAAATCTAGGTTAGCGTCTTGTCATTTAGGCTGATATTGCTAAAGTACCATGCATGGTTAAGCTATTATCTAAATTTGTATAACTTTCATGACAATTAATGCCTAGATGCGGTGTTAACCATATAAATAAGGATAGAGTACTGCGGCAAGTGTTTGACTAAGCATTAGCAAATCTTAATATGAGGTTTTATTCATTAGAAGCGGGATCCCACAAAATATAGACATCCCAAAACGATATGAAAGCAAATGCAACAGTTAGATGCTCAGCTACAGCAACACGTAGAAGAACGTACTCAGAAAGTAAGAGAGTATGATAAACTCAACGAATAACTGGGAGCTTTGAGGGTAAGCGAAGGCAACTTAAAGCTACAACACCCGTTTTGGTTGACACACAGAGAAGAGTGGTTCCATAGCCTTATCCTTATAATGGATCAAATGAAAATAGGGCTCATGCAAATTTCCATGCTGATTTCAATTATGTATGTATCGTCATGTACACCTCTTTAAATAAATTAAATCTTGTTTCTTTTTTGTTCCTATATTTCTAATAACAACACTCTATCGCACAGAAAAACTACTCTCCTACATTCCTTGGAATAATTGTAACATCAGCTTTTTACGGAAACTCAATAGCTAGTCAAAAAGCAGTATAACTAGAATAGAAAGTAACAACTGCATCTATACAGTCTAATAATGAAACAAAATTCCTAAATGCTTCTATATCTAGTTCACTAGCATAAAAAATGCGTCAATCAAATTTGAATCGACCGTTTACTTCCCATGTTATAAAGAAATAAGGATTCGAATTAGGATTTTAAAGTTTTGATAGTTGAAATTACATTTAAAGATATTGAAAAGCACTATACCCATTACCTTTATAATATCAAATTTGAAAATGATGAATAGTATTTGTGAAAGATGGCATCAGGCAGATTGTGGCTATCCAGCTTTCGCCGAAAATCGTCATTCCACCCGGGTCACCGTCTCACTATCGATTGTAGTCACTCCTTTTCTGATATGCAAGGTTAGTTAGTATACAAAAGCTCTTAGATACCGCCAAAAGATACAATCTGGTAATCTTGGGGGCCATAGGCCCCCAAAACGAGGAATCACTCTTCCTGGAAGCAGCGTCGTATGCGAACATACGTTGTACAACTGTCCACTGCTCGATAGCTACTTAAATTGCATCGAAAACCGTCAGGTTATCGTCGGTCACCCTGCTTTTATGTATGTATCTATACTTAAAAGTTGATAGAGATACTGTTATACGTGGCAGCTTAGGGATAATTGTGATTATTGAAAGAAAATAGGCTACCTCAACACCTAGTATTGAAGTTATCAAGCGTTCCCTCTAATGTATCTCCTTTTAGGAAGCTCTATTTACAAAAGCTAACATAAATGACTGCCCGTAAGGAACATCTTATTTTAAGACTTTTTCTCGAATTAGTCTGTATGTAGGACAACGTATGTCGTAAAATCTGGCATCCGAAAGATTGTGCTGCCGCCTTTTGTAAGTCTATAACAATAACAGCATGCACTCGTGAAGATTGTCGTAGAAATGAGAAAGCTCCCAACATGTTTTGTCATGCAAATAGCAACTCAAATAGTCTGAGTGACATTGTATATCACAGACGGTATCAGAGCCTGACCTGCAGCATGGAGCAATTAGGAAAAATGTTTTTGTTTCTTGCTCATAAATTAAGTGCAGACAGATACTACATTGCCAGTATCCAGTGATAGAGGCTACGCAAAATACAACAAACACGTCCAGTGGGTCGACTCAATATTTCCTATGCATTCATGTTTCTGTCTAGTACGTGCAGTATCGTATTCTGTTGGCTAAAATATGATTGCAATTAATTAGGATCTTATCTCGTATATTATTTATTCCCTTTGCGTGAAATGGCATACGAAAACCATATTTCAATATCTTCATAAGTAACCCCTACTAAAGCATCTAAACCAGTACATTAAAACGCTATTCAATGTTGAATTTATGATACATTGAATAACTTCATATGTCCAAAGATCGAACAAAACTCTCTATACTAAAATTAGGGTATTGATAAGACATGATTGAACTACCAAGTTAGTGGTTTTTATGAATATGATTCAACTTTTGGATCCAAATCAACCTAGCATGAAAAAATGCTTTGTTCACGCAACAGAAATTCAATTATTTCTAAAATACTCTGGGAATTGTGAAACGCATACATGTACTATAATAATCATAACCTATAAAATTCCTTCTGTCCAACTGTAGGTTTGAAAACAAGTCAACCCAAGTCTGGTAAAGACTTGGGTTCCACAGTATGTCGTCAAAATCGGTATCATAATTTACTACGTAATGATATCTTTATATTAGCTTCTGCACTATTTTGAGGAATGAATAATGATTTTCGCACGATACGTCCATACATATGTCATATGACTTGTCGGAATATCAGAAGGTTTTGCAGGTTTTTGTATAAAATGTAGAGGATCTAAATCATGTTCTTTTTTAATATTCCAGTAGACAAACCCTGAGTATAGCTGTAAATACCTTAGACAGTAGTATATTCAAGTAGGACCTAGTTTTACAGTTCTCCATTTTGGAAATTTATTATGAAATTAATAATGAATGAAAACTGAAACCTGAGAGCACATGTTCAATGATTTGTTCAGTGCTGCTAATCTTGAGGTTGGACATCTTATATTTGAATATACTCATCGTTGCTTAAAATGGTTTATTTCGATGATGTGAAGCCTATGATCAATTTTGCCAAGATGCAACTTTATAAAGCACAGCAAAACGGAAAAAATAGATGCGGGTTGCTGAATATCAAAAGATTATTTGTAGCTGTACTCGATTTGGCAAAGCGTCTCTGATGACAGTATTTTTTATTATTTTTTGAGCAATTTTTGTCAGATTCAGTTTCGATTCAGGCATATTTTGTGTTTCATCTGCAAATTGTAAAAATACTGAAATGGTGCTGAGTAGCGCATGTATTCAGAAAACATGAAACATATGAAAAATATAAAGAATCGGTACTCAAGCGATATGTTTCAAAAGTCAACCAATCATTTAAAATGATTAATTACAGCGAATATTCAGAACCCACTTGTAATTCAAAGTAAACCTACAGTGTCTATGGATGAGCCTTCATATCGAGCAATCATTAATTTAGTAGAGTTATAATAAATACATATATTCTCATACTAAGTGTATGAAAATTTCATAACGCTGTCACCATATGTGTGACTTAATATACTACCAAGAAAAGTAGCGCCATGTATATGGCTCTATATCGCTCCCGGGCTTCTATTAAAGAGAGAATATTGAATATTGCTATGCTGAAAAGATTTTACTTTCCTGGCCAATATACAGGGGAAATATTCTAATTGCGAAAAGAATGTAAATCGAAATATGTTTTTATATTTAAAACAAAGTGTAGTGGCGATGGAGTTGTCAAAAATGGAAAAATATGCTCTCACTATATCCTCGGACGTTCCGAGGCACTTAAAAGTTTTCAAAAATTTATTAGGGGGAGTCAAAAATTAGAGTGTGGTTTTTGGCGTGTTGAAAGACTCTCTGCCATCCATGGACCTTAGACCTCGGTAATATCCGTACTTGTTAGAGATAGGCGTTTGTTCAAAAAATTGCTAACAAAATAGGTTTATTCTCAATATCTTTGGACTAGTGATAATCATGTGTTCCGAATGCTTTGAACAAGAATAAACTATTATTATTTTTTAAGTATTCAATACCCTTATACAACGTTTTAATACATATAATTATGGTGAACACGGACCTTATTGAAGACTTAAGATAATTTTCTTGCTGCTCTACAGAAATAAAATTTGTTCCAATTTCAGTTCAGTTGGTCGTGCTTAGATACGGTTTTGCTTAATTTCTTCCAAAATGTGGGATTTTTAAAAAATATGAAAAACAATGCGGGGTAGCAGTCTTTGGATAAATATGTCATTCGCTAGACACACAAGGCTTAGTTATTCAACAAATATAAAACCAATCATTATATTGAAAAGCATTTTATTCCTCCTTGTCTTCAAGCTAACGCATACTTCTCGATCATTTACTTTAAATTCTACTGTACTCTTATACTTCAGTACCACTTTCCACTTCATAGTTCCACATGAATTAGTCATTATCACTTAGTTGTGAAATGTGTTTCTGGTGGTTTTTTGGGATGCATTAACATTCTTCTATTGAAGCTGTCACATAACAGATACTTTTTATAGCGCTGAGCGTAGACAAGCAGCATTTCTCTAAAACGGTAATGTTTTTTTCTCTCTTTTGCTACAGCAATCTCTTTCCTTTTTCTTTCTTGTCTATGAGATTCGAAACATATGATTCGAGCACTGTTGGACAGATAGGATGGATAAACAATAACTTAGTATTTGATATTTTCTTTCGGATACCATCTATATCGCTATCGCCTACTTCTCTGCCATTTATTACTTGTCAGTTTCTAGTGTAATCTGCTCCTTTATCACCTCTTCTCTCTTTATAGTGAATACGACACATCAATAAGCCATCATCACTTAGTTGTGAAATGTGTTTGTGGTAGCTTCTCGGGATGCATTGGCTATTCAACTGATGCTGTTAGATAATAAATCACTTCTACAGCTCTTACCCTATATGGGCAGAATTTATCCAAAATGGTTGTTCCATTTTGCCTCTATAGTTGCAGCAGTCTCTTTACTATTGATTTGTATTTATTTTTTGTTTTTTCCTTCGATTCATAACTATAGAACTCGTTTCTTTTCAGTACTTCCTTGATATATAAGGTGTAACTAATAAATAAATAAATAAATGGATATGTTTTGGATGTCTACATCGCTCTCTTAATGGGCACCGCTCAATTTTCTGTCATTTACTTGTTAATTTCTATAGGTCTCTTCTTCTTCATCACCACATTTCTCTTCATAGAAAACATGACAAGTGAATAAGCAATAATAAAATCACTTCTTTCTACAATGTGCCCGGTGGATTTTTTGATGCATTGACAATGCCGCTTATGAAAGCTATTGCATAATAAACAATTTTTATAGCTCTTATTAATAATAATAATAATCAGCATTTATCTAAAGCGGTAGTGCTATTTTTTTTGCTTTGGTGCAGCACTCTCTTACCTTTTCCTTTTTCATTTGTATTTTTGTGTCTCGATCCGTAACTATAAAGCAAGTTTCGTCTCAATAATATTCTGAATAAGTTCAATTGAAAAGAAAAACACAAAATTATTCGTCAAGAGTGGATCAAGTAGTTACATATTGAAATAGTATTGTTTAGCCATACAACTGGATATGCGCATATTGCGTAAGTTATGACTTAATCAACAGCAATGTTATACTCAG
Source organism: Bruchidius siliquastri (assembly GCA_949316355.1). Taxonomy (NCBI): domain Eukaryota; kingdom Metazoa; phylum Arthropoda; class Insecta; order Coleoptera; family Chrysomelidae; genus Bruchidius; species Bruchidius siliquastri. Next base: position 41,789,482 of record OX438529.1, read on the forward strand.
AACCTCCATATTGCTCTAGATCTATAGACATTTTTATATGTTAATTCTGCACATACTTTAATTTTTTTATTCGATAGCATTTCGATTTATGTGGTATATTCAATTATCTAAAGATGAACTTTCAAACTTGCAATTTTGAAGCATGAACCTGTATCTTAATCGAAATAACCTGAATTAGTGGGCTGTGTTATTACCTTTACTGACGCGTTTTCCTTCCCCAGGCATTTTGTATATCCAACTGCATTTGGATTGAATGGAGATAAGCCATATGTATAGAATCCATTAACTAACGTTTCTTGTTTCACAATATTCATCACATTTTGCAGCAGTGAAGTAAAAGACAGTGTTCATAAACTCTCTTTGGATTTGCTCGTTAAACATGAAAATCTTTTTTCCAACCACTGTAATATGATTTGCCCTACTAGATTTGCCACTACAAAGTAATTAAGTAATGCGTTTTGCGGTTTGTTACATTTTTTTATGAAACTCAAATGTTTTTGTGGTGCCTGAAGATCTCACAGCAGCAGTAATTTTTCTCGAGACCCAGAGTACCCACGTAGTCGGCGCCACTGTTCTGTAATTCAATATATCTTGTAGGTACCATAGCAATTGGTACTATTCCAAGAACATACTACTAACCGTGTTAAACAAAAATTTTCCAAATGAATTTGTTAGCTATCTAGATTAGTCCTATGTTTTCCAAGTCTCGTTGATGATGAACTATTCATATCACTGTTACAGCGCACTTCAGTTTCAGCGTATTAGGTACAATGCAGAAAGCAACTGTCACTTTACGAAATGAATCAGATCTCCCATTACAGTTTACATACATGTCATTCATATCTTTTACTCAATGAAACCTGTTACTGTACATTACTTGGTTGATTTGTGACACCTAACTCACACTATATTGAGATCTCTAGTTTCACTGAGCTACACATTAATCCACGCATATGTTGTTAACGGCCATACCGGTGGCCTACGTCTAGTATATCCTAACTCAGTTATTCTCTACGACTGGACGCTCCCCCTAAGGACGCGTGATAATATTATTGAAGGCACGAGCTATGAAACATAAATATTTATATAATAAAGAATTCAATTATGGAATGAATCCTTTATAAATTTAAAAACTTCCCAAGTTATCAAAGTACCATAATTTGAAAACTTTAAGTAAGCAACATTTATATGGTCCGATTAAAATTTCATTAAGCTAATACCACTACACGTAAAATAAAAAATCAACTAAATCGACGCAATTGTTTAAGATACGGAAATTTTCTAATCATTTATTAATATTAATCTGTAGACATTTTTGCGATATCAGTACTTTTCTCGCGAGTGCGCGAGAGGTAGATATTAAAAAGTAATTTACTTAAAATGGGCTAAATAATTAATATTCTCACCAATTTTTTACTCACTTTTTTTACGAGCATTCAAAGTAATATACGGGGGATCTCGAAAACGTCGAAATAACTATATTATGAATAATAACAAACAATGATGCTTTTATCAGCAGAATCTATGAGAAATATGGATTCATGAGGAAGAACTGTCTCTATTTTCTCATGAATTAATGCTGCGAGTTGTGTCTTCAGGATTCGGTATTTGGGAAGAAGCCATGCTTTGACATTACTCCTCCAAGGGTCAAAGGGGACTTTTGGAGCAATAAATACGCAAAACATAACTAAATGATGCATTGGACCCTGATAACATCATTCCACTTATCCATGTCCTACAAAAAATAATACGTGCAAGAACGTGAATGCAGGTGATATTGTTACATGCCAGGAGATGGAATTGATGTATTGTTTACTGCCGTAAAACGAATAAAAATTCTTTTGATCGTTGCATCTGAATCGAATGACATACATATAGTGCCAGCTATCAGGAAAATAAAAATAATACAGTATGCACTGATTGAAATGGAAAATAATATTATAGATCTGTAAAGAAACTCCAGCATGGCCCATACCGAAATCTGTTATGATGTAAATTTTCATTGTAATAAGAGCATGAAGTATGATCAGCGTCAATGTGTAAAGGATCCTTTATCTATGATGAGATGGTTGCAAATGCAAACATTCCAAAGAACGTGTACGAATTATGTATTGACATAAGAGTTAAAATATTGTGGTAACGGTTATGGCTAGTCTGACATCTACACCGATTTTTTATTCTATAACATTTTTATAGAGCTTTGGGTGGCATTCAAGTTCGGCAATACGAAATATAAAAATTTAAGAAAAAATCTACCAACGTTTTTCCTAAATTTTAAATGAGGTTGAAAATGGTAAAGAGTGTCCATACTAGTTGCTCTGCAGTATATGATTTATACCAAAAATGTCAGATATATTTTAATAGTTATTCGGAAACTTACTGTTAGGTTAATAAAGCTTTTTTTGATTAAACTTATTTTTCAGTGTAACATTATAGTATTCTATGACATAATAGAGATGCTGTATTATTCGTCTGATAATTTAATGAAAATGGTCTCGCCTCTGGCCACGTTTATTAACCTAAACCTTTAATAATAATAACTATTAGTGTAGCGCACTCTATGCAGTCTCAATTTCAACAGTAATAGACCTCTTTTATTTTAAATTGATCCAGTCTTTTTTTCCCAAAACAACAAGACCTATTTCGTACCATCATCTCTACATTGCTTGCCCGTTACGGACGTTTTTCTGTAGGGTCATTAAATTCGAAGCATTTTTATTGAAATACACTGTAGCAGAAATTATCTTCTGGTTTGAGTTCGGTAAGCTTTTTAATTTTATTTGATTAAACATTTAGGCCGAACCAAAATATCAAACTTCGAGAAAGACTACGTGCCAAAACTTTAGGACATAATTCCTTGAGTGATACTAAGACGAAAAGTTTATATAAGCATAGGTCTAATCAGGGATGTATTATCGCAGAAGTCTACGAACCCCGGGTTCATAGTTTTTGGGGGCACAACATGTACTACATTACCTGCGTAGGAAAGGACAATGATAAATATTTTTCACCTTTATGCTGTCAATTACTTGATGAAAATTCCTGGTTGAAACTTTGGAAAAAAACAGTTTTGTTAAGATAGTGTCTACTCGACAATTGTTTTGATACGCATCTTTAAATACATTATTTGGTAAATACACAATTTCTTTACAACGTATGTAGCAAAATACAGCGCCGACTTGTTTGTAGGGAATGAAATTACCTGACCTTCATTCGAGCTACGTTGTACATACTCAAATATAAATAATGGTACACCCTCGAGTTGTTTATGTCGCTCTCCTCAAAATGCCCTCCAGCCCTCAAATAAAACACTCACAACAATCTGGTACCTAATAAAATAAATCCAAGGAGCAAATGGACGGAATTGACATGTTGGCCCTATTTTTATATCATTATATATTGGATGTTTTTCACAGAGGGTGGCTATAAAATGAATCTAATATATAATAGACAAAAAATAATTTGAATTATTGTATTAGATATATGCCATTCGTTGTCTACTTTCGCACATCCAAATAACTTACTAAAAACTGATTAACAAATACTACTTAGCTTTGTCATGAAGTTTTTTTAAGGAAAACCAATTTGATTTGAAGAAATAATTTTTATATTTCAAGCATACGTATCCAACAAAGTGTTGATAGGTTAATATTATTTTTTTTCAATCTAAAATTTGCTTCAATCATGTAAGTAAAACCTAAGCAATATCCGACTGGTGCTGATAAATGTATAACAAAATTAACTGTGACTCAAGGAACAACATTAATCACTATGACTATTTAGTGCGCGTTGAACTGGTTCCCTCCAAATTTTATAGGAATCGATTATGTTGTTTGTGAGGAAAGTTGAAAAAATATGGTGAGATCTATAAACCGATAGAAATAATTTTAAGTAAACTTGATGTAGACCTTATACGCAGTCCAACAAGGTTATATTGTACTAAATTCTACAGCGTTGACGGTCACACGTGGGGAAATGTAAAAATTTGTCCAGTATCATGTTTTCAACTGACCTAGAGATATCTTAACACATCATAAATTTTGTCTAGCTACCAAATCTAGTTATAATGTGCTCATATATAAGAAACTGTACATAGACCAATACAGTAAGTAGTAATTGAACTTTAGTTCATGTAATCTTCTCAATTACAAATTACATTCGCAAGCTGAGAGCATACCAAGGATGCTAATTTTGAATATGGTGTTGGTGTTTATTAAACACAAGAGTTAGTAAAGCAGGCTAAACATAACCGTACTCTTACATTGTATAAACATCAAGGGCTACAAAGATAGAGAAAATTAAAATTAGAAGAGCCCTGAAAGTATGTAGTCACGCAGGGATTTGTACTAGGACCTCATTTCATTAGCGATTGAGTGTGAAATTTTGGTTAAATTTACAATAAGAAATGGGGTCAAGTGAATCGACTTAGTAGACATGTAGAAAGAAATTCTTAATTTAAATATTGCCATATCTGGTAAGGATATCGTCAGGAACGTCAACTATTCTCAGTCTTAGAGAATTTGCTTGATGAGAAAATTATGGTTTATTTAAACAAAGAAAAGTATATTTTCAATAACAATACTAATTCTAAAGAAATGAATAATCTTCTTCACAACCAATATTTCATTACTTTTCTAACAACTACTCCATATTTCTCCATTTACATCGATCAAGAATATAAACATCTTTTAAACTCCATTCATTCGAAAATATACGTTTCGAAGCACTATTCGCTCTAAGTAATCAATTTATTTTGTGCCTTTCATTTTCCATTGGTTTTTATTATTATTAACACCCCTTAGAATGAATAAGCTGATGAAAAGTTGTTAGCAGTTAAGTGAATATAAAGTATGATATGTAAATGGTGAATTGGCTTCGTTAGCAAAAGTGGACGTGAAGCCTTTGACTAGGTTAAGCTCAGTCGGAGAGAAGGGGTGAGAAATATTTGGCTAACAAAAGGGCTTATAAAATCTGCAAACGAAAAAGGTAGGCTTTATGAACTAATGGGACAATTTTCGACAAAGGAGAACATAGATCATTATAAACGTTATCACAACAGATTTTTTGAACTTTTAAGAAAAACAAAAAAGCTCAGATTAAAAAAACTATCGTCCACCATAAACGATATATTTAATAAAAGAGAACGCTCAAAACACAATTACTGAATTAAAAACAAAAGTGGGAGGAATAACTAATGATAACCAACGGACTATTGATGAGTATCGATGAGTTTGTATATTGTTCCACCAATATAGAAGAGCTACACATATAAAGAGTAACAGCAATAAACGTGAATTACTGGAGAAAAGAACAATCAACTCGTTTCACCTGACTGAAGTATTCTCATCATCATTATCATGTCTCTTAAAAATCAGTAAAGTCCCGAATTTGATGAACTAAGAGAAGATCATTTGGGAATGATAGCAGAACTAGTCGCGTATAGCATCAATGAATATATAGAATCTAGAATATATCCTTCGCCTTTTAAAAGAGCAATTATCACATATGTTTATAAAGCGGGCGATAAACTGATTGTTACTAACTATCGGCCAATATCACATCTCAAATTTAGCGAAAATACATTATATAGTAGAATGCTTATTTTACTATAAAAATTTGAAATTACGAATACAAAGCAATAGGAATTTGTAGCATACAAATCTACAACAGATGGAATATAGAATATTGCAATTGAAAACAGCAAATCTTATTATGAAAATATTCCGGCAATTTGTATATTTAATCATCTATAAAAGGGTTCGATATAGTTACTCACAATTTACCATTAAAGCCATTGTTGGATAGAATAGGCTTTCATAGAAAGATGTATTCCTTGATGTAAGATATTCATCTGATAGCAAAGACATTTTTGTGAAATAAGGTGTTCTGGTTTGACCGACAAACCGAAAGACCGATAGACCGATAGACCGACAGACCGACAGACCGACAGACAGACAGACCGACAGACCGACAGACCGACAGACCGACAGACCGACAGACCGACAGACCGACAGACCGACAGACCGACAGACCGACAGACCGACAGACCGACAGACCGACAGACCGACAGACCGACAGACCGACAGACCGACAGACCGACAGACCGACAGACCGACAGACCGACAGACCGACAGACCGACAGACCGACAGACCGACAGACCGACAGACCGACAGACCAACAGACCGACAGACCGACACACCGACAGACCGACAGACCGACACACCGACACACCGACACACCGACACACCGACACACCGACAGACCGACAGACCGACAGACCGACAGACCGACAGACCGACAGACCGACAGACCGACAGACCGACAGACCGACAGACCGACATACCGACAGACCGACATACCGACATACCGACAGACCGACATACCGACAGACCGACAGACCGACAGACCGACAGACCAACAGACCCACAGACCGACAGAACGACAGAAAGAGAGAACTACAGAACGATAGAACGACAGAACCACAGAACCACAGAACCACAGAACGACAGAACGACAGAACGACAGAACGACAGGACGACAGAACGACAGAACGACAGACCGACAGACCAACAGACCCACAGACCGACAGAACGACAGAAAGAGAGAACTACAGAACGATAGAACGACAGAACCACAGAACCACAGAACGACAGAACGACAGAACGACAGAACGACAGAACGACAGAACGACAGAACGACAGAACGACAGAACGACAGAACGACAGAACGACAGAACGACAGAACGACAGAACGACAGAACGACAGAACGACAGAACGACAGAACGACAGAACGACAGAACGACAGAACGACAGAACGACAGAACGACAGAACGACAGAACGACAGAACGACAGAACGACAGAACGACAGAACGACAGAACGACAGAACGACAGAACGACAGAACGACAGAACGACAGAACGACAGAACGACAGAACGACAGAACGACAGAACGACAGAACGACAGAACGACAGAACGACAGAACGACAGAACGACAGAACGACAGAACGACAGAACGACAGAACGACAGAACGACAGAACGACAGAACGACAGAACGACAGAACGACAGAACGACAGAACGACAGAACGACAGAACGACAGAACGACAGAACGACAGAACGACAGAGAGACAGAACGACAGAACGACAGAACGACAGAACGACAGAACGACAGAACGACAGAACGACAGAACGACAGAACGACAGAACGACAGAACGACAGACCGGCAGAACGACAGAACGATAGAACGACAGACCGACAGACCGACAGACCGACAGATCGACGGACCGACGGACCGACAGAACGACGGACCGACAGACCGGCATACTGACAGACCGGCATACCAAAAGACCGACAGACAAACTGGTAGACCGACAGATCGACAGACCGATAGTCCGACGGAAATGAATAACGAGAAGATATTATATCAATACCGCACACCCTTTCTCCTCGACAATCGGAACTCTTATTGTATATTAATTATCAATTAGTGGGAGATCACCTTCATTTCCATTGGAATCCTTCATTAACACGAATGATGATTTCCGAAATATGAACAGTGCGATGATTAGATAGACTGACACTGCTTCCCAGCATATTAGCTTGATTGGCATAACTATAATACTTTTGTTCCGCTTTGTAGTCACAATGTAAAAGGAACGCCTCCATAAGCTATACATGAGATTCCTGGAGTTCAGTCTCATGAAATAGTCAAAATGAAAATTAACAGCAAGTTCAACAGTTTCTCTTCTCATGCCCTGAAGTAATGAACAGCAATTTTTGTTGCATAACTTTCAGATTAATTTGGAATTCTCTCTTAAATATTTTCTCAGCTGTATAAATGACTATTAGCATATAATTTCCTTCTACTCTCGGCGGTAATAAATCAGTACTTCACTTAAGAACAAAATTTGTGTGACATTACGATGATTTCTTGCTGTGTGAGTGAATCCTCTGCGATTTCTTCTTTTCAATTCAATTTTGATTTCCCACGTAAAAGCCTATAACTATATCATTTATATTTTGGGTGGTCAATCGTCATACAAGTATGGAAGATAGTCGTGGTCAAAAGTGCATAGATGACAAAATACCTTCTACCAACACCAAAAAGTGCCTATTCGAGTAACTAAAAAAATGGCATCAATCTGATCGATGCTGTAGGTACTTAGCAGGCAAAGGTACTCGTATAAGCATCTGAATCGAATTTTTTAACTGTTCATAATTCTAGTTTGAATGGAACTACAAAAAATATTGAAAAATGATGAAAAACAGTAATATCAAAAATTTACAATATTTTCAGTTTTCAAATATTTCCATACCATTCAATATCATTGCTTCGGACTTCTTTTTTCATACAATGAAGTTTTATTGAAACATCTGCATCGGCATAAATCTCAAACGTTTCCAGCATTTATAAAACTTACATCAAGTGGATGGGCTGGACAAAATTTCTATCGTTATCTTCAATAAACTGATACAACAACGTGAATAGAGTCAACCCATGTAAAGTATACTAAATACCTCTTCACTCATTATTCACAATGGCTATTACATAAGTTGAAGTGCAGTAATCTGTGTTAAACATCACTATAACAGAAACAGGACAAAATATCCTCTCTAAAAAAGTATGCACTGAAATTCCGTATAGCATCATAGAAACTTAATGGATCACATCTCTAAAATCTATTATATTTATAAATTGGATGTACGGTAAAATTCAGTCACAGCTATTACAAAAAAAAATCTGTCATTTACTATTTTGAAGGCAATTGTGTGAATAATCATATATTTCTAACAGACACGTAAGTAGTCTCTTACCAGCTCCAACATTTTCTCGAAATGTCTCCTTTCCCCCTACCCCAATCTCCAATGCCTGACTCCCAGAAAATGATCGGAGTCTCGGAAACCTTCAGAAACCAAGTTTAGGCGTGTTATTTTTTCATTTCCTAGATTGAAGCGCCATTGAACCGATTTTAGAAAACTAAAAAGCATTTTCATCCTTTTCATAGTAGTAACCCAGTGTCAATGTTTCATCAAACTTTGATATTTACTTTTCCAGTTATTGATGGGTCTAGGACAGAATATAGTTAGACTGACAGAAATGAATGAAATGGTTTTTTGTGATGTATATCTCACGAAACATCAAGGAAATGCAGTATCTGAATACGATTTTTATTTTCGTAATTTCCTAATTCCTTGATCATTGGCAAGAGAATAAAATACGTGTACATGCGGCCAAGTAATTAAAAAATCAAATGAGTACGTATTTATTTATTACATTGATCTAAACGTGATTTCGATATGTCGTATATAAAAATACGTAATACTACAAAACATATACGTTTATGTTTTTAGGAATGTAACTAGAATTATTCACATTTACCTTTAAAAAGAAAATTATGCAATTCATTGTTAATATCTGCGGAATTTCATGGTACATTTGATTTAGGAGCATGCTGAAACATCGAAACATTTCGAATCTTCAGCGTAATAAATTTTTATTTAAAATGAGGCTGACGTTCTCTACTTTTCCTACATATATACAATTTTTTAGATTGTTGAAGTTATAAGTTTTTGATTATTTTTAGTATTTTTAACTTGAGTTCCAATAGCAATTACCAATAGTATAGAAATTAAATAAATATCATATAAACATATAAACTTAATATTATAAATGACATCTCTGCTCACAAATTGCATTGCATTTCGGATAAAAAATGGAAAGGTTACCATGAAATAGCAGAAAATCTCTCATGAATTTCTACGGCACCAACGTGTATAACCCATATAAACAATTTTGAATATTGTGTTCAAAAAGTGTACAGTCCAGCTTTGACCGGTGCAGGCACTACATTACTACATAAAATAAACTTGAGGTAATGCGTAGACATTCCAAGGTACTTTCTGACGTTGAATACACTTAATCAATTCTGCATATATGTTTTAAACTAAAAAATGTAAATGAAGTATTTTGTTGGAATACCATTCGAATAATTTTGTAATACGACCGGCTCTATGTAGAAAACAGTTGAGGTATACATGTTATATATAACTCATGCACCATAAATGTAAATTTCAATACGAAAACTTACCAAAACTACCGTTAAACTTTTCAGCGAGCGGGTAGATGAAGTCCCGTCTTTCGACCGCAGACTACCGGTGGAAACTCACGTGGAAACTGCGGGAATGCCAGCGCACAGATTCACTGAAATCTCCCGCTGTTTCGACGCTTATTACGCGCCCTTCCATCCAATCGGAGGGCGGGAGATACGTGTAGGTATAAGCAGGAGCGAATAGGATAGCAGGCACGGGATGACGTCACATGCAGGACTCAATCAAATTTATGACGAAGATTTTTTTTATTCTTACACTTTTCACCCTTTGGACGCCCAAAAGAAGTAGTATCAATCGATTTTCATCTGCTTCTTATAGTAACATCACTACGCTTCTCAGGCTGGTAAACCGTGGTATCTAGATGTAAAAAATCTCAAGTATCAGCAAATCCTTGAAGAACGTGGAGGTTGCTGCTGCTACTTTTCTGGATATATAGGATTCTTTATTTTGAGGCTGAAAAATGAATACAATAACGACATCCATACAAAGGGAAATACACAAGCTTGAGACTGCCGGGGGAGGAGGGGTTCACATATACCTCATGCTATCGCTGCTCCAGAATGATCTACAAACGGATATCCAGATATCCAGTGGTGGGAATTGCGGCCCAGGTGGACGCTAATGATCTAATACTGTCGGTTTTAAAGGGAAGTGCTGACCAAAAGTTCATGTTGGTATGAGTAACTTCACGAATTTTCAGTCAATTCAATTGAACAAATGTAGGAAATAGGGTAATTAGACTAGCAGTAATCTGAGGAGCATGCCAATAATTAAACCTTGAAGTTGAAACAAATGTTCTATCAATATACCATGGTTATGTTCTGTGATAACCCATGAATCTGTAGCATGGTGTTGTAAGAAGATTGGACATATTCTTAAATCAAATCCCAACAGATAGACAGGCAAATAGGCAGATCGAAAGACAAACTATCATACACACAAACAGACCGACAAAAATTATTGACATGGAGTTTCGAACAATCATAAAACTCCTAAAAACGATCACCTCAAATTTCAGCATTACAAACAGAAACTTACATTATAACTTCCACAAGAGAGATGCAACTCCTAGTCAATTAGCAATAAATGCATCAGTTTGTTTCAAATTCAAGTAATAATAGGATGATAAAAAGAAATAGGTACTTCTAATAAAGTAACAAACAATGGCAATAAATTAATAAGACATACAATTAGATTGTTCCCTTTGCAATATGCTTTGTCACGAATTCTACATTATCACTTCAAATGTACAATGGATCTGGATATGCCATCTAAGAACTTGTCAAGATTATTCTTCAAGTAGATGAGTTTGATGTCATTCTATTTCACTATTCAGACAGGGTGCAGCAACAACCAAAACATCATTTTTTGTGTCTGTTTCTGAAGTTAGATTTATACGACAGAAGAGGCTTTTTTTCGTATTGCGCTTAAAAAATTAACACCGCTTCCATCCAGAACTATTCCCACAAGTGAGGGCGGTTGATATAAAAGTTTGCTACCCTATGCACATCTACGTGAACTTCATCTGGTATCTCTACAACAGATGTTACTTTGGGTAATGGAGTTGTAATGATAACGATAACTGCGTGGACCTGAAGCTTGTAATTCGTTAATGGTATCATTAGGATACATTATGTTGTCCCATCTAGAAATAGGACTAAAAAATATCAGATGAGCAAAGAGATAAGCGAGACTTTCAGGTTTGGTGATAGAAAATTCTTAAATGCTACTTTGATATAACTCGAATTTTTGAAAAACATTATTTTCTAATACCTCAGAAACTACGTAACTGATAGATACTCAAAGACAGGTAGAACCACAAGGTAACTTGACAAGAAATTGTTGTTCCCCTGGACCTGCACCACAAATTTAGATTATGATAGTTTATATAAAATAATGTAGAAGGAAAATTTACTTCAATTGTTTTTATCCCTGCTTGTTGCTCCAAGAGGCAGTGTAAACAAATTGTTTATTATTACCGGAAGCTGCTAACTAAGCTGATCATTATTAGTTTCAGATCTCTGTAATTGGTATGTACATCCTGATAAAATACTTTTAAGTAGAAAAATGACCTGACCTCATAGCGCATTATTACCTAGATAGCATCAAAAATGTTTGAAACGTATGTATATGATTTTTCAAGCATATATATATATATATATATATATATATATATATATATATATATAAGACAATACCAGATTTAATACGGAAGCTGGTACCTATGTCTTTTCCAGCAACCGTAAGGCAAACATTTGTTATGAATCGTCTAAATTACTACCAGGTCTGGGTGTTCAGAAGAAAGAGATGATACATAATTACGATTCCTACAAATCTGCGCTGCTCTTAAATGTAACAGGTGCAATCCTCATATATCTTTGTAATGTTGGCGTTTTCTGGTATTACAATAAAGTATAATAATTAGTGTTCTCACTGTATTACAATTTTTTCATAAGTTATAGTATTTGTATTTTTCTTTGAAACATATCTGTCCTAGTACGTTTGGTAGAAATCTCATTAATTTTTGATCACTCGTACAGTATGGTGTTAATTACAATTTCGTCGAGTCCTAAATCAAGATCATTTACCTATGGAATAAGGTTTATTTAGCTTGCTACAAGAAACCCATTTGGCTGTATCGGTATGTTGAATAAAGTTACTTTTATACATCTGAGGTGATTGGAAACTTTTATGTAAGTTCCATTTTCCTCTGCAATTCAGTCAAGTAAATTGATACATAGAATGTATTACATTTATACAACACGTAAGCTCCGACTTATATATACCACTAGGAATATTCGAATATTTCATGGAAATGGATATTACTGTAACCTCTCGTTGAGCTTTGAATTATATATTCCTCGATTTATCTGCATACCGAATAAAATGCATGTAGAGATACAGTTTTGTGTAGCAGTTAGCTGTACTCGAAAGAATACTAGATAAGAAGTTGAGACTGGAAACAAAGCAATCAAAACCGTATCTTTAATATCATAAAATAAAATAGTCACATGAAATATCTTGAGTACGAAGTCAACCCATCCCTGGAAATTCTCGACTACAGCAGCTATTTCGTCATTGTTATGACTCATCAGTGCGATTCAGGACTTGGAACAACAGATAGAAAACTAATGAGACTTTGCAACGTCTGTCAAGTAATACTAAGAGATATTCCCCTCTACTGCTAGAGCCACCTCCTTGAAGAGTGTGTATGCCCTACCGGAGACTATTGATAGTCGAGGACTCTCTACTCTCTCTACTATGCCACTTATACCGCCAGCAACCAATATATTTAGGGTTGCGGCGAAACCAATCGCATTTGGTAGTATGCAACCCTCATTGTATGTAATCCTAGTTTCTGGTGGTATGCGAGATACAGAATAAGGCGCAGTTGCCATTGTTTTCCGATAGATTAGAAAACTTGAAATCATGTTTTACACCCTAGCTGTAGCAGAAAATCTTCGAGCTATCTCTTATCAAAAATCAAACTAATTTACTCTTCTTTATTGTAACATGATTATTCAGTTACAAATTGAACTCCAGAATGGGTCTTTCGCATAATAATGTGAAAGTTTTATCAGTACGGTAATAACAAGACCATTCCAAATCTATAGAAACTAGTGATAGTAAACATTTTTCACGAAAATTAATATGTAGATATGTCACTATCGTTACTAATATATTGTGACCATTTTAGTTTTGGATATTAGTGTTCCTCTTGAGATATGGCTGTTGACTTTCAATACATTTTGTTCTGCAGGTCGACGGAAGAGGTAATCTCTTAAATTCCGTTTTGTTTCAGGATAAAAAGCTTTCTTGCTGGTAGCGTTGGCATAGAAAGGGTAGAAATGTCGCAAAGTGGCGTAACTAATATTTAGCTAATTGATTAACTGAGGTGAAAAGGAAAAAGCTTCTGAATTTCAACTTTTCTAAGGGATATGATTCGAACCGAGCTCTGGCTTTTTATGTATTTTATAACTGCAACTTCTGGATAATTCTTAGATAAACTGCAACAAAAACCTACACTTTCAAGGAAGGTCCTTATTTTCTACTAAGTGATAAGGATTCAATATCTGCAGCACAATACGTTTGTGTATATCAGAAGTATGCCACTCGAAATGATAATATAATAAAATCTGAGTAATGTTCAATGTACTGGTGATATGAACCCAGCTATGAAGAAATTAATTTTTGTTGGCAGTCTTGCACCACTATATAAAATATTTAAATGAGTGAAAAGGTATTATTGTAATGATTCTTGTTTGAAATGGTTAAAAGAAGCATTCCGCATGCTGGAACTATATGATACAAATGACTGCTGCCACTAATTTGAATTAGTGCTACGTATCGGTAGACGCAACTATCCTGCTAGTTACAGGAAACATATTTTTTAATCTGCTCTTCGTACAAAAATTCATATTTTCACGGTATAAGATGCTTAGAGGATAACCTCTTCATATAATACTCATCTCTTGAAACCGATCTGTTACAACACTTGTCTCCGATAAACGGCACGTGGAGTTAAAGGATCTTTAGAAAGTAAAAGATCCAACCGTTTAGATCGGTTTCAATTTACTCCCAGGGTATCGATATCATCAATCATTATTTGGATTCCAAAATTATCGCGTCGAACGTCTGTTCCCTATAGTTGTGAAAACGTTATTAATTTTAATGGTACTTTTCAGATACAGAGTTGGGTAACCTGGCATAATGATACAAAATTTGTCTACTACAGGGACTTTAAAAGAAGATGTTCAATAGTACGTCGGTCGTAGCAAAGAAAGGTTTGATTAATACGTTAGATGAATCAAAATTTGAATACATTTTTTGGATTATCCATGGTGCTCACGTCATTTATATGCGTATCGCTAATTTCCACAGAGGCAAGTCTTTTTTGTCAATGTAAAACTTTCATAGCGCTTTTCAGGCGAACAAATCCAAAACCCTCAGTCAGATGTTTCATGTATCATCATGATAGTGCTTGATGTATATTGACGTGGTGGGTAGCGTCGTATTGTATGCAGTACCAAAGGTAGCATCAGTAATTAATAGGTCCTTAATGAAGGTATCAGTAATACTGTATGCTTTAGTAAAACAGAAAACCTCATGTTCTTAATTCACAAGTAAGTTGTTACTTTTCTTCAGACTTGAGTATGCAAAGATGAAAACAGTGTAATCAGCATATACTTCGTTAAGTCTAAGTCCTCAATGTTGTTCTAACATTGATTATTGTCTAACAGTTTTTTCTTGAGTATCAAGATCATGAATCCAAAAAACACTACTAGTTGTCTCCTCGGATAACTATTTCATTTTTATTGGTCTTGTCTAGCCTTTCTGTTCAGTGGTCTCATTTTGTTAAAGATTGAAGATGTGTTACTTCATCCCTCAAAATAACTGTCAAGAATTATAACATACAGTACCTAAAAGGCGACAAGTAAAACTGAGATAAATTGATTGAACTATGATTGATGAAAGTGTGCTGAGAGCCTTTGAAGGTTAAAACTGAAATAGCTACATAAATCGTGTAAATCGTGATTTTGAAATATTGATTTATTTTTCATAGAGCTTAATGAAAGGTGGACTACAAAATTAATATTATTTTCATAAAAGGTTTAGTCACCACAGTATGCCGGAAAAATGTGAAATTTTTGCAATATTCTAAAAATTCCCAACTGTGCACCGAAATTCCAAAAATATCGCTTGCTTGTATAAAATCTTCAAAAATATCAATTAGTTAACATTATGGTGAATGTGTTTGGTAATTTTTTATTGAATACTCTAGCTGTTCGTTTCAATTTCAATTATAAAAACCGTGTTAGACTAGAATTATGCATAGACTCTGCACTGCTGATCAATCAATTTGCTAACGTTATTTGAATAATACTATTAGATTAATATTAAATTTGAATACATTCTCAGCACACTTGAGTTGACGATAGGAGTTGCTCACCCAAAATTAATTAGTTCAATGCTGAACTGACGTAATGAAAAATAATGTTTTCTCTATCATCGCATTCTTGGAATTGATGTCAATAGAAGTTAATTGAGTATCGAAATAGATTAGACTCTCAGAAGAAAACGAAAGAATAAATGCTAATGACATATATATCAATCAGGCTTCCATTAGAATTCAGCAATGCGGAATATAATCAGACAGAAGGGTGGTAAACAAACCAATTTCAATTTCTCACCATCCACCCTTAGTTCAGACAGATTTGATGAATTTTTCACAGCAATCGCCAAAAGCACTGTTGATCAGATTTTGAAGATAAATGGTGACAGGATCTAAATAACAGATTGTGCTGGTAGTGGAGTATCGTTCAATGTTCGCCATGTAAGTGAATTGTCTAAAAGAACGGAAATCTTGGACCATACAATATCTGCATAAGCAAAATCTTTCAAATGCTCTAAAAACGAGCACCATAAGCATTTTATACCAAATATTCAACAAATTTAACTATAAATGACTGCTAACATTGTAAATCATGCGCCTGAAAATCATTACGTGGTACTAGCCTCGTTAAGGGCTTTGTCTACGTTCAATACAAAATTTTTTTTTTAGCATTACACACCTAAGGATTAAGCTTAAGTAGTACAAAGTACGTATACATCTCTGTCTAACATATAGAAGAGAGTAACTTTTAGGTTGTTCATCCAAGACTATAACAATAGAGCGAGGCAATGCTACCTGCTATATGATTCTTTGTAAAGATACATAATATAAATACCAACGGCGATTGCCTACCTACGTGCAATAAATATTTAAGAGCGGAAATATCCTGGAACACCAAGCGACAGACCGACAGACATAAAGACCGACAATCTGACAGACAGGCCATCATACATACTGACAGACAGACCGAGGAAAATGAGTGAAAGGTACTATCATGACATAGTTATCATGCAGCTATTAAAAAACTTACTTAAGTCGGAAATGTATTCATTAAATCATTCCCTGAACATCTGTGGGAATGGGGAAATTACATATCTGGCTCAATAGAAGTAATCCTATATTCATGCAGTTGTGTCTCACTCGAAGTAAGTTCACTTTGACAGAGTACTAAAGCTTGGAGCACGGCCACAGACTGCAAAAAGCAGCTAACCGCATTATGAATTTTTCCTATGCGTTGCTTCCGGACTCTCCTACAAAACGAAGTTAAGGCAGTTTAACGAAAATGGCAGGACTTGTGGTTATGACTAGACACTGTGTAAGTACAAACGATGTTTAATAAGACCATGAATTTTTTGCGGGAAAAGTTCAGCCGCTCATAGCTTGGGTTACTAAAGCTGAAAGTTTTCAAGGGCAACTCGCAAGGAAACATAATTGATCTGACTTATAAGAACACAATGTGCCAAGAATCTCCAAATAGCCACTGCGTTATTCGAATATGCTACTGCTTAACCGATTATAAAATGTAACAAAACATGAAAAAAATTGTACTCATATTTTACACAAAAAGTGAATGAATGAGATTCTGCAATTTTTACGATATGTTGAACAAATATTTGTCATTTTATCTTTGACGTGTTTTGTTTTGATACTGATGGCATCATCTGACTAGCAAAACGCGTTACTTCACTATATGAAGCATCCACAATCCACAAGACGGAGCCACATGACATGATATTTTTATCATTTATTGGTCTTATTTAATTGAGATGCAGTAATGTCCAGTGATAGTTCCTAAAACAAGAGAAACAAATTAACCTCGTTGCATTTAATTGGTGATCTTCCGATTTTATGAACGAGCTGGCATCACAGGCAGCAGTCCACCATCCGTGCCACCACACAAGCGTCTGCGGATCAAACAGAGGCAACCCCACGAACACTCTGGTCACGTGGCTACTAAGTTTACAGCATGCTAGACGTCGATTGTGGTGTAGTGACTACGCCATTTTTTATATTAATTTCATTTACGACTCACAATATGAGCGTCCAGCACGGTACAAATTAAATGGATGAAATCTTTGTGACACATCTGAAATGCACCGAATATGAGTGTAGTTCATTGGTGGGTCAGATGTGGAATTCTAATCAACAGGATTCGATCGAAATGCGTCTATGTGAGCGGTCGTGATTACCAAACTCTCTAATAAAGTATCAGTGAAGTGATCATGGCAATAAGATAGCAAGTAGATACCTGGGGGCAGAATAAACTCCATCAACTATCATCAGCGTGGGCTCAAAAACGCCAGTGAGTGAGGCTTAAGAAGCGCGAAATAAAATGCATTCTTGAGAGGTTAAACACTGGAAAATTTACTGGTCTAGAACAGTTGCGCCACGAAATTCTAACCAGTCCTCTGTAAACTGTGTTAGTTGTCCTCCGATCAGTCCATCACTGGAGAAACTTCAAAAAGCGAAGTTGATACGTTATTTATTTTTTCTGTTTTTGACAATAACTTCGCCGCTGCTAAATCGATTTTCAAAAACTATTAAAAAAATTTGTCATAAATTTGATTAGAAACCAAAAAGTACTTTTCAAGTTGAAAAGTTGGCAATGGAAAAGCTTTAGTTCGCTGGTTTTACATGTCTACTCTCATCAGTTTATCACATAGCCTATCTTAGAATTACAATGTGGAAAGTACGGATCTGCATAAAGTCAAAAGTTACAAAACAATTTCTTCAAACGTTATTCAGTATTTTTTGTTTCAATCATAAAACCAAGAATACAGCATCTCCTCCCATTTAGAAGCAGCAAAGCTATTAAACCTGCCTCTCAAAAAATATCGTTTTCTTTGTATCGCAAATGTTAACAGTTTTCTATGGAAACCTTATCATTGAGCAATTTCTTGAAAGATTCTATGGAAATTATAAATATTCTCATGTCATTACTCATGTTGCTCATTTTATTTACTGTAATATATGTGCATAATATATATATATATATATATATATATATATATATATAATTCAGAGATCCATTAATAAATGTACCTGAACATGTTTGATTGGTGAGACCTAAATTACTTTGAAATAATATACTACATATTTTTTTCTTAGCTCAAAGTTACGGTGAGGCAATTTGTTATCTTCGTGAATGATGTGGCTACGTAGCTCAATAGCTAATAAATTTCTAAAATACACTACGAGTACATAGATCGAATGAGATACTTACTAAACAGCAATAACTAGCATGTATCAACAGGTTCTAATCACCTAATGGAAATCGAAAAAGGAACACTTAATAGAGACTATTGCTTAAAATGTATGAGTTATTATTATTTCTATTAATGCTACAGAAAGAAGTTTGATTTGATCTAAATATTTTCTATACTTGATGAATGACGAATAATATTTTGTTACAAGTCCCTGTCCTCCCTGTGACGAATTTAAATGGAGTCCTTCCTCTAGATCTTTTGAGCTTCACCAAAACGCTTTTGCAGCTTCAAGTACTAAAAAATTCAGATCCTGGATGTGTCTATATTCAGACCAAATCACATACGAAATTAAGCATGCCTGTAGAGGCTTAAATATGAATTTCCACACCCAGTTTACTACACAAGAAATATTTACTCAACTACATATCGATGTTCTTCTTGAGCGGCTCGTAAAAGGGCGTTTGAGATGGTGTGTCACGGAGTTAATGTGGAGAGTACGTAGTTCGTACAAATTGTGGCAAAAGCATTCCAACTGTAAATCCAGCCTACTGTTTATTCAAGTCATGTCTACGCGGAGCAAAAGTTCTGAAATATTGAAAAATTATTGTTCTCAGCTTTTATTTGATTGGGAAAAAGTAGTGCCGTGAACGTGGCTGGACCCAAGTTAAACTTTGTACAGTCAGAGTAAGTAGGTAACTGTGTGTACCTGATCAATAAACAGTTTACTGAAAAAAAAATATGGTTGAAAGTTATACTTCCATGTCTGATTCTGATGATGAGCGAACAGTTTATCTCTTTATAAATAAGGATTAGAATAGAATTTTTGAACTGGTAGTTGAAATTTTATTAAAAATATATTTCAAAGGTACTTTAGCTTACTTCCATCTGCTCGAAATATTCAATAAACTGATACAACTGCACGTGAAATGAAAGGATTTGATAATCATCTATATCTAACAAGCAATGATTTTACATTCTTGTTTTGTTTTGATCGGACGCGAATTAACACAGGATGTATCCTATTTTAGAGAAAGAGTTTGATTGATACAGTTATTATACATTCAATGGCCGGACTATTTGCACTGTTTCTGTTAAGTCAAAATTACATTCACAGCCCACTGAGACAACACATATTATTACAGAACAAGTTGAAGGCCTACCGAGAATTAACGGTTTAATCCAAGATGCGGTATATAAAGTGTAGGAAAGCCCGATTTTTTTTTTGTCAATTTTTAGAGTGCACGAAGGCCATATGCTTCACAAAAAGTGCCTGGAGATATAAATACAAATGAATATGTATAATTAAAATTGAATTCTTGCGATATTCTGTGGAACATATCTAAAAATCATCCATGACGTTATCTCGTTGGTCAGTAAAATGTCTTTGTATCTCTCTTAACAGCATGATAAATTTTTTGTGATAATATTAGCTTTGCTGAAGTTACGTAATCCTGGATCAACGATTTTGTCCATAGCTTATGTACAACTATCCAAATTCACCGTTTCACACAATAATATTACAGTTGCGCGGATGACTTTAGCAGGATTTCCGATTAAAAGTCCAGTTTTGGTTGTAATCAAGGGCTTAAGAGCTTAAGCGCATTTCACCGACACGTTAACAGACAGGAATACTACTATATCTGCATCCACCTACTCGTATTAATAAATAATGCCACCATTTATAAACGTGCCTAAATACCGCATATTTTCAACTTTGAATTAATATCGGAATTATCCTCACTGACATTTTCATTATCGGAATGTAGGTATATCCAGAGATTGGATACCAGAGGCTCTTTGTAAATTGGTTATGGTTATAATAATTAGATGTTAAATACTGGTTCCAGGATTTTTACTGCACTGCTGTAATTATTTTTCGTTAGTATCCACTTTTCCAAGTAAATATCTATAGTCCAAGTCAATAACCATCTTCTTCACAAGAAATAAATTGAAACATCAATATATTAAAATATAATTTTTATTTAACATAATACATACATATACATATTATTCAACAACCTCGGCATAATTAAGTTCTTACTAGTATCATATAAAAATGTCAATATGCCTTATATACATGTTCAACAAAATATGTTCAAGGCAATCATATGTACACTGTTAATTGCAAGAACTGCCTAGTTCGCTGGGTATTATAAATAAGCTAGGAATATTTTTATTGTAAAATTACAAGAACGCTTGCATTCCTTTCCACAGCACTACGCGATAATATCATTTTAATCGCGAAAAATGTCCAATTTGAAATATTTTCACATACAAGAAAAACCATGGCACTCATATCTATCGAAAAATTTGTCTGTCTGTCGTCTGTTATCCTTGACTATCCTGTAAACCGGAAACTATTATTCAAATTTTGATGAAACTTTGACTATGGTTACTCTTATGGCAAGGATGAAAAACAAGCACATGGGTCATCTACCGCTCCCAATAATTGTAGTTACTGAAACAGCTTGTAATTCAAATCAGATCTGCGTGCGAAGCAGGTGATTTTCAAGTCTTTTTTTTCCAAATTGATTCCAGATTTCTAGTTAGCAAAATACAAATATTGCACTATTTATGGCCAGCTATTACTAAATCATTATGTGGTATATTGGTCCATAGTGATTCCACCCTGCGGTTTCTCATACAATTGTAAAACCATGGCTATTAATTCAGGACGCTGCTCTGAACTAATTCCGCATACATTCTAATTGTTTCGTGTATGCGCTAATTTCTGTCATTTAGTTGATAATCTTGAAAAAGTTGTAACGGAGTTACTGAAGATAACACACATCGTTCTAAATGTCGCCTCAAAATCAGGGAATGTAACATGGCTTTTTTCCTGATTTCACTCTTAATAGTCAGGGAGTTGGTCATGGTTCTTTCTGCTTTTTGCAAACTGTTGGACTGACGTAGTAAAGCAACATTTTGAATGAAATATAATTTCAGAAGTGTAATGGGAAAATATCATTAATGCTTATTCGTCTTCCCGTCTGTCCAATATAGCTTACAAATATTTGAGATGCTGTATTTATAATATATAGATCAAAGGCATCGCAACTACAACTAGAATAGAAAGTACGATATTAGCAAAAAAAAATAGACTTCAGAAGATCACCAAAGAAGTCAAAGAGAGATCAGGTACGAAACGAAGATCAACAATCACACAGATGTAAAACGCTCACGGTGAGATAGAAAAGTGATTTTGCAGCACGTGTTTTACTTTGATTAGTGAAGATGTCGGATGAAAATATACTTCTAGGGGCTCTTGCGCTTAGTTAACCGAGAAGAAGAGAAACACATCTTGATCGCCCAAAAACATAACAACTCGAAATACCATAACTTTGTTTGTAAACTCCTTCCGACCCTACCCCTGGCTTGATTGAATTTTTTACTAATTTTAATTCTCTTTTGTACGATGTTCTGAAATTATTAATTATCTTTATCACAAAATCCTGATTTGCATCATTTTTTACTTCTTGAAACTTCGCAATCAAAATATCCTTAGCTCTTTTTCTAGCATTTTTATCATGATAAGCTGGCGATTTAATTTTCCACAGACTTTCTTGTTCCTTTATAAGTCGAAGAAATCTCTTAAAAACGTCTCACATAGGCCATTTTTAGAATTCACTGGCAAATGCTTCGTTTTCCAGCATTCAAGTCGTACGATCAAATCGCAACTCTCAATACACGGTCAAATAGATGCATTGAACCAACCCTGTCATACTGCAGTCTGCAGTCAAATCGCACCGACTTGGTCGAACAGAGGAAATACACGATCAAATTACGTTCAATTTCGCCGTATTGGACAAAATCGTACTGCGGTGTTGGATCGTGAGTGGCAGGCTTAACAAATAGGGGGGTGTTGATAATAATAGTGTGCAGTTTTATAAACAGTTACCCGGGATTGAAACTCTCAATGAGATATTTAATTAACGGGCTTACTTGATCGTAACCGACGCCACGCCGTTGACATGAGCTGTTCTGTAAGTAATCGCATAAATAATATGAAGTTATCAAACAATTTGTATGCTTTACAGTTTCACCTTAGAACCTTTTACAGTTATAGATTATGCGGTACTACCAATTCTGTTGATCGCAGTTTTTCTTGACAATAATAGGAACCACATATGTTTGAGGAGAGAAGTTTTAATATTAGTTAATCTCTCCCAATTCTGGCATGGGTCCCCGTTTTTCGAGGTGACGGGCGAACCTATGGCTGCAAACGCCTGGACTATCGCCTACGGTGGTAATACCGCATTTATATTTCTTAATTTGGCAGGACAGATGCTAATTTGCCTATTTGGTTACCCCAAAGTTGCTCCGTACTCATGATACCGGGGGGAATTTGCTGACACTACACCAGGACGCGATGAACAGCACTTAGGAGAAGCCGAGTCGTACGCTCTGATTTTCAGTCTCGTTAGAGGTAACTCATGAAATAATCCGGCTGTCTGATAATAGTCTTTTTTACGCAGTTTACATGGACTTACATCTTGCTTTCTTACGAAAATATCTCTCAGCAAGGTAGATTAAAATCTTCATCTCTCTTGCAGACTTTGAGACTGTCTTACAAATCAGCTGCTGCAACCGTTTGGGGCATGACACTCATCAATTACTTCATGTATTTTGGTTCTGTATGGAATTACGTTTCAATACTATCATCACCGGTCTATGTAGACATAATACTATTTTCCGAGTTATCGAGAGTAGTCAAAATTTATTAAATGGTCAATGTCCTGTGGCGTGGCATTCCGATTAAGAGCAATAGCCAAAATCAAATTAGCAAAGAAGCACCCCACCCCATTCAGCCGATTAAATCACTTCTGAAAATACCTCCATTTGAATAGTCAGCTTAGGTAAAAGTCTATTCCTTGCAAGGGATGTAAAACAGAATCGTGACCAACTGGAAACTCTTTTTCTATGTTACGCTATTTACACGGTACCTACATTATAATAATTGAGTTTTTTGTACTTGAGAGGTCTCGCTTATAGGTATGTTATTTTGCACTCAACAATTAAAATGTACCTTTTTAATTCAATTTTGAAATATCTATCAAACAAGATACCTTCCGAAAAAGAATTCTAATTTGGTTATGAATTCGCAAAACATCCCTTAAATGAATTAAATAACGTCATTTTTAATAACCATGTAGATTTGAAATTTATAGAATAATTATAGCAATGTTATAGCTTAACCCTATTTACGACATTTAGAATGTGTGTCTTTTCTTACCGTATAGGGTGTTAAAGAAGTATTATTAATTCATCAAGGATTGTCTGTTTCTATCAAACTGAATGAGCCAAATATATGCCAATAACAAGATTCTCTGTGGTTCAATTAAGATGTCCATAATATATCAAAATCATTCATTAAAGATGTCGCTTAAAAATAATTCATGAGAAAAAATTTCCAACAGCGCCCTTTAGGGGCCTGTAACTCCGTAGGGGATGTTAGTACAGCATTTTTGTTATACTATTTTGTGCTCTTTTATGACTGTTTGAGGTTGGCCACATAATTTAGGACATCTTATATTTCTGAAGATTTAGAATTCACCTAAATTTAAACACTTTTCTATCGCCGCTTCCTCCTCAAGGTCAACCAGTTTGTCGGCCGCATTCGATATTCTTAGTACTATCTCAACTGCAGTTAGTACGTTCTCATTTCTAAACCGATAATTTCCATGGGATTTGGATGAATATGTATCACTCTAAAATCACTTAATGGATAAATCCCGGTTTTTTATCAAAATTTCATAGTGGGCATGTCAAATCTACTGGCTATGAGTGATATTGGAACATATATTAACTCCTGCATCAAGAGATACAGCTTGATTGAAATATGAGTTCTGGCTAGAAATGATTTAAGCATAATTGGATTTTTATTGCAAAATGTTACATTGATACCCTCTGCCATCGTACTCAAAGTAAACAAACTGTGGTCGATTTTTCATTGCAATGGTAAATTTAAAATATAGCTAAATGATGTATACGTATAGGGGCAATTTGGATAATGATTCAGGACATACTGTCCTAGTATATGCTATATCTTATTCAATATTCACTATGTATTCGAAATATTTACAATGTTCTAGTTATACAAATCATCAATACTAAACTACTATACATATATCAGGTCCAAATTGAAATTTACAAGGAATCTCAGGAATTAATGGTCATTCGTCATAGATAAACAAAAATGAAACATACACGTCCGTGTTGCTTCTGAACCGCGTTGGATTTAGGGTATGGGACTCTATCTCGTATCGTCGTCGAATCGACGCATCGTGGTATTTTGCCTTAACAATACACACATAAACCCATTTATTTTAGGTAGCTGTTGCATTAATTTTGTCCCTAATGGATTTATTTCTATGGTTATTTCTATTGGAAATATTCCATGTACTTACTTGCTTGAAGACCAAATTATTTTTCATGCCACTGTCTAAAGAAATCCATACGAGTTCTCACTACTTCAATATTGAGATGAAACATATAGAGTATGTTTGTACAGTGCAGAAAACTGGAAGGTGATATAGGTAAATATAACCATTTTTTAATCTTTAATTTTAAATCACTGGATTCGGTACGTAAATCTTTAAAAACTTTTCATGTGATGCTAAATATCAAATGCAGAATATATGAGGATAATAATGTACCAGGTCGAAGCAGACCTGAATATATTAAGTTGCATGCATTGACCAATCAAGCAAGTTATACAACATTTGACCAATAAGACGTTTTATTTAATTTGGGTCTTCAGTCTGCAATTTATCATTGAAAGAAATATAAATTGCTAAGACAGAGGGACCAAGAAATGTGTAATAGATTTTGATAAAACACGCAGCTTGAATTTCATATATTCCAACACAGGAAAATATAGGAAACCTGTCTATTATTAAGATTAACAAACATACTCCTACCTCAGTTTTCTGGACCATCTCACAAATAGAACAAATAGTTGAATATGAATGAATGAAGATGAATTGAATATGAACATTCCATTTATGCTTATCGATAACAAACATTCGTTTCTTCATCTCACACTAAACTAGAAGCTCCCAGACATTCTCCTCCGTCAATCTGCCCAGACAAGCTGGGAGAATTCCCCTTGGAGCTCCCATACACTTTTGTTGAATACCCCGAATCGTTGTTGGTATCTCTGTCGGCATTGTCGTGATTGGTCGAGGGCCCTGCTTCAATTTGGCTCTGCTTAACGTTCTCTAGAACCCTCAGCTTGGCCAACTTTGTGCTCAGGTTGTGCTCGTTGTACTTTCCACCGGTATTCACCAGGCTCTCCTCGTAGTACTCGCGATATGGATCCACGAAGCGGGTGTTATGTTGGTGGTACCTGGTATAAACCGTGTGTGTCATTAATCCAGCCGAGAGACTAAAAACTTCAGTTTGAAGTCAGATTAGATAATACGAGAAGGTATCATTCGATCCTGATCAAAAGTAGAAATAATGGTTTCAGGTTGGTTGAATGATACCAGTTTAGAAATGAAGAATTCGGTCATTTTTTCTAACTCTATTAAGATTAGAGAAAATTCACGTTCAAGAGTTTCTATATCTTTCATTTTTATCAGAACAAATCTGAATTCAATCAACAGTTCTAAAATCCAATCAAAATCTTATCTAGGCTAAACAGCACTTTTATAATTATTTATGAGCGTTTTTCATTCAGTTTGTGCTTTAATTACACAACTTTTATCCGAATGATGGAAAAGTTCCACCCAGTAAGGAAGTATACAATCCACGTGATCATTTTTCAGTTAAAATACTATAATATGTACTAGTAGTAGTAGTTACTAAAACAGGCGGGGCAATTTAGCTACCTTTAGATAATGTGTGAACAGTCACTTATGGATATGGATTACTGAGCAACAACGGTTTTGAAAACCCAATTTGCTTTGCCATTGCTCTAACCTAACCCCATAATTTCATCGATATCAGAATTGGACTTTCCGAGCTATAGAGAGGTCATAAATTACCAGATAATTATATAAGCAGACGACAGATGGCCGAGGAAAGACAGCAGACAGACCAACGCGACGAAAATGAGTGATATGGATTTTCAGGTATATGTCATGGAAAATTTAGAAAACTTGATACCACAAAATCAAGATTTCTCGCTGTTAAAATGCTTCCCCGGTCTATTGACGTAAAGAAACAAAAAGATTACGAAGGTCAAGAATTCGATATACCTACTATAGATTGCGATATACCTACGCCAAATTAAGACAGATTTTCGTCTACATGCCAACCCCATCTCCAATTTTGAACAGACTGATAGAATTATAGACAGACAGGCAAGGCAATAATATCTTGAATTTAAAATACTATTTTTCTGCCAACTGGCATGGTAAGTGAAAATATGGTAGTAATTAGTAGAACTTCACTAATAAAGCAAATGAACGTATATCATTTTTAACAGTGTATTGATCTAAGACAAATACGGAGAATTCATCTTGTGTGATTAAGTTTGATTGTGCCGTTTGATATTGTTGGAAGGCCAAGAGTTTTGAAAGCCTATGTCGAGAGCCTAATAATTCAAAATGTACCATTCGGATTTTGCTGAAAGTATAGAGCTAGGTTTTCACTGTGGCTCTAATCACTCTATACAATATTTTTGAAGATTTGAAGATACATTAGTTGAAGTAAAAATCATTATACATTTCTGATCCTGGTACCCCACCGTAATTTTAAGACGTACCTAGATGACTGCTCATATGCTTGCTTCCAAAATACAAAAGTATAGTTCATTTCCAATAGCTTTGAACATTTACGATATATCTGACTTGTATGAAGATAGTGAATTTACGACGCATTCCGAATGCTTGGATCAATTTCAAATCATTTTATTGTTCATGTTGTGCTGGCTGCAAATTGAAATCTCTTGTCATTGAATAAGAAACTATCATTTCTCTTTCCTTGGCAGCCTTTTCATGGTATAAAAAGTGAATTTGTCTTAATTTATGTTGAAAATCTTATTTTTACTTTGGTGATGGCTGTCAGGACAGCCAAAACGTTAATTAAATGACGGTTTCACTGTCCAGTACAAGATAAACCCAAATCACCACAGAATACGTTTCTGAAGTTACATGATTTGATTATTGGACCTATATTCTGAGTCAATTTATAATTGCACATTCGAAAGACCGATGCTAGGTCATGTGCATAGAGCTAAGGGGATGATTTTTCAGTTTTTGCTTCTCACACAAAAGCGAAGACAGTCCTGGAATCGTAAAGTTACTATTATGACAGTGACGAAAATGGAATTTACTGGCGGCGGGTTGACGATTGAGAAATTAGTAAGCCTTGGCCCTTATATAGCAAGGATAGTAGTTACTTATTTGTTTCACGGTAAGTCATCACAGACGTAAGAAATTAAAAAGCACTGAAAATGGCACTTATATAGACCGTTTACTCTGATCTCTTTTCAAATTGTCAAGGACTACGATTAGCAAAATTTACCTGGCATCAAACTTGCTGGTGTTCGGTTGCTGGTACTGCGTGTACGCTCCAGGCTCTTGAACTCTCACTACCGGCTCAATGTATTGTTGACACTGGTCTACTAGGGCCGTGTTGACTATCGTCGGGCTGTACACGCCACTTCGACTCCTAGGCGCGTCGCTAGGTACGTTCTCATAGTTTGGCAACTGAGCGAAAATGAAATTTATTCAGCTATTTGAAATTAATATTAAGTATTATATCAAGCATATGAGCCAATTTTTTATATATTATAGGGTTCCTCTGAATGATCAGCTGAAGTGTTTAAAAGTCTTTCATGACTATTTAGAATTTAACAGCTTCTACACAGTACCCCATTTCCAGATTCGCACTATGTAATACATACGTACAACTTCCAAACCAAAAACTTTGCCCCACGGTTCCATCATATAAGCCTCTGTTTGATGATACGCTGGCCAGTGAAACTTGCTGGATATGATAACATTTTTCTTAAAGGCTAGATTCATGTTAACTTCCTAACATTAAAAGCTTGCTTATTGTTCTAAACAAGTTATATTTCAACCAAGAAGGATAACTGAATTGACACTCACTCTAATAAAAAGAGATTATTTACAAAACAAAAACAGAATACGAGAAAATTATACAAAACTCTGAAGGCATCCAATATACAATCCACAAAAAAATCTGTGACATTCCTGAGAATATATCATATTCTTAAGAAAAAAACGAATCATTAATTTATTGCTTTTGAGAACATTCATTCAAAGTACCCTGATATAATTGCATACTACCATACGAGGGTCACGCAGAAAGTCTTTAGATATTCCTAATCTATACAAGTTTAAAGAAGTTTAAACACGCAGCTATTTTGTCTAAAGTTGTAAGTGCTTACACGCAAAGGCAGCGTTTGAATCGTTCAGTAGTTGCCTTGCCACGGTCTCGAATGCATCTAAGTGTTGGCTGAAGTTTAACGTGAAAATGGAACCGGGTAGTCGCGATTTTCGAACCATGATTTTGTATTACTATAAAAAGGGACTGAAACAAGCAGAATGTCACGAAAGTTTAGTGAGTTGCTTTGGGGACCCTGCCGCTTCTAGGGCTACAGCTTTTGATTGGTTTGCTGAGTTTAAAAGGGGCCGGGTCTCACTCGATGATGAACCTCGCACAGGTCGGCCACCCACTGCTGTTACTCTGGAAACTGTAGAAGCTGTGCAAAATATGGTAAAAAAAATCGACAGATAACCTATATAGAAATTGAGGCTTCTCTGGAGATTGGATCGGCAGCGTCCGAACAATCATTCATGATCACCTTCGCCTAGGAAAGCGGTGTTCCAGATGGGGTGTCACATTTGTTGACCAGGGAGCAAAAAGCAACAAGAGTTGATTGGGCTAAGCTTATGGTTGAAAAATTTGATAATGGGCACTGTAAAAACGCTTTTAATATGGAAACCGGAGACGAAACATGGTTATATCATTATGATCCCGAAACTAAACATCAGTCATTAGTTTGGTGCTGTGAAAGTGAGCAGGCTACAATGAAAATCGTCGTTCCAAGAGTGTTGGAAAGAAAATGGTCGCATCTTTTTTTTCTGAAAGTGGATACATCACAACGGAAAATCAAAGAAAAATTACTTCTAAATGGTATATAACGAAATGTGTTCCTGTAGCCTTCCAAGAACTATGCAAGAGCCATCCAAAGACTAGTCTGCGGGGTATTCAATGGCACCATGATAACGCACCCGCCCACAGCGCCGCTGAACACTCGATTTTTTTTGCTGAACAGGGTGTCAAACTGTTACCACACCACCTTATTCTCCGGACCTAGCTCCGTGCGACTTTACCTTTTTCCCTAAGGTCAAAGAAAAGTTACGAGGTCGCCATTTTTCCACCGATGAAGAGGCAATCGCTGCATTTGAGGAGAAAATTAGCAACCTTTCAAAAGAACGTTGGTCAGAAGAATTTGACAAGTGGTTTTACCGAACGCGTAATTGTATTGAGTTAGGGGGAGAATATGTTGAAAAAACAGAATAAAGTTTTTTTTTAAAACCGTGTAGTTTTTCTGTATCTAAAAACTTTCAGTGTGACCTCGTACAAATAGACCCAACTCAAATCCCGAATTGAAATTTAATGTAGTAAGTGAAAGATCCAACATTGTTATCATTCATGAAATAAAGTCAGTCTTTGTATAATAGACAAAATAATCTCGCGAATGATAAGTTACTATATACTCGTATGCATCCAAAAATAATGAATTAAAGATAGCTGAATCTAATGATATATATATATATATATATATATAATCCCTTTAGAATTCCAAAACTTGGTAAATTAAAAAAGCGAAATTAAAATTTTCAATCATTCTAGACTTTTTAAAAACGTTTTAACTACAACTTAAAATAACAGAAATTGCTAAAAACACAGTTTGGGCATGACTTGAAACTTTTCGCAAATAATTACTGTCTGCCTCCATCAATATCGGTGCAGTAGTTACAAAAATTATACGTCGAATACGCCAAATATCAGACAGAAATTCTCAAAAGAAGTATTAGCTATATGAAATTTGAAGGTTTTCGCTAGTATACTAATCCGCCTGATTATTCGTAGAAAGTAAAAAAACGCTACAAAACCAAAATTCGGTAGCTCGAAAGACACTCAAACCTTAAAACACAAGTTCAAAGCCATTTGTTGTAAGATCCACAAGTTTTGGACATTAATTAACAGATAGAATTTTGCTAAAAAATGTGATTTCTGACATAAATATATTGTTTACCGTCTGCGCAATGGCGAGATTAGAGTCACCCATCGGTCCTCTTTTCATCGACATTCGAAGTGGTTTATCCTCGTCATCGCTGCTTTCGCTGTTATTGCCTGCGCCACCGGAAGAGTTGTGTAAGCTCGTCTGCTGTTGAATACGAGCGACCAGTTCCTTCACAGAAGGCCTCTGACTATCGTCGTCTTGGTTCTCCAGCTCGTCCATGCTTCTGAAACCAAAATATCTCTGAAATTCAGGTGAAAGCAATTTTAGATAATACTAGCGAATCTGTGTTGCGCAAAACCTACTGACTCCCTGGAGATATCCTTCGGATAAACTTGACTGTCTAATAAGTTCGCAGATATAAAGGTTATCTTGTTATGTTGGTGTTATGATAGAAGCCAAGATACTTGTATATATTGTATTTTTTCTATGAAACATAAAACCAACCACCTTCTGCCTACCAAGTAGGCCAGTAAATATTGCCGGTTTTTTGCTCTAAAAACATATTCAGAAAGAAGTTATATGCCCTTTCCATTGAATTCACTTTCGAATTGTACCACGTTATGGATATACTTCAATAATGTCGACTCCAAAACACTGCTGTGCTAATTTATTGGCACAGGGTACATAGTACTACGGGTACGGTTTTGTGTTCCATGATTGATTCACTTATCGAGGGCACATTATTTCCATTTTGTTAGCAAATCGCAAATTATGGGTTCGAAAGTGCAATACTTTATCTTACTTTCATCTCAAATTCGTAAATTTTTTTGTCAGCAATACCTCGCTCAATCGAAGTAAGAATGAGTTTCTGGGTTTACACTCAGTAAAAATGTGCAAGTGTTATAGGAGAACAAATTAACTTAATTCTACACAGAAACGAAACTTTTTCACACAAGGCGACATGCACAGTAATATATTTTGGAATGATTCATGATGGCTGTATCCTGAAAACCAAAAGGTATGCTGTCAGAGGTTATGCAGTAGGTATGACTGAAGTACAATTCTGGCAACATTATCTTATATCAGAATCTCTTTCCAGCCGGACAAAGAACCCACGACAACCTTTTAATACACATATCAATTTGCCATCGAATAACAGATATGTAAACCTATAAAGCATAAAATGTATACAAACTCATCCAATATCTGTTCAACAAAATGATTTGTCCTCACAAAAATATCACCGATAGCGATATATCTCCGTGTCCGACCTCGGGTATATTTGTTTTATACCAACTGGACAATTTGTTAGAGGTTTATAGAAACAGTGATGAAAGCTACGGCTGTAAAGTTGGTATGCATCAAATATTTGGCTGACATATAAATGAACAAAATGCAATATTTCCATAACGCCAGTATATTTAGTTTTAAATCATATGCCGTATCTCAGTGAAAAGCTCTAAATAACTAATGTATTAATGTTTTTAAACTTTTGAGAGACGTGTTGATAGGAATCACGGAAAGGTAACAAATAAAGGCAACTAAATCGGCACAATATTTTTCACATATTCATGTTATCTTAGAACACGACGTATTCTGCTGGTTAGAATATCATGATCTATTATAATCAAGATACTTAGAATGGCTTATGAATCCTCCTCTTAGCATGCATTTTCTTTTTCCCTTTATGTGCAGAAGCGGGTAAAAAACTCGTATAAAGGAACATGAAATAATCTAATTGTTATCTCGTAATTATTAACCAATATATGGAATAAGGTATGTACATGAATTTTGTGTGTAGTTTTGTATCATAGAGTTGTTATATTTATTGAAGCACTATTCAGTGAGTCCATATTATTAACGTTTACTAGAAATGCTGTGTGACATTAACTTGACTACGGAATTTACGTATTGGTTAATAATAGTTGACAAAACTGTATTTAAGGCGGAGGTCCCCGCGCAGAGCTGTCAATTGAAGCATCAAGAAAAGCTTACCCTCATAAGCACTCAACTCATTTATGTACTTTGCGGTAAGCTTATCGAGAGATATTGATTGAATACAGAGAAATTAATAATAATAAATATTTACATGTATAAACTACTCTACTTATGCAAAGAACATGTTGATATTACCTCAAAGTAAACTCCTTAATGAATACTAATACCTAAAATGTTCCTTTACAAAGTCCAAAATAAACGATAAATCGGAAAACGTACGAAAAAGATGCTCAAGGATGATTTGATATTTTTTATATGTCTGTTAGTAACTCTGCCGCCAATTAACCAATTTAAAAAAAGCTGCTACTTACACACATTATCTACTTTAACCTCACACTCACACTATATTGCTCCTCAATTTTCATCCAAATCGGTAAGCAGCAGTTACTAAGGAGCAACAGACAGATAATTTCCAAATCCAAACTAAAGAACATATAAACTGTATTTCGGACTTATGTAATAAAAAACATTTAAATATCAAAAAAAACATGCACGCGGCCAGAAGTTGTTACTGGACTGGACTGAAATGAAAAACAAACTTGTTTTGTTCAATTCAATCAGCTTCGTAAAACCAAAAATTGCTGATACCAGCCTATAAAGGACGAAGTCAATCTATTTCATGTTTACAATGGCATTAAGATAACATCAGCTTTGGCGTTTGAGCTCTGGGAGAAAGTAATATCTCTCTTTCGCAGTTAGTAAAAGGTGATACACAAAAATTGTAGTTTTTTATTGGAGTACAGTTTATATGGTCTAGAATATCTTGAGTTATGATTAGGTGGATCCAATGAATCAATATAATAAGTTTGAGATTGAATTTGTAAGCTTCGCAAATAAAATAATGAAATAATTCTAACATGTTGCAACCAAGGAGGATAACAAGACAACAATATCTAATCAAGGTATCAGAAACCACTGCAAATATGACTCAATGAAGATGTTTCCATTTACATGAAAATGCCTATACATGTACTTATACTGGAGTAAATCGACATCTTCTACGCCTCTCTCAATAAGATCAATATAAACTTCAAGAATTATCTGTATTCTCATAATTGATGAATTACATAGATTTACTAGCATATGAGATCAGTGTGTGTATTACACCGAATACCAGGTGAATAAATTTTAAATCCAAATAAACAAAATGCATTTTTTCATGGCGTCACCTTGGTTTGAAATCAGATCTTTGCACAAAGCTGTAAAGTTCAATGTTCTGCAGACCTCAAAACTTCCGACCTATATGTAATCAAAATTATTGTTACATTTCAAGAAACATTCGTTTAAAAGAAACAATTTAGGATTTACGTTGAACGTATACACACAGAATATAGGGAAGACACCACCAATCTGTCTTCTGAAAGTATCAGTTTTGCACAATTGTGAAATATTCATTCAATGGTTTGGCCTCTTCTGGTTTCTAGCGAACAAAAAGAGGATGAACTAAATACCTGTACAACTTGTATTTTATTACTAAAGCATTAAGATAAACTATTTTTAAATAGTCTGTGGTATAAATTTTGATCAGTAAATATGCCAACAAACAAAAATTTTACACATGGATATATGAAAATCCAAACATTGAGGAACAACGGCCAATGTAGACTGAAAAAGCAATTGACTGAGTCAGATTCATTAAGGAGCACCATATTTAGTCCTAATCATGGCACATAATTGTTTAAAATTGACATTTGAATGGTTAAGTTTAACTATGTAATCAGATTAAAAAAACACTTTAATGTTAAGCCCATCGATGACTGATTTACGTACCTATTCAGTCACAAAAATAATTATACACCAGCAAACATTCGCATATATATGTTCATGTGATGATAAGTAGTAAAATTTATTAATCAACAAAACCGTTCATAAATATCTTGATAGACTGTAATGAATATTTAGGAAAACTTAACAGTCTCCTAGCTGACATTGTCAGATAATAATAGCAACACGGTGCTATGATTTGTTTGTACTAACGTCTTCTTTATGTCTTAATAAATGTGCTCCAAGTTTCCAGGGAACTTTGAATAGCTACGTGGGTCTGCACTTAGAATGTCGCTGCTATATATATCCACAAATTCATTGAACGTAAAATTATAATGCAACTTAAATACAAGCATAATGTAAAGCTTGTCAGTGGTGCACAGATCTTATCCGCCATTTCACGTATAACTTCGATTGACCGCGTTGTCCAAGGAATCGATATGTCATCATTTTTGTAATATTTATTGAAAAAATAGATAAGAATTACATGCTGTGCTGGCAGTGATATACGTATACAGGCACACTGATCAGGATCAGGACAGAAAACAGTTCATAACGGCATTGTTAATCCGAGTTTAATAACTTGCGGAGATATTTTTTTTATTCATGCACAGCATTTTTTAATAAAAAATATTTCATGCCATGTTATGTTTTCTCCGCCACCTCAATGGACGCTTTGTAGTGGCGATTGATACATGCAAACTGTTTCAAGCAATGAGAGAGCAGTACATTTCTTTCGTATATGGCATTAAAAGTCTGTGGTAACGAACGGTTGAGGTGTGTGGACCGCAACCGATTAATGATTTCTTGTACTTAACAGTAAAAATTTACGTATTTATAAAAACGTGCCCCTCATCAGCACGTGGTCTCATTACTTTTTTTTTTAAATGTAATCAGAATGCAAAATTGGGTAACATAGTGGAATAAATATGTCTGTATAATATTATAGTTATATGTATGTTTACAGATCCAGGAATACTCTCGTTTATTCTAATTGGAGCAGTTTGTAGCCTTCTCTCTCAAGATCCGCGGCAAATGTCAATTTGACCTAGCATATATTCATAAAACCTAAATCCCATTAGGTGAAAAGCGGTCGTTACTTATGTATGTAAATTCTGTCTGTGATTTCATTCCTAACAGATGGTGCATATTAAATTTATAAATAGCTAATTCGAATTGGTGTAGCGACATTTTTGACCGAGTTCTAAGAAATATCCTGTGAACAGATGGGCGATAGCATGAGTTTAAAAAATAATGATTGAATATTATGTTTATTGTGACAAGCACTTTTATGAAATATATTTAAAAAGTT
This sequence comes from Bruchidius siliquastri, assembly GCA_949316355.1. Classification (NCBI taxonomy): domain Eukaryota; kingdom Metazoa; phylum Arthropoda; class Insecta; order Coleoptera; family Chrysomelidae; genus Bruchidius; species Bruchidius siliquastri. The sequence continues at coordinate 41,825,935 of OX438529.1, forward strand.
ATTAAAAATCAAAAAATAAAAATATTTGCAACCCGGGTTCCGATACACCGGGCTGCTGTTCAATTTCCTAGCGAATGCCCACCCATTATTATGGTCCAAAACTAATTCCTTACGTTAAAGCCTATATTTATTATCAATGTATTTGAAAAAACTTATTAAAGATCTGAAGGCATACATTTTCCAAAGAATTTATAATAATATGTTCATGAGATCTTATAAGGATTTACTTAATGATCTGCTCACCAGTTGAACGTGTAGATGAGATTTTTTCAACAGCTACAACCCACATACGCCACTCAAAAAGAGGACAAAGACTTATCTGTTTCTTTTCTGGATAAGAAGTTTGTCCGTACACAGATATTATTTTATTTCTAGACAAGACTAGGAAGCTTACTAGTTTTGTAAAGTTCCTGAATTGTTTGTCTCACCATAAATTGAGTATTAAATTTGATAGAACAAATAGAGTTCTAAGAAATTGCTGAAATTTGCTATCTCACAAACGCTTGGTGAACAAAATAATTTTAGGTCAGATAATAATATTTTTCTAGTAAATATCAAAAATTATTTTTGTTAAATTGATAATTATTAATTTAAGTAAGGATACTTATATCTCATTCAATATCGAAGAGGAGCAGCAGCACCTTCTCCAGAAACCAGAGAACCATGCATTAGTTGTGTATCGCATTTAATTATGGTGCTATGAAATATCTTGGACAAAAATCAACATTTATCAAAGCTCGTATCTCACCATATAGAAGTGGGTAGTAGGTTACACCACCAAACATAAACATCGTTTATGTTCGGTGGTTACATCCATGAGATGTACTCTGACAACGCATATGTTTGGGATGGATGCGCTATTGGGTACGTACAAAGCTGTTTTAGATAAATCCATATAATGTGTGTTACCTGAAAAGGCTCATAATTTTCAGTGTAAATTCGATGCTTAAGGGAACTGACATTTATCATCTATTCATATCTGGTACAGTTTGAAAAGCTGGCTATTGAAAATAATACAGATTCTGTTTTTATTTAAATGTAAATGTTCATGCCACCATTTCTGCTTCACTCATTAGAATAATAAATATTCCGACATGTTCTGGTTACTTATTAATATTTTAAATTTCTAGATATTGGTATGGTTAGACAAAAAAATGTTTTTATTGCATTTATTTCAATTAACATGATAACTTCATTCTTAATGAAAAATATGAGTAATGTAACACAAAGTAACACAAATGAAACTCGCTTTCTTTCAGAACATCTATATACAGTCTGTACATAATGTAATTATTATGGTTATTTCAATCAATTGGCTAAGAATTAAAGGAATCGCGAAAAAATCGTTTTCAATATACTGTTTTCTTGATGACGCAGGAGATGCATCAGAAAAATCCATGTCACCCATTTCTTTGTTTATCAATCTGTCTAACACTCAAACTTCGTTTTTCAATGATTACGCGCCCCCTGATCATTTTATATAAACTATTGTCGGGGTAGTTAGGGAGGAAACCCAAACAAAAATAAGTGCTGGTAGAAGAGTTTGTATCATCTATAAAATTTTGATTTCTGTTGCAATTGGTACTTTTTGAAATACTTGATCAGTGGAAGCAGACTTATACTAAAGCTACGTATACATATAACTACACGAGATACATCCCTCCTTAGTGTTTAACTGATACTGAACGGTCACACCTCCCACCAGAAATAGGTATAAATATAAGCTCCTGACTTTTGTGAGGTTTCCACGTTCACTGTAGTTCGGCCTACTTGTTACAATATCATACCTCAGATTACTCCATTATTTACCTGGACGATAAATAATTGAATTGATATTTAACCCTGAAAATATATCGTCAAGTAGGTTGACTCTGTTTCACGTGCAGTGATATCAGTTTATTAAGTATCATTTTGTGGACTTCAGAACTGGGTTAGTTCCATTATACATACTATATTGCAGTTGTATTTATTTACTTTTATTCATTTGTGTAATATGATAATTTCTTAAATAAAATTGCATATCCTTAACGTCACATATACAACAGCAAACACAGCATCTTCGATGAAAATCAATATAATCACAATAACGAATATTGTGCTCTCAAACTATTCCTAGGCTAATCTATATTACTAAGTCGTTATTAATTTCACAATTGCTATAGAATTATGAAATATGAGTTGTGAAGATGGTACTCGTGTAAATTTGTAAAGAATAAGAAGCCTACGGATTATTTCCATAGATAGGGTGATATCTTTAATAGCATAGTAACAATGAAGAATACTTAGTGGCTACATACATATAGGAGCGTGGTAAATTTGTCTTTGTACCAAATAGGGTTGCCAACTGTTCTGATTTTATCAGGACAATTGATTTTCAGCCAAAATTCTATTGTCTTGACGACACCTCAATCATCATAGGCAATATCCTGATTTTTAGTATATCTTGCGAGTATTGTGTGATTTTCTAAATGCTTTATCAAATTAAACTTATTTTATTTTCATATAAATTTCAATTTTTTCATTGTGATTTATTTGAGAGGCTACTATGTGAAGGTACGTCGTCTTTTCAAAAATACCCCTTGAAGCAAAGTTTACTTCCGAATTCAAGCAAAGTCCTAATCGTTCTGGTAAATCTAGTTGTCTAACAGCTATATGCAATTTAAAATGCTTCTGCCCAAGTCATTACTCTCCAAGTTGGAAATTATACAGTTGGCAGATTAGGTAGAAACATCATTAAGTAGCTGATTCAATTTTATGCGTTTGTAAAATGGTTTATGGTCAAATGCAGCAAGCTGGCATTTACTGACACTACTGGCAGATACTGCCATTGTACTTTAAAATATAACTAACCTCATTTCATGAGTAAATAGTTCATCTTGAAATCAGGGTGGAAAAACGTATAACCAATGATACGACCAGAGTATGAGAATAACCGGTAAACTGGTGGAACAGCAATCCTACGAGTGGACGAATAGATTTGGTCCAAACCTCGGTCTCTTGTAAATTAAGGTGAACACAATCTCTGTTTTTTGATTCTCTTATGTAAAGTTGAGTTCTAGTGAGATACATATGAAAAACAATGTTCTTGAGGCACAGCATATCTCCAGCCAAATGTCATCAAACCGGTATATAAACTGATAACCAGGGTTAAGGAAAAATTAACATAATAATCTTTTTGAGTACATATAACGTGACAAACTACTTCAAAATTATTGGAAATGGAAATCGCTGGATTTCAAAAACGTTTAGCCCCTTGGAACATGCTTTTGACTATTCCCATGAATGATCGAGACCTCGAACATCACAGAAAAGTTTTACGATGTTTCGATTTATTTTTCCCCAATAACGCCACCATCAGTAGTACGATTTTCGAAAATATTGCAGCATTACCTGCCGTAATTTCATACTAGATTTTTTTTTAAAAATGATCAAAATTGCTGCACCGGTTACTGAGATTACGCCGATACAGAGAAAAAGACAGATCGATCGATACTATCATGGTGAATGAACGACCGAGCTGTCTCGCATAATAGCACCAAGAGTTGGCAGTACCGCAAACACTAGAGGGGCGAATTTCCAACACCTTGAATGAGCTTCTTCCAAAAGTCGTTCTATCGGCGAACCTCGTTGTTGTGGAATGAGCTGCCGGGAAGTTTGCTGCCCGATAGTTACAATATACAGCGTTTCAAGGTCAATGTATTTATTCATCCTCTCGCAGTGCTTTTGGAGTGCGACAGGCTTGCTGTCACATATATTTTAAGAATATAGGAATATTTCATTTAATTAAAAAATTCCTCGTTCGAGAACCACTCGTCGTAACAAACAGATCCTTGGGAGTAAATGGGGGACATTCCCCCCCCAAGAGTCATATGTCTTATAGACAACAACTAATGTTTCCTATAAGAATATCTCCAGATTTTATTTTAAGTGCAAATTAATTTAACCCCCTATCGCCCCCCCCCCCCCGAGTTGTATCTCCTCCCCATCCAAGAGAGGTTTTTGGATCCACCCCTATCTCACCTGGTGGCCTGCATCATCGATCGTCCCGCAGCCGCAGCCGCGACCTCGGCATCGTGTCCCTCCTGATCAAGCATCTCCAAGCTCCGGCTCCTAGTGATGCCCCCGCCCGCCTCCACCTCCCCACGCTCCCTCCTGCCGGCTGGCCTTTCCGATCTTCTTCCTGCTCTGCCCCTCTCCAGCCTTTGCTCCAGTCCGGCCACCCTCTGACCGAGGCGCAGCTGCGCGCGCTGCAATTCTCGCTTGTCTCTCTCTAGCCGAGCCTCCAAATGTCGAAACAGAGGCGCGCAGTAGCACGTGTAACCGACGCCGACCGGGCCCTTGCAGATGTTGCCTGGAACGAAAACAAATCGAATTGTGTAATGTGTATACTTCGTCAATCGTAGGGATGCCAGTATGAAGCTGATAATAAAAATACACTAAACTGAATTAACATAAAGAATGGATTATGTTCATACGATACGGTTTATTTTAAGGATTAGACTAATTTCTCAAGCTGCTGCCATAAGTTCTCCAATTATTTAAAACAAAATTAAATATCACGTATGAGAACAAAAAATTATAATCAAAACCGAAATTGTAAATTTCAATAACCCTAGAAGAAGTTTGGTGCCTGTCTTTCGTTTGCAAATTTGTTATATGAATTTTCTGGTTCCACAATCATCCTTATTTTTTTGTACAACTAATTGATTCTATTATTTAGTTATTAACTCAACATTTTATATCCTATTCCTTTTAATAAAGTATTGCATGAAATTGTAAGCGTATATTTTTTACTATAACTTTTTTTCAATCATAAGCAGATCAAGCCAGGAGTACCTTAATGCTATAAAGTACTTAAAGTGTAAGTGTAAGAGTTTTTGATATAACTTAGATTCCAAATTCTCGACACCCTAGGGACAAAAGGCGGGTTGTAGCTTGCCAGATGTTAATATATAAAGTAGGTAGCAGCGTCATTGCTGGATTCTTTAAAAGGGAGGGGCAACGAGAAAGAGATATTGAAATACGATTAAAAATATTAGTTCCAGGCAAGGGGACATTATTCATACAATCATGAGCAGATATTAAACAATACTTGTGTGCTAAACTATAGCTGTTCGAAAAAAAATAGAATAACATTGCGGTGACCTGTCAATCAAGGGTGTCTTTTAAGGGACGTAATCGCTCGCACCCTTCACAGCTAACTGATCCAGCTTCTCTTTCACAGTGATCTTTGTTGAAATGAAAGAAATAGCAAATGTTAAGACCATAATAAATATTCGATTTTGATTGAATTGGTCCATGAAGGTCGTTTTTATGGGTTTACTAAAATATAAAATGTAGATTCGGAAGTTATCATAAGGATAATCGCTTTTTAGGAAAACATAGTTCTTATCTCGGAACCATGAACATCTATCATAAAGGAAATCACCCCTTCTTAGTTGTAAACGCACAATACATGGTATGCTAGCAATGCCCCGAGCCAGTTTTTACCTGCAAAAAAACTTGATGGACAGAAGCAATTTCAGTAATTTTAAGGTACTAGCACGAATGAGTGACTTCTTGGTAGAGCTTTGCCATTTATTAAAAGTAATGCTCATTTGAGCACAGTAATCAGTACTCAGAACCATCACCACACCATATTCTTACTTCAACAGAAAATCATGACCTGATAATCCTTGTTTAGAGAGGACGTCATTCTTAGTCCTCCCTTCTCCAATTCCAAGATATGCTCTGAATACCCATACACAAAGCACTGTCGGTCGCGCAACTACTAATTGAATTTCTTCTGAAATGAAGATCTTTAATGTGGAGCAAACTCATCCACCATAGCGCATATTATATAATCAATTTGAAAAATGCATCTGCAAAGCTTCTTCTTGAGGAAAGTTGCATGTCAGAGCAGACCGAAGGTTTTGGTGATGTTAAGGCTTTCGGTGGTTTAATTATTTGCCCACATATGTAAAATTAATGTTCACGGACCGGAATCTACGTTTCAGATGTTCCATTTGAAATTTAAGTTTTAAATATTATAATAAAGTCACATTGGCGCAATTTTATGCAGAATGTGTACTTCCTAGCGAGGAATCAACAGAAACACCAACACATCTACATTCAAATTAAAATTCGCATGCATAATGTATCTGCCGGGCGGAGATCCATAGCGAACTGACGGGGATTTTCCTGAAGCGCGAGAAAAATCCGAACAGCTTAGCCACAGATCCATATTTTATTTTTTCTCTTCTGCTTTGATTATAACTTCGCTAATGAAATTGTCAGACATCCTTAATTATATTAATAGGTTATCTCCTATGATTCGAAGAACATAGAGTTGCCTCATGACCCTATATATATATATATAGGAAGAAGCAGATCAGTTTGTTGGACGAGGTATCCATCATATCATTTGCGAGATACGTCGTGCCACTATATACCATTAATCTGAACCGCCAATTGCATTTATCTACACCAAATTAGCTTCACCGTTCAGTAATTAGGTACATAATATTTAGCTATTCACATTCCTATCCATCTCTGAAGTGATTATACCTGTGGAGTAGTACAAAATCAACGGTGGCCCTTTTTCTGGTTTCGTCAAAACTGTGAAAATATTTGTCTATATACAATTATCCATATTCCCTGTGCTCTATTGATTCGTTCTTTCTACGCCCACCGGAACACGCCACTGGACGAAATAATTTCAGGCGAAGTACCTTGCGGAAACACATCCAAGATAAACAATTTTCACTGTCTGGTTAACATTTTTCCCATGGTGGCGAAGGTACGGGTCAGTGCAATTCCAAAAAGACTTCTATTGTATAAGAGTTATATGCTCAGAGACAACACCATTAATATTAGTAATTTTAGTTAAAAAATTAGTCAGGTCTCACGTATTTATTTTGTTTTTTGCTATAACCGAAAAAGAATATGGTGTTTAATATGTTTAATTCCATAATGTATTTTTGAGTAGGCTCAAAATCACATAAAGCACTAAAATTGTCGAATAATAAAATTGTTCAAGCTTTTGATCTACCAAAAAGATACTATGTGATTCAACTATTCCTTTATATGATTATGAATATTCCAGCATAAAGAAATAACATATTTTTCAGGAAAATTGGAGCTTCCACACTTGTTGAGCTTCTATATTAAGGTAGGAACAGAATATCGATCACAATCACAATTTGAATGCTTTCCCGTCCCTAATATAGACTGTAGATGCTCTTACTTGGTCAAACTCTTCCATCATTCAGATATAAAGTTGCGTTAAATACAGAATTATGAGATGATGATAATAAACTCTGCTTAGGGAATTGTGAAACAGTCAAATTTAGTGATAATATGCAATAACCATTATTCCATGAAATTTAATATCCTTCAGATTATTATCGATGCACTTTCAGCGTCCAGCTGTAGCCAACAAATAGTCCTTATAACAGCCAACTGATCCGTGAGCATTGGTAAATATATACATGATTGAATGGAGTCCTACATCCATCCTACGGTTAATTTAGGTGTATACTAGACAACACCCACTTCTCATGCTACAATCAATGATGGACTAAGGTTATGCCTTGTGTCACACATACAGTCTCTATGCGTTAATTACTACGGTTTATCAAACATTAGAATAGTTCTTTTGTTTGGATGTATCATTGTCTAGGAAACAAAAAAAACTATATAATGTTAATGATCAATAGGAGATAGAAATCATCTTTTTGAGTATTTCACGGATATTTGATACTGGCTTTGGCGCAGCAACCAGAAAGACTACATAGTTTTACCACTCGCTAAACCACTTTTTTGAACACGACACGTGTTTCGTTAACTATCTTAGCATCACAATTACTTGCCAAACTCAAAAGATATACCGATGCTATTTCACGGGTGACCCATTGTTCAATTTATCCATTTTTCTGCCAGCTTTTACAACGCAGCGTTGCGGAACGCATTGTACAAAAATTTGTGAATATCTGATAAATATTAATTTGTAATATTTGTAAAACATTACCATGGATTAAGAAATAAAAAATTAACACCAAGCATGTATGGGCCGACAAACGTAACCTTGGGGATGTTATTATAGTGATCTCAAGGTGAGAACCACCAATGTGACCTCAAAAGACTGTAAAATAAGAGCAACTTCCTAGCGAAGACAGCATAACTGTAGCATGGTTCGTTTTGAGAATCTGAATAATTCATGCTCACGAGTGTCTCCAGAAATTATATATCAGCACAGTAATCATAACATTTATATAACTGTAACCACAGAAATCTACACCAAGCAACAAGACGGCGGAAAGAGGCTAGAAGACTTCTGTACTGTTGCTTGAAAATTATGTATCAGTCTTATTTGTACAACTATTTTACATTCCTTGGACTAGTTCACGATGAAAATGAGTTTACTTGACACTTAATGTGCAAGAACTAGTAGTAGATATGACAAAGACAATATTCTCGAGGCGTCGCGTTCGGTATATCGAAAGCATTCCATGAGATGTGGCATGAGACTGCCTATCGACTGCCAATGGGTCTGTGCCAAAGGTTTCTTCAACGCTCTTCTTCCTGTACATCAACCATCTGTTGGAAATAACATATAATCCTATCTATAGCTTAGCAGATGTCAGCATCCTTATTTCCTACATGTGTTACGGGAGAAATCAAAACATACAGCAATGTAATCCCAAAGCAACAATATAAAATACCTCCATTTGACATCCAACAACAAGTCATGGAAGAAAACGTGTAGAAAAACCTTATCCTAGATGAGGGTGTGAGAGTAAAATTCATCTCCGAATGCGACAGGTGGCGCTGGATCTTCACGAAGTAAAATGAATCTACAGCTTGGACACTGCCTACTAGCGGAGATAGATATCATAGGGGTACCCGCTGTTCTGTAACAAAACCATGATTGCTAGATGACTGTTATTTGAAATTTGTAGGCCCGGCAGATTGTTTGGTATCAATGCTTCGGGCTTCCATTACGTTTCGATTGATGTGGTATCCTCAATCGTCCTTAGGTGAAACCACATCAATTGATTAGATGGGAAATACAAAAATTCTAAAGACAATGGAAGTCCGACGCAGGGTCACTAAGACTGGTACTTAAGCTGTTAAATATCTCAGGCTTAACTTAAACCTCACTTACACTCCGTCCTGTGTATCTTTGATTAGATGTCGGAGCAACAGTTTTTTACGAAGGTCTACCTTAGAATAAGCTTCAGTTAAACTAGGTGCTGTAAATGGCAATTAGACCCAAAAATTGCAAGGTACACTATATATTCCTATGTCCTGCATTCGCCAGAAATCCAACCTAGCATCTCTACCATCAACCACAGTATCAGCACATATACAACTCAAAATTTATGCTCATTTTCGTGCAGTTCCAACAAAATACACTTGATTTCAGGTAAACAGAGCCCATAAAAGTGGGCCGTATGTAAATTGGATACATATTCCATGGCCTAGCTATTTTTCGATTCATGGTGAAATGCTTCCGGTGACATACGTATTAGCATTGTAAAATGGTAGACGGCTGTATGTTGTTTGACCGAGTCGTGTCTTTTTTGTTAGGGGGCTATTGTTTTCCTCCAGCATAACTGGTAGTTTGTGCGTTGGTGGTATTGTTTTATATTGACACAATAGTCGCTTACAATCTTTAGTCTGTTATAACTAACAAAACAATATTTTCATTAAGTAGGAATTGGATGCTTTTTTGCTAGTTGATGTTACTTATGCTGTTTGCTAATCAAAACCACTTATTTATGGCTGACGAAACAGCCTTATTGACGTTTTGGCTACCGTGGCAGCCTTTATCGAAGAAAAAATAAAGGACATTCAATTTTGAAATTATCGAAATTGTTAATCCAACTGTCTCTGTTTTCAAATAAGAACTTACTATAAAATGCTTGTATGCAGTCTGTTGATTATTAATAAAATCCAAACTAAAAACATAATGCATCTTTTAGATGAAAATTTTAATAATGAAGTCTAGACTTCACAAATAAGACTCGGTTTTTCGAAGCCTTAGATTTAATATTTTAATCATCATCTCACTGTCAAAAAATTTATTTTTTATGTGGAAAACTATAAAATCATAACAGATATCATTCAACCACAACTTCAATAAACGGAAGATATATTGATAACTAAACTAAAAGGTATATCAAAGGAAACTGATTAATATATAAATCAAATGTATTTCTTTTGAAAGAAATATGCAAACGATTTATAAAACATGATAAACCTTTTGTTACCAGCTTAAGAATTAGGTATTATATTTTACCTGCAAGGTCCAAATAATACTGTTCTCCTTTCTTAAGTGGTTCCTGTGGTAAGGAATCCAGACGTGGGGATGGGAATGCTTCAGGGTCTGGGTAGTAATGACAGCCGTATGGCGACCAATGTTTAGTCTTCTCTAAATTATCTACAGTGTCTGAAACAAAAATAAACAGTTAATGAGCGACTATTCTTCTAAAGGTTGTGTTGTGAATACAGGAACATGAAAATTGTTAACATAGCACATACAATGTGCCATATTCGTCGATGTGTTGAGGAATAAGCAGCGCAAATTCCGCGCCCAACATCAACATGATATTAATAACACCCTAATGTAAGACTAGTTCGGTGCAGACGGGACTCCAGCCAGTACCTCCAGCATCAGGCATACATGACTCTTGAAATATCTTAGGTCATAGAATGTATTAAGAAGACTGAAATAGCTTAAGCAATAAGATATCAAAAAAACATGAAATATCTTAAGGACATTTTGACGGCGATGGTTAAGGTTTTGTAGAGGATTCCATTAACACTAGTGCAAATGCAATCGCCAAGAAATATTTCCCCTAAGACAGACAAAAGAGAAAAAATAATTTAATAGAAAAAAGCTGGACAGGATGAATGGTATGCTAGATTTAAGAGCTCTAGTTTTGTATCCATGATAGGATCTAGTTAGCTAGTTGGCAAGTAACCTGGATTAACTGTGTGTTAAGTACACAATTATTTTATTTCCAATACAATCATTTTTGAAAATGACATACAATCGAAAAGAATTTATTACGCATTACCAAAACACCACCTATTAGTCTGTATCTAATAAATATACATATAATATTAACTGAAAATTTGTGAAACAAATATTATAGATAATGGAAGTCTAAATGAATGTTTGTGAACTTTGAATTAACAGTGAATCTATACATCTATAGTATGATTCAAATAGACACCTGAAAATTCCAGGAGATAGAGAAACTGTTATATAGGAATTATTTTACTAGAATGTATTTATACATATGAACACAGTTCAACTACTGGTAATATTTTTCATAAAATGAAACGTGAAGAGACTATTGAATCTTATCCTGTGGTTGATTATTTGATTCGTCGTTACTCTTTCTGACTGTTAACTGAAACAACTTTATATCATCAACTAATACTATAAGCATGTAGAGGTAACTCCTTCGATCGATTCAAAATAAGAAGTTTTACCAATATAGGAGATATATGTGACGCTTTTCGCCGTATTACAGTCTGGTGGTGCTAATAAATGTAGCCAAACGCATCTCACATCTTCTTCATTATTTTACAAAACATTTCTGCCTTTTTTATCAAGATGTTTTCCATGTTTGTTTCTCTCAAAGATGCAAAATTGCTACATAACATTAACTTGTTGAAACCTCACCTTGATTCCATTGATTCAACGAAAAGATACTTCTTGCTGTTTTAGGTGTAAAGTATTACATCTAAAAAATACTTTTGGAAGCACCTGTTTCTAAACTTGTTTTACATCATTTCAGTTACTTCTGTTTCTACTAATTGAAATTTATGACTCCTAAAGTTAACCACTTTTTTGTATCCTGCTAAATGGCGTAATTAAGAAAATTTATGCGACCATCACTGGTATTAAAAGTTATACGTTCAAATTTTGCCCCTCGTCCAAATTCGTCCAAATAGATAAGTAATTTGAGACCGTTTTTGTTTATTCTGCTACAGGATGTCCCAACAATGATCATTCGAGTAATAGGAAATAATGTGCTCGGACTAATAGTATACGGATTGTGATCGGAAAATTTTTCCAATTCGAGGTAATCGGACTTTTAAATGTTTTATATCCAGATTAAGAAAATCCATGTCATCCATTGTTCTCCACTCCACCGATTTTAATCGTGGAGAGGAATGGGTCCTCAGTAGGTAATTCTGAGTTCATTTTTGAAATCGGTTCAAAAAACTTGGTTTTTTATGCTTCCCAAGTTTCCAATAATGTTCCATCATAGTCAAAACATCTTTAATTCGAAAACCATTTTTTTTTTAGTGGCTAAGCCTCAATCGCACCTTCTACAGATATCTAATCATTTTAGGACATGCCTTAAAAAAATTCCGGAAACATTATTTCAATCCGCCAAACGCAGGCTTTTCAAGTAACGCACCACTTTGGCTTGTTTTAATGTGTTTCAAGATGAAGTATTTTTCCTCAAAACTCTAATGAGGTCATTACATCCTGTATCTATATATCTCTATCTACCTCTCTCTATCACAAATGGAAGATCAGATGAATAAGCATCCGTAACTCTGTAAACACACAAAAACAGTCAGAAACTATACATGAAGTAGAGTGAGTTAATACCCAGGTGCCTTATAGGGTACGTTTCCGTTCATGTCACTCATCCCTCTCAACCAAGCGCGCACAGATCTGGAGAATACTTTGCGATACTAATTTCCACGCGTGCCAGTCTGGGTTACACCTCTCGACAATGCACAGCGGAGGTAAGTATGCTTGATTCAATGAGCAGATCATTAATGATTTGAGCGGTGGATTCTCCAGATCTGTTCGGGCTGAAGTGGGACCGATTTTTTTTATTAGATTATCCTCAATCCCCTTTTTGGCTTCATTCTCCATTTCTGTATTTACACAGTTGCAGAAGTTGAATGTATTACAAATGCAAAATAATGAGCAGAATGGAGGTATATTTAGATGCCACACTTAAGCCACAGTTCTAACGACATGTCAATTAATTTCCTCTATTTCCGAGTATCCGTAAGTTGCTATGTTGAATTGAAGAATGTAGAACAAGTCCTCGGGTGTTTCGTAGCAAATTGCTACCAAACGAATAAGTAACTTCTCAATACTGCGAATAAGGAAAGTCGAATGATTGGTTAACATTCCAATGAAATAAACGTCACAGAAGTAGAGCAAGCAAGATTGGCTCCTAGAAAGTTTTGCAAGGTAATTGCTTTTCATGTTGACTATGAGATCATGGATGTAGTTAGATATGTTAGAAAACAGATAATATTCCCAACTTACGTCATACTAGACTGGTCATAATTCTTAACTAGTCAAAATGCACCAAATACTCGTATATACCCGTAATTCTCCATTATTCTACATAACTCTGATGAGCTATGGCTCGATGATAAAAGGGTTCCATAAAGTAAGGTAGTTTTCAGAATATATGAACGTGTCAGTTTGTCGTTAAAAAAGCTTTAACAGCATCATATGAATCATGACAGAAATATGAAATATAAGATATTTTTGCTGAAATTGCTAACAGTATCTATTGTAGTGATTTTTGTGGAAAATTGAAAGCTCAAATTCAACTAAGAATCCACGCTGTTACTGTGATACTATCACTGATGTCCTTGAGTGCCTACTAAAGCTACTTTTGAATTGAAGTATTAGCTGCACACCGAAGTGTACTTTGAGTCCTGAAGTAGATGATAAAAACTTTGAGCTGTCTTGAAAATAGTCAATGCCTTTTAACAAATTCAACATACGTTTAGTAATGAATATGTCAACATGAATCTTATCTTATCATTTCTTATGTTTAGACTGTTTATTTGTGTTATTGCTTTCAAAACTAAGGATATATACCATTTTTGGTATGAATAAAAATAAGTTACCGGCACTGTTATCAGAAAATTAATTCCAATAGACTCCTGATTCAGATATCCTCAATTACGAAATAAAGGTACAATCCTGGAATCAGGCAAACCACGACCCTGCTACCCAGTTCGGCGAAGGCAGCATGTTGTTCAGATTAACGAGGATCTACAAATGGTTTTCAGTTTAACGCGCAAAAGACGCAGACAACAACCCTAACTAAGAATTCACATGCTTGTCTGCCAATACTTGAGTCATCTACTACCATCAAGCTACTGGGAATTGACCCGCTATAGAAAATTTTATTCGTCGGAACAACTACAGGCCTCAGATCAGACCATCGCTGGACTACTGCTCGCATGTGTTAAGGTGAGTACTCACTGAGCGAATGAACTCCAAACGAACAGAGAACTCCAAACAATGAAGGTTTTGAGTTTGTTAGGGCGTAATTTGTCGACGAGGGAACCCGAAGCGAAAACAGTTATTATTAATGTGCAGAAATGTGTGACGAAATTATCGCGGCATCGTCTTTCGTAATTATTGCGGGATTACTAAAAACAAGTAAAAAACAAAAAAGAAAACGAAGATATTGAATGTCAAAATCGAGATCAGATAGGGTTTAGCCTATTATCTGATCTAAGGAGTGATTTAGGACAGTTCAATAATCTTTGTAGTATGACCGCCTCGGATTTCAAACTTTTACTTCAAGAAATAAGTGCAAAAATTTGTAAAAAGTCTACTGATTCTCGAGAGGCCTCAATTAACTGAAGAGTAAGTTCATCTGTCCATTCAACTTTTTCAGACATGTTTACTGACTTTAATAAAAGCTCATTAAGGACAAATTCGGAGTTCCGTCTGAAATTGTCGATGGCACTGCGAATCACGTCAACACCGAACAGCAAATCCTTTTGATGTACCGCCTTCCGAGCGAACGAAAACGAAGCGAACGTAAAATTGCCATTCGGTTCGCCTTCACTTTAACGTACACATTGACCGAATAGTTCGGAGTTCGCTGTTCGTTCGCTCAGTGAGTACCCACCTTTAGGATGCGCTCCGAAGCACATATACTAGATTCAACCCAAAAACAATCTGGAACATCGAAAAAGGGCGGCTGCTCTGTCTCTATAGATAATATCATCCTATAGAGTCTGGGGAGTACCCAAAAAAAAATTAGTGTTGGTAGACGACGTTCTGTTATCTATAAAATTTTGACCCCGACATTACCTCGTACTTTTTGAAATATCAATCCAGTGGCAGCAGAGCGATATATTGGATATATTATTAATATTAAACTAGGAATGAAAAACTAATGTGAAATTAAAACTTCTATGGAAGTTAATTTTCGTTTAGTAAATGGTGCGTTTTTAATATGTATCATCATTGAAATGCTCCACAGATAGAGTCAACCTTTTTTGCCACTCCTGCAAAAAGGTTTTTAAAAGTTAGCAGTCACTTGTATGTAGAATAATATTTAAACCTGACTCACTGTTGTATCGATAATTCAGTTGTATTTGTCAAGAGAAAACGTCAATGGTAAATGAACTGTGCGAAAGATTTTCTTTCTTCAAGAGACAATTGAAACGATCTCTCTTTATGGGGAGGCTTTTTAATGAAGTAAATCCAAATAGTTATGTTAGTCTTTGGTACGTTTTTGATTTGGTGTCAAAGTTTTTAGCAACTGGTTCAATGGAAAATAGAAAAAGGTAAAGGATGATTATTGGATAAAGAACCTGAATTTGCGGTTTTGTAAACATTTTTTGTAGAGCCCACCAGCTCCATACGAACAATAGCAGGAGAAAGTCACACGAGACCGTAATAAAAGCACCGAATTTACATAAATTTCATTCTTATGAAATGCATATACCTCAAAAGATTCTTGAGGCTATAATATAGGTGTTGAAAAAGTATTTGCTGTTGCTATATACGGATAATGAGTTAATTATTAGAGAACTGTTTATATAAGCAGATAATTATTATAATTTTGTAACGTTCTGTCAGGTAATACCTATGTTATTTATTCTGAGGCCACTTCAAATTCA
This sequence comes from Bruchidius siliquastri, assembly GCA_949316355.1. Taxonomy (NCBI): domain Eukaryota; kingdom Metazoa; phylum Arthropoda; class Insecta; order Coleoptera; family Chrysomelidae; genus Bruchidius; species Bruchidius siliquastri. Next base: position 41,841,847 of record OX438529.1, read on the forward strand.
GAACTGTGAAATGGAAAGTAGGTTTTGAAAGGGAAATGCACAGTACATAATATGCAGTATGCATATTAGCAGTTATAGTATTATTTTAATTTCAAAGACACCTAACAGATTCTGCATTAATCAGAATATATCGAGCTGCTCAAAATCCAATTTGCTGCTTGAATAAGTTGAAACTGAGACACCCATGATAAATATTATGGGAATAGTCACTAAATACCCTTGTATCCTTTGTTTGATAATGATATAGAATATGACAATCATATTGCTCCTGCCCTCAAAGACACAGGTGTCTCCATTAAGCGGGAATTCCAGGACGCGCGAAAAAATAGTCAAGAACTCGGGCTACGTGAAGGTGAGGAGACCACAGTGCGTTTACAACTTCGTAGTGAACTTAATATGAAAGAATAGTGCTGGTAGTAAAAAGGATTGATGCTTTAGCGACAACAAACGAAAAATAGACATTTATAGGCATTTACAACTCACTTTGTAACCATGCATCATGAATAAAAATATGTATTCTCAATAATTAGACCCTATGAAGATATACATTTTTGAAAAGTACTGACACTTAGCGGGCTCAACTATAACCATAAAATTCCTTTCAGTCAAAAAAATTAATATACCCTCCACCTTACCCCGCCCATTCCTATTTTGACCACCAGAAAGATTAAAAAATAATCAGGGGCCTAGGAAATGTACAAAAACGAAGTTAATTTTTTTTTTCATATTTTGACAATTCCGTTGCCGCTGAACCTTTTTTGAAAACCATAAAGCTTTTTTGTCGTTGTCACAGTTGTAAACTAGTGTTAAAATTTCTTCAAAATCCGTTCTTTGCTAGTTGTAGATAGGTAAAGGATTACCGCACAGAGTACAGACAGACAGACAGACAGAGCGACGGGAATTAGTGACATGATTTTTCGAGATGGACATATGTGATGAAACATTAAGCTTACACAGTACTTCGAATCGGATTTTTTTAATATACTTCCCTGGTTTACATGGAATAAGCAAAATGAATGAAAGAAATATAATTTTAAAACTAATCACATATTATCATCCGTATAGAGAATTAATTTACGCATGCAAGTATCAAGTTAAGACGATGTGTCTGGTAAAGCCATTAAAACGGGTTTCCTCAAATTCAAAATGTTTTGCGATTACCTTAGAAGAAATCTATCCTCAACCAATGTCAGACAGTCCATCATATGATTTTACTATGAGCAACGTATGCAGGAACAATAGATAGTGGATACCGGACAGATCAATGAACCTGAGAAACGCATTTGCACGGCACGCTTGGGCGCAGAAAGGTAAATGTTATATAAAGGATGCCACCGACCGAGGCATAACCCGACGCTGTTTGACTGTAGATGTTTACCCTGTCATTGGAAATCACCTTGAAAAAAATCCCTCCACCTCTATAGGTCACACGTCACGTCTCAAACTTCGAAACGTTCCAGTACTACAAGACAAACTATCAATAAAGTATCTGTTATTACCTTTTGCATGCTTTCCCTCAAACCGCACTTTGCTCTTGGACCTCTTCCTCTGCTTGTTAGCCTTCTTCTCTCGCCTAGCTGCGCAATCGTCCACAATATCAACGATCTCAGTCAGCTCTTTGCGCAGCGCAATGTCACGCGCATTCTCACCCTGTTTGTTACGCACGCACTTGTCACAACCGGCCTCGAGCAATATCCTAGTGAGCTTGCGCCGGCCCATCGCGGCGGCGATGTGCAGGGCCGTATCGCCGTTTTTGTTTTGTTCCGACACCCGACACTGCCCGGAAATCAAGATCCTTGTCACGCCTGCGTGACCGTACCTGGAAAAAACACACAATGAACATTTGAGTGTTACGAAAAACAAATGACTAGTAGGGCTCGATTTTGTTGAGGCCTGCTAGATAGTGATCTTAAAATAGATAACGAAATTGAAATATCCTATGATAGTCTTCCATACATGAAACAAAATAAACAGATTTTATTGGCAAGTCGGTATTAATTAAGCGGGCTACTTGAATTAAGTAGAGCCGAGCCGCAATCAGACGTTCATCATTCACTCACGTGCATTATTAACGCGGTTTTTATTTCTAATTGCAAAGTTTATGTGTGTATTTGTGATTGCTGTTTCTAGTGATTATAGCATTTATTACCCTGTCTTTAATTTTACTGGCTGCTAGTTATTTCAATGAAGTTTAGATTTAATTATCGAACATAGAAATATAAGATGAATTATCAGTTATAACATCATGGAAGCGGTTAAGTAAAAGATCTGTATTAAATTGTATATTAAATAAATATACTAATCTTACAAGCTCAATTTTGATCTAAACACTAATATGGCTCGCATAAATTTAATGAATTCATGAGAAATTGAAATTTCGAGTCGTATTTATAGACCTGATCTTGAGATAATGATAAGAATACCCTACAAAGAACCTACAAATGGCCTCGTTATATGAGCTTATATAATCAAGCAAAAAAAATTCACAGTATAGAAAAGAACGCGGGAAGAAAGTATGGAATAGCAGAATTAAATATTTCTGTCATATCAGTTTCTGTTTCACCTGTTTTATTAAAACTATTATTAGTGTTTACTCGTAGGTATACCAATACAAATCATCAAGCAGTTCTCAAAGCTCTGACTATAACTGATTCTTATCATTACATTTTGATTACATTCAAACATTTCTTGTAGGGTTTCTAGTCGCATTTATGCTGTATTAACAGAGCTTCCTATCTCTCTCTTTATCTCTCGCTTATATATGACTACACGTTTAGGGGAAATATTCGTATGATTTCGAACCCATCAACTAGACTTCACTACTTCACTACTAGACCTCATTAGCATTCGTATGAACGGCAAGAGCATATTCGGATGCCCGCTTACACTAGAAAATAGTTTTGTATTACATGAATGTGACGTGGGGGTTAAGAAACCTACTTACTTAACGACCGGGATCGTTGAAGCATATTTCATCAACCCAACAAGTAATATAGCGGAAAATTAGATCACGTTCCAGATAGATGTACTTCAGTCATCATTTTCATAGTCAAAATATATTTCGTACTCCCCGACTGAATATAACTTCTAAGATACTTATCCTCAAAGGACATAATGTATGTTATTAATAATGTCAGTACATCTCTTGGCGAATATTGCTACATAGCCAGACCAGATTAATCTGATTTTGCCACCGACTTACCACATTCCAAAGTTGTAGCTATTATAGATACCTGAATTCATAGCCATTGTTAAGATAATGAAAACTGAAACTTATCATGTGATTTTCTTTTTGTTCAAAATTACAAAAGAAATTGAATATTGAAGTTCCTGAGCCAGCCGAAAAGTTGGTAAAGCTTACTTTGTTATAATATGTGGTTTCAATCAACCACCACCACCACCAGGAGAAGTAATATTAAGAACGGCATATTCGGAACAAAAACTGTTCACCGGGTAATCATATACACCCATTTTCAAAACCAACTGCCTACTCTCCAATTGTGTCTTAGAAACATAGATAGATCACAGTTCTTCAAAAAGAGATTACAAAAACCAATTGAGTCGAATTTAAATGTTCTAATCGAAACACTAATAAAATGAATCAGAAATATGAATATGTACATTTAGTGACGAACAGAACGAGCTCCAGGTATACGACAAAGTGTTGGATACGCTTTACAGGAAATAGGCAGGAACGAAACTAACATAATAATTTTTGAATCATCAATGATGTTTAATTTTGAAACATGTTATATGCTGGGGGCAAGTGTGACACAATCGACTTGGGGCAGTTTTCAAAATTTTGGACATTTCTATTTTTGCGATTCCCTGAAATAATTATGGAAATAAGCAAATGTTTCACACTTTTACACAAAAATTTACATTTTGTGTCCCAGCAGTCATTGAAGCGTGAAAATACATCAAACGCAAAACATTTGTTGTGTCAAGTATACTCCAATAATGATTTGCCACCATCACCAAAAGTCAATACTGTGTACTTCATACTGCTTCTACTTCACACGAGAAAATAGATCTTAGTATTTTTTTGCGGACACCATGATTATGGGGATACGACTAATTATCCGAATAGTTATTATAACGCAATTTTGTCTCTTCCCCCAAAACATACTTCATACTGGTGAGACATTGTTTAGATCAAAGGTCTCTTAACTTTTCTAGATCATATCTCACTAATCGGCAACAATTGGAGTGTGTTAAAGGAGTAAGGTCCGAAATAAATACTCTGGTGTACCTCAAGGGTCGGTTTTAGGTCCCTTACTTTTTTGATATACACTGCTGATTTATCAAAACTTACTACATTTTCTGAAACTGACTCATATGCTGGTGACACTCAAGTAGTTCACACCTTCCGCCCTGAAGATATAGATAATGCAAAAGATAATTTTGAACATGATATCAGGAACGTTATTGAATGTTCCATAGGTCATAATTTATCAGTTAACCCAGCAAAATCTAGTGTAATACTTTTGAGTTCTGAAAATAGAAGGCATCACATACAATCAGTTCTGAAAGTTAATATTGGAAATCACTCATTACAGTTCCAAGACTCAATAAAAATATTAGGCGCGACAATAGGTATTAAATTGAAATTTACAACACATATCAAGAATCTAATGTTAAAGACATTTTCAAAATTAAGAACGTTGTATGCACACAGACATATTTTAAATTTTAAAATGCGCAAAAAACTTTTAGAGGCCTTGGTACTCTCTATATTCAATTATTGCAGCATCGTTGATTTTTATTTTCTCAACCTAGAAGCTAAAAACAGAATGCAAGTTGTCCAAAATAGTTATGTGCGGTTGATTTTTCGTTTAAGGAAATTTGACCACGTTTCGGAACTTCTTCCCACACTTAAATGGATGAGAATGGCTGATCCCATTAGATTCCATTATACACTTTTTGGTCATCAAATTTTGAAGAAATCTAAACCTGGCTACTCAAGAGAGAAGCTTATATTCCGTCGTGATACTTCTAGTAGGAGCTTTAGGGATCAACATAGTCTCTCTATCGCTTATCATCGAACTGCACTTTTCAAGCGCTGCTTTTCGTATTTGTCTGTCAAATTTCATAATAACATTGATAATACCTGGAAATCCTTACCATTATCCAGTTTTGAAAGGAAATTTAAATCTGATATATTGCAGTTATATTGCACTAGGCTTCTTTTCATAGTTCTTGTTTGTTTCTTGTACCTGTGTATTTTTAAATTAAGTGTTTTTCCATGAATATGGACATTTGATATCATTTATTCAAATTGTTATATATTGTTGCTTACACCATCCATATTCTGTGTATTGGAGGTCAAGTGTAAGAGTAGCTTTAGCTCAACTTCGCCTCCATAGAACCCACTGTAAGGTATCATTGTACTTTGTGCAAATTGTCTCTTAAATAAATTATTAATCGATCATTCGGCTAATTACGTAGCAGAAGATATAGCGAAATGTCGATACACCAACAGTGCTGCATGAGCAGCGACGTAACCGTTCAGCCAAATGTCCAAGAAATCTCCTGTCAGTGTATGAAACGACACCACCATTATATCACCTTGCTTCAATCGCACAACTACAGGAAATACCATAAGAATGTGACCCATTTGGATCACCATCCTTCAGAAGGAAGCGGTACCCTGGAAACAGAGTAAAATATTTACCTTGCAGCCGTATGCAGAGCCGTATCCCCGTAGTTGTTTTGCACGTCAGGATCACAGCCGGCGAGTAGAAGTTCCCTGCAGCACTGGTTATGCCCGTTCTGGCAACAAAGGTGCAGGGCCGTGAAGCCCCCCGCGTTAGCTTTGGTCAAGTTAGCCCCAGCTGCGGCCAACAAGCGTACCGTCCGACTGTACCCCTTCCAAGCTGCCTCGTGCAACGCAGTGTTGTTGTGCTGCAACAGAATAGATTGCTAGAACTAGAACTAGAATTCTAATATTTTCAAAACTTACATTAACTGGAATAACAGTTCCTGAATCAAATAAGAAAATATTAAGTAAACTGATGCCGCTGCACGTAAAATACAAACTAAACCTACTGAACGCTATTTTTTTTAGAATAAATATAGTTCTTTTATTATGTATATATCTCAATTCAGGTAAACGTGACAACCATGCAAGTGAGGAGTATCTGTATACAGTACTGACAGAATTTCATTTAGCATGTAGAATCAATGTGTGAGAAAAGGACAGATTATGATTCACAAATGTTAGAATGAATGCGCGGATCTCCCAACACGCGGCAACGGCTTCCTTTTGGAGGCTCCGTTATATTCTAGTAAAATTAGCATTTCAAATTATCAACATTTGTACGCAAGACGTCGCAACCAATTTTGGAGAGGACAAAGGCTGAGCTATGTTTATGATGCATTAGCATTCTTGACAATTAACTGACCTCATCCCAATAAATTGATTCCTATGTAATCATTCATCTGAGAGCGGAACTCTTTTAACACGCCAGAAGTAAGCATGTATAAGCCTTTGATGCTGCTGTTAGGCTCTGACCCCTTAATGGTATGTGTAGAGAATGTTTAACATTGGTAAAACAAATTTGTCGTTGTCAAACAGTTTTGATTCCTCATTATTTACGTTTTCGATGTTGGATACAAAGATAAATATTTGATTTTAAAAATAGTCGCGCTGTAATATTTTAAATAGGATGAAAAAGTAGCAACTTTCAGGATGAGAGTTACAGTAAAACGTCAAAGTGACAAGCAAATACATCAATAAAAACATGATGACTTTGTAGCTTGTTGTGTATAATTATATCAATCACTGCCTACCTAAATGTCACCCACTCATCCATTTTATAGTAGGGAGTCTTCGTAAACCCACTATAGCTTAACGTCCCACCTTATGAACAGCTGTACGGTGGAATCCCTTAATACTGTCCGGAATTCATTACCTACACTTCGCGTACAAATGTTGATCATTTGAAATGCTAATTTTTCCCATTAATGCATCAAATTTTTAGAACTCGCTCTATCATACAGGATGTAAACAAATTTTGCATGAATGTCATAAGGCTAGCGCTTTACTACCAAATTAAGTAAACCACGTATCCCTTGTGGACACTATAAAGTGAGGTCCTAATTAGCATTCAGTATCTTGAAATGTCACTGAATTTCACAGTGTCATCCTAATCTTCCACAAGGAATGCAATTTCCAACGGTGTCGCTTAGGGATCTTTATCTCAGTAATGGTGGCAAATTCAGCGAAAGTACGGCAGTGCGTGAGACACGGGATATATACATATACTGAAAAATAGTAAGGCGAGCGGTAATATCCACGAGGACTGAATTAAATATAGTTCAAAAAACAATACTGCCCTATACAGCTTGGCCAAATCCATGAACGTGATCATAATGTGGGTCACTTTGCACAATGGTGCTACAACACTAAACTGGCTATTAACAGATTTCAGGTTACTACTGCCCTAGATGCAATAGCGAATTGACATGCCATGGTCGAATAGAGGTGATTAAAGGTATACCATAACGTTTATAGCAGACTCTGACATACCTCAGAGGTTTTAGCTGTTAACCTCCTAGTAGGGGCTCTCACAGGCAACTGCAGACTATATCAAATGCTGGAAAGAGGATAGAAAATCGTTCCACTTCCTGACGTCTGACGTATTCGGCATAATGGAGAATAACAGAGGACAAGGATACTAAGCGAGATGTTAACTCCATTACCTTCAATAGGAGATCTAGTAGGTTCAACAATAAGTAACGAGTAACTGCTTACTTACTGCTCTACGTTCTACGATATGATCAAAAGGTGTTCCGACTAAATTACTCAGAGAATGTAACTCATCCAGGGCAATATTATATGTTTGTCACCTACACTGTTCAATTTAAAATACCGGAGTGTGACGAGAACAATAAGTGTAACCGTTGCCAAGCTTGGATGTCGTTTATAGATTTAATTTACTATTTCATGGTATCCATTCTAACTCTGTTTGTTCATTACAAAAGACAATTGCTGTGAAGCGCTGCCAGGGCCATTTATTATATTTATGAGAATAAGATGCGATAGAGCTATTTTGGCGAGGTGTAGTAAATATGTATTGTATTCTATCTACCTGAGAATATCTACAAGGTTAAATTGTTCTAGGTGTGGTTTTATAATAATGTAAATTATCAAGATATAGGCGGAATGTTTAGCGAGGAGAATAACATATGAACGTTATCCTGTGGTTCTCTGTGGTTCATCAAAAAATATTTACTGGCCAGTAACTAAAATTATTAAGTCATATGCAATTGATGAAATATATTTATTAACATTCTGGCTGCATCTGCAGCCTTTCTTAAAGTATAAATTATGAAGTTCTAATGATTTTTGGCGGCCTGCAAGCGCGAACAGTTTGGCTTTCAAGCCAGACGCTATGAACTATTATGAAATTTCAAAATATATATGATGCATTTGTATTATTGATAAATCCAAAACAAAAGACATTTTTATCACATCCGAAGCATAATGCAGTCCCTTTCATGAGATCAATCGAAACATACAGCAATGTAATTCCAAGGAAACTATTTGGAATCCAAGATAAAACCAAAAGGAAATCTGGGAGGAAATTCCATCTGGAGGAGAAATTTTTTAGATTAGGTCTCTCTCTAAAGCATACACAACCAAACTAGGTAACAATCTATTGAGGAACAGGAGACAATGATCATTCAAATTTATAAAAGCCTTGACATTGAGGGTCCTTCTGTAATTGATATCCCTTTGTGAATTATAGCAACATGCCCCTATGTTCTGGAAGTAATTGGGTAGAGTATGAGGTATCATTTACAAAAAGGGCTGTCAAGATCAATCCCATCATAATATGTATCCGCTGTTCGTTGATAGACTGTTACCCAGTTTGGTTGTGTATATTTCCAAATGCAATCTTACATAATAATATTGGTATATGGATAATGATCTCTGTATTAATACTGACCAAACAGAAACAGTAACTCTTGCTACGAGAGAAGTAACGGAAAATATATTTGTAAAGGGTTTATCTTGACAGCAGTTTATCATGGAAATATCATCTTAAAGTCCTAACTACAAATTTAACCTTATCACTCTTTCTCCTTCGCAGAGTTGCATAGTTTGTTACCGTTGAAGTATTGAAATCGCCATATTATGTCCATTTTCATTCGAAAATTTCCTATTTCCTTATTTTTTGGGGCACTATACTGAATGTAATGAGGTGTTTCGAAGTCAAAATACTGCTATCGGAATAGCTACAAAAAAGAGACCAATGGAAAGTTGTAGGCATTTATTCAGACAAATATTACCTCTACCAGGATTATTCATATATCAGCGTCTTGTCTTTGTTAAAACTCACATCAGTGAATATGAATCTAACCATATTAGGTACGAATACTACACCAGACATGGTGAAAACTTGCCGGAACCACAGCATCATCTAAGTTCAACTGAAAAAATATATATTACCAAGGCAATAAGTGTTCTTCACATAATTGCAAATTCCTTAAAGCACCTGCCAGATTCTTTATTTAATCAAAAAGTGAAGCGACTTCTTTTGCAGTTTTCACCCTGTAGTACAAACGATTTATATCTTTTTACAATCATTGAATATTAATCAAAATTAAAACTGGGTGCACTCCGTTGAAACCTATTTTTCACCGCATTACTAAATGCGTATTTTAGGCCATCATGGAGAAAAAAATTATGTTATGAATTAAAGTAATCGACATTATCCACTTGCAAGGCATTTTGCTGTGTGTATCAATTACGTCGTTTATTGTGTCGTTATACCTACTGGAAAGCTTTATATCTATAAATATATTACGGATAGAGACATCTGGCTACATACAGAGGGTCTAATTTTTGTTTTGAGTGACAGTGATTTATGATGTTGTGTTGACGGACAGTCGCCAACATGGTCCAACAGTTTTTTAATATACAGTTCGTTATTGGGAGTTTATCTACTTAATCATCGTACTTGTTCCTTTGTGTTCCTTTGATTTTGTGTATATCAAAGAAATCGCACAGTTGAAACGTTGCGCAATTTACAGCTTGATTGATGGTTTCATAAACGTTGTAAATTTTTGCCAAAAATTTCAATAACGCCACTGTTAACATCGGATTTGACAACACATGCAATCATGTTTAGTAAATTGCTATTTATCTGTAGTGACTGACACGAGTAAAAATGATCCAGTAGGAGGGATTAGAAAACGGTTCTGGATTATTTTTCGAATAACTAGTTTTGAGTATTGTTCTGGCACTAACAAATTTGTAGACAACGTGGGGTTTTAAAGGCATCAAATTTCAAACTGCATAGAATAAAAGTTTGCAATTACTTTTAAAAGTGACCATTAAATTATAAAAAATTTAATCCAAATACATTGTAATTCAAACACATGAAAAAAACTTTTTCTCAATTACTAATTAATTGGAATTTTTTTTTCCTTTGCCTCATTATAATTATTTCACTTTTCTCTATTTACTGGGTGATTTGACATTTGTCCTGTTTCATTCGACTTACTTATACTACTATTCACATCTTTATGTAGTCTCTAACAATATATTAGTTAGTATTAGGTAGTTAGTGTCTAGGTACAGGTCAACATCTGAAATGTTTTCTCTGACAACATTTAACCAGTGTAATTTGAAAAAATATATTATTACACTGTACGTAAAATCTGACCTAGAATTATTTCTAGATTTTTTTACTTAAGATCTAGTTTCTAGAACTTCAACTTTAATGGTGCACTCATAAAAGAATATAATTTTGGTATTGTAGTTATTAGTTTTCCAATCATTTTGACAAAAAAATAAATTACCCATTACCGTTCAATTTGCTGTAAATATAATTAATACTTTACCATAACTTTTTATTCAGATATTATTGAACTGGTAATTTTTGTAACTTTAACTCTATCTTTCTGTAATCATTACTGCTCAGCTCTGTAGGCAACATATTTGTATCCAAAGTGCGTTGTTGTACTTACCACGCTATCGCATCCGTCGACATCCGCTCCCCTGGCCAACAAAAGTCGGACAACCTCCTCGTGTCCGTCCGCAGCCGCAGTCTGCAGGGGAGCACAACCGTCCCCATCCGGCGCGTCCGCCTCTCCGGGCGCCGCCACTGCCAGGAGGAGTCGCACCACGGTGGCGCGACCGGCGGCCGCTGCTAAGTGCAGTGCGGACCGGCCGCGCTGATCGCGCGAAAAACGCACGCATCGCGCGCCGGCGAGCAACCGGCGGCACGTCGCCGCATCGCCAGCAAAGGCCGCGTGTCGCAATTGCTGCTGCGCGGCCGTGGATGCGGCGACCGCTGCCGGGGCCGCCGTCGCAGACACGCCGCCGCTGGGACGGCCACAGCTCATCCCCAGCCATCAGACATGCCACCTGCAAGTATAAAAAACTGTATTAGTGCAGCCACAGGCGGTCAGGTAAGCCATAGGAGTTTACATGTACTAGTAAACCGTGTTCCATAAACTGCTGTCTACACTGTTACAGAAATCGCAATAGCCGTAGACAAAGCCAGTCGGCCAGTCAGTCAAAATATTCAAAAACATCCACTATCATTTTATACAGCGATATATTGTTAGGTTTTCAAAGTTAATTTGATACGTAAAATGGATCGCCATATGAAAAAATGGCATCAAGGTTTTCCCTTATATTGTCAGTAAGTTTTCAGAATGTCTCTCCTTCTCGTCTCTGAATAAGTCTTACGCTACTGTGTAAATTTCATCAAGATCTGAATAGCAATTTTGTGATTTATGATATCAGGTATTACCAGAGACAGATGCCACGCAGACGACAGACAGACCACAGACGGACGATTGACATATTGGCGATTTATATTCAAATTATTGTCGGACTGTCAGATTTAAATATATACCAAAATGCCTCACTGAAAGAAAGTTTTATTTGTGAAACTTTGTGCTCTAATATAAAATTTTATTATCTGAATATGAAATAGTTTCTCCCAAATAAGAGCATAGCCAATCTATACGGTGATTTTTATAATCGAGGTTTCCTTTAGTTGTTCATTTAATTAATTTCTTATTTTTACAAATGTATACATCTCTCTTTATGATTTTTATTATAATCGTGCTGTTTTCAATTATTTTTTAATTTTCTCTATTCAAAATTTCTATAGCTTTTTTATGCTAGTTATGTAATACAATTTCTTTTTTAAAGTCAAAAATGTTTTTTACTGGGAACATAAATTTTTTATTGCAGAATCTTAATCTACGATGAAAAACGAATACTTTTTGTTTACAAAGTTTTTTGATCCGATTGCAACTTAGGTACATAAAAAATAAAACATTTCTTGTTTTTCGAGACTTTTCCATACCGCAACGGTAGACAACGCCGTTGCGGTATGGAACAATATTTACCGAGTCGTATTTTCTCAGTGGGCAAGAAATTGAATAGAATTATTTAGAATTTGTTTTCTATTGTTTGTTGTTCTCGGATGAATCTAGTTTTACAAACCACGGTGAATTGTATCGACATAATATGCACAACTGGAGTGTGAAAATTTCGCGATTGTTGAAAGAAGTGAAACATCAGCGCACTTCGTTGGTGAATGAATGCTGCGGAATTATTGATGACAGGTTGATTGGTCCATATTTTATTGAAGGAACATTGGATGGGCAAAAATATGGAGACATTCTACAGCACCATTTACCAGAGCTAATACACTATACCACTCAGAGGAAGGGCAAACATATGATTTCAACATGATGACTGCCCTGCTCATTATGCCAGAATTTTCCGGAAAGTTTTGGATCGGGAATGCTCTAATCAATGGATCGGATGAGTTGGTCCCTTTATGAGACCTGCTAGGTCACCAGATTTACGTCTCTCGATTTCATTTTATTGGGCCATCTAAAAGAAGTTTTACAATCGAGAAGCTCCCATTACATTGAAAAATATGGAGTTGCAATCGGATTTCAAAGTTTTGTGAAGAAAAGATTGCTTTTTCTTGTAGGGTAAGATTCTGCAATAAAAAATATATGTTCCCATTAAGAAAACATGGTTGAACTTGAAAAATCTTTGAAAATGTTGTCAATGTCGAAAGTAAAAGTCATCATCAACTCTCCCCCATTGCACTCAACAACTTTCATCTGAACGTTTTAATCCAAAAACTCACCGTTTTCGCGCTATACGGCTGTCTCAAGTAGAATGGACCACCCGATATAAGGTAGTAAATTACATCCCACTTAAGGACTATAGAAAATTGTTCAGTAATATAATGTCGCCATCAATATATCGAGAGCTTTAGATGAGGTAAGACATGAAAGAGTTCTAATTAGACTTGCTGCTTATGGGCTGCCACCGGCTCTGTGCCAATCCGCAAGAAAATTGTTCTCAGATGGTTCCAATCGACAACGTCTAAGGCCAATGTGAATAGACATTTATCGTTTCGCGGCGCGTTTGGAGCGCAATTGACTTTCTGCCTGTGCGGAAGATTATCTATAAAAGAAATAATATCACTTCCGATAATAACTAGAACACAGTCAAATATTTTATTTTTAACTATCACTACGAATTCTAGTTGGGTGGTATATATAAGGCAAAAACCCATCACAAGACATAACGTTTCGGAATTCTATTTGAGACTGCACTACCTTACAAATTTTGTATGTCAATGTCACGCATTGTAATTTTATTATTGTGCATATTTCTCCAAAGAAACCATTAGAGCCTCAAAATGTCAAAGCCCATTATGAGTTATTTTGTAAGCATTATATGATCTGAATGTATATATCTCCCCCCATGGTTTCTGTGTTTTCATTAGCTTACATCAGAAATGTAATAAACAAACACGGTTCAGATAAGATAATGCATAAGTAAGACTCCAGTAGACATTGTGAAGGAAAGTGTGATCGTAGTGGTAATGGAAGGAGAAACAAGGTACGGTTTAAGAAGGTTGATAAAAGACATGAAATTGCATATATTCCATCACATCCTGCTGCATAATAATTATATCAGTATCAATGGAAAGAGTAATGAAAGCGATGACGTAATTGAAAGTCTTCATAAGAGAAAATATTGCTGCTATTGGGAGCTAATATCGAGTACACATACTTCTTCATTTTATGCAACCTCATCAGGAATTATGCTGTGTAATCGTATACACTGTATCGTCTGCAAATAATTAGAACAGGATTTGTTACAAACGGCAGTCCTTTTTGTCTTTTAACGGCTAGGCTGCTGCTTTTGCTTTCCTGTGTTACCAAGTAAAGGCCTTAATTATGGTGAGGGAGCAAATTGGAAAAACAAATGCCAAGAGTTGGCTTTTTTATTTTTCAGCAGCCATCAACCAAATATGGAAATACTGTTTCTAGGCACCACGACAAACGAAACAACGCATGTCATATACCGCAACAAGAACGATAACATTGTATTTTAGTTTTAAATTACCTGGGATATAAGCTCTAGCGAGAAATGAATCGTGACCACGTGAGTGTTTGAGACTTTCAAGGGTGCACTAGAAGACACCGAGAGAATTAGGGGGCATCGATATCATACCTGAACGACTATATAGTATTATACATTTAAATATAATCCTGACAATAGCTGTTTCAGATTCACGACAGATAGCAAGTAAAAGAAGTGGGAAACTCTAAAAAGGTATTTAAGTTAAATACGCATCTTAAGCTGCCGCTTTTTTTAACTTGACAACGTATAATGATATGTTTGCTAATTTTGTGTATGAATTTCGAGAAGCGCTGCAGGATATCTGATTTTTATTTTGGTAAACGTTTAATTTAGTATTAATCAGAAATACAGAATTATTCCATATATTTAGGGCTGTTTTGTCACTGGATTCTATTTCCTTTTAGAGGGTATATATGAAGACGATGGCATGCCATTGAAAAATATATATCTATAAAAAATGCGAAACCTTAATTTTGATGTTTTATATATAGTAATATTGTACTCGGTTTATTTTTTATATTTATACAAAATGATAAGTGACGCAAAACACATGAAAATTCTATTCAGTTTCTTCATTGATGGCATTTATATTGTATATCAACGTATATTTAAATTTCCGCAAACAGCAAAAATCATAAGGAACTTCTACAAATCGCGTGTTGTTTTGTCATTCAAATGATTCTTTAATTAGGACCTGGCTTGACGGCTGTTGTCCGTTTGTCTGCTTCCCGCTAGTGATTCGTTCTATGTTCGCGCTACAAAACACGATACTACACTTCAGCTTTCAACCCCAATAATGTTCCATAATAATTATTCACACATTCGGCTTCAGGATAGGAACATGGCAGATAAATGTCCAGCTGTCACGATACAATGGACTGATGCACATATTAAATTGTCTATGTATTTCGAATGTTTCCAGTAAAATTACACCATGTAAATTTTACGTGTTTCACTTACTAGTACTTTTACTGATCACTGCATTTCAAATAAGAATAAGCAAATCATCATAAATAATTATGAAGCCTCCAAGTTCTGAGTAGGTTGGATCTGTGTCTGTCTCACTTTCAGCGATATTAGTTTATTGAACATATTAATCGGATTTTAGATCTGTTGATCAATTTTAAGTAAGTTTAAAATACCACAAATCGCCTGTTCGCATCTATACGACGCGGATATAAAAATGACCGCTCAAATGCCTCCGCTCCCCCTAAGGAGCCCTTTTACATGGCTAAAGAAATATACGCTGTAGTAAGACATTTCACAGATATCTACTTCACCGCCAGTAAATGAGCCTGCAGACGGCTCTGTGCTTGCATCATCTCTAAAAAGTACGCGTGAATCACCGTGCACTCAAGGTTGTTGAAGGGTATGCATTAAGGGGTATATGAGAATGTACTGAAGCAATTAGACACAGGTTGGTGAACTTATAAATTTAAAACAGGTGTTTTTCTTCCACTTCACGTGCTTTACAGTGTTCTCAAATATGAAATTCTGCAATGTTGTCGATTCCAAGAGGAGAATGTTCCACAACGCAGAGGACATCCGAAATAATGCTTTTGGGAAAGGGTCGTCCGAGAAGTATGATCTGGTAGGCATGCACCAGTTGTTATGTGTACATTCATACCGTACAAAAATTGACTCATTGGTGTGCTTTATATCGAAAATATCATACACATCATAATAAACAGTTCGTGGTCTTATGATGAATAAAATATGAAGCTAGCGTAGCTTGCCTTTGAAACGCCATTTGCTGCATTCTCACCTAATTTTGGATATCTTGTTACACCCAGAACGTAATCTAATACCTGTGCGGTAATGCTTGTTGTATCATTCATGAGACACGCCTTTAAATGTAACTTGTCTGATATCTGATGCATGCTGGCAACGTGTTTATTTTTTTACCATTAGACTAAGATTTTAAATTCTTCCAAATTCATCATTTTCTACTCAGTTGCCATATATTTATATTATTTGTATTTATCCGTAGAAACGCAAACTGCTCTATATGCCAAATGGATCATTTTCAACCAACCTCTTGTAAACATACTGATGTGAAACAGTCTTCATAGATCACACCCAATTTCCTTTATTACGCGATAAGATGAGACGACTCAATTGAACAACGAGCCAAATTAAATAAAAATTTATATAAACAACAATCGAAGCCACTACCTCCTAAATTCTAGGCAAACGCAATTATCATCGGTCCACAAAGAGCTCTGAAGCAATCTGGCAATACGCTACCTACTCCGGTATGATTCTTTCTTCCAGCACTCTTACTTGCACACTGCTCGAGTCTTGATCTAATGATATGCCTAAAATGCAGGAAATTATAGGTTTGATTCCCAACAAATTTTCCCAATTATAATCTCAATCCCTTATTGTTCTTTTATAGATATAAGATTATATTTATTTTGACTGATTTGAAATATGCAAATATATGTACAGGGTGTCATTGATAAGTACTAGAAATAGTTCCCGAGATTATCGGTAAGGGGCGGCGTAATTCTAACCTAAAAATGTTTTTTTCAGAAGTATCTACACACGTACATCTAAAGAAGCTTCTATGCATTAAATACTAAATGTATAAGAAATGGTTAGATACGTTTTTCTATTTTAGTAAATTTAGGGAAGTGGAAAAGTTCAATATTATGTCGGATAAAAAAACGGAATTTCTACTTGGCTGAATCAATTTTCATGAATTTGGTATAATTTTATATGGCTTTATCACTGCGCTAAATCTATCAGTTCAGTTATTATTCTGCTAGTGAATACCGCTTTGTGGTGGTACGACCATTTTATGGAAATTTATTGAAAGGTTTCAAATACAAATGGTATTATTTTTTTGTTCGAAAATGAAAAGTCCTACGATGACAGATTGTGAATGTCTCGAACAATATCTAGATGGAGCATGTAGATCAGTCTATGGTATGGATAGGATAAAATGATATTTTTCATTCTGGAATGTATCGTTTAAAATGTAAGATTAACAATACAAAAATGGATCCAAAATATGGTATGTAACATAGGCTTGTGTCTTGATTAATTCGGGTAGAGATTTTTGTTAGACTCACCAAAAACTGGACTTCTTCCGAATTCCAAATTCTGCGCTGTCCAGTTGACGGTTGGTTTTTAGTAACTGCCACTCTCCACTCAATCAGATTGACGAACGTAGTAGCTCAATAGGTAGATTGACCGTCCGATTTCTCAATGCGAATTCACGTATACCAAGTTGTGTGCGTGAATAATTTTTATTCTCAAATCCTATTGTTACCCAAATTTGCAAGCTGACTCATATGACACCATGTTGTGATTTTCATCCCACTACACGTGGCAAAAAAATTATGTGTGACCAAAATGCCATATCGTTGGCGCCTAAGAGGAATGTCGGTATAGCGAAAATAAACTGAATATTGAAAGAAGGAATTTAATCATCCGAGAGAACTGTCACATTCCCTTTTCTACAATCTCTGAAACTAACGCAAATATTTTGACAGAAATAAATACAGATAGGTGTGACGAAATGAATTTTTTTCCACAAAATCAAAGTGGAAAACATCTGTTCGAAATTAGTGCGTAGTCTCACATCATGTGATAAATTAAACGTTTAATGGTATATATGTAGGTAAGGAAAACCGAATCAATTTTTGACACAGTCAGTGAGTACAATTTGTGATCCACATCTTCATGAAATTATCGAGATGTAATAATCTGACAGCAGCGACAAATGATTTGACACTCGGACCTTTATCTCCATGATTCTTTTCCTAATGTTTATTTTAAACATATGATGTTGACTTAAAGTGGACTAAGATCCGTGATGGGCTATTTGCAAGGTCAATTCACAATACTAATTATATATTGTGGGTGCTTCAATATTGATTCTCTACATGCTCCAGTTCAATCAAATATTAATTATGTAAAAGGTAGATGCTCTTACTTGGTGAAATTCTTCCGTCATTCTGATAATAAGATTGTGTAATTAATTGTGAAACTGTGTGTTAATTACACAATCTTTTTATCTGCACAAATATTAATTACTGTCATCTCCAAGGACTGTTCCATAAAGTACCATATTACTCTAGAAATGGCGTCAAGCGGGTAGACGCCGTATTTATTGCCAATGTTATACTATCAGCCAGCTCTGGAATCATATCAATAAACAGAGATAAGCGCACATGACATGTTCAGTTGATATGTAGTAATCTGTAGTAAAATACGCAAAAAGGAAATGGAAAAATAGAGCCACCTTTTAGGACAAAGCATACTACGTGCTGATAATACCGTACAAAATTGAAAAAATTATCAAATGGTAAAATTTGCTTGAACATACGAAATGCATCTAAGCTTTACTATGCTCATAAGTCAATGACAAAATTATTTTTATCTGCTTTCAAGGCAAATAGCTGTATTATCATGTGCGTCTAGCAAGCAAAGCACTGAGGATACCAGAGAAAAGAAAATAAGATGAAAGAACGCTTACTAAAGCCCAAAACAGTTTGAGATGATCTGTCCCTCGTTCCGAGTTTTTGACCCCTACAATGAAATTAAACTTTCAAGGGCCTAAAAGACATTCAGAAACAAAATTTAAGTGTTTTTTTAATTTCCTTGTTTTATGTCCATTACTCCGTAGCCACTGAACCGATTTTCAAACTGCAAGGTTTTTTCCTTGCTATAGTAGTAATCTAGTGTAAAAAACTATCAAAATAGTATAGTGCTATCTGAGTGATAGAGGGACCAAGAATTATCGAAAAGACATACGATAGACAGACAGACCTACAAACAGACCGACGGCAATTGATGAGATAGTTTCTCGTGATGTATATGTCATCGAACATCCAAAATATATAAAAACTCTGATCCTGAATTTTTCACGAACTTCTCTAAATAAGAAATTCTGATCATATTATAGTCTTAACTAAATTAATTAAATACAACATCAATTCATATAATTTGCTTCAAAAGTTACTTTTCAAAAGTTTACATTACGGATAATCTTATGTTGAGATTATACAGTGGAACACATACCAATAAATTTCTGAACTCCTCTTCAACTATAACACTACGCACCAGGTTCACTCAAAGGACGACATGTCCTATATTGAAATGTATATGAAAAACCTTTCGCTTAGTCCCATCTTGCATTTTATACTTGTATGGTAGAGGTGTGCCAACAGATTGTCGATTCGATGAGCTGTGTAATTAACATAATTGCAATGGGGCCCGTGGCTATGGACCCGTAACTCTATATATTATATCATATTACAACTGTACGGCGATATACGATAGGGAGACATTACACCGATCCTGGCATCTTCCAGTGGTACGGTGCTTAGTAAGCTAAACAGGCTTCATCTTCATCTTGTCTTCTTGGCCTATCTAATAAAACCATCATCAAGGTACGTCATCATGTGAGCCAATTGGATCGCAAAAATGATCAGTGTGAGTATTTAACCCTTAAACTTCAACTGCGCTTTTGTTAACCATTCACCAAGTAAACCATATTTCATGCTGCAGAGCAATACTCAAAAATAGGAAACTAAGTTGATCCAGTAAAATTCCTAAGCACCGCTACAAGAATATGGAAGAATACGCACTATTGATAAACCAGCATTTGCATCCGATACTATTATCTCAGTCTTGAAAAATAGACACTAATCAGGGTGAAAGTTTATAAAGCACAAAATATTTCACCAAAAAAATATTATTAGGACGCTCATTTTTTTATTTTTAAACCTCATTTCCGTCTGATTTTTTTGTTCTTTTCGAAACAGTCAAATAAATGGTAGGAGACTAAGAAATATATTTTTGATTGTCTCTCAAGGTCTGTCGGTCGGTCAGACAGTTGCTACTTTTAACACCGCGTAATCAGCGTACACATAATTATAACCGTGTCTAGATTTTGCTAAATTATGAAAAACGATAATACATTGTGAAGCCGTTGAAGATAACAATGTTTATTTATGAAGATCCCTTTACTGTAATGCTACATTATTTTCGAAAATGGGTGCCTTAGTGGTGGAGTAATTGAAAACTAGGAATCTCAAAAAGACATTTTTATTTACCCAACTTATATTACTATCAACTTATGATACTGGTGTCATTTTTTTCCAATATTGGCTTATAAACATCGATAATAATGTAAATTCTGAAATTTATCTAGCAGCTTTTTCTTTGATTTATCTTACTTCTCATGACGATTATTTGAAGCCACACATGACAAAAGAATGAACTTGACTAACGTTTTAACTGCTTCGACCTTGTTCAACATACCACATAACAAACAATTGAATTTTGAAAATTACAATAACATTAATATTAACTGATGAACTATCTTCAGAATAACAGATTTTTTTTCTAATTTGAACTTACTAGTATTATGATATAAGCAAATAAGCAGCGATGCATTTCCTTTTTTGATCACTTTTTACCATATATATGTTACCGTGAAAGACCGAAATTAGTGAATGTCGACATACACCGGTTAATGTCGACAGACACCAAATGTGTTGGTGAAAGACCGAACATTTATTAGTTTTATTAAAAAATTCGGACCTTCACCGGTGTATATCGACAAGCGCACAAAGGCTTCGGTCGATGTCGGAAATGACAGGTTAGAAGTGGCTTTTTGCGATTTCTTCGGTTCCCTTCCGTGTGGGCTTGTCGTCAGTTTTATGCAAGGTTTCACTGACAGTGTGTGTGCATTCCTACTAATTTAATTTTAATATATATGAGTTAGGTGTTATAATTTGTGTTCAATAGCTATTACAGTAAATACTGATCAGTTTCTTGAAAAGTTACATACTCTAATTAGAAGTAAACGAGAAGACAGTTGTTTTTATTTTTCTCAAGAAAGGCATTCTAAAATCGTCTCTGAAGTAATTTCAGTTAAAAGTAAGTGCAGTACACCTTCGGACTACAGGCGTTTAAAACGTTTTGACATTTTGAAAGTTAGTGACGAACAAAAGTTGATTGTGCCATTAAAACCAGGAGAAACGAATATTCAATATTATTTTACGAATGAAGAGTTGTTTAATATACTTTCCGAAACTCACATACGAACAGGCCTTGGAGGAAGAACACGAATGCTTAAAGAATTGCAAGTTAAATACAAAAATATTACTTATGAAGTCATAATGTTGTATTTTATAAATAAATGATAACCTATAATAATGTTTTATTTAGAAAAAAAAGTTTATTTTGAACATACACCATGAGTGCATGATGAATGTTGACATTCGCCGGTGTAAGTTAGAAATAATTATTTTTGATCAATACATCGGACATACGCCAAGTAACTTGGTGAATGTTGATATTCACCGGTATATCTCGACATTCACCGAATTTCGGTCTTTCACAGTAACATATACACTACAAATTTCTAGTTCACGGGAGATTTTCTTAAATGTTCGATAATATTTCAGTCTCTTAGAACATGTTATTTTTTTCCCTATGTTTCAGCAACTGTAGTTTTCAGAAATGCAGATTTTCATCATATCAGTAGTAGACACGACCTTTTCTCTTCGATCTTTTATGATTCAGTGGAAAGTACAGAGCCCAACTATTCAATACAGTGTATCTTTTACCCATAGCTCTGGCTTCATTCCATTGATACCAGGTATATTTTCGTATACACGTTTCCTCCAGTAATTCATAATCCATGACGAAAAACTTCTCGGCTCCAAACGTGTTTTCTATACTTTTGTGGCGCTAGACGAAGTTGTGTTATATTTGAACAGCAAACTGAATGGTACAGCATTTGGCCTTTTTGGAAAAAGCACGATTGAAATGAATTGATGGATTGAAGTCTGCGCTATTCGGAGCATTTAACTTAATGATGATGTTACTGGCGTATCCAGTGGGTTGGGGGCGGTTGAGTGAAAATGAGGGATTCATTTATTTGGTTTTGATATTGAATCTACATTTTGTATTTCAATAAAACCCGACAACCAACGTCCATGAGTTTTTTAGCCTAATTTATTGCATTTTGGTTTTAATACCTGATATTACTTTCATTTTAACAGAGATTTTATGTTTTTTATTAATAACCTTTCGAAATAAAACCTATCAGTACTATCGTGCCACGAAAGAACAAATTTCTATTTATATTGGCTTGAAAACTCTGCAAACTGTAGCTTCGACAATTGTTTCGTCTTCTTCGTTGATCGAGATGAAAATTGCAGGAAAAAAGTAATAAGCTGTAGATTGGATAAGATGGTATTTCCAACAATTCTTTGATATACAGCGATAAGAGAGGAACTGAGAAACGGCCTGACCCTAAAAGCATGAACCCGTTTATTTATGTTCTTTTAAACTAATATTCATATTGATTTTATTTTCATAAACAGTTTAAAGTATTTCTCTTGTAATCTGCTCATGGATCGTACTACTATTTTCCATAAAATTATAATCCCAATATCTCTTTGTCATTTCCCCTCCTAAAAAATCTAGTAACGACGTCCGTGCATTCTAGTCTTTCGGCCCCGCAAGCGGATGTCTTTAGATTTTCGAATGTTCGAGTTAAGCTTCCCAAGTTCGCCACATTCTAATAACAACAGCTCCAAACTCCGATTCAAATATTTAATTCTGGGTTTATGCAATTTTTTTGGAACAGCGTCAAGGTGCTTAAAGCCATTTTTTGCTGAAGGCGGCTTTTATCAATTTCAGCAAACTACTGCTACTACAGATTTCTGCAAATAACGCAAGGATCATCAGGCCACTTAAGAAATGGTGACAAATTTGCGGCGAACTAATGAGCAGAAAGCAAAATATCAGAGCTTACTATGGTTTCCGAAAAAATGTAGTTTTCCTTTATGCATTAATTGAATTAGTCTTTGCTAACTTCTATCCATCCTCTAGAAATGAAGACTCACCCTGAAGACATGTACAATGGTTTATGTAGGAACTTAAACCAGCAATAAAAAATCAGTTCTTTATCGTGTGTTTAAAAAAAAATCACCGTGGTCTTCCTACAAAATGAGGAGCCAGTGAATTTTTTTTCAAAATGCATGACATTGTGTTTTACCCTGTATTAAAGCCCCCAAGATTTAAGAAGTTGCTGTCATTGATTCAAATAACGATGAAAGGGCCTTTCGAAATCTGGCCTGTATTTCTGAATCCGTTCAGTATTTTAGGAATCACAAAGTATCAAAGTTGGCTGAAAAAATTGCTTATAACGAAAATTATGTGCAGCATTTTATTATATAAGTGATCCAAAATTCGATCAAAACATTTCGTTTTTGACTGATAAAATAGGGTTAGAAATATTTGCTGCAAAATAGTTGCTATATTGTTGTTTTTCATTATCATATGAAGAAATTGCAGTATCATGAAAAATAACACATGTAGTTGACCTTTGAATGACAAAATATAGGTAAGTATATATTTTTTATGCTAACAAAGAAATATCGTGGAATTTCTATGCTGTGCACCAACCTTATGGCTTGCCATCTTCTGCCCATAGTTATCCACTTTATGCTCGCAGTGTGAGGAATAATCGCTCCATAGGAAATTATTATATAATTGTAGTTCTACAAATCGTCTTTGCAGTGCCTGTCCATTATTACAAGAAACCTTTTTCAACTTTTTTCATTATGATTCGTTTCTGTTCCAGCCAGTATTTATTTCAATTATTTGGAATTGTAATACGTTCAACACTATTTTATGTACAAATATCCTGTCCTGTAAACGAGTCGATAAAATTCCTGCAATAATGTTTCTTTCCAGTCCAAAGTAGTTTCAAAAATGTTTAATTCGAAATTTATGCTCATTCCTACCTACCTCTGTATGGACGTTGTATGCCTGTGTAAGAAATGTGTAGAACCTATCTTGCGAACATCGTTAAAGTTTCAAACATTTCAAACATTGCTGGCTAGTTACACAAATAGATTAGTGGGCATGGAGTTGATTGTTATTGCGCCCTATCGGAATTCCATGGTACATAGACTGGTGACTGAGTTACCACCATGTCGCTCCTTATTTGAGGTCTCTTCTTGCTGTACATCAACGAACAGTTGGAAATAACATCTAATCCTATCTCCAGATTCACCGATGACAGCATCATTGTTTCCTGTACGAAACCGGACAAACCACTATCTTTCCGAGAGACCTTACTTCGGTGAGGGAAGCATGAAGTCCAGATTAATGAGTACATAGAGAGAACTGTGGAAAAGGGATCTATGTACAAATGAAGTTCTGTTCAACGCGCACAAAGCCCAGATGAGACCAACACAGTCTAGAAGATCAAAGGAGTTTGACTGATCTGTCTCTATTCTATAGATATTATCGTGGCAGATATTCGCCCGTGTTTTCTCGCATAATAGTACCATCATATACCAGGTCGAGCTTACAACGCCTCGAACAAAGCTCTGCCAAGAGTTTTTCTTGTGAAGACCCTTGGCGTTTAAGGTCAATGTTCAATTTATCGTCTTGCAGTGCTTATGAAGCGTGATAGTTATATAGCGGCCAAGGATTACCGGACCAGAGTAAAGACAGACACAGACGGACAGGCTGACGGAAATGACATGCTTTTTGTGATGGATGTGTTATGAAACATTAAGAAAACGCAATATCTGCCATTACAATACATCCTTGCTAATTGGCATGCGAGCTAAAAACTAAAAAGATTGTTGTATGTTTACTATTCATATTGCGTATAACAAACAAAAGCAGTGGTTCTAGTTTGGATTTTATCCATCCATGGGTTACCCTTGAACTTATAGGGCAGATATTTTGCTATTAAATTTCATAACAGGTCAGTCTTCCTAATTGCTATACTACAAACTGTCGAAACGTACTACTGCCATACCTTTGATCTGCGAGTTAAAAACAAAAAATGTTATTTACCTCAAAATTCTAGTTTGAGTACAAGTTTCTTGAGTTACCAGTCGGTTAGGTAATTAAATTTGATGTAAAGTCGTCTGTTATTGTTTTCATGGAGTTTCTGATTATTTTGGGGTAAAGTCAAGATAATGCATGATTTTATATGTTTTTCATGTCTTTCACCATTCAAATGTCAAAAATATACGAGAGTCCAGCTTCATGGAAGGTTATTGTGTCTCCAGATTTCGGAAATGTGTATTTTGAAACTAGACATGTAAAATTCTTGACGTACAGGAGGCCTGATGGGACCCAGGTACTGTGATCTTGAGGCTTATCCTTCCTCCAATACAGAATACTGGGTGAATTTGCTTTACTGTTTCCATTATTAGCTTTAATGGGTCTCAAGGTATTCCTAAAAACTAAACAAGAACGTGAGTCTGCACAGAAAATGATGTAGAATGCTACTACCAAGACACACGATTATTAGTGACCGTTGTTCACATACATCTTGTCTGAGAAGTTTCGGATTTGTATTCAGAAAAAACCAGCAGATAGGAGTCTGTAGCCAACTACCGGGTGCCCACTGCTTCTGTTCTTATCTAGTTTACGGTGCAGCGCAGCAGTCCATAGCTGGGCTATTATTCTTGACGGCCAAGGTCTCATTATTTTCTGATACCTCCACTCCACAGCGATTCGCGATGATTGCATCGTGGCGCGCATTACCACAGAATAGCCAAAGATAAACCCTAATTTCTACCATTCAAAACGCATGCTGAATAAATCTCAATGTCATACCGATTTTTCAGGACCGGAATCGGTGTAATATTCTACAGGATGAGTTGGTTACATACACTGGTTTTATAGATAGCTACTAAGGAGGAAGCTGAATGAAAATCCAATATTATCTCCACAGCTCTAGAAATTACGGAGCATCTGGCCAACTAACCACCTACCTACCCCTAGGTGTGCAGTAGATAATACAGGTTTAAAAAATTTTGTCGCCAGTTTCATGTTGAAATCTGAAGATTCGAAAATTGGATTACATTGTGGCTATGATTTTCTAGGGGATCTTCAACAAATTTATTATATAGAATTTTATGAGCGATTTCTTTTCTATGAAAGATATTCAAATTGAACTTCACCTGTTGCATACATGTTGCAGCGTTTTATTTTTGCACATCATACATGGATTAACATTCTTCCTTCATTTTAGAAAAAGTCTTGTTTGTAATGCGTTTCAAATTTGTATTTCCAAAATGTGTATATACTGCCTTTTCATGACATCTGACCAATTCAAGGGGATCAAAATGTGCGAAATACAGATATATATATATATAAGGAATAAGTTCCTGGAAATGAGTAATGATTGCGGAATTAATTTCGTTGTTGGATCCAGTGAGTCCCTTTCAAAAGTATAGAAGGCATGAAGTTATTTTCAACTGTTGTTGATAGTATGGCACTCGTTCAAAGAATTTAAAAAAACACCTTCGATAATGTAACTTCTGAAACTTATCCTGTGCTTGTCTCACTGATTCATTAATTTTTTTATTAATTGTAACCACCAGACTTCGTTCAACCAAGATACCTGCTAAAGTCAGCACAATTCGGCATCAGTAATCGCTATATGAAAACATGATTTTTTTGAAAGTACTACGTCTATCCGATTGACTCAATTGTCTTACATTCTAGTCACTAGGAAATGTATATATATCCCAATCTCAGTAATTGTATATATACGATGTGAATCCCAAGTAAGCGATCATTTTAAAGGTAGCACTTGGTACGTGCCTGGAAGACCGCAGAAGCTCAACATGCGTAACAAACGTATCATTAGGCAAAGTAGCAAAATTTTCCTTCTAAAGATACAGCAATTCATAGAAATACACCTTAAAGCATACAATTGTCTTGTTTATATACATAATGTTATGTCTAGGGAACAAAAATATGTTTTCAATAATAACAAGGTACATCCATGAAACATTAATTTGAGGTGATTTACATCATGCTATGCCGTTAATAAACAAGAGATGTCTGTTTACACTACAGCAGAACACATAGTAGCGCATAATCCTCATAACCTTTTTAATTATTCAAATAAATTTCTAAAGTAGAAGAAAAGCCTTTTATTTCCCGTTGTTATATCAATACATAGCACTGCTACCACTGGACCGATATCCCAAAAAATTCAAAGTAGTACCGGAGTCATAATTCTGGAGATTATAGGACGTCTTATATCAACACCAATTTTTTTGAAGGACCTTTCCATCCTCACTCCTAACCTTCAGCATCAATCCCCACCCCCCAATCAGGGGCCTCTGAAACGTTCAAAACCGAAGTGGTTTTTTTTTCTCTTTTTGAAGTTAACTTCACCACCACTGAAGCGATTTTCGAAGGCTACAAAGCTTTTTAGTCCTTGTCTAACTATTTACCTAGTTTCAAAGCTTCATCAGTACTTTCCAAGGTATAGAGACCAAAAATTACCGTGCAGAGTAGAATCAGACAGACCGACGGAAATGAGATCTTTTTATATATATCATGGAACATCAAGAAACACAATATCTCGATTTCTATGTTTCCACAACATATTACTAAAAAGTAAAATATTGTGACTTGAGGAAATGAAACGCAAATAGATTGCATGATTGATGACTCATAAGAATGGAATGATTCGACGTTGATGCTAACCATGCCCCTTCCTTGATTTGATATTCATGACATGCCCCTGTTGCTGGAATATGTAGACGATTTTGTGATTAATAAGTATACATACACAGCAACTATGCACAATAACGAATTGAAAATTCTAAAAAATCTTTATAGGTAAGAGTTGGTAAATTATAAAAATATATACCCATTTTCTAGTAGTGTAGGCAGAAACGTCTATTGAATTCATCGTAGCATTTGCTACTTGCTACTCCACCGGGCAGTCACGAGAAGTAAAATTTGAACAAACACTTAATATCTCAAGAATTAAAATATTTCATCACATGAAATTTCTTAAGGGCATTTTGAGACGAGGATGGTTAAGGTATTCAATGACTTAATAGAACAATAGCTAGACAGGATAAATGGTTGCTAAATTTGAGAGCTCTCGTTTTGTGTAATGATAACAACTAGCAAGAAAAATTAGTCACCAATGGCGATCGAACCCACAACCTCTAGCATTCTAGGCAGGCGCCTTACCGTTTGGCCATGACGAACTGGTCAGACAGAACGGCAAATACGCTATGAATGGTATTTAGTGCCAGAGGCCAATAGAACTCTGACTTGATTCCATAAAATTGAGCCGAGTGCGAATATCTGCCGCCTTCAGAAAATGCTATTACGGAGTTTTATCGGATTACACTGCAATTCGTAGTTAAGAGGAAAACTAATAATAATTAGAAAAAATAGAAAGTTAAATTTGTCGCCAGTTAGGATTAAATCCACAACAACCTGCATATTTTTTTATCTGAAGTGAGACGAATTACAATCTACATTATTATTTTATTTATTTGTCGCTTGCACTATGAAGAAGGTTGTAAAATGCATATAATCAATAATCATTTGTCAATTGTCGACCAGGATAACTGAAATGAACCAGGAGGACAACCACATGATAAGTTTCACTGAGCCTTCATATTAAAGTGTTAAGTGGGTATGTCAGACTCTAAAGAAGTGTTATTCCAAGCCTATTCAAATAACCATACCAACTAACAATAGAAATTTCATCCTACCGTGAGTGATACTAGATCTTTTCCATATCTACGGAGACATGGGCTACCAAATCGAGTTGCATCTTCAGAATCCCCCAAATAAAATTTCGTGTTATTATGCGGGTATTTTTTTATTTCTTCCAAATACCCCCTCAAAAGATAGAGCCACGTAATCTAACAGAAATTGCTTCCAAGAACTTTATCATAAATCACCTTTTGATTGATACACGTTATTTGGTACTAAATATGTTAAGGAGAGATTGTACTAATATTACGATGGTATGTTAATTCCAATAAGAATATTCCCGAAACTACTGCTTCCAGAGAAAGTTAGCAAGGATGTTATACGTGAACGTATGGTATATCCTGAATTGAAAGTGATGACAATTTTTTATTGGATTTCACTGTAACCCGTAAACGAAACTCGTTATTTTTTATAATCATTAGTCAATTCGCACTTGCAAATTGCAGTTCAATCCGATATAAATTAAAAGTAAAAAAAAACTATTTCAAAAACAAGCTTTTATTTGAATGAGCTGAAAAGAATAAAATAAACTTTTCCTTTAAAGCTTTACTAACAACTAATAACGTCATTACACAATTTGTATGATATAAAAGCTTGTCGCGAGATTGAAGTACCCATATTTACTTAGTTTGAAAATTTTTAAAATTAATATCAATCAGATCAAGTTTAATGTATTTGTTTATCTACGCAGGTAAATCTCGCGACAAGCTTTAATATCATATAAAAATTGTGTAATGACGTTATAAGTTGTCAGTAATGGTTTCGGTCACCCAATTGCATGCATTTTGAAGATATGTTTGTATAGAACAATGAATTACTCTTTTAATTGACATATGATACTGCATAATAACATAGTTTGTTATGTAGAATTAATTATATATCCCTGTGCGCAACAATTGAAATAGGTCAGATTTGTCAAATGGAACGTAATTCGATTAAGCTCGACCCTAACCTACTGACATATTATCTCTCTACATTTATCGGCAACTCCCATAATCTGATAGAGGACGTGGCATACAACTATCACTTTCCATTACGGCAGATGGTCAGATAGGATGAAATGGTACGTCCGTAAGCAGTCTTGTGGCCCTTTCTGATATCATTCCGTTTCTGTGAGTCAATGAAATAAATGTACGTCCTTGTTCATACAATTCCATTTTACTACGGTATTAGATACTGTATTTTGTCATTGTAGATAGAATTTAAAATCAATATCAACGGCATTTCTCATTTCCCATCTTCTCCCCTAGTACATTCCGTTCTTATTTGTTCATGTACAAATTCCAGTACGCACAAGCATACTGTTGGCTCAGATGTCTATTTTCCCATCGTAGTCCTTACTCAACATCGTGTACCTTGTATCGGTTAGTATCCTCCTCGATATCACGATATTTGTGGAAACTCTTTCTTCTATACATCTGAAATAGCTCAAAGTACTCATTTACTGTTAGCAACTGTGCGATGTAGTAATACGGCATATTGAATAATATACCGTAGCAATGAATCCGCACTGCTCCCTTAGCAATCCACTCTATAATATCGCGAATCAGGGTATGTCCATAACGACTCACCAAACTTATTATTGTACCATACTATCGTTCCTACCTCGCACATGGCATCGCCGCCCAGTGTCCACAGTGGCGCACCGTATCCAGCACTCATCTCATTTTCAACTACCGAGCGATAAGCATCCAAACATGAGATCGTCTTCATTTTCGTCACATGAATATGATATCTTGACCAATTATAATTTAATAAAGTGGCTTTTTATTAAAAATAGAAGAAAGAAGACAGTGCATCCCTTATGCCATAGACCCCCAGCAGCAGTTCGATTGGTGAGACAAAAATTATTGACATAATATATATACTTTCAAAGCACATATATAAAATAGATTTTTTCAGCGGCAAGAATACTTCCTCTGTCGTTGACCTGAAAAAAGGCAATCCCCTTCCGTAATCCCATAAACTTCCATTTTACTAGTTAGTGAAGTGCACGCAGGTGATGTAGCTTTAAGGTAGCGAGAGTTCCGCTCAGAATGACAAGCGGAATAGCAAATTCGTATTGTTCCTAATTACGCCAACTTTACCTTACTGAGCACTGCTCTGAAATTCATATCACGGCTTCTCACTACCGACAAATCTAGTTATCATCGACAAACGGATACGTGCATATGCCACTATATATTCGTGTGAACAAACCTAAAATTCAACGATATTTCCGAATCGTTTCTGAGAATTTCAACCGGCAACGACAACTTTTTTCACATTCATACATCATGAGAACGATTTCAAACTTTTTCGTCATTAGTGTATCGGTCAATCTGTTGCTATTTTTACTTCCCGCGCCGCTGTTTACGGCTTTGAATCTTATACATTTTAAATTCTAAATTCCACACTAAACTTGAATCTTTTTATGTTTATGTTAATGGCTGTGCTCTGGAATATGAAGATTGGTTGAATTGAATTAAGAAGACAATTACATGCCAAGTGTTTAAAGATTTTTAACGTGCATGTTTGTAGGTATTTTCATAAAATTATCTATTCAGGCATTACTGAAAACTGAAATTCATGGTAATAGCGTCAATATGTGACCTTAACAAAACACTTGCATTTCTTATCGTGGGTTGATAAAGGAAATTGATATTATTTATCAACTCGACTCAAAGATAGTGAAAAACGATGACAATCGAATAATTGAATTTCATATGTGTTTGACTGAATCTTATTTCACATTGACCTTAAAACGGAGCAAATCGTAAAGATGGAGGAGGCTTGCTGCAATTTTTGGAAGGTCGACTTGGTGAGGTGCGTCCGTTGGTCCCAACTAGAGTTTGTAGGTATTGCTCTTTTCTGGATTAGGTCTAAAAGCTTCAGGGAGCGATGTGGCGTAAAATTTCATGACGATAGCTGGTACTTCGCCTAGATCACTAGCTTTTCTGGAGTTCAAGCTGTCAAGAATACATTTTACATCTCCATGTTGGAACCCAACTTCTGACATATATAACCCACACTGATACCATTGGATGCACTACCTTATTGGAAGTTTATTGTAGAATTATCAACGAAATAATAATAATAAACGTATAAAAGCATAAAAACACAATTTTGGCTTTTCAATCGCATCACGCGTTCGATAGAATTTCTCTTATATTTCGGATGCACTTATCTCAATTAAATTATATCCTCCTACGACCGCTGTACGGTGGATTACGGTCACAAATTCCTGGATGATAGAACGTCTACTACCAGCGCTTAAGAAATTTGAGTTCATCTTCTCTGTCCACCCTACCCCTAACTTATGTTTCCCTGAAAAAACGATCATGAGCCACGGAACGTCCAAAAACGAACTACAAAGCTATTTCCTCCTTGCCTTACAATAAGTAGAGTATGCTAGTACTTTCTGAGTTATAACGTGTCTACAATTAGGCTGCCGTGCGTCTAAAGGAAGCGAAGAAATGATAGATTCTATCAAAAATTTGGCACTGCTTACTTGCGAATCCTTTCAGGTCTTCAGTAGACATAGATCTGTATAGTTAGCTGATTAGGCTTGGATTATGAAATTTTTTATATTATTTTGAAAAGCTTAACGTGATGGAATTAAATGAACTTCACTGACGACTTCTGCTACTCTTGAAACATCCAGTAAATATGGTCTTACCTTTATCAGGCTCGACAATTTTTTCTCTGTGGTAAAACCGCCTACGTTTAGTACATAATCATGAAATTCTGCATTTTTTAAAATACCTGCCGAACCAAACAGGTGTGACGAAAATGAAATTGCTTCCAGTAATAGTAAACACAACTAGGTGGACTTGATTTGCGATATTATACTCATAAATAATTATAGAAACAGTATCATAATTACCTATTCCTTTTTCATATTGTCCGAAACGGCAAAATAACTTCGTTAACCCAGTTTGCATTTGGAATAATAAACCTTGAATAACTTTGTATCAGGCATTTTTTTTGGGCTGTATAACCGAATTCATTTTTCAGTCACACCTAGTTACGTTGGACATATTTACGAGTATATTATGGTCTTTATGATACCGAGTTGTCGAACTACATATTAGATATTAGATTAGCAATTGGGAAACGTTTATTTGCTCCTGCACACAGATTGATTTGTGTGTGGATCCTATCTTGATAGATTATATAAGCTTCAATTTATCATATGTACTATCAGAAGTAATATTTTGTTGTTATGGTGCACTTTGGTTTTCGTCATTCTCGTGACCTCCCCAGTCACTATATTTCTTCAAAAATTAGTGTTCTCCTTCTGATTTATTGTGATATGGGTAATCTATATGCCCTGACAAATGCGTGGTTTGACATGCTCAAAGTAAATGACATTCTGTTCGACATCCAGCAATGCTTCCTTACCCAGATTGTTGGATAATGGTTGTTTCTGTTGAGAATTGATCATTCGATAGCAGCAGGATTGTGCATTTTGCTGTTACAATGCAATATACTGAATACATATATTGGTATACATATGAGCATAATTTTAATCAAATAATGCTTAAGATTTAATTTTGCTTTAATGGGTTATAGTAATTCCAAAAATAATCATATACTGATCCTGGTTAAGTATGAATGGATTCATGGTACATTTCGCTTATGATGAAGACACGATTTGAAACAATCTTGACTGCCGTCTCAGTTAACAGTAATCACTAGGTACTTACCTCAGCTTTCTTCAGATCCATCAACATAATTCAAACGGCCTGACAAAGCGGTATCTTTAGAAATCCACAATAATTACAAGAAGTATTTTATTCTCGGTGGGACATATATCAAAAACCGGCATTAAGAATATTTTCTTCCGATATTTTAATATTCCCATCTGTGTGTACATCTTTATAGTAATAAACTATCCCATATGACATGTGGCTTAAGAAATTATCGGATTCAGGATTGGAGTGTGAATCATATAATTATGCTTGCAATAAGAATTCAAAAAGCACGCTACCTATTTCCGTAACATCTGTAACAGCGATAAAAATAAATCGGTTTGTCACATTGATGGTTTTTTAAAATTGAGGTCCCGTTTTTTTTATAAACACTAAACATCGTACAAGGCTGATATTTTCTTTGCTTGTAAGTAGTATTTAATGAGTCAGCCGCATTACTTACAATGGAACGCTTGTAGAGGAATTACAAAATGTTTTCAATAGACCTTATGAAGAACAATAAAAATACAGGAGAGCACTTAAAAATCTCTATTTTTCAAATACTCTTTTGTAGTTTTCAATAACAATTTCTGACCCTTTTCGAAGTAATAGCTTGTTATGTTTACTATTCAACAGGCGATATATGAAAATGATGGCATTAGTAGTTTTTGATACTTGTCGAGGAAAAAGCCGGGCATGGGGAGGGAGAAATCTAGATTCTGGGCCCTCTTAATAAAGACAAATGATGAGTTCAACGCACGAAAGGCAAAGAACGAAGTCACATGCTGGTTCAGCAGCAGAGATGTAGACAGGAGGCGCCCAATAGTTTAGTTATCTTTCATCAAGCTTCTTCAGTTTTAAAATCGACAGATGCACAACAATTTTGCCGGTCTTAGTGGAAGCTAGGAGTCCTTCAGCTCCATAAATTTATATTCACCGAAACAGCTAATGGAACTGCACAAGGCAAACTTTGGTTCAGGAACCGTCTAACAGACTATTGCACCCTAGAGCAAATTGATGTGTTATAAGGACGTGGCGGGATCTTGGGAGGTAACTAGCACTACCATCACCCCTGCTCCAAAACGTCGTTGAACACACATGAGTTATTCGACAATCCACGGGGACAGAATGTAGATTGATCTACATCATCCATTGCACACATCTATCGATATCGATATGACTTTCATGCAGTAGGAGGCTACCGTTCAACTCAGTTTGGGAGGTAGATTACACCCCTTCTACATGTGTCATTATTCAGGGCAGTGTCACCACGGGAGAGTGTTCACAAAATCTATGTGTAGGTACGTACCTAGCTAGATCTAACGACCAGTCTGTGTGTCTGTTGACGGGTGTACTCTTTAGCGAAGCCAAGATGCGCATTTTGCAGTCCACACGGCACCTTTGGGTTTGCGCTCTCCTCTGGTATGCACAGATGCGGATGAGCACCATGTAGCAGATGAGGGTGGAAGGTACTCAGGGACGTTTTTTCCAAACGCAGGCTTGGTTTCGACAATTAGACACTAATACTTCTGAGGGAAGAAACTTAATTCTGAAATCTGACCGATAGATAGAGCCTACGATGTTAAATAGGGATTTACTCGAGCATCGTATGGGCCTATTGGATTTTGAAGAAAATATGGGAAAAGGATAAATACTTAATGATGTATACCAGTAGGAGAGGGGCGTCTTTAGGCTTCCAAAAATGGAAATATTTGCGCTCGTCACATATTGATAGTAGCATGCTGCCCACATGTAGTCCATGACGGAGTATGTTACTCCGCCGGTTTGGTGAGGGCGGCCCTACGGGACAAATTTACTTGAGCGCCTCAAATATTTAGTTTAGTAGAGATGCTCAGTGATCCCGAATGAAGTTCTCATTGAAAAAATGGCATTTCATATATGACGAAAGCTCGTGGCGGCTTTTCGAAAATACAAAAATCTCCCTTTTGAAATACTGGACAGCGTCACATTTTCATACAGACGGTTCAGCCGTGTTGTTCCAAAAATTTGCATTTATCTGGAGAGATTTGCTCAATCTGACGGTTTGAGGAAAATTATGTTTTTTTCAAAATCACTGAATATAACAAATAAAATACACAGAAAAATAGCATGCATATAAAAAGGGTAAATTTTACTAAAATTTGTAAATAAGTATTGCTATGATCACTTTTTCGGATCAAATTAGAAATGGCAAAAGAATAATGACAACTTTAATAAAAAAACTATATTTTCAAGATTCTTTTAACCTTATTGATGTGTTATAACTTTACAGATTTCACAAAAAAATCTACCGCGTTCGATAATATCAAGATAATGTTTTTTTGCCAGTTTGTTATTCTCCTACTCCTTTGCGTCACGCTCAAGTCGTCAGATTATTGAAATGTACAATTTTCAGCCGACCGTTTTTTTACAAATTCAATCGGCTGCTTGGAGGCAGGCGAAATACTATTAAGACTTTTGAAAAATGGCAATGTGTTGGTTGACCCTGTTTTTGCATGCATATCAGTTCATTGGGGGTTTACTTATATTTAAAACTAGTAATGAAAAAAATAGTTTTCAATATTCTTCAAATTCATTTCCAAACAACATCTGCAAAATCAGTTCCGATGAATATATATATGGCATCCCATTCAAAATTCAAATTTGAGGAACTGTAAGTCCAGCATCTCGATCCTTTTTACTGGAAAATCGGAATTGCATATAATTCCAATTTACTATTACAAATAGGGCCCACCTTTCTCTGACATCCTGTATTTCAATAGTTGTATAAATAAACCTACGAAGTTAGGAAGTTAAAAAATCAAGTGATCCTATATAAACATCTGGTTCAGGTCGAACCTTGCGTACGTATACACCGATTTATCTTAAGACAATCAGTGGCAAATTGTTTGTTGAAAAACAAACTGAACCAGATCTTTGAATTATGTTCACTTTACACATGATTAGTACCTACACGACCTCCAATATCGCTATAGGTTTAAATCATCGGAAAATGCGTTCAGTTTTTATTTAAATTCTGAATGCGGTTTCCATCCAGAAATATTGCTTCGCATCTAGCATTTGGTGTTACCACTATCGGCAGTATTCATCTTTTTTGCAAATAATTGAAATTATCACAAGCAATTATGTCATTACTTGGCATCCAGTCTTCGACTGCCCCAGACATCAATTTTCTAAAAACTTTCATTTCCTGTAACCTTCATATACAAAGACGATATACATTATGACTTCTTTAAATTTTGAGTACCACCCTGTTCTTCCTAATGTAAGTGCCTTCTAATTATCATGTTCCTGTATTCCCTAGTTCTAGAAGGATCATTACCTCTATTCCCCCTTTCTACGCGCATTCTCCTTGTGACACTGCCCTTTATATTTGTATTTGCAGCAGTGACAGTAAAACTGAATCTTCAACGCAATAAACTAAAAACGCATTAAGTGGGCTTAGACGTGATATACGTCACCAATAAATTTCTGAAGATAACTTTATATTTAACGCAGTAATAAAAATAGAGGAGTTAGAAAAGTTGTTATTTGTAGATTTATGTTTGTAAATGTATATTCCAGAAAGAAGATTTTACAAAATACGTGGTAATAATATGTGGTATGCAATTAACTGAATGTTATGCGAGTGTGGTGAAACATAAAAGTTTATCGTTGAATCTCTCTGGACAAATTCATAGTCTCAAAAAAATGGTAGTAAAATGACTGTTGTCC
Source organism: Bruchidius siliquastri (assembly GCA_949316355.1). Taxonomy (NCBI): domain Eukaryota; kingdom Metazoa; phylum Arthropoda; class Insecta; order Coleoptera; family Chrysomelidae; genus Bruchidius; species Bruchidius siliquastri. Next base: position 41,879,206 of record OX438529.1, read on the forward strand.
AAAAGCAGTGCTTGGGACATATTGATAATAGTCTATATAATTTGTATTCCACGTTTCACCATGTGGATAAATCACCAATAAACCAACGCAACCTGAAATAGGTAACTTCTCATGAAGATTGCTCATTCAAGCAGAATCAAAACAATTAGAAGTAGACATAAATTTTGCCATAACTCAGAAAGAAACTCTTAAGTTTCATGTCATCATCTTGATTGACAGCGTTTGTACAACAGACTGACAGATAAACCGACGGAAATTCGAAAAAATTTGCACTTCGGCTGACGCTTACAAAGTAAATGGAACAAATGCAATGCAAATCAAAATAAATTGAACATTATCATGGACAGAACCTGATAATGAATAATGGTTCTCATCAAAATTGTTCTACTACATTGCTTCTCAAAGCGCCTGCGCGATAAAAAGCAAGACGGCAAATGATATAGTCCTCTTTCCCAGATCATAACTTAAGCACCGTAATCTTGACTAACCGATAGAAATACTACTAATTACTATTTCATCTAAATCCCGATTTAAATCACCGATGTATACGTCGTGTCCGAATGCAGCATACCAGCTTGGACTCCATGTAACGCAAATACAGCTATTTAATTTCGCTGTATATCGGCAGTGGACCGCGTGAAATCTCGTAGCTAAGCTAGGTGTGTGATCTGGTCATATAAGGCAATAAGGAGGGGCCGTTTACGGATAACTAAAGCGATTCAAACATACTGGTCGATAAGTTCGAGGTACAGTGCTTGTGCCTCAAAGCACATTCATAGCTTTTCGACGCATTAAGCTGCAGGATAATTTTTGTGTGACATAAGACAGCTTTACTATTCGTCAAATGTTTATCTGGAAGGTCCTGAGAAATCTGTCAGTTCTGATTGCCCAGAAACCAGAAAATGTCGATGAAAAGGAAAGAAAATTATCAAGTATTGGAAAAACAAAGAAATAAGCCGTTTATATTGAAGAACGCAGCATAAACTGAGCAGCTTGGGAAATATTTTTGGCAGTTAAATTCGCAAGTACTTTCTTAACCTAAGCCATTGACTAACATTTTTTTATGATTGTTTTAATCAATAGCTAAGCCTAGGTACATTGTAAACTTATAAAATTGCAGTGAGTGTGATATTTTATTTTTTCATATGCGTTTGTATCTATTGACTGCAGAATATATCTCTTGAACTGTTAGTCAATCTACTTACTAGAAAGATTCAATCCAATGTAGAACACCAGCGAAACATATCCAAACCCTATATTCATACAGGTTATGAACTTGGAAACTTCCCCTCCTTAATATCTTTTTTGTGTAAAGAATAAAAATCGGAAAGGCACATCAATTTTATTTTCAATTTTCAAATAACGTTTGCAACCTTCGTGTTACAACCCCTTAGTAGGGGTAGATCTTACCCTTTTAATCTTAATTGTCAGATGCTTGGATTAGAGGTCACCCGGAGTATAATTTCTAATAATTCCTACTAAAAAGAAAGTCAACTCTAGGGTACTCAAGAATTAGCAACGAATTTCACTGCCTAGAATACATTTATTCAATTTATTCATATATCAAAATCACTTTTTCTCATGCAGTGGTTAGTGGATGATCCACAGGAAAATAGGGGATCTAGAATGTACGGTTTTTTAGGAACTAAAAAATCATTAATTTTCGTAGTTAGGTTTTCGATATATCAGTCAATTACTGATTATTTAAAATTTATTTATTATTTTGTTCATGGTTCGTTTAAAATTGATAATTTATTCACATATTGAATAGTAGTGACCAAGGCATTCTCATTCCGGGAAGACAACAACAAGGTGTATAATTGTTATGTACACAAAGAAAAGTAAATAGAATGGTGAAGTTATCTGCACCGTCTGCTGGTTTTGGATGAATGAATGGTAGAATTGTCATTCAATCTCGCCTTGCTTTTAAGTTGTTTAAGTTCTTAAGAGCCAATGCTGTTATTTGATGGAACAATTGTATCACATAAGCTTATATGTATCCAAACATTTTGTTTGGAATAGCGCGGTTAGATGGTATGTACCTAGACTAATATGAGCAATGTAAAGGTAGATTTCCAGATAAGCAAAACCAAACCATAAAGTAAGTGACCAACGGTTACGCAAGACGACGTTAATGACTACTCGTCGAAATTAATGTCTCTTGCGTTTAATTATGAAAGAGAAGAAGAGTATGTAAACGCTCGAACGGGTTGGTCTCCATGACTGTTTATCGTATTTATATGACTTCATGCTTGCTGCTTTTTGCACTGTTTACATACAGGATTTGGACTTGAAATTTCGCGTTGGATAACTCATATCCTCCCATTAATACCTTCTTGAAAGCAATCAAAAGTGATTATGCCGAGTTGTTATACCAGATATTTTTCACTACATAATTCGAACAATATTGCAGCAAGCTCAAAATGACTTTAGTATCTCGCCAGTGTTATTCATATATTTCACCTTGTGATAAAAATAATTGACAAAATGTTCTTATTCTGGTTTAGTGAGCTGTATATCGGAAATTTAACGGCTCCTGTGAGAGTTTGCATCTGTATTTGATCCCCCCTGGATCGGTCATGTATAAACTGTTATCAGGTTAAAAATTGACCAAACGGCTTGGCCGGATAAGCACGTTAAAAATATTTCTAAACCAAAATTATTTTTTATCAATTTGAAAGCAGTCTGTCAAGAACTGACTATGGAAATTTTTTGCCATCTGTATTATGGGAGTAGATAATGTTGCATGTTCGTAATTTTTCTAAAATTGTAAAACCAGCAGAGACTTAATAAATTATTATTATCCGAAAATTTACTGCTGTCATTAACAAAGACAGAGTTGTAAAAGAGATTTTGAGAATCTAATCACAATATAAAGATGTTAATATGTTGTAATCTGAAATTCGTTTGTATATGATCGAGCTGCTTTAGATACAAAAAAATTAAAATGATGGAATAAAATACATTCTCATCCGATTCGTAACTTGTGTATGGGAAATCAGTCGAAACTTGTTTTTTTGAGAAGCGAAAGTTTAGTTTCGTACGTAAGCTTTACAAATGAAAATTCTATGGTAATTTTAGAAAACGCTCCCTGATGTCAATGATAATGTTCATCGTCATATAACATCTAGAGATCTGCTATTTCGAATTCAAAAGGGTATTGGTATAATTATTATATTCAGAAATCCTGGTATGTAGAGACAAAATTGACGTTAGGATTGTGGTTTTCTAGGTGCTTTCTTGTGAGTACTTAAGGTATAATAACAATCCAAACACACACAATGCAGAACTGATAATATTAGTATGTTTACTGAAGTTTTGGGGTCAGAAACATGTTATAAGTATTAGCACAACGTATGTTCCGTCAGCTCTAGCCTACCAACCATTAAAGAAGGGCAGCATAAACAGCTATTTTATGTTTCGAAGCAAGAAATGCGTATTGGATTAGTCCCCATTATCCCATTCGGGCTACTAGAGTCCTAGGAAATATTTAGCTAGTGGTTTTTAGGATTGTTTTATGGTAACTGTAGTGAAATACATCGAAAATAAATAAATATTGTAATTGCTACTAAATGTACCGAAATATCTGTTATCAAGATCTTTCATACTTCTACGTAATTTCAAGGGAAGGTATAGAATAACAGACAAAGTGATTGGACTGATTCAGTCAGAGTATCTGGAAATGACTGATTTTTTGTAAATACCATTCAACGGGTTGTCTTCCTTCAAACTCAATTTATTATCTTTATTTCGTACACTCATCTATTCCAAAGCAAAACTGCAAATATTTTGTTAAAACCGATTAAATGTATCTGCTTACTTAAAGTTAACTCACAGGGCACAACAGCTTTCCGTTGTTGTGTTAAGGGCGATCATAAACACTATATAATTATGATCAAAAAAGCTCATATTAAAGAATAAAACGATCATTGATAAAGGGACTTTAATTTATAGTAATATGTGTGACGGTGATTTGTAAAGTTGTTACTATATAACTTCACACTCAGAAATCCTATCCCAGGTCGTACCACAATGTTGAGTTCTCAAAGAGAATGACGTTTGGAATGGCTCGCTGGGGTGTTAGAAGCCCGACCTGTTGAGAATTGGACAGCTTGCTTGAACATTTATTGTGGTAGAATCTATAGAATATGACAAGATCAGTTACTTTACTTTGATGTTTCAGACTCTGACCCTTCGTGATGCCAGGCACGTTCAAAGAAATATATATTAGCAAGAAGCTAAAACAGATATGAAGAACATAAGAAACTGATCTCATCTAATCGGAAGAAGCCAGTCCCACTCTGGCGAGCCGTTTATATCTGCAATAGCTGGGGTTGTCGCCGGTTTGTTTGCTGGCATACTATGGTCTTTGCCGTTGTGATGCGTCGCACCATGTACCGATATACCACATTATTCTAGACGTCTCCATCCTACAACTCTAATGAACAGCCAATTGAGGCGATTCCAAAGGTAAGTAATTCGGATTCAGTGGTCGTGTATTCGTGAAGTAAGCACGGTTCTTCGATAGGAGATACAGTTCTATTGAGCAAATGCAACCAAAATGGAATATGTACTGGTATAATGCACAAGTTCCAGTTAGTTCCTACCCAATAGAGGTAGCTGTCAAACAATCGTATTTTTTATTCCATTTGTGAATGTTCGATAAGGTGCCGGCCTGTTCAAGTTCACTGAATAAGTAATTGAGAATTCAGTTTTCAGAAAATAATATATTTTATCATTCCTGAATCCATCGAAAGTGTTGAAATTTGTTATGAATTAAAATACTGTGACGGACGATCCATGGATTTATGGAGATGAGTTGAGCCCTCAAATACTCGTTAGATTATCTCTTCATCAGACAGATTCTTCTTTATATCATTTTCAAAGCTTTTCGATTCACATCCACAGCACGTCGCACTGATTAAACATTAAACAGTAATTTTCCTATTTGTCGATGCATAAACAGCTACTAAACTTATGATTAGGTATGAAATGGATTAGTACAAGGAGTTGATCTATATTGAACGATGAATTTGCTTTGATGTAATGTTTATCTCACGAGCTTTATAAATTGCGTTTCACAAAGCGAAATTACAAGTGCATCATAAATATCTGTTTATTTATATCCTGCATAGTTTCTAAGTCCTCAAGGGGGCAGCGGTCAGCATATCCTTTTGCTTATATAGTTTCGTAATATTTGAAAACTTACTTCTAATCGGAATAAATAGGCCTTTAATAGGGTACAAGGGTTCTGAAATATATTGTATCACATCAAAATGAAAAGGCATTCATTTATAATGACATGCTCAGCTACACTCTGATGAAAACATAGACGAAATTGCATTATATTTCTTCTTCTTTCTTTTCTATATATATATATATATATATATATATATATATATATATATATATATATATATATATATTATGAGAAATACAATGCAATTTCGTCCAATATTTTAATTAGAAATAGATTTTGGGCGTTACGTTTTTAACATCCACTGTGGTATTCAAATACCTGAATATTTTGTTAGAAAAAAGCTCCTTTACCTATATTCATTGGAGAATGTTGGTCCTTTGTGAGAGAATTAAATTAACTCATTCTCTGATAATTGGTGCATAATGTCTCTGGGTTCTCCAATTCCAGATTTTTTGCACATGGATTTCACAGTGGCATTTGAATTTCAACTAAGGAATCGTTTATATGGCTGAAAGAGTTTTTCAAATAATATTAATCAATATTTGTAAAAATAATACTATTACTTGTCGTATTTTGAAAGCAAATACTATTTTGAATGAAACTACATAAAAATAGCTTGATTCTAGCTCAGATTAATCGGATCACAATGAAAACTTCTGAAGTAAGGGTAGAATATATTTTTTAAATATTAATATTAAACTCACATGTTCCTGTTCATCATCTGATATCTATATCACCCACCTGGAACAAAGGAAATTATTATAGTGTTATTTTCATTCGTGTAATGTTCACTATGAATTTATATTTGTAATCTTAGATATTTTGACTTTTTCACATTGATTTCAATTGTGCTTTAGCAATACCTCCATCTTTATCACTTAGTTAATTATGTTCGCTTAGTGCAATTTCAATGTAACTCATCATAACGTTTTATTTCATCTTAATTAAAATCATTTATTTCTACTGAACAGTGTGTAAAACGTTCCGGCTGCCTTCAAATAATTTTGCATAATACAGATCGACACAAAATGAAATTTGACATTGAAATATTAAATGAGTAATTGTCTCTGCCTGCCATATAAAAAATAAAACGCGACAAGCAAAACTGCGTAAGTGACGACTAAGGAGAGAATTAGACGGAGATACAATTACCTCGATCTTGGAATTTTGGCGACGCCAAGAAACCTCACAGTTTACGTCACTAGACCGAAGTAACGTTTTTTCCATACAGTGACACCTTAGAATTAAATGCTCAATGGCACTTCCAAGATCCAAAATTTCCGGAGGTAAAACACCTGGCCATTCGGATCTCCGGGAGCCAGGTGGTCCTGGAAGCTCTTTGAACGAGGTTTATTCATTTAAATGTGCAGCTACAACAGGATACGAACATCAACACCCTCTGCAGCATTTTTGCTCTGACGACTGACCCCAGGGCCAAAGGAATATGTCTAGGGTCGACTTCACGAATGTGTGTATTGGCAGTTATGTAAATTTATACTAAACTCAAAAATTTAATTCCATGAGGTCCCAGTCCACAAAAAATCGATCTATAGCTCTGTTTCTGAGCTGATGCTGTTAAGTAGGAAGAACAGCGTCAACCTACTTGAAACTATTTATATCTCTATGATTGTCAAAGTTATGTTCCTGCGGTGACCGTTTGTATAATCTACTGTCATACTGTAGCTTCCAAATAATCCAGTTTCCACACAGACCTTGACATTCCTGATTTGAAGATTCCGTCAGGCAACAAGCCACACTGTGGTCAAAGGGAATAACACAATAACAGTATATTTATTTTGCGCTAATCTAATCAGCCACAAACAAAAATTAAATCGTAGATTTAGATCCACCAGAGTTCAAAAAGCTCAACAAAACTAGACTCAAAACTAAACATGTTAGAGCCTACCGAAAGTTGTCCAAACCTCTCAAAAATGGCTGACTGTGTTACTAGACCTGACAGATTTGCATACGATGTCAATGAGTAAGTTCCCACGATCCTTTCTGAAAATCATCGATGAGTTGATCATCCAGCTAGCATCTAATTTCACCACTGATAAAACAGGTATGTTCGTTTAAGTTACATCGAATTTCCTATGTACCCGCCGCTGTACTCATATATTTAATACCACGTTAAACAACAACAAGCCTTGGGGTGACCAAAGACTCTCTCCAAATGCAATCAGTGTATGAAACGTGAATAATTCGGTCACATCCGTTCATAAGATCGACCGGAACGAGACCCGGAAATAATTCCGGTGTCACTCCGGCGTGGATGCGACGTATTCCGGTTGGTGCCTATGACACCACAAAACGTATTCCGCAGCAGCTTGTGCATCTGAACGACAAACCAAGTCGTATAGATGGCTATAAAAGATTTTGATTTATCATTCTTACATTAATCAGTCCAACAACACATGTACATGCTATACCAACATGGAAGGTTACATTTAACATTATTCGATTCTGTCAACTATCAAACAACTTAAACTAAAAACTTTTCATCTGAAGCGTACCTGTACCATTCGGCACATGACTGGTATTATCTGGTACTTCAATCGATCGAAAAATATGTCAGGAGCAGACGTTTTCGCTCTCAAGCCTAAGCAAAGCACAAGTATTTTTTAGTTAAACTGAAAACAGAATTTCAAGCGAGGTTCAGGTGTTGCAGAATGTACAGAGATAACAAAACCTCTCTACTGACATTAAAAGCCAGAGCTATATCCCAAAAATAGGGTAAGACTACCATAATATCTTGAGGTAATTTGTAAAGAGCAATAAAGTAATTATCTCATGGATACCAAGTCATTTAGGAATTTCTGGAAATGAACGAGCTGAAGAGTGAGCTAAGAACGGAGTTTATATTCTTCTAGATAGACCAGAAGCAGCGTGTGATAACTCATATAGCTTTTCACGGATAACTCCTAAAAGGTTCGAAATGTTGATCGACTTGAAGTAGGTTTCAGAGATATTATGCAAATTGAAGAAAACACTAATACTTACATTTTTTAAGTTTTTCATAATAAGAACATCTAGCATCGAGTAGAGTTTTATTTTGGTATAATTGTAACCATTAGAAAATTCGTAAAAGTGCTCGACAAATTTACAAAAAACTAATAAACATACAACAACTGGAACGTGCCAAGCCTGACTTGATATTGCGTTTTGGATACTTCTGATAATAATTGGATTAGATTCTATAAATGCTGGACGTCCTTAAACTAGCGAAACAAGAAAAAATCAAATTTGAACGCACCCGAACTTTTAAGCACCACATCATAAGAGACTGCTCCTCAAATTCCAAATATCATCAAAATATTTGCTTCGGTTACTGAGATGAGGCGGTGACAAAAATGGCAATAGACAGACCTAGAGGGAAACAGTAATGAGATACAGTTTTTTGTGATGTGAACATTGTGAAACGTCCAGACATATTTCAAATTCAAAAACTTATGGAAACACAATTCTTCGCTCGTGTTCTCTGGGTTTTGTTTTGTATCTTGTTTCTTTACCTAGAATATAGCAAACCCTTGAATATTCTTCATAAAATGAAAGAATAAAAATTCATAAGGCATACCCGAGATAAATATTCTCCTGCTGAAACATACTAGAACGATACGATTACGAAATTGCCGATAGAAATCATTATTGGATGTATACAAAGAAGTTCGCAATGACTTCGTCCGCTTAAAGCTCTCGTAACCATGAACTTTACACAAACCATAGGTTAAAAAGGTTGTTGAACGACTAAACGACATAGAGCATCGATGTGTGTAGGATAGGCGAAGATATTCATGATGATAAAACTGGCAGCGTGTGGATTAATTAGAAAGATTTTGATTTTCATGAAGAGCCATACCACAACTTATGCATATTACATTTAATTCAAACCCACAAACACTTAACATTATTAACATTATTGGTATTAAGGGCAGCTCTTCTTTTACTTCATGCTATTCCTACATCCTAGATATCCGCGAAAGATGGTGATGTGTAAAAGCTTTCTAAACCAATATTAAATGCATTATTACGTTTTATGAACATGACACCTACAAAATCAGTTCCGCTGATGTCCAGTCTTCTTATCGATTTTTTTTTCATTGATCCAAATGTCCTAACATATATGCAGAGCAATAATCATATATGCCAATAGTAACTATATAAGGTCTATCCGTTGAGTATTTTCCGAGATATTAAAGATTAAAATATAATAAGCGCGCTGGATACTGGGAACTTATTCTCTACGTCCGGCAGCACCAGTGGCAACTGGCGTTCGAATCAGTAGTATCTTATTGCGTTCTCACAACTATTTGTTTAGAAACTAACGCTGTTGCTACGTACGACCCTTGATTTTTAAATGCAGATTCGCCTAATCCTGGATTTTATGATTTATAGAAAACAATAGTACATTACTATTGGAATGAAAGGTGAGTTCAAATCAAATAGTTCTCTCAAACTACTGACCTGCTAATGTCTGAATTTCATACAATATGAACGCATTATGTGGCTATGCCTGGCAGCCTGATATTATATGCTTAGATATATGCTTTGTTGTTGTATTAATTTTTTTTTGATGGCTGGGTAACAGAAATAATAAATTTGTTATTTAATTATTACTGAGCAGCTAGCCACCGAGGTACAACCGCAAATTAATTTATTGAAGTTCCATTTTTGAACGCTTCGTGAAGAAAGTCAATTGTTTTAATTTTAAGTAGCAACGCTGAGATTATAAAATAAAAAATAAATTTCATTTGTACAAAATGTTTCTGATTTTTCACTTTGTCTCCATTCTATATTAAAAACGAGTACTTTGTATGACATATTATACAAACACGGGGTCTAATTTGCAGTCATTTTGACATGTTTTGCGTAAAATTGATTCGAAGGACTATTAAGTATTTGTTATTGTATTGTGTAAATTTAAATCGCTTAGTTCTATAGTATCCTATGTCAGGTCTGCAAAACAAAGCTATAAATACAATGGAAACTGTTTTATACTGAAAAAATTTGTTCCTGAGTGCAGTTAAAGCATGATTTTAAAATATGAAGATTTTATAAATGTTAGGACACGTGAAAGATTTCTGCATTTTTTAGGTTGAAAATGTATGGATTTTTCCAATATTTGTAATAAATATTTCTCAAATTTGATATCAGATGAAGAATTTTGAAATTCGATTCAAATGTTAATTTCTATAGTGATACCATTGTGCGGGAAATGCAGCGTTAATCTACATGACGCTATTACTATCATAAATATAGTTATTGTTGAAGGCGTCATAGCCTTTTATTTTACTAAAGACGACTATCGCATAAAATTCCTCTTGCAGAAGTAAGTGGGTAGATTACGATATATGAACACCTTTGACGTATTCGTTTCATTAAATTAAATTACATAATAATATCTATCCGAGCGCCCGAGCCGAGAAATTAAATAGTTCGACTAATCGACTGGATATCGAGCGTTAAACTGGGAAAATGCACTCATCTATACAGCCTATGTAGTGAGATGTATCAGATGTTCCATATTATGAGATCGTTATGACGAAGATACTAAGTTGTTTGTTTTAAATGATGCAAAGTAAGATCCAGGACGAGCAGCCTGCATAATTTTTTTTTATCTGAGAATCTGATCCACAGTTTCGGGGACCGATCTCCTCAAATTAATTGGAAAAAACTGAACTAGCGGTGACTGCATGTCAAAAAATCCGGAGATCATCTATTTTTTAAGACATTAGAATATGGTGCAGCTCAACGTTTCTAGAACTCAAGAATACTGTATTCTTCGTTCATTGTTGCTATGTGTGTGTGTAGCATATCCATGAACTTAAAACATCTAAAACAACTTCATCCGTCCCCTTGACAACAAGCTTCATGGGATTTAAAGTTATATGAGAGCACACAGCAGTAAAGTTATTTAGTTCAAACGTTACGTGGCTGTAAATCTCGATCGGGATTCGTAAACCCCGGTAACGATCTCTTCAAATAAAGCAAGCTTGGCAGAATGGGAACCGGTTGATTGCACGTTATAAAAATATTAATTGGTAATGAATAAACACTCAAGCATCCTACAAAATTGCATAATTGCAATAGTACATTAACATGAATATTTATGTCTAAATAGTAGCCACTGAAAGCGAAGTTAGATAAACAGGCACCAACTAAATATTAATGCTATACAAGTGAATATAAATGTAAAAAAAGGTATTGTAACTAAAAACACATAGAGAATATTTTGCACGTTCTACGAAAAAGATTACCTCTGTGCACAAGCTTGTAGTAATAATAATGATGATAGTAATAATAATTGACACAGACCGTCAGTACTTGATTGCACCGCAAGCTTGCGAGAAAACTGCAGATAAAAATAATAATAATAATAATAATAATAATCACAGAGCTGTCTCCCGCTCAACTTAAAACCCATATCTAAACTGCTGAAGCCAATTTCCATCTGAGGCTTCACAAAGACAAGCCCATGCATGAAATCTCCTACAACTAGAAGAGCATGGCTTGTCTAAGCAGAAGACCTTTTCTTTCTTAAGGTAGTCATCGAATTGAAAACTTGAACTAATTCAAAATTATTTTAGTTGGTCTGTATATATGTTGCCATTAAACTTTTTCATTGTTGTTCACACCATATTGTACAAAATAGAACTTGAAGCCTGCTCTTCACATTACTATTAAATGCTAGATAAACAGACCTAGCATATTTACACTTAATTGGATAAAAAATTTCAACGAAGGATCATTCATAGTGCGCCAGGACAATATTCCATTGTTTATAAAAGAATGTCTGCTCTCTGAAAACCTGATATAAATATTTCTCAGTACAAGCATTTGTTCTATATACCGCTACTTCCGCTAACACTTCTGGGTGACAAAGTGCTAGACGGGTGTTGACGGTGAGATAAACTTCCCATTTTATATCTTAATTACCACTTATCTTCCTGAACTACTACCTGCTCGGTATACTTTTCCATTTACTTTTTCCCGTGGTTACAGATAGTGGCGTAAGATGTTCAACAAGTTTCCTGTATTGCCGCGGGCTAGCATGCATATTGTTTTATTTTAAATTAAATATAGTTCAGTTTGATTTTGATGGTAGGTATTACTAGCTCTGTCAGCATTATTAGACAGTATTAATGTGACTTTATGACGAGGCGGTTGAAACTGTGGCGTAGAGGAGCTTGGAAAATAGTTAATATGTCTCAAAATTTTGAGTGCTGCCATGATATATGAGCAAATATGTAATGTTTCTTACTATTCTTCCTCTTGTACTGAAGGCCCCGATTAAAACATCATCTTATTAGATTATAATATTAAAAATATGGATTATCGATTTCATTAGTTTGGTCCATGCAATAAATTCAAAGGCAGCATCTATTCTAAAATCTTTTATCTGCGTCCCATATATTGCCATACGTTATACAATCAAGAGTTGTAGTATGGCAGTGCTAGTGTGTATGTGAAGGTATTACTGCATTTTGCCAGAGTTGGAGTTTGGCTACGACGTAAAATGATTGGAAGCTCGAGAAGCATAAAGAAACGAGTTATGAAGATCTGTATTTTTTCTATTTTTTTTTGCAAATTACTACGCCGCACCGTCAGTGCACGAACTTAAAAAAAATGTCCTACATTCGAAAATTTTACACAGTTCCCTGGCTTGTGTGGGAGGCGCCGATTCCAGTAAAAGCGCCCAATATGACCCTGCTGCTTCCTAAATGCATTCCAATTTGTTACTGAAACTTTAAAATAGGTTACTGAAACTTGGCGGTAAAAAATACCCACTGACAGACCGACAAAATGTATTATCTCAAATTCTAAAATGTCTACGATCAAAATGCTTTCCAGGCTACGTAGTATCTATCCAGATAACCCCTTTATTGTGACAAATTGAAAACAGTAGAACGGCAAGACCTATTGGTATACAGGTATAAGAAATAATTCCCATATAGCGAGCTACTCTAATTAAACATAATCATAAACATGTGCAGTTCGGGTCGTCGTTTTCTATTTCATAATTAAGAAAAAAATTATGATTTCATCACAGTGCTTTATCAAACAGCTATAATCATACGTTTTTCCGAGAAGCAGTTACGTTCAGACACTCATATTGTTACACATACCAACTGAGGCAATGTACCATTAGCAAAAGTTAAATTCATTCCCCAAAGGCAATTGGACTGAAACAACGCCCAATCAAATGAGAATCATATACCTATAATAAAGAATCTGTGACGGGCTGAAACGATTCGAGGTCGAGTAGATTATTATAGTAATAACGATAGACAATTGATTTGATAGCACCAAATAATGGACGTGTGATCCACAGTATTATTCTGTGGAAACATAACAAAAGCGTGCTGGATTATATACTGTTAGATTTAATGGAGATTAAGTCTTCATATATGCCTATTTCAGGTATATTTATGGCTTACCGCATTGCCTGTGAAGAGGTTTGATTAAATCCTCATTCAAAATATTTCACTAATTATAAGGAACCAATCATAAGAGTGATTTGTCACCTCATGGGATTAATAACATTATTGTGATCGTCAGTTGCTCCTATTATCAAAGGGAAATGATTCTGTAACGCATTGTGTAAATTACTTTCCTATAAACTTTCAAAACTGTTTTCAGTGTTTCTTACAACGAGAAACGGCAACTGTCCATGGCTAAAGATAATTGAATAATCCTTCAATATAGTTAGACCTTACTTAACCAGAGATTCTAACCACAGTTACCAGCACCAAATGGTTAGTTTTATTTTTTTTGGTACGTGGACTAACTTCCTTCAAGCCAGGAAATGCGCCAAAATTATAAGGATAGAACAAGTGTAGCATTAAAAATAAACTATAATGAATAATGTTTACACAACTTTCTAACGTAAAAAAATCACTTTCTCTCTATAACACGCTGAACATGTTCGACATTCATATGATACTGAATCTTGAACGGTGCAATGCGGTTGGTATGATACAATTCCGAATAATTCAAAACAGATGTTCCTGTCTGGCCTATCCGGCAATAAAGCATTTTGCCTAACGAACATCACCAATGTCTCTATGTCTGCAACAAATTCAGAGATAATTAATCTTAAAAATTAATTGACTTGTGAACGGGAGAGAAATACGCGTGGCCGCGGATGAGCTACGTTAGGTTAGGTTACTTGCATGGACTTTGATGATTAACTATAGGTACTCCTCTTAATTACGTTAATGCAAAACGACAAGAATATTATTCTTATTATTCTTATTATCGATCTTTGGATTGGTGCCATACAAGCTATCATTTTATATATTTAAAGAGACTTGAAAAATAATTGGACACTGTAGGGAGCGCGTATAGTTGAAGCTGAGATGTTCGCTACGATGAAAGTTTATCTGTTAGAAGATAACAACTGCATCAGAAAATAATATCGTCGGCATGCACACATCCTTTACTACAATATTTCGGATCCATTCCAGACAATCATATCATCTGTTGTTCCCTCATCCATTCCGAATCTCTATTAGATTTCTCTGAGGCCGCACGTATTGTGAGCGATCAAAGCCGTAATGCTAGTAGGGATCATATTAGAAAAGAAATGCGTATAGCAAAGCATAGATACCAGCTGAGAAGTTCAATATACAGGGTGTTACTTAATGATAGGCCGTAATTATAAGGGAGATTTCCTGAACCAAACTCAAGTAGCTAAGGTCATATAACTGCGTGGCCTGAAAAGCCTGCTTTTAGAGATTCAAGGTATCAAGTAAAAAAAAATGTATATCTCATTTTGTTGAATTCTGTCAATGTTGTTCATTACAATATAACGTTAAGATGGCACTAACTAGGAGGAAATTATTAATTCTAATGGCGGCTTTGGGAGCACCCATAATCTTGACTAAAAATGTACACCACTCAGTTAATTTGAATTTTTTTTCGAATTGAACAGCTAACAATAGGAATACAGCTCTTCTGTCTCTTTGAATCTGTTCGTATCTCATTCACTTTTCGAGAAAAATCAATTAAGGAAAAGATAAAATCCAATAAAAAACACTTAATTTCATTTGGATATCTTGTTTTAACAATTTTTTGTGCTGAGATAGCTATGAGCTTGGCCATTGCTACTACGACTCCATGTATGAACATCACTTTACATAAATACATGCCATACCTAAACAACAATTCGTATCAAAAGACATCAAGCCATAAATAAGAAACCTTGATTCTGTTTCTTGTCAATATCCAACCAGTTAAGTACATACTGTTATTGGTTATTGCACACTCTGTAATTGGAGAATAAAATGATGGATTTTACGACGATCATGCCATACATACGACTTCTAAAATGTCACTCTGCCAACAATGTAGATACGTAAGTAATACTACGATATAAGGAGCCACCCACAGAGTAGTGAAATTGAAGCTGTTTCTCTTATTCTTTATACTCCGAATTTCAATTTTAATACTACCATCAGCAAAATATTCAGACTCAAATAGAAGTATCAAGAAGCTCACACAAGCAAACCTCGAATTCAAGAACAGACCAGACAACATGCTAAAGGTTTTCGAAGAACCTCAGAAACAGTTGATAAAAAAACGAAACCAGACTGCAGTGAAAGAAGTGGAGAACATTAGGACACTAAAAAGTATCAAGTAAAAGATATTGCCACCACCAGCAGCAACAAATAGTGAATGAGAAAAAAGAGGCCATGGAGGCCTGAAACCAGCAGGTACAAACAAGAAAAATCTCCATCTCGTCCGCCGACGAGGGAGAAGAAAATCTGGAAAAGGCCAAAAGCCCAAAAAACAAAACAGCCACCAAGAACGAGGCTAAAGAAGAATATCCGACGCTCCCAGAGCCAGTGAAGTATGGGAAGTATGCCAATGAAAAGCCTAAATCAAAGGCAAGACGTATTCTGCGACTAACTGTCAAGAACAACAATACAACCCCAGCTGAGAAGAACTCCGAGCAGTAAATGGAAGTACGACACACCCCCTATTCCTTGGCAACAGCAGTGGCGGCAACACCAATGACAATGTAATCAAAGGAGGCCCCACCACTCTATATCCATAAGGCGGAGCAGTGAATGAGAATGACTAAGCAAAAGAAGATAAGTGCACCCAGCCCAGTAAAGCTGAATGCAGCTAGAGTAAAGGTTCAACTTAACACAGTATAAGAATACCGTGTAGCAAGAAGAACTCTTGAGAAGAATAATGTGGAACACCACTCCTACATCGTCCCTGAGGAAGAAGTGTTGAGTGTAAGACTCAGGGGATGTCCATAGATATGATATTCAAGCAGGCCTAATATGCCTGTTATAGTCGGAGATCTAAGTGCTAAAAGTATAAGGTGGGGCTCAAACCTAGCCAACACGGAAGGCAGAATCGTTAGAAGGCTACTGGACTTACCGGACTATGCAATATTAGGACCGGAAGAGCCCACCCAGCCAGAGATACAAGACCGAGCGTCATTGACATAGCCCTTCTGAAAGGAATGAACAATTGGCGTCCTCCAGGAAGGAAGTTGTTCGAAACTTTTCCCATCTTCCTAGAGATACAAGACCGAGCGTCATTGACATAGCCCTCTTGAAAGGAATGAACAATTGGCGTCCTCCAGGAAGGAAGTTGTTCGAAACTTTTCCCATCTTCCTAGAATAGGAGAAGGGATAGTACAAGCTGAAAATAGGACAGTACGCGCAGATTGGCAGCAGTTTGCGCCGTACCTCACCACCGAGTGGGTCCTATACTGCAATTAGACACTCCAGAGGACCTGGAAATAGTCGCCATGACTTTGGAAACAAAGATTTAGGACACGCTAGGGACCACCACCACCTTAGAAAACCTCTCCCAAGCAAACAGGTAAGGGACCTGCCTCCAGAGACGAAACAAAATATCTCCGATAGAAACAGAGCAAGAACCGCAGCCCAAACAACGGGGAGCTCCACTGACATAGGTCTGCTGAAGAACATCAACAGGGAAGCGAAGAACCTGTTTCAAGAACATCATAAACGTACCTGGGATAGAAAACTGGAAGACCCTTCCCCCAACGATCCGGAAGTGTGGAATCTTCAAAGGATCCACAGGAAGAAGAGACGATCTCTGATGAGCGAGAACGGAATGGTCTACTCTACACAAGAGAAAGCAGAAGCTTTTACAGATTGTATAGATTATCAATGTAGTGAAAGACCAGGACTTCATTAATGAGGTTGAGAGGAGAGCCAGAAGGGCCAGAAGAGAAAGGACCATAACCGCAAACACAGACCAAACGCCAGAAGATAGCCCCTACCTCCCCGGAGGAAATAAGGAGTTTAGGGACGAAAGGGATCCTCAGCAGGACGAATACGTTTCTCCAAACCTACCGTATATTCTGATTGCTCTATGCAATCTACAACTCTGACATACTCAAACCACACTGTTGATGATACCGCATACATTGCGGAGTCTAAATGACCGGGTTTCGTTACGCGTTACCTGCAAGAGGCGACAGAAAACCTTCAAGAATGGTGCTTCAAAGTACATCTGAAGCCAGACAAGACCGAGGCAATCCTCATCAGAGGAACAAGAGTCACGCCTCTGCGCGCCGACAGACATACCCTGACAAACAAACTCAAAAGTTGAAAATGACTATGTGTACATGTACCATCCTTAGAACGAAGATATGGTCCTTTATTGAAACAACAAAGTCTTGCCTTTGGAGCATTCATAGAAAGGTTCACATAGATTTGGTTAGAACACTTCCCTTCAGGCTTTTTGAAATTTACTTTAATTTGTGGAATGAATTACATCTAACGCTGATGCTGTTTAAAACACGATTTAAATATGGAGCAAAATAATTTGGATTTCAAATCAAGACATTTCTAAAAAAATTAAAATTAATATATAGGTACTAAGTATTATTGGAAAGATTAATTTTTGAAAGGGCATGAATGAAATGATTTCATGTCTCAATGTAATTCGATGATTTTCAAAGTTTAAAATAATAATGTGATAAACAGAAAAATATATTGTGTTGTAAAACAAAGTGTAGCTATTTTTGTAAACGTGTTAATAATAAAGTATTTTTACAAAATACCCATCAGCTCTAATACTATGGCCAACTGTTCCTACGACCCAGTTTTTCTGGTAGATTGCTGCTTCGCCCAGTTGTCTGGCGCACACTTTTACTCGAGCATGTGACACGTTCTGGGCTGTACTATGATACCTGAAAGGAAGCATAAATAAAGCAGAGCCATAAATTCGTGACGACATAGCAGGATTTGTGGCGTTCATTTTGAAAATAAACATTTCTGCAAGCCTTTTTTCTGAGAATAATAAGGTTGTATTGCCAGCAATTAAAATTTCTGAATGTTTCCAGTAAGATATTTATTGGTTTGTTCGTGTGTGTGGTTTTATGCGGGCATATCGTCATTCGCCTGTATACTCTTGAAGATTACTGAAGGATTGAATGGTACGTATGCGTGATGGTTTTAAACGCTCTAAATTCATACAATGCGTGGATTGGCTCGACGCTCAATTTGCCATCTCACGTGCCGTGGGAATCTGGCTCTACTAGATCCTTGCACGTGTAGATGTAAATATCCGTGTCCTGGTTGAACCTTGTTCGAATTACCGATAGTTTGCGCTGATAGAGAATCTCTAAGCTTATCTTATCCCAAAGAGCATGGATTACCAAGTCCTTACTAGAAGCCCAAGAATCCCGCGCGGTGGGAATCCGCCTTAACCAAGATAACTATTAAGAATTAATATCTGGTAGAAATCCATCAGCAACATTCAGACCACTGAAGACTATAAAGTCATGCTTTTATTAGAAAGCTCAATTTCATTGTCATATCAAAAAAAATTATGTACTTTTTGACTATTTCAAAAAGTCACAGCTCATGTCTATATCGTGCGTTTAAGCTCAAGGATTGAAATACCATTTGGACCACTATGCTCAAATCCATCTCAGAAAGCAAATGCCGACAATAATTTCACTGTCTGCGGGTACAGAAAAGGAAAATAAGTGAAGACAGATTTAAAATGGCGTCAACTACGTTCTGTGCTATTAGTTTATTAAATATTTAGATCGAACTTTTGAACTGCTGATACTATGGAATAAGGTACAAAAAATATTCTACAATAATTTCAAAAATTTTCTGGTTTTAGTAAAATTCTTTAATCCCCACTAAAAGGTTCTGAAATCCGAAGAAACACTAAGTAAACTATAGATACAACCTAGAGTCAACCTACTTGACGCCGTTTATTAATGAGCTAAATGGCACTTTCATGATTATTTATTATCGATATTTAGCTAAATTATAGAAAATCGCAAATTTTTGTCATCTCAACACTTTTCCGTTATAAGGAGACCTAAAAATGTAAAGTCATACACTTACGCGTTCACTACCACAGTAACACTACAGTATTAAGACCACTTAATAGAACGTTCTTTACCAAATTCCCGTCCCCAAAACATTCACCTCCTACCTTTTACCCCCAAAATTGAGTGTTTTTTATTATTTTATTCCGTTTTTGACGATAAAGCCGCCGCCACTGAACATATATTTGGAAACAGAGAATTACCTTCTGAGTTATAGAGAATTCAAGCATTGTCGTATAGACAAACGGACTTACCAACGGAAATGAGTGACATGGTTTTTCGTAATGTATATGGCATGAAAAATCAAAAAACATGTTATCTCACATTCGAATCCTTCTGCAATTACAATAGTTCCTCGCCCATTGGCGCGGGGAGTAAATGACAATTCAATAATATTACGTTGGACTTCCGTTGACTTGAAGATACGTGTTCCATTAAAACTCGTTTATTGTCTACTTTCGAATAGCAGACAAAGAACGGGATTATTCATCTAGCAGATGTTGAAAAATTCATATAAAATTGCAGATGGTTAACTAAACCTTGAATTGAAGGCTTTCCTCTTATTAAAAAAACTATTCCCCTCAGTATATTTTCGAAAAGCTCTAATTTGTTTATTCGATCAAAACTCTGAATGCCCCTTCATTCAAAATTATCCTAGGTTCGAAATTAATTTATAAGATGATAATACCATCACCCGAAGTGTATAGGTTATGTCTACGCTATAGGAAAGGTGGGTTGCACTGGATTTATACGGCATTGCCGACAGCATTAACTCACGCCATGCTGTACGTCCTTCAATTAAAGCTCCTGACATAACTATTATGCTAAAGAGCAATAAACCGCAATGTACTGACAAACAGCACTCTAAATTCATCCACGATATCGACGAAGAAACTAAGCATCAGACGTTAACTTGAATGGTTAATGAATGCAAGCAAAGGATTGAAAGTTTATCCTAAACACATGTTACAGCTAAGCCACGTCTCATCGATAGTGGGTACGGTGTATTTAAGATACTGTTTTACCAGTAATTATGCCGCTGACAAGACGCCAGCAGGAAGGTCTTTGTTCTGACCAGGTATTCTACAGGGCGATGCGCGAAGAAGCGGGCAGTGATCTTTCACCATTTTACGTGATTCACATTCCGATAGGGTGTTCAGACGATTGATAGTCTGAAATTAAATTCAGAAAAATTGGAATTGGAAGAATTGAGAAACTTTTATGTTTCCAAGAATACCCACTAGATGGAGGATTACCAGAGTTAAATGTTTATAGATTGCAGAACGTCCTCTACCAAAGCCTTTATATATCTTTCACAGATGAAAAGAAATTCTCAATCCAAGAACTGAAATATTCTTGTAAAGTTATACTCCGGACTAGAACATCTGATCTCACTCAAAGACTTACTTCATGAGAAAATTATGATTTATTTAAGGTCCATACTCATTCTAAAGAAGAATACTCTAAAGAGATATAATTTTCTCCACGACTAGGATTTGAACGATTTTCTAACAAGTATTCCATATTTTTCCAATAAGTTTTCATACTTTTCAACGGATCCCCGTTCACTTTAATCAATATCTAATTGTTTTTCATTCTTAATATTTCCCTGAAGTTGCTAACATAGTTAGCGGAACACGTGTAGGGTTTAATAAAAGTGGTTTGGCAAGTGGTAAAACTGTGTCTTGTTGGCGGCGCCAAAGGATCCAGTATCACATAATACATTTAAATGATCTCTCCAACAAGCAAAAAAGATTATAATGAATAACTATTTGCGCCAAGATAAGGAAATGCTTTAGTCAACATTATAGTATTCCTATAGGCTATAGATTCTCTGTTTTGTGCCAAGATTGTCACATGCTCAATTTATAATGTTGATATTCTTACTTGCAAGACTTTCACAGATTTGAATTGCAAATATTTACCTAAGTTAACTCTATATGATGAAAATACAGTATTCTTACTTACTTAAGATTATTATAGCTTTGAGCATATATGAAGATATGGTATACTTGAATGAAATCACATATTTCCATTTGAGAATTTATTTATATGAATGTTCCCTTCCCCTACCGCCAACCCTAATTTTTGATCCCGTACCACCCCAAAAAAATTTCAGGAAATAATCAGGGCCTTCGGAAACGTCCAAAAACATTGTGTGAATAAATGCAAAAATCAAATTCGCATATAGAAATCAGGAAAAAAGAACTTGACCAGCGCGGGATTGGAACCACAAACCTCTCTATACCGGCAATCGGAAGGTATGTGGTTCAAATCCCATAAGGGCTCAAGTATTCTTTACCGGATTTCTAAATGCAAATGGGTGAGTTTTTTATTATTTTTTTTCATTTTCCAACGTGTAGAGGAACCAAGGGATACCAAACGTATAACGACGACGAGAGACAGACAGACCGAAGGAGATAGGTTTTCTAATTTTCATTTCATTTCTAATACTGAAGACATGATGTTTCACGAAGAAATTTCCACTCATCACCAAGTGTCGACCTCTATGGGGACGCCCATTGGCAACTTACGAAGTCAAAGATTCTAACACCTGGACTGCCTTGAAGATGTCAATGATCGTCCCCATATAGGGCGACACTTGGAGATGAGTTGATGTTGCTATCACACCCCTGACTGAATTACGTATATACCTTATCATGAAGTGTTATTCTGATAAAAAATACATTTCGTGCGCCCATATAGAAAACTTTGTAAAAGATAGTGATGAGAGTTGAGACACCGCAAGAATCTAAATTTTCTCATCTGGAGCAAAGTTTTTTGTGTGATATGAGATGTGCATTTAAATAAAAAACTGCATCACGAAAATGCAAAAAATGACACTCTTTTAATAGAAATCCGTTCATAACTACTGAATCTATCAGTACTGTCCCGAAAAATTGGGAAAGTTATAATAATTAATGGCTTTATGGTTCATTTTATCAGACTACATAGAAGTTCCTTCCAAGAACACTGTCCACATTTACTTGCTTGTACGTATGCATACATATTAATATTTCGGTTCAAGGTATTCTTGGTTTTATTTTCAAGGTTTATGAACGACATTCATGCAAAATAAGATAAAACAAACTGCGACTATTTATAGTGCGATACATCGCATACATGCGACGAACCTCAAAAGTTAGGAGCGATCGTTCAAACCAAAGATGCAGATCTAGTATTAGCATAGGTGAAATTGAAAATAACTTTACGCTCAAATAAATAAATGATGTTTACACAGAAAACCTATAGTGGAAGTTAATTAAAATTGAAGTAACATAGAGGTTTAGTACTGAAAATAATAAAAATTATTGGGATTAGCTGACCATTCCACTTTTTATCATTGGAAATAGATACGTTGGAAGGCTGCCAACAATAGCTATTGTTAGAGTAATATAACACGGACGAGTTGGTATTTCAACGAATTTGAATAAATGTCGGAGCGGGAAAACTATGGAAATTATGTAACACCTGTACTTCTGTGAAATGGTTTGAACCGTTTTTCTTGGTTAAGTTTTTACTTACCACAGGAATAGGTATGAAAAAGCTATGTAGTTTTCTAAAATACACAAATTAGCTGGAACATCGACTGGACCAATCAGAACAGTCACACATTCAGGTACACATCATTAAAAAGATCGAGGGTATGAGTCGTCAACAACACTTTTTTACATGATCTTATGTAAGATTTATCAGTTTTTAGTTGAAAAATATCACTTTTATCATATGATCCTACATCTTTATATGTTTACCTAGATATATACGAGTATTAGTAAAATGCTAATCATCGAAGCCTCTTTTAATTTGTATCACATTTTTCAAAAACATCCCCCAAAGAACAAGTGGGAGCCGAGGTATTAATTGGAAAAGTGCTCAGAGTTTTTTCTCTCGCTTTTTTGAGTATTTCATGAATTTACGCGTAAATCCGGTCTAGCTCACGATCTGGATAATACGTTTTCAGAAATGTCACCCATTTGCCTCACTGTCTCGGTTCATAGCAAAACCTATCTGATCAATGTTTGCAATAGTCGAAGACATCTGACTGGTAGTTGACTTGCAAATCCAGAGAACAACATGTCAATGAACCAAAAAGGAACCTCAAGCACTATGGGAGCTTTGCTAGCTTACTAAACCTGCATTATGCAATAAATCTCTTCAGTGAATATATTTGCTCCACTGGGAATATTAGCACTACAATGATACGCAGAATACGGTCTTTAGTTCAACTAGTTTTTTAGTAGCTACCAGCGCGATAACCAGTGAATCTGGCACTACAGTTTCCGTGGAATCTTGCACTGTTTGCTTTAAATCAGTAGACTCGTCAGCCTGTGGCCAAGAAGTATCAGAGGCACTGACGTAACTTTAAGTAAGTAATCCTGTGGTCGTTGCTCTGGTTCATCTTATATGTTTTATGTAGGGACAATCTGGTATGGAAAACTGCATTTCTCATGTTGACAAACGTCTCTTAAAACTAAAAGCATACCTTTATCGGAGTTGTACAGTGTTTACGTTAGAAAAACAATAATACAAGGAATGTAGGATATATCCAAACACCGAAAATCACCACATCGTCATCGCTTTCGTAAACTAGTCATCGCTATCGATAGCAGCAAGGATGATCACACCCAGAAAATTAAAAGCAGTCTCATAAAGACTCTCAAGTCCCAATTCCCCCAAATCACTCTGACTAGTATTTGAAACGATACTAATGTTTCTAGTATAAACAGAAGTCAACAAAGTAGCTATAATGCTAATAGTCATGGCAGTACGTCATTTACATAATCTAATGTAAATTCACAAATAAAAAACCTAAAGTTGGCAATTCACCCATCCAATACCAAATACGAAGTCTGATAGTAAACAGGAAACAGAAGAACAGAACAGAATTCATTAACAAATTGAGCCACTGATTACAAAGTATTCTTGTGGGTCATAGCATCGTTAAGATTGTGAGCAACCTACATAAATAATAAGAGTTATTAAAGATGAATTGAGTAGAATATTTTTTTCAGTACAGTTCAAATCATGCCAAGCAGACACCTTAGTGCAATGCAGTACAGTTTCGAGTCAACAAAGATAAAAAAATGTTATTCTTTGATATTCAAGTTACCAAAAAGAAACAACCAAGTTGCACTTGAGAATGTAATGCTAAATAAACTCGCATACAGGCTTAATTCGCACGTTTACTTTACGCAATCTTATAATATTGATGTGCTTTTAGACTGATTTTACGAACACATTCGTTGTCAGTGTTAACCTTTTAAAGAAAAGCACCGAGTAATTTCGGCGAACTTGATCTGAGATCTGAGGGGGATTCGCTCACCGAGACACGTTCATTCAATATGAGGAAACGAATAAGTATCTATGCAGTAAATAATAATACTTTTTTGTTACAAAAAATGTGAACGAACTGAAATAGTTCATGCAAATAGTGAAAATGAAAGATACATCATGCCTCCCCCACACCAGGTCTAGAATTTGTAGACCCTTATGTTGAAAATCCTCATCAAATAAAATGTAGCGTCTGCTAGGAAAACCAAAAAACCGAACATACTAGAAGTGCCTTGAACCTAGAGGCCTCGAGAACAGAAACACTCACGCATGTAACATATAAGTAATATGGTAATTCCTTTTTTGAATGGACCAAATTATTGAAGAACACTGAATTTGAATTTTAAGTATTCTGTTACCGTGGCACTTAGGTACGCCTGGGTACGCCACTGCTGGTAAGCTTATGCAACAGTCTTGTACCACAACGCCAACATATAATGAATTGATCGAAGATTGATACTATTTCGTGTGTATGACATATTTTGAAGCCTGGATGTGGACCTGGTAAGTGCACATACATATAAACCGTAGCGTCGTAACGATTATGTTATAATCGCTACACAGCTAGCTGGCTAGCCTAAGTCTATTTACTAAAGGTACATAAATGCATATGATCGACTTCGTATTGCCACATAATCCTGAAAACAAGTCCCTTTTTTATCTTCACACTCCTTAAATGATCAACAAAAATGAGGTATTCAAGGCCCAACACAATATGGAGCTAACTCACAGACCCACACGTGTACACACCCATGCATGTAACGTAATCTTGTAGGCAACACAAAGGCTCCTAAAACAATAATTATAATACATCCACGAACTGTCTGCAGCGGGGTTAAATCTATACCTTCGTTCCCACGCCTGCTAATAACTACAGGAGACCGATTTTAGTGCCGACTAAAGATTCTAATGGAATTTAATGGTCATGCATAAACCATTATCGATATATCAATTAATTATAATGTCGTCTTGAACTTTTCCGTTTTCCAACGATCGTTTTTCTTTCCGTTCAATCTGCCTATCCTCCTCTTGTATGATAGAAGGTATAGTGAGCTTTGATTTGTGTAACTACTCGCTTATACACGAATACGTGTAACACCCCAAAGTATGGTCATTCTTTGTAGCTTTGACATATGATAATCTTTTATGTAGCAATATGGCTGCGCATGATCATTTAAAGAATTTGATCGCTGTCCAACAGAATTCAGGATGCTAGCATTAGATGGGAACCACAGTTTCACTACATCTTTTTCTGGGTGATGTATGCTACCATTAAGACTTTTATTTTATAATCATGACCTGAAGATGAGTTCCGTGTGGTTTCTATATAACATTTTCATTACCTTCGAGAACGAAAATTAGACATTCTTTTAGGCAGAACTCGAAAACATAGATTTGCTCATCTATTAATTGAAATATGATGCTAGCTACTACGCCATGTTCACTTATAATAGCTCTTAACCCACTTGCATGCGAACAAGATCTTCAAAGTATGTAAAACAGTGAAAGCAGAAAGAATGATGTGGGTTATGCATCACTGAGTGTTGCCTCGTACACATTTGGTACGTAGTCATCTGGACAAGTATGTTAAACAAATACTAATATTTGGTTTTACATTAGGCTACGTTTTATTGATTACGAGGGTTTGTACAGCAATAGTGATGACAGTGGACTAAAAACTAACTACAGCCAATACAAAGAGCAAATTCTCAAGTACCTTTAGGAATCAATGACACATTACAACAAGTTTGTATGTAATTTGGATTGTAAAAATTATTTGAGTGACTAAAAATTAAGCGAATATTGATTGCATTATCGTTCCAAGATGCTGTCTTTGTGGGGGATTCTGCTTAACATATCATCCGCGCTCTGTAACGACTGACCAGCTACCCAGTTGGTTCAGTTGGTCAGAGCGTCCGACATGAAATCGGGAGATGCGGGTTCGAATCCTGCACTGGATCTTCTTTTCGGATTTATAAATGCGAATTTATGTATCAAAAACTCCATCTTCCGGAGAAAAGCAAGTTGTGGATCACGATTACCTCTGCATAGTGAGAGACTATGGCTGTTCGAAACAAGAGGTCTGTTGTCAGTAATCGCGGTAGGAGATAGTTACCAACCCAAACACTGGCGCTGCGGCACCTCGAGATACGAACGACGCGCGCAGTTTGAAATTCAGAATGATGGCTTTGTGGGGGATTCTGCTTATCAACCGCGCTCTGTAACGACTGACCAGCTACCCAGTTGGTTCAGTTGGTCAGAGCGTCCGACATGAAATTGGGAGATGTGGGTTCGAATCCTGCACTGGGTCTTCTTTTCGGATTTCTAAATGCGAATTTATGTATCAAAAACTCCATCTTGCGGAGAAAAGCAAGTTATGTATCACGATGCTGTCTTATTATAATTTTATCGGAAGTCTGTATGAAATAGGCAAACTAGAAAACACTATCCGCTTTCCTTAATAAAAGTATATTTCAGATAATCTGAATTTGTGACAACTAGAAAAATAATATGAAAAACTAAATTATTTATTTAACTGTCCTTCTTACGGTGCCCTCTTCTGCTGAAGTAGTCATCAATCTGGCAGATTTATTCCTAATCATTCAAGTGTCTGCTCTCCACTATGCATCAGACATGCATGTTTCGTATTTAGCCTAGACTCGTCAGTATAGCCTGGCGGTTCACTATTTTCCGAACTCCAAGAGGGCACTATGCCAAAAGAACATGTTCAAGGTTAATTTCACGAATCTCTCGAGGTCTCGCCTCAAACATATACATAGATTCTGCCCATCATTACTTGCAAAAAAGGTGAATTGCTTCAGATATCCATGATCCGCTGAATCAGGATTCCCCTGCCATTGAGAAGAAGACGCTAATCCAGAATGATATGACATTACTTGGCCTTGTAACTGCTTTGCTGCATTTACAGCCTGCCGAGCATTACAAATAAATTTTCAATATATAAAAAAAAGTCCCAACTCATAAATATTCAGTATGGTAACTTAAACGTCCTCATTGCGTACCGGTTAAGGCATTCCTACAATCTGGACGAAGAAAGGACGCCTTCACTACTAGCTTAATCTTCATCTACCATGACCATTTTGCTAACTTACTAAACGTGTATTTCACAACAAAACCTACTATCTATTTAAGTATATCTGTACCACTAGCATGATCTCATCCGAATACCATTTCAACACATTGCAGAATTTCGTCACTAGTCCAAACACCTACTAACAAAGCACGGAGAGTCTGGAACTAAAGATCAGCAAAGTGTTAATCAGATCCGGTCTTTCACCAATGCTATTCTTGTTTGAAACTTGTACACAAGGTGGATTTTTCAATAGTTTGATTTCGGACTTCCATTATCTATAAAATTTTTGAGTATCACGACGTTTCGATTGATATGCTATCTTCAATCGTCTTCAGGTGAACAGGATAAAGTCTATAAGCAATAAGGGTCGAAGATATGGAAGAAACAGTGCAAAATGGAGGAACTGCGATAGTTGATATTATCAATGGGGATTTTAAAATTCGTTAATGATGTGCAAGGGCTTGATCTGCAACATCTATAGAATTAGCATATTCGCCAAGGTAAAGTATGAATCTTATGTATATAAACGATTTTTTTGCAGAAGGTGCCAATTTTCGAGTCTACAGACGGTGAGATTTGGTGTGTAGGTTGCTCAACACATGATATAGACCTTTCTATGGCTGTGCCTGCCATGGAATGCATGTACACCCCTCTACAAAATATTTGGCATCTGTGTTTCACCCTGTTCTCATGTGAACCTGTTTTTTTGAGGATGACTAACGAATTTTCATACCTTTGTAGAGGTTACTGAGGCACACAAATAGAAAAGCGCTAATGGAGCGACATACCGACAATAAGACAGACCGACAGAAAAATGTGTTATGTCTCGTGCACATAGCATTCAAAGTAAAATAGCATTCTTTATGAAGTTTAAAAATGAAATTTTCACAAAAAAATCCTAACTGGCACCTCTGCGAATATATCGCAAAAACTCAGTATTAATGTCTGGGAATATCCGATCGCGTAGAGGATTCATTCATTTCCAGTTTCAAAATTCCATTAAACACCCAAATGGCTTGTCCAAGTTTCTGTATATCACCGTACATAGTCACTGACGCTCTTACGGTGAAAAGCGAGCTGCATAAATTTGAATTCGTAATGAAAAACGATGAAGGCCGCTAACAGATGAAGCGAAAAATGACTAAAAGACGCTGACGTGAGAAGCTGGGGGATTTTAAATCGTCTCTGTGAGAGAAACAGGTTATGTCCGGATACAAGCATGCCTCAGTGTACATATCTATTTATTCAGGGATATTCGTGGACAGTTTCGATTCTCTGTTCGATTTCATCTTGCTTGGATATTACATCATGTATATATGAGACATTGACGTAGTAAACGAAGAAAAATTAAACGGAATCGATTCCCACGCCTTAAGAGGAAACTATTTGGATCTTACATAGGCGGCTATTTACCATTTTTTGATCTTCCATCTACGCACTGAATCTAGAACAATAATAATTAATAAAAAATGGCATCAAGTAGGTTGACGATGTGCTTTCCGCGCAAGAGCAAAATATACAGATTTTAATGAGGTATTCGAGCTATTGCTCGTTTAAACTTCCATCAAAAAAATATTGGTAATGCAGCATTACTCTGCTGTCCCTGAATCGATATCTTGAAAAGTACGATGTACTTGCGGGATCAAAATTTGATTGATGATAGAAAGTCTTCTACCAACACCCTTCCCCCAACCCCCAATTTTTGACACCCAAAAGGTTATTTTCAAATTGATCACAAGCCTCGTAACGTTTAAGGGTTTTTTTTCGTTTTTTGACAAACCCTACTACGACACAGACTCTATGTTCTATAAATACAAAGCTTGTTCATCTTTGACACACTAATACCCTAGTGTCAAAGATTCACCAAAATTCAAAACGTATTTTCCGATTTCTAAAGGGGCTAAGGATTACCGGACGAAGTACAGACAGACAGACAGGTAGACCGACAGAAATGAGTAAATGGTTTTTCGTGATACATATGTCATGAAACATCAAGAAAACACATCTAGAATTTTGCATTACTACAATACTTCCTCGCCATTTGACATGGGAAGTAAAAACAATCAGAAAGAAAATATTATAAAGAACACGAGAAATGTATTAAATAAATCAGGTTTTCAAAATACCTGGAGCTATTTGTTCTGGTTTATAATATCTAAATACGCGTTTTGTGTTATTTTTTAGTGTGAACATATTATTCCGTATCTGCTAATTTTGAGTCTATTAGTAAAGTTGAAAATTGTGTGGAGCAAAGCTCACACAAACCTACATATTGTCATCAAAATATAGTATAATATATAAACAAAAATTTTTATCAATCATAAAAACGTGGTTATTACTAGAGACCATCCTTTAATCTATCGAACTAATTGCATGTTTACAGGAAGTTTTTGCCTCTCAGAACTTTTCACGCACGCCATTGCTCACCGAAGATTTCTCTTTTCAGTGGTGCTGAGTGGAAAATGTATATTTTGCGTTCAACTTGACCTTGCGCGAAAGACACTCCACTCTGGAGTTCGTGAACCCTTTCCACGATTCAAAGTAGTACTAATAACTATTTTATCATATGATGCCAATGGACTTATTATTAACATTGCTGACTAACATTGCAGATCTCTCAACCTAGGTAAAGTGTCAACTAACGTAGAGTGTTGTGATTTCGCCATAGTCTAGTTATTTCGTCAAATGTGAAAAATACATATTCTACATCACTGCACGGGATGGAAATGACAATTCCATGACTATACCTATATTCCGATGAAAATAATGACGTGTTTCGAGAGGGAGCCGGGTATGAGGAATATTTTTGGTCACTCAGAATATAGAATTTATGTTTCAATGATCGTGATAATACCTTAAGCAAACTAGCCGTTTACCTGTATGTACATAGTTATAACGCTGTTTCAGGCAATGTACAATATGATCAATGTATCAGATAGATTGTAATATAATCAGTAGGGGTATAACTGAAGATTCAGTTTATGGTAGGATCGTTTTAGCTAAATTAAAAGTGTGTAACAAAATCTCATAGTTGCAAAACTATTTCGACTGGATTTGTAAAAACTTGTGTTTTAGTTATACATGTAAAAAATTAATGACTAACGATTGTCATCAAATAATAACAATTATAATCTACGTTTTCATTCTTAGGCAGCCACGAAGCAAAACCGAAATATCAATGTACTACACCTGAGAAGTTTGAAAGAGTTTGTTAATATACTTTCACATATATACAAAAGTAGATTGTTCCAAATTCTCAGCACCCCGAAACCAAAGGAGCAGTCGTGCCCACCAACTCTTCGTGTTTAGAGAGTGATTGAGTTGGAATGAGAAGCAGCAGTCTAGTTTATCCGTCTAGTGGACTCAGAGAACTTCAGATTCATGAAAAAAAACAGGAACAGGTTAACGAATCAGTAGAAATTGCCGGGTCACGGACCGCTCCTCGACGAGAAGGTGGCTTGAGGTGTTTCATTAGGAAAGATCAGCAGTTTCTCAGAACTTTGAAGTATTATAGACCTGTTCTAGCTAGGCTTTACACAATTTGAGGAGGTTGTATGGCGAGAAATACGTGTTTTCGGTAAATAGATATCGTAGCTCCTTCCCAGCAGCTGTAGCAATTGACGAGGCGTGTTGATGTCAAATAATTTTAATTGCCCTGGGCTACAACGCATGGATATATTTTGTTTGTTGAGCATAATAGTGAGTCTCAGAAGTATTTAACTACAACATATTTCAAGTTCTGAGGTATTCATGAGTATTGTAGTATTATCTGCAGAGATCGATATTCTACACTGAAAGCCCAAGTACAAACAGATCGGAATATTCCTCAAACTATGACAATTTCATACAAATCCAGATTGTCCCATTCAGTTGGATAAAGTTTTGATAATATACTTCCTTAATACTTGATTCTGTGTGGAAAAGATGCTTGTTGAACTTATTCCCAACCAGCTTCCAATGTTCCAGTGTCCTACTAAATCTCGTTTTTGGATATAGCTCTATCACGTTCGCAAAACCTACTTATGTCAGTCAAAGCTCCATAAAGTTACATTTATACGATACGTTTAACTAGCTCGCTCATTATCATTAACTAGGTATTTCTGTCAGATTTCAAGAATTATGCTGCGAACCTGACGTCAACTTCTGTTTCAACATGCGATATTAATACTCTGGTATACGAACTATAAATAGAGGCCATCGTCTATATTTAAAAAGTAAACGATATAATAATAGGTTCCACCACTTGCACAATTAACTGCAACCGTATTAATATAATGCATCTAAACTTGATCCACACTATATAGCAGCTTCCACATCCATGAACAGCTAGTGGGTTCCAACCAAATATTAAAAGAAAATATATATGGCCTTAGTTTGATGTGTAAAGGGAAAATGTTAAATATATGTATATATTTATTATATATAAAAAAGCAGCTGTACAGTTCGTCGTGTTTTCCTTTGAACATTTATGTGGTATTCAATCATTGACACGCCACGTTATTGGCACCTCAAAGCACAGGAACAGCCACAAAAGTCACGCTGATGAAAAATATTATGGATCTTTGAACCAAATGTGCCCTGCTATGAATTTTGGATCGTTGAATCGACAATTCTTAACACTATTTGATCGCGAACTTCTAATTTCTAATTTGCTACTAATAGCTATAAAAATCTATTTCTCGTCATAGATAGGACTGAACATTAATTTATTCATTAATTTTGCCACGATTTCTGCGAATGGATTCACTTTCAACTATTCGCCTGAAAACTAGTCAACTTTTTTTAGATCGATTATTTCGGTATTACCTAATATATTTCTTTTCCATTTTGAACTCCTCCCCCTGAGCGACGAACCATGTTAATCGCTCAGACTATTCTCAATATTTGCCTATCGCTTCCTTAACCCCCCTCCCCGGCGAAGAAACAAGTATTTTTAGGATATAACGTTGCATAAAAAATAATTTTTTCGAAATAGATTTATATTTTTATATGCACATTTGCTTGACTAACAATAAATTTGAAATAACATAGGGTTTTTTCTGAATTTAACATATGAGTGTCACGTAGCGGCGCGGTTAATAACCACACTACCCTTTCATGATAAACTGCCTATTATCTTGACCCCCCACTAACTAAGAATACTTCATTTTTATGATTCATTGAACGCCCAGCAAAAGCACTTTTTTTTTAAATAGTGGACTAACTAGTTTTGTATCCTTCGTCAATACTGAAGACTATAAATCAACACAACAGATTTTAGTCGTAAAGTGTTGCACGATAAATATTTATTTAATTAATTGCCAGATGATTAACGCAGAGATTGAAATAGATATAAAAATTTTATGTTCGACGTGATGCGAAGCAAACTGTTTACAGGTTTCTCTGAAACAAATTTTACTTATTAGTATCAATAAATTCCTCATTTTATTATTAGGCATAATCTATGAAAATTTGTTAGGCTAAATTTGATTCTTTGGAGGTACATTTTACGTGGGTAACTGCAACGTCCTTATTTTTCAAGGCCACAATTCTTTAGCATTATTTTACAAAATAATTCATTACTGAATGGGATGAAAACAAGAATTCTAAGCTTTTTCCAAACGTATGAGCTAGACTTGGCCAATCAAAGCATACATTCAACAGATGATTAAAAATTCAACTCCGCATGCAACACTGCAACGATATCAAATTCATTGTAAAATTATTTGAGGATGTTCAATTCCAGACTCAGTTTATAATTATATGATAAAGAATTGAATATATGTTTGTTTTCTTGTTTTCAGTGAGAGTATACAATTCGTCAAGTATGTATATACATTCCAGTGTTCATAGGAACTAGTTTTTTTAAACCATGAGTATTTTGCATCGAGGTTTTTTAATTGCCTCAATAGTGTCGGTCAAGCGTTTAGTAATTTGAACACTTCGATGAGGTACATAGATATTGAATCAATTTGTAATATTACTAGTGATATCTTCTTCTATACCTCTGTAATCTTATGTTTTTTGAGTATCCTTAGGTATCGTAATGGTTAAGCTAGAATAGACAGTAGAATGATCACATATATTGTTGTGTTCATAGTACCTGAAAAAGAGCAAATTTCAAGGCCTCCAGTAAGAATATTGTCTAGTAGTATAGATCAGTGTTCAGTGATCCTTGTAGCCTCACTAATTATCTGCAATAAACCTCATGATTCTAAGTAATGTGAGAATATCTTAGTGAAGTTTAAATCATCGACACAACTATCTGGTTAAATAGATCACTTCCAAAATGATACAGATAAAAGGGTTGTGTAATTAACACACATTTTCACAAATAAAACTCTTTTTCTCAGTTCAGTGACGCGTTTCGATTTATATTTAATATAATCATCGTCAGACTGTCAGATTTGACTGCTAACAAGGCTACCGGTTACTTGGCGCTGAATTGAACCCTAATTTGATAGCCTTGGATAAAAAATGCTTGTTCGTAAATATATCTAGTTGTCAAATACATTTGTTCACATTATTTGTGATTCATAATGTGTTATCTAATGTTATTATTTTAGTTTTCGATATTGATGGCAAAATAAATAGTTCATCTTTAAAATAAAAGAAAAGATAAAATTTTCAATTTTCGGGATGACAGTTACAACAAAACGTCAAAGTGACCAGCAAATACATGCAATAAAAGCATGATGCCTGTGTAGCTTATTGTATATAATTAAATTAACCATACTACTTCAATGTTTCCTACGCATTCATTTTATGAATTTAAGGAGTTTCCATAAAACTACTGTAGCATAACGTCCCACCTTATCATGGTATCTTAATACTGTCCAGCATTTGTTAAATACCTCTTGCTTACAAATTTTGATCATCTGAAATACTGATTTTACTAAGCTATAATGCGAGCCTGCAAAAGGACGTTTCCACGCATTGGCGGATTTGATCACATTGATTCTATATGCTAAAGGCAGTTCTGCCAGTACTGTAGAACATCAAATGGAATGTCAGACGTCAACCACATTTTGGCTATTCCCATAAATGAAAAGCCGATCAGCCTTAAATGTCGGAATGAGGGACACTGAGGTGCAAAAAAATTAAAAGCCATATGATAACTCAATGAATATATTCATGTTGTTGGTATATTTTGGCATACATCTGAATTTCACTTCCTTACTGTGATGATACTTCATTTAACTAGTGAATTAGTTTATATCAATACAATTAGAAGAAAAATGTTTTACTACATTTGAAAAATTAGGATGCAATTAGTCTACTTTATTCAAGACATCAGCTTGACGTCAGCAGTTCTATTTGAGGTTTTGTTAGAATGAAATATTCATATACTCGTAGCAATCTCTGTATTCTAAACTCAAAGAAATCTAATTACTGCTATATACGTTTAATGCTTCTAGTGTTCAGAAAGTCACGATTTTCTTGCGAAGCATATTCCTTCCATACAGTGATGAATGCATCTTGCATGGCTGATTCAAATATTCCATTACGTGCCACACACATAATCAAATCGTTAAAATTTAATTCGTGCTGTCTGTCTCCTTTGAAATCAAGCTCAAATTGAAACAATATTTTCAAGAACTGTCTTCCTGTTATGTTCTTTCCTTTGCCTTTCGCTCCTCCACTTTTATTCCTTGGTTAGTATAATCTACCCAAGGAAAGTAAAAAATCAACCTCAAAACATCGAGTAGATTGAAGCCAAGCCAGCTCACTTAGCATTATAGCATCCCAGGAGAAGGCAGACCTATCTATTCTAACTCAACCGACTGGCTAACAGCGACCTGCAAGTAGGATGAAACTGAAATAGACTAGCTACAATGAACTATGTCTACTTCAGTGATTACCTTAAACCACAAACATACAAAAATAGAGCTGAAGTTGAAACAACAAATGATATCATAAATGCGGACAGTATTTTTCACAATTACAAAATAGATCTAACCTTAAATGACACAAGTAGGGTAATAATTGACTGACAACTAACAAATTCCATCCAGCCTTACATGCTAGTGATATTAGCTCTCCAAAAAATCAGATAAGAAGCCCATACATTTCAAAGAACCTCCACAGTCTGTATAAGTGGTTGGAGTGTCCCTATTCTATAGATTTTGCCGTGATATATGTTCGTATAGTAACACCAAGGGTACACGATCACCAGAAGGGTCCAACCAACTCATACTCACCAGGTCCAACACCCAGAAGCATCTTCCAAAAGTCATTATTTCGGAAAACCTCAGCGTTGTGAATTGAGCTACTAGGACGTTTATTCTTCGATACTTATAGTTTACAGCGTGTTTAGGTCAATGTCAATTCTGCCTCTATGATAAGTTATCTGATAAAGCACTACAATGGTGAGATATATGGCTATGACCAAAGGTTGTATATGACAAAAGTCTCACACTTCGGGTAAAGGCTGATAGGACAATTCTGTCTACCAGTTTCGCATACTAAAGGCTTTTTTTTGTTTGAGTTCAAAGTATTAGTTATTGATAACAATATATTACTGTGCGTTTTTATTGTATTTTGATTTCAATGATCCATTCACATGCCTTTAAAAATGACGCGCATCAAGCCTGGATAAGCGTTCATATGATGAGGCGTTAGAACTGATTGTGAAAATTATATCGATAACTAAAACTTGTAAATGTAGTCGGAAAGCAATGGACATATAATAACATTCAATGTCTCATGCTAAGTTGATCAACTCTACAGGGCTGTCGGGAGAAAATCCGGGATTTGTGGGAAATCTGACATTCGGGGCCCTCTTGAAAACCTGATGAGGAAAGAAAGCAAACTCTACTGAAGGCCTGAGATAACTCGAACGTGCTGCAGTCATATTTGCTTTCTACCCAGTTTACTTGATACGCTCGATCATCATTCTATCATAGAGAAAGCACAGTAATGTCCCTAGTCCGATTCTTGTGGAACTCCCCTACTCATGTTCACTACCTTTTGCCTGACTCCTAAAACCAGCGCACTTTCTTTAAAAAAACTTCATCTTATTGACTAGGTAGCTCGGAGTGTTCAATTGTTCGACTTACCTAAAAATTATGAGGTACTTTGCTTTATTAAAGTCATTTCTGACATCTTAAGCAGAGCGAATATATAATAGATAACTTCCATTACTTGATCTTTCTTCTTACATCTACATAGTAGAATCTCTCAAACGTACATGAAGCACAAAAGCTGTGATATAACCGCAAATCAAAATTGTACGGACAAGGACCGATCTACTGGATCCAATTTAACTGTAAGGCAAACAAACAGGATAAACATGGCCTGAGAATAAAACAAAAACTTCATGGCCAGAAAAATGCAACGATTGATTCCACATACGAGTATATTTAGTTCTCTCTTTCTCTCTTCGTTACGTCTGTTTACATTTCAAATTTATGATCTTCGAAGCTTTCAGCACTGTGTATGTAAAAATGCATGTGCCGATAAATAGTAAACTTTCCGGTTGTTGAATGCAATGCTCTTTAATATATTTCGGGTCAGAAAAGTGTTCTTATGTTTGTGCTATATTACATGCAGATGTCATATTTTATACTATTTATTTGAGGCTAATCTGGATCTTAAATTTACAATATATTATTATTATTATTATTATTATCATTATTATTATTATTATTATTATTATTATTATTATTATTATTATTATTATCATTATTATTATTATTATTATTATTATTATTATTATTATTATTATTATTATTATTATTATTATTATTCTCCAAGGGTTCGAGTATTTTTAGAGTTTTTAATTTACAAAAGATATAATGTTTCCCAATAGGTACCACATTTTTTTTAATTTAACTCCAAAATATCTAGTATTCCAACATTCGACCCAAATCTTGAATTCTAAAGTAACATCATAGCAATGGAAGCATATCAATGAACTATTTGACGCATTTTTCTTTATATGTACCTATTGTGCGGGAAGCCGATACATGAACGACTATTACGTCGATTCCATTTGAAATTTTAATTGGGGAACACGGAAATTCAAGCAATGAATACTAAGCAGGCGATGAAAGTCACGTCACCGTTCAAGCCGTACATAAAACAATCTGGCTCGGCATCATACGAGATGCCAATCAGGTTTATTATGGAAATATGATTTGTTTATTTTCGGATATCAAAGTTCTTTGTTCGCAGCTAAATGCCAAAAATTCAGTTCCATGGAATAATGGAACATTATTGTGAACATTCAGGGACTCGGTATTCCAAACTCAAAAATCGAAAGGCCCACTTCATTATCATACTCTAGACAAATTATCATAAACAAAATTAAGCACACGACTTTGACATTTAACAGCTACTTTGACACAGTGTGTGTGTGTGGTTCAATCTGCGACGCTACGAGAAGGACCGATCCCCTCAATTGCTTTGTGCGTGAATGCGTGTAAAGGAGGCTTCCTTCACAGGGCAGCAATCAGAGCAGCTGAGGTAGTCAGCCTTACTTTACTTCAAGCGGAGAACCATCAATCCATTACAGAGCTGGCTTGCTCCCAACTAAAAATCCACTTCAAAGCTGCTGATGTTAATATACTTCTAACTGGGAAGCTTTACGACGATCGACACAAGGCACGAATTCAACATTGTAATTTGAGGCACCACAACGGTGTAGTTGAGACACTTATACCAGCCCTACGCTGCACAGGATATTAAGTCCGTTTTGGGGGACAGGGGAGGTCGGAAGTCAAACCAAACATTTTTCTGGAAATCTACATTACTAGTATATTGCACACAATGTCGTGAAAACGCGTATATGATTTCCAGATATACTTATAAACGCCTCTAAAACGTATTTCATAAAGAGTTAGAGTTAGAGTCAAAATTACCTCAAAATTGATTACGAAAAGAGTAATTTCTGCTGCTCGGCTGTAGTCTTGTGAATATATAAATTCGAGAAAGTATTATCCTGAATCTTAATTGCTAATGTTAGTTACCAAGCCAATAGGGGAGGAGAGGACTGTAATCGTGGCAAATTTAGAATTGGATAAATTATGTTTTCTTGATGTTCTATGGAACTGACACCACGAAAAACGATGTCAGTCATTTCCGTCGGTCTGCCTGTATGTCGTCTGTCCAGTAGGTCTTGGCCCTTTTAGAACTCGGAAACCAATCATCTGATTTTAAATTACCACGTTAAAGTACTGCGTTGGTACGGATGAAAATTATGCTGAAAATCCGGAGTATTAAATAGATAGACGCTCCTAGATCGCCACATTTAGCCACTCAGTAATGTTTATAATGATAAATAATTACAAAAGTGCTGTATAGCGTCTTTAAGAGTCGCATCAAGTAGATTGACTCCATTAATGTGCAATGTTATCAATTTATTGAATCGAGTCAGATTTTAGAGCTGTTGGTCCACTTGATCAGTAAGTTTTTGAAGTAATGGAAACTTTAAAAAAACTCTAACTTTCAAAAATCGTAAAAGTGTAACACAATTTCAATATTTTCGATATTTTTTCATTAAAATCAACAGTTTTGATGTCCAATCAAATATTTAGAAACTCCGTAAAAGACTGATCCACGCCATGATTCGAACCCCGCTCCTTTGGCTGGACAGGTGTATGCTCTATCAGTTGAGCTACGTAGGCACGTCTCTCAATCAGTTTGTGTGCTAATGTTAGGTATACTCCTCCAAAAACCATCATTCATCCGAATTACAAATTTTCTCCTCTATAGACCATCGCCATTTTTTGGAACAGTAAAGATCTCGGTAGCCTCTACGATAGTAGAGATCAGATATTTGTGCGGAAAGCAATTTTTTTATCTTTTAAATGCGAATGTTGTCATCATCTTGTGGATTAAGACGTGCATAACGATCATATTTTTATTGAATTTGCTTAGTTATATTTTTAACGTCTGAACGAGTCAGATAATGTTTACCTCATTGGTTACTACAATATGATTCAGATAAAAACGTATGTATGAAATATTCATTTTCAATGGCATAAGTTAATAATTACATTTGTACATGTTTTCATCAATTTCGACGTATTTACAAGTTCTTAAAATATTTTTGAGTCGATTTCATACCTTTTGGAAAACCGGCGGAAACGTGAGCATTTCTTTATGGAGGATCAAAGTCAAGCAAACACTGTTGCATCCGAAAACCATTTTCAGTACGGTTATATGAACAAGATATGCTTTCATTTGAAAACAAAAACAAACCAAAAAGAAATATGGAAAAGACTCTCCATCATAGTTTTGAAACAAATTGATTAAATACTCCTTCAAAACATATCCACCAGATTTTATCAAATGGATTTTGTGTTTTATCCGAGTGTCCTTATTATTCATTGATAAAGCTTTCGTAAGTAGTTTGAATAGCTGAGAAGTCGGAACTAGATGCATCTTAACCACGTAATTA
Organism: Bruchidius siliquastri; assembly: GCA_949316355.1. Taxonomy (NCBI): domain Eukaryota; kingdom Metazoa; phylum Arthropoda; class Insecta; order Coleoptera; family Chrysomelidae; genus Bruchidius; species Bruchidius siliquastri. The sequence continues at coordinate 41,919,554 of OX438529.1, forward strand.
TGCTGAAACCCAACAAACCTTTTTCACATTCCTTGCTGGCCCATTAGCGCGTCAAGCATACATATCACGATCGTCGGTTCTTCACACAATTGAAACCACTCGCATATACACTGTAACCAAACACTCTGGCTATCACTGACACATCCAGGGTAGCGGCACCCCTGTAAATTGCAGAACGGTAACACTGATGGGCGGCACGCGTTTCTAGCGGCACTGCCCTAATTAGCGAGAAATTCAACGGGCAGGTATACGCGTAGCTGGCGATGGTACTAGAGTACCGCCGTACCACCATCGACTGAAGAGTGCGGAGGAAGCCGAAAGCCGAAGAACCACGTCGGGACCCGTTTCAGGTGAACACACGTAACCAGTGATACTCGCGATACTGTACTGCGGTTGTCAGAGTCGCGACCACCGCTTCCATAGCCAGGCTGGTACTCTATTTTTAGACCATGTGCATCCTTTTTCAAAACGTGTTCGGTTTACATTAATTAATCGAGACCTTTTGTTTACTCCCGCTCGTTTACTCACGTATGATGTTTTGTTGGATTCTCGGAAGCAAGGCTAGTATCAATTCAAGTCGTTTTCGCTTTAAGATTTTGGCACGCGGCGTGTCAAAAAAATACTTGCAAACATAGCAGCAACACCCTTCTTATTTGCGCAATCGAATTTGCAGACGCGTTTTCATTTTCAATACAATCAACTCCACATACGCTATATACATATACGTAGCTGTCATGCCAGGCTAACGACATGCTACATTTTTTGAGCAATCAATATGCGCGTCTAAAATTTTTTGCTGTGCCACAGATAATTTGACTGGTTATACATGTATACATTTCCCCCGAATATGATGACAATGTTTGAGATTCATATAGCATACACAAAATTATTTAGACAGGTTCCAATAAAAAATGTACAGGCCCACTCCTACTCGACTGAAGGCTCCCGGAGATCATCACTGAAAATTAGATTTACTTGCTTAACATTTAATACGCTGGGAATAATTGGGACGTTACAAAATACTATCCTTGAAAAACATTTGGCTTACATGGATGGTGTTGCGTATAGCTCGTCATGTCACTATAGCAAACTGTTTTGATTGATTTAACGGATTTATTGTCGAACTATATAAATAACAGTGTAGATCTATGTGTGTATAATATGTAACGATAAATTGTCTCTTTCGTGTCGAGAGGCTCAAGGCAAGTCCTCCACCTCTGTGACCGTTAACCTCTCATCCCTTGTTCCCTGCGACCCCCTCCGGAGCGTCTTCCTTCGTAGGCGGTGGTACTGGCAGTGTTGTCGGATGTACAACATATCGGCGGCCTTGAAGCGACGGCCTTCAACAAGTAGATGAAGTATTGATCGGCAGAAGGCAAAGTTTCTGGACAGCCCTGGTTAAATCACCACTGGCAGTTCTGACGGTAGCCACCCTCTTCTTGTTGTCACTGCTGGGATGGAGCTCAGTTACACGACCCAATCGCCAATAGAGTGGTGGGAGGTTCTCGTCGTTAACTAGCACCATGGATCCTATTGCTAATGATGGAGAGTTGGTATTTGAATGCCATTTCTGTCGGGCTTGTAACGTGGTCAAATAATCTATCGACCATCGTGACCAGAAGAATTGATATTTCTGGTGTATTTGCTGATAGTGGTCAACTCGATTCTCTGGCACTTCTGTGAGGTCATCTTGAGGAACGGTTAAGAGTGAGGTTCCAATGAGGAAATGACCTGGAGTTAATGCGTTAAGATCAGACGGATCATCACTTAACGGGGTAAGGGGACGCGAATTCATTGTTGCTTCAACTCGAGAGAAAAGAGTAGAGATTTCTTCGAACGTCAACACATTTTTCCCTATAATACGTGTAAGGTGGAATTTTGCCCGTTTGACGGCAGCCTCCCACAATCCACCTTGGTGGGGAGATCTTGGTGCGATAAATTTCCACTTGATAGAATTTTCCTTCAGAAAGTTTGAAACACCTGAGTCTGAGGGAAAATTTGCTACCATTTTGTAAATAGAAGCAAGTTCATTATTCGCGCCGGTGAAGTTTGTAGCGTTATCACTGTATAATGTGTGACATAGACCTCGTCGGGAGACAAATCTATACAGTGCATTTAAGAATGATTGACTTGATAAATCATTGACTGGTTCTAGATGAACTGCTTTGGTTGTAAAACATATAAATATACAAAGGTAGGCTTTGACTATGGCTCGGTTTCGTAATTTGCCATCCTTTATATTAAATGGGCCGGCTAGGTCCACACCGGAAATGTAAAATGGTCTCAGTGGAGACACACGATCGCGTGGTAGATCGGCCATTTTGCATGTAATGGCCTTTGGTCGTAGTCTGAAACAAACTATACATTTAGATAGAATGCTTCGAATTGCTCGGCGGCCATGAATAATCCAATATCTCTGGCGCAACGAACCAAGAAGTTGCAACGCTCCCGCATGCAAGTGTCGATAATGCTCATTCAAAATAATCAACTTCGTAAATGCATGCGTTGGACTCAGAATGATTTGATGTTTTGTTTCATAAGGGATATTTGCCTTATTTAAACGTCCTCCGACACGGATCAATCCGTTCGCGTCTAAGATTGGATCGAGCGGTATCAAACGGGAGTTTTGGCTAATGGATTTACCATTGGTGATGCACGCAACTTCCTCAGGAAACATTTCCCTTTGTGCCATCTTTATAATGAAGTTCATGGACTGAATAAGCTCTTCTGCGGTTAAAGTCCCAAAAATCCGCTGATTCTTGGGTAGTTTTCGATTTTTGAATACTCTGAAACACCAGGCAACTGACCGCTGGATTTGAGGTAATGACGAAAATAAATGGAATATCCTTAGAGTGTCTGATTCACGTGATAAGAATGACTGTGTTTGTTTGAGTTCTGGCACTGACTGATTGAGTGTAGGCAGTATGGGCCAGTGTGATGAGTTTTCTCGAAGGAACGTAGGTCCAGTCCACCACAAATTTGAATTGTTAATAAGTTCATGTGGAGTGACTCCACGTGATACTAGGTCTGCAGGATTGAGCTGCGTTGGCACGTATCGCCATTCGTGGATTTTGGTTTTCCGCTGTATTTCAGCTACCCGGTTTGCTGTGAAAACCTTCAATTTACTTGGACAGGTTGCAACCCATGAAAGAACGATTGTACTATCTGTCCAATAGTAACATTGACTTATTTGTAGTTTTAATGCGTGCTTGGCTTTCTCACATAGCTTTGTTGAGAGAACAGCTCCACAGAGTTCCAAGCGTGGAATTGATAGCACCTTTAACGGCGCTACACGAGATTTTGAACATAGTAGATGTACAGCTGATTGGCCTGCATTGTTGATTGTCCTGACGTAGATGCACGTCCCGTACGCAGCCTGCGATGCGTCTGAGAAACAGTGTAGTTCAGTATAGACAAACTGATCGATCAACGTGCATCGAGGAATTTTCAATTCATTTATAGAAGGCAGATTACGAACACTGCCTTCCCAGATCTCAAGAAGAGCCTTTGGTAATGGTTCATCCCACCCTAAGCTCTGTTGCCACAGCTGCTGTAATAGAATTTTAAATGTTATAATGATTGGTGAAATCAATCCCAATGGATCGAACACCCTTGATATGATTGATAACACGGTTCGTTTCGTTGTGAACCTGTGTTTGGGAATTTCAATGTCTATCGCATAAGACAACATGTCTTGACGCGCTTGCCACACTATGCCTAGTGTGCGTCTTGTCTCATCTGCACAAATATAATGCGTGTCATGTATTGAAGTGACATTTGTATCTTCAGTATTGAGAATATCAGGCACATTTGAACTCCACTTTCTCAATTTGAATCCGTAGGGTTCAAGGACCTTTAATAACTCTGATTTCAGCTTAATTGCTTCACTTATACTATTTGTGCCGGTAATGAGATCATCCACATACATATCACAAAGGATTGTATTTGATGCTTCGGGGAAAGTATTTATTTGATCAACGGCTGCTTGAGTCAGTGCTCTAACAGCAAGAAACGGAGATGCTGAAGTTCCATATGTTACGGTATTCAGCCGGTAATGCGATATTTCATCGTCAGGATTGTAGCGCCAGACAATGCGCTGTAAATCCCGATGCCTTTCTGTTACCTGCACCATCCGGTACATCTTCTCCACATCTGCAGTGACTACCACTTTATGTTTTCTGAATCTGATCAGTATTGAAAATAGATCATCCTGAATCGTTGGTCCAGTCATGAGGACGTCATTCAGAGACAGTCCACTGCTAGATTTGCAAGATCCATCAAACACTGTCCTCAATTTAGTAGTAGCGCTATTTGTGTTCATGACTCCATGGTGTGGGAGGTAATAGATTGCATCCGAGTTTGATTCGTTTTGTGTGATATCAATTTTTGACATGTGATTGAGAGCCTCGTATTCAGTCATAAAGTCAATATACCTTTGCCTGAACACGGGATCTTTCCTAAATTTTCTTTCAACTGTATAGAGACGCTTGACTGCCATGTCGAGTGTATCACCAAGATCGCAAACATTATTTCTTAATGGCAACTCTACGACGAGGCGCCCTAACTCATCTCGCGTAGTCGTAGTTGTAAATATCCGTTCACACTCTATCTCGTCAGGTGTGAAAGCTTTAGTCGGAGGGCATTCTTCGACTTGCCAAAATTTTTCAAGTTGATTTTGAAGAATTTGGTCTTCGCTTGAACTCGTTACCGCATGAAATGAAGCAGTTTTTTTCGCTCGATTTCGACCCTTGTTTACATTCAACATACCTGAAAGTGTCCATCCGAACACTGTATTTTGAAGTGTCGGTTGATTAGGACCTAAGCTTCTTGTTCCAAATTTTAGAATATTGAAGAATATCGTTGCTCCGAGTAGAACATCAATTTCCGAAGGGACATTGAATTGACTATCTGATAATTCAATGCTGGTCGGAATGTTCAATTTAGCTCGGCTGAAGGCCATTGTCGGTAAGAATTCTGTAATTTTGTCTAGAACTAAAAAGTCTAGATGATTAATGTATTTATCATCCGACGACTTAATGTCGGTTGATGTGCGTAGAGAAATGTTAGTACAAGCATTTCCCACCCCTACTACGGGGACGTTGATTTTTGAGCAATGTAAATCCAACTTATTCATTAACGATTTACTAATAAAGTTGGACTGAGACCCATTGTCCAAAAGAGCACGACACTGATGCCAATCACCCTTTGAATCTCTAATATTGATTTGAACTGTAGATAACAAAATTAGAGGTTCTGATTGTGTGCAATGATTTACAACCATTCCTGATGTCGATGCATTGTTTCGATTGGTGGATGAGGTATTGCACTCATTCCTTAACTCTGCACTTTGATCCGTGTGCAGAATTGTATTGTGTTTTGCTGAACACACCCTGCACCCTTGAGAAAAACACTGCGACATCGCATGTCCCGATCGTAGACAGTTTGAGCACAGCTTAAGTTTTGCAACCTCTTGGGCACGAGCCGCTACTGGCAATTCCAGTAACTTTTTGCACCGATAAACGTAATGTGTGTCATCACAGAAGACACATTTCACATTGCCAGATTGATCTGAATGTGTTGATACATATGAATGTCGTTTTTTGCGAAATGTTTCATTTTTGTTAGAATTACTGAACGAATTTTGTTTCGATATAACAGATCTTCCATATGATGGATTTTTTGAAGCGGTTTTTTCGTGTTTTAAGGACTGTTCGGTGGTTTCAAAGAGTTTACACCGATCAGATAAAAACTCTAACAATTGTTGCAAAGTTGGGTTTGAAATTCTTTTATGAATGAGTGATTCCTCCCATAACGTGAGTGATCTTGAGTCTATTTTAGTTGTCACTAAATAGATCAAGAGTGTATCCCAAGAGTCTACTTTCTCACCCTGTAGCTGTAATGAACGGTAGCTCTTGTTAAAGTCATCGATTAGATTCCGTAACGTGTATTTACCTTTTGAAACTGTAGGTAACTCGAACAAGCAACGCACGTGCTTTTTCACAATAAGCTGCTTGTTTTCGTACCGTTCTTGAACGAGGCCCCAAGCAATTTTGTAATTTTCGCTAGTGACTTGTATCGATTCTAAGATTTTAGTAGCTTCTCCTTCAAGAGAACTTATCAAGTAATAGAATTTTCTCACGTTATCGATGGAATCATCATTATGCACTAATGTAAGATACAAGTCTCTAAACTGTGGCCATTTATCAAAGTCACCACTGAACTTTATCAGATCGATGGTCGGAAACCCTTTGCCGCCGCCACTGGCATGATTGTGAGACATTTGTGCTGTGCGAGCTTCAACTTGATTATCTGATTCCGCTTGCGCTATTAATTGTTTAGCTCTCGCGACAGCTTCGAAAAAACGCTCTTCAAAATGTTCCCGTTCATCTGTTTCCAACTCAGATTCATCTAGAATTTCCAAAGCCGATTGCACTCTGTTAAATTCCTTGAATAGTAGTTCAGTGTGTTCTAATCTTGATTTAAGTACAACTACTTGACTGTTTGCGTGTTTATCTAGATACGATAGAAACCTTGTAAGAGATGCCTTGATTTGTCTCCTTTCAAGTATTAGTTGTCTAGAACTAGAACCACTTTCATCTGAACCCTCTCTCGTGGTCATGTTTAACGATTAGTTTATATGTTACGTTCAAGAAATCCCTGAAATCACCTTCAAATGCTTTCAGGTTGAAACAACGCCGAATATGTGCGTTAAAATGAAGGAAATAGGAAAATAGGAAAATGACTCACTGCCCTTTTGTGGTGGAGTATCCTGGTTTTCCGGTAGTCCTCGCTGTAGTTGTGGATGGCACCTCACCGTTCACAACCGTTTGATACGATAGTTATCACCGAGATTTTCACTGTTGTTCGGTTAGTCGAATAGTTCTGATCCAATATATCCGGCTCGAAGGACCATTTGTTGCGTATAGCTCGTCATGTCACTATAGCAAACTGTTTTGATTGATTTAACGGATTTATTGTCGAACTATATAAATAACAGTGTAGATCTATGTGTGTATAATATGTAACGATAAATTGTCTCTTTCGTGTCGAGAGGCTCAAGGCAAGTCCTCCACCTCTGTGACCGTTAACCTCTCATCCCTTGTTCCCTGCGACCCCCTCCGGAGCGTCTTCCTTCGTAGGCGGTGGTACTGGCAGTGTTGTCGGATGTACAACAGATGGAGCAGCCTTAAAGCATCAATTCGAGTTTCTCTTACAACCAGACTGAATACATACATCTACTCTTATAATATTTTTGTTCACACGTGTATAAATATATAACACGACCTGCCCCTTGAGGTAGGTATCAAAAAAAAGTTTTTTATGGCTGAAATAGCATCAAAACTATTTTATTCTGTCATAAAATGGGAATCAATCAACTGATTCATAGTCTGCATATCGCAAAACTACTTTACGTACAACAATAAATTTTACATCCAGAATGAAAGCTTACGAATGGGTAGTCATATTTCAGCTCTTCTAACAGAGTTGTTCCACAAATGAGAGGAAAAATACCAGTTGCTTTATCCAGGTACATACATAAATGTAGATGACATCGTTGCATTTTTTAAAGGAAATCTGGTATCTGCTGTTTATTGATGACATTGTCGTTATATATAGTGGAACTTACTTTGACGAAAACTACAGGCCAGAAGAAATGTTGAAATATTGACCCGTTGATAATTACACAGCAAAGTGTTATTCAGTAAATGTTCTGTACCACTTCTGATATAACAGAGATCTTCCAAAAATTGTAACGAGATCTTTTCCAAATTTGATTGAAACCGACTGATTAATTATGTAATTATCGACCAACTATTTATCTAATAAACATCGTAAGTTCTGAAGATAACACCTACGGCCAAAGCTCGTTTCCTAATAATGATGGTAGTAGTATATTATATTCTCATATAATTATACTTATATTATCCAGCATAATTCTACCTATATTTTGGTAAATGGGCACACAATCATAATTATAATGGAGGCATTTAAAAACTTAAGTTAAAATTATGGTGAATGTGCAATCACCATTCTGTAGGTATTTTTCAAAAGTGAACGTTTGAACAAGACTATAGATTTATTGGCGAATTGTTCTTCTAACTGCAGAATATCAAATATATTATATACTTCATATAGTCTCCGCAGAAAATTTATAATAAAATTTGTTTTTAGAGGCAGGAAGCGATTATAGCTCTCATCGGACCAAAACAGCTTGAGAGAAAGGTTTTATGAGCCTTTCTTGCACAAACTGTGAGACTTTTCGAATGCATACTGATAAACCACGGTTATTTAGCATGTCTTCCACCACGCTAAGGGTTGCTGTTGGTCAATACGCCACTGGTTTGATGAGATTATCCCCGAGGTACTTCGAATTCTAAAAAATTTCAAGCTATTTAGTAATTTAAGACAAATTTCTGAAAATTGATCGAGTGCAGATATAGTTTATGAATTGTAAGATCTGATTAGGTACTACAATAGCAACAAAATTGAAAAATTACTTTAAAACTCCTGAAAAATGTTTTTGGGTTTTCTATATATTTTTTCTTTGTTCATTATTCCGCCGCCACTGAATCGATTTTCAAAAACATCAAAGCTTTTCCGTTATTGATATGGTAGCAACCCATCATATAAAATCATAAATATTATAGTATTTTTCTTCTTGGCATCAGATGAGATCATTCATAATTTATTCATTTCTCTGTTATTTGTCTTACTATTTGACAATATAACACCAATATAAATAATACATCTCAAAATGTTTATATGTATTAAATATTGGTTGATGACAAAACATTTTTTAATAAATTGTAATTGATAAGTATCTACTTATGGTAGGACTTTTCGACATTCAAATATTCAAAATTGAAATGGCTGGTACCTCTTTAGTTAGCGTGAGTGATATAGTTTCGTTTTTCGGATAAATTAGGTAAACTTATACAGTGGGGTATAAACTCAGTATCATCTGGACTTGTCAACAAAATGGTGTACGATAATGATTTTTCTGTGGTCCGAGGAGGAGTGCAAGGCTGGCATGAAAACTGGAACATACCAGGTTGAGTTGAGTTCAGTGTCTTTATGTTGTAAACCTACCTGGAAACCGATCTCTTACAGATTTTGTAGACCGTAGTCGCCTTATGCAGAAGGTCCACAATCCAATGGCTCTTTAATTCATAGTTTTGTAACACTGGTCAGTGTTGCCATCTCTTACGTGTGACATCACACTAAACTGACCTATTGACAAATAATCCAATAATTGAATAACCCTTAAAACTCATAATCTGTAAGAAAGTTTCAATATGTTGTCAGTCTTTTAAGCTTTATTTCCTGATAATTATGTTATTGTGCACTATGCATAATAAATGATATCATCAACTTGAAATTTACACATAAAACTCTTTCCAGTAGCAAACTATACCAAATTGAACCCCATGTGAAAACTCTACTGACCCTCCCAAACAACAGAAGAGATTAAGACATCTCACACCTGCGAATTTGGACATACCAACTACACACATGGTCACATCTTCAGAAGAAAACCAGAGGTCCAATGTCCAACGTGTTATAGAAGTGTAAGGGTGTCCTATTGGAGTTTACTGAATTTGGAGCGAAACAACTCATCTGTGAAATATCTCGAAATCGCAGTACATTGACATCCAAACACATTAAAATACTCAATTTCATCAAAACTATTGGTACCTAACTATAAATTGATTTGAGTTTATATATAATATAAACATTTGAACGTCCCTTTGTGGTTGATGCGTTTTCTTTTCTTGGAACTAAAAAAAACATTCCTGCAGTGACAAAATAACTCACTAACTTACTCAAAAGCTAGCGTATACTTGACATTTTACTTGTTTCAGTGGTAGGATAAGGAAATAGATACCAGACAACACGCGTGATATGTGTTGCCTGCAATTTATACAGTTTGTGCTGACATCTGTTATTCAGTAGTATAATCTTACTACTGCTGCCATCTAAGTAGCAATCAAAAATTTTTAATCATTAGATATCTGCTTAGTGATTCTCAATCAATTCTTAAAAATATTTCAAGGTATAAAAATAGTCGACACGTCTTAGAGATTCAAGTCAGAGAGGGCGCTTGCAAAATTAACTTGCCTGGAGTATAAAAAAATAATATGTTCGAATTCGTGACTGTCATCAGTGTCATCCATCATCCAATGATCCAATCATCATCGAATCTGATGAACTAACGGTGACAGTATATTTTTATTCACAATTCAAAGTTTTTTAATAACAACTTACCTGAAAAATGAATGAATAAGTATGATTTGGAAAGTGATTGCCTGTTTACTTTTATGGAGTATGATTTAATAATTTCATATTGTTTTGCATATTAACCATATATTTGTCTTCCAGAAGTATTAGCATTTTGTGAAGAAACTAGGTGCGAGAAATATGAAAATTCAACTATAGAAAGTTATAAAGTATCGCTGCCAGATACAAAGATAGTTGGAAATTCGGAAATAGATCTAAAGATCGCCAATCAAACAAGAGATCGAGAGGAGACAATTGGGAAGAATGAAGATACCAATAAAACCCAAAAATGTGTTCCATGTTTACTTGAGATGGGAAACGGAGTTGTGCAAATCACGAATGATACTGAACTGATCAAGATATTGCAACCTGATACTAAAGTCACTGATAGAGACACACCTGCGACATGTGTGCTTGTACTGTTTTATTCAAAATATTGTCCATTTTCAAGCATGGCAGCACCACATTTCAATGCTCTACCTAGAGCTTTCCCAGACATTAAGATGGTTGCCATCAATGCAATGATTTATCATCTATTCAACACACAAAATGGTATCGTAGGTGTTCCTTCTTTGATGTTATTTCATAATGGAAGATCAATAGCAAAATTCAATCGATCTGAGTATACATTGGAAAGGTTTTCAGAATTTGTCACAAAACATACCTGTATACCAGCTGTTGAGAAATCAATAGTAACTTCTGCTGACTTTGCTGGACCTGTTGTTAGCCAACCTTCCAAAGACTCTGATTTCTTTTTAATCTTATCATGGGTGTTCATCCTATTATGCAGCAGTTACTATTTTACAAAGTCTAAATGGTGGCAGTGGATTGTAGAAACTGTACAGCGCAATTGGAGAGAATCTGAAGCTCAACTTCAACATGAACATACAGATTAGTGATTTTATAAGTACCTTAAAGATGAAAATGGTATTCACCATTGGGTAAAATTTTATACTTACATATATAATTTCTATCAAAAATACACCAGCAGCAAAACAGCTGAAGGAAAATCACTATAATCCTGCTGACTGATTATATGTATTATTGACCCAGTAGATATAATGAAATAACGTAGAAAATTGAAGTCCTAGTAGCAGCTTTATAATAGTTCTACAGAGTTCTGAAAATTAACAAGAGGAATGGAAAATTGATATTGAAGTGTTAATTTAAGCTGCTCCACTTTTTCATCGAAAATGAGTTCTGAACAGCAACTCTTCACCTACTCATGATTTAACTGCTCAGAATCTTTGTCTAACAAGAAGTTGTAGCATATTAAGTTAGAATTTTTCCATTAAGTTTAGCTTGTTGAATTTACACTAGAACAATTATAGGTCTACCAGGATTTCTTATGGAAAACATGCCATTTTATGCAGTGTGTTCTTGGATCCCATATGAGATTTCATGTTGTTGACTTGGAATTAAACTGATATGTTTTGTTATCTCTCATGATATAAATAGGCTTGTTTTTCCAATATGTTTATGTCCCTCAATTTGGATTTATCAGTTATAAATATGCACCATCTGTATTCTAGGCTTTTGATTCAATAATGTGGTTTTAATTAGTGACCAGCACAAATATAAGATCAATCAGCAGTTACCTTAAACCTGTAGAAATATTTTTATCTTGTGATTAATATCAAATGCCATGACTAATCATAGATCCAAGATATGAATAAACAATTCAATATATAAGTAGTAGGTCACTCTCGGAAGTTGCTAGAGTTCACTTGCATGGAAACAAAATGCAGTGAAAATGTGAAAAGAGAAGTTGATCAGATAGATTCATTTTTTTTCCAAATGCACAGAAGTATTTTTGATGATCCTGAAGAATGTATGATATGAGTGAAAATTTTTCTTTACAAATCTTAGTTCACATTTGACAATTTAACCAACAGTGAAAGTTGCACCTTGTATAAATAGGGATTGAACTGATTTTCAGGTTATTAACTGCATCCTGTAAAATTTGCACCCAACTTGCTCAAAAAGTACTTATATTATTCTTTTGAACTCACCAAAAAGAAAAAAAATTATGCTTGATTTTCATTAATAATTAATATACCACCTATTAAATTTCTGCATAAAAGTATCTTTTTTGCAATGAGATTGCATAAATAACCCTACTCAAGTTAGAGAAAAATGAATGAATATGATGTGCTTGCACACTATTCACGATTTTGTTTTTGCAATGGTTGCATCAACATCTAGTTTGATTTTATAGTTCTTTTTGTAAATTGTCTTTCAAACAACTGAAAACTTTCAACATGGTATCCAGCATATTGCTCCAAAGTATGCCAAATACATGAAAGTTGGTGCTTAGGTCAGAAAAGTCGTGTTTTTCCTTCGACATTCCCATTCCCACGATACTGGGGCACATAGTGTTTTTAGCCTCGCGTCGATGGCGATTGATCGGAGCGGCTCACTCAAGAAGTGTCCACATGGACTTGAAAAAGCTGACCCAACTTCTATGTATTTTGGAAAGTAGGATACCTTTGAAATTATTTTGATAAAAAGTGAGAACATCGCATGAGCTATTCTTGTTCATTTTGTGTAATGCATCAACAGTATATAATTTATTATGATAAAAGGAAGTTGAAATAAAAATCACTGCCCTTTTAAGGAATGTAATATATCTGCTTTTCTACATTGTTTTTAATTCTGAAAGTAGAGGCTCGCCTTTGAGTGCTGCTATAATATTTTTTGCACATATTAAACCCATTTCCTTTCTAGTTTCAATTGAAGCACTTCCAATGTGTGGCAGAATAACACAATTTTTAAGCTTAAATAAAGGGTTATCCAAAGGTAGTGGCTCTGGTGTCATAACATCTAAACCAGCTCCCCAAATCTTCTTTTGTTGCAAGGCTCTAATGAGTGCAGCTTGGTCTACTACACCTCCTCGACTGGTATTCACAAACACAGCATTTGGTTTCATTTTTTTGAATGCATCGTCATTGAAAATCTCTTTTGTTTCTGGAGTTAGCGATAAACTGACACTAACAAAATCACTTTGGACAAGCAAATCTTCAAAATTGACTCTTTCAGCTCCGATTTGCTCAGCTTCGTTTTTCTTCTCTGACCTATTGTAGTAAATAATACGCTTGGGATTGAAAGATTTCAGCCTTTTTGCAATCCCTTGACCAATCCTACCAAATCCAACAATGCCGACAGTAGAGTCTTTCAGACCAGGTCCGCACATCCAAAATGGTGACCAAGCTTGCCATCCACCTGTTTTAGCTTCTTCATTTGCCTCCAAAAGTCGTCGACTAGTAGCTAAAAGCAGTGCTACTGCAAGCTCCGCCGTAGCATCTGTAAGGACGTCTGGAGTGTACGTGATTTTTACATTCCGTTTTTTGATTTCTTGTACATCCAAATGATCGTACCCAACCGACATGGTAGCGATAATTTTCAAGTTATTTCCTGCCCTATCCAAAATTTCTGAATCGATTCTGTCTGTTAGCATACAAAAAAGAGCATTTTTGTTTTCGATGTTTTTTAAAAGTTCTGCCCTAGGCACTGGACCCGGTCCTGTCCAAAATGTCACATCACAGCTGGAAGAAAAGTCGGGTTAGATTCATATTAAATACTACTTATTTTTTGAAAACTTACTGAGCATTAAGCAAATCCAACGCTTCCTTATTCACTTCTCTTGTTATATAGACAGAGGGCTTGGACATTTTGGAATATCTGGCAAACACAGGAGAGACTGTAGAGGTGAAGTATACAACTTTCTCTTTGATATGTTTTAGGTATACATAATTTCTCGATTTAGTTAGTATAATGCCTTGGTACATTAAACCCATTAGTATAATATCATAGTATTATAGATTTAAGTAGTGATTATTTTACTGTCAATGCTTTTAAAGATTAAAAACAATTGTTACAAATTTGCGGGAAATTCAAAAATTTTCCAGACTTAAAACGACCAAATAATAGATGTTATAAAAGACGAATATCAAATATTGGATACATTGTGGATAAGGCTGTAGTCAGACTAAATATGGTTAAAACTTCTTTATGCTGGAAATGGTGGAGTGTTGGAGGAAACCCAGGCAGTAAAATTTATAAAAAGCATCTGAATAAGGCCTGCTCTCGTCTTTAATTGTACTAAGTAGGCAACCACAATTACACATAACAGAATACAATCAGGGTTGAAGCATAGAATTGCAGCAAGCAATAATAATATTTTGTTTTCCATAATGTTAACAACATATAAGATTATCCGTCCACTACGGTGCGTTTTATAAAAAAAATTTATGAGAGACTTACTAGAACTCAAATTATATGGTTTTCTTTTTTTTAATGGATAAAAGTATCCATGTAAGCCGTACACTATCGGCCTCAATTTGTACAGAGCCCCCAACAATCGCCCATATATCGGGCTTCCTTGAAACCTGCGGATTCTATGGAAATCACCAACTTCCCTTTTTCACATATCCTACTACTCAGTCAAGTCCCAAAAATCCTAAAAAAAGTCTGACATATCCTTGACCGATATGCAAAATTTCCTTGACTGATAACATGTTTAAATAACCACAAGACAAAAAATTCCAAGCTTTTGGAATTAAAAACCATATGATAAAAGAGTTCTTGGAAGAAAAGGGTATCAATTGAAAGCATTTTCAAGGTTTTTTTCAAGGTCAATGGAAACATATTTTTTTATAGGGGAATCTTACCCTACAAGAAAAAAAATACCTTCTATTCACAAAATTTTTAAATCCAATTGCATCTTAAGTAGATGAAAAATACAATATTTATTCTTTTCATAAGGGGACTACCTCGTCCGATCTATCGATTAGGGTATTCCCGATCCAGCACTATCTGGAAAATTCTGGCATAATGTCCAGGGCAGCCTTCATGTTGAAACCACACACTTGCCCTTTCTTGAAGTGGCATGTTTATTAGCTCTGGTAAATGGTGTTGTAGAAAGTCTCAATATTCTGCTCATCCTATTTTCCGTCAATAAAATATGGACCGATCAACCTGTCATCAATAATTCCGCCTCATACATTCACCGACGAAGGGCGCTGATGTTCCACTTCTCTCAACCATCGCGGATTTTACACACTCCACTATTGCATATTATGTATTGACTTCACCATGGTTTGAAAGATTTATCTGAGGGCAACAAACAAAAGAAAAAAATTCTATTATTTTTATACAATTCTTGTCCACTGAGAAAATACGACTCAGTCAATAATGCTCCAAAGACATGTTAACGGCGTTGTCTGCGTTGCGGTACGGAAACATTTCGAAAAAGAACAAATGTTTTATTTTGCATCTACTCAAGTTGCAATCGGATTAAAAAATGTTCTACACAAAAGATATTTATGTCTCTCGTAGATTAAGATTCTGCAATAAGAAATATATTTTCTCATTAAAAAATCAGATTAAAAAATGTTGTGAACAAAAGATATTTATGTCTTCTCGTAGATCAAGATTCTGCAATAAAAAATATATTTTCTCATTAAAAAATCATCGTTGATCTTGAAAAAAAACTAAAAACGCTGTCAGTGTCGGAAATAAAAGTCATCATCAACTCTCCCCCATTGCACTCAGGACTTCAAACGTCTAAAAGTTTTCTTCAAAAAAACTCAACGTTTTCACGCTATAAACGTTTTCACGCTATACGGCTGTCTCAAGTTGAATGGACTACCCAATATATTTTATTTTCTATTACTTCAGCAAATAGCACAACAGAGACCAACCGTTGTAGATATCAAGTACAACAAATACATTTTTGAATGTGTATATTAAATAAAATCAATTTCCATATTTTATAAAATACATAATGTTTAATACTGTATTAAAAAATAATACATAACAATAATAATCATCATTATTATCATAGAAAAGCTTAAAAATTTAATGTGCATTAATTACACCACCAAAATTTCATCACAATTATTCTTCATGAAAACCAAGAGAATCAAATAATTCGACCATTATAAATCAACTATTCAGTGATCAAAGGAACCGTTTTTTGCTTCAGCCAGTTTCTTGGCAGCCTTCAGGGTATTCACCATCAACATGGCCACCGTCATTGGGCCCACACCGCCTGGTACGGGAGTTATGTGGCCAGCAATAGGTTTGCATCCTGAAAAAACACATATTTATTTTTAAAACTTTTTCAGACAATACAATTCGCAATTAAAATTTAATTTAAAAAACAATGGTGTTTAAGTTGAATGAAACTTTTGAGCTCCATCTCCCCAAAAAAATCTTAAAAAATGATCATGGATATATAACGAAGTTTGATCGTTTTCTTGTTCGTTTTTACAATAGTAATAGTGTTATATAGGCCAAAGATTATCGGAAAAGCTGACGGAAATGATTGACTTTTTTGTGATATCATGAGCACAATATTTCCAAATAGATTTTCTTGAAATTTCCAAAACTTCTCAGAGAACTGGCGGGATAAAAGTACGGAGGATCGCAGCAAAGTGGAAGTGAAGTTTGTCCGTTGGAGGAAGCATCTTGTTTTGTCAACTAGACGTTTAAGTAACCATTCATATAAATCATAAACATAACGTACACATACCTTCAAAGTCAACATCTCCAACAATTTTGCTTTTTCCTTCAGGTGTAGTGATTCTGGTTATACCAACATCGATGATGCATGCTCCAGGTTTCACCATTTCGGGTTTGATCAAATTGACAACACCTGATCAAAAAAATGTGGAAATTATGCACCTTTTTGATATAAAAAAAAGAGTTTAAAATAGTAAATACCATATATACATACAGGCAATCTAGCAAAATATCAATGTTTGCTCATATAAAAAGCATGCTAATATTACAATAAATTGTAAAATTTATACACGTATTTATGACACGTTTTGTCTCGATCTTTGAAGCTTCGTCTGATATGATATTTTTGAAAAACCGTTATTTCAACTTATTGTTGATTATTTGTGTTTGAGGATATATATTATTAAAAAAATAACTGTTTGTTTTCGTTATACTTTTGTCATCCGTTTTCAATCAGGAAATCCAAATTTAGATCTTGAGTTGACGATTGTTTTACCTGTAGCACTGACGATGATGTCCGCTCTCTTGGCGAAGAAGGTCAGTTCCTCTGGGGGTGTATTTCTGTGGCACATGATGACGGTGGCTTCGTGCCCGGGCAGTTCGTTTCTCGCATCGGAATGTAACAACAGCGACATTGGGAGTCCAACGTTTTTTGACCTGCCGCACACTACGACATTCTTACCGAAGGTTTTGATGTGTGATCTGGAATGAATATGATTCTTGAAAAGTTGAAGATTAGAAATTCTACTGGTCCCAGCCAGCAATCATCCTGAAACGGTGCACTGCGGGAGCTTACATCAGTCCTTTGCAAACTCTTTAGGTTGCCCTACCAAAGGAGCGTGTTCCCTACTGGAAGATCGGTCGCACACAACCCGTCCCTAAGAAGAACAAAAAAAATGTGCCCAGGAACTATAGACCTGTACTACTCTGGATCATGTCCAAGGTTATGAAGACTGGCATTAACGTACAGCTTCTGAAGTACTTGCATCAACGATCGCCAATATGCTTCCGTAAGCATAGATCCACGATATCTTCTGGCCTGTGTACTGATATGTGGAGTGAAGCGATTGAGCTTCATGGCCTCTTGTAATGTTGAGCTCGATTGACGGCTTTTGATAAGGTGTCGTATCCGAAACTTCTGATCAAGCTTTTTGCCTCTGGTGGTCTTATGTAGTAATGGATGGATGTGCTGGCGACTTTTACTATCAACGCCGGTGTTACTCTGGGGTCTGTCCTTTTTCCAACATCTAATCCTCGGAAATGACAGCACCTTTGTTTCCTACGTTGGAACCAGACAAACCACTAAAATCCCGAGAAATCAGCATCAGCAGGACAATGATGTTCAGCATTCAGTTTAATACACAGATACAAAGAAGTCACATTCTGGTCTGCCAGCCATGGAGATAGATGGACGCCCAGTATTTGAAGGCTTCTGTGAATAGCATCAATGAAGGTGGCTGATCTGTCTCTATTCTACAGATACACTCATGGCGAATTTTTGACATGGTGTTTCACATGATAACAAGAGACCAAGAGTTTCCTGTACAGCAAACACTAGAGAAGCTCAACCGGCGCATCCTCATCATGTCGAACGCCGCGAACGGGCCCCTTCAAAAAATCGTTCTTTTGGATAACCTCACGTTACGGAATGAGATGCCAACCTGTGTTTCCCGATGACTCCAACTTTTTAAATCAATTTGAATAGAAATATATCCTCTCGCAGCGCTTCTGGAGCGCCATAGGCTTTTTTCCTGTTCGAGAGGTTATCTATAAAAAAGGCTATATGATTCAAGTGTATGTATATGCAAAATCGTGTATTTTTTGCAATATTTAAATTACATGGCTTATTTACTGACCAGTAAAAGTGTTATTTAAATATTTTAGCATATAATCGTAATGTTTACCAAGAAGAATATGCAATACACATTGGTATGTGTGATAGCCTTATCTTACTACCATTGACCAACCTTTGTTTTGTCGTGGAATTTTTTCAATGATAAAAACTTCAGAAACATTACTGATAAAACATATTCAATTGTCGCATTATCAATTATGACAAGTTTAACCTCTGATGTGGTTTCAAACATTTGTCGTTAATGCAACATTCCCGGAGACATTAACATTAACAATAAACGATCATATTTTATATTATATTCTATTGCAATAAAATTCTGGAAGCACATATATCAAGTGATGGAAAAAGGCTTCATTTGACAGATCAAACATTCAATTTGACACACTTGGCCCCGAAACTCAAAGATGTCTAATTAGAAGTATCCTTGGCTCACATTACTGAATTATTTAATTCGAGTGGTGTAGTATTTCACGTGCTCCTAAGGCTTATTTTTTACAATTCTGTACTTCCAGCATTTTTTTCTAAGTTTTACAAATTTCCGAATAAACCCCGAAAACGGTTGACTATAAGGAAAATACTGTATCTCAATAACACCTTGTAGTATTTAACCACAAATAAATATTATGACTGCCTAAAAATTAAAATTGACAGAGATCGTATCACCTACCTTTTTAAAAGCTCTATAACCCCCAAAGCTGTACAAGGCACAAATGTGTCCAAATTGCAGGTCAGCTTTCCTATGTTTGTCAAATGAAATCCATCCACGTCCTTTTTAGGGTCTACTGCTTGACAAACCTTTCTTTCAGAAATGTGTTCTGGCACAGGCAGTTGTATCAAAATCCCATCTACACTAGAATCTCCATTCAATTCATCTATTTTCTTCAAAAGTTCCTCCTCTGATGTGGATGCAGACATTCTTATTGTTTGACTTTTAATACCTGTAACATATTGCACAAATTATTAAATAATCAATCGTAACAGATATTAGATAAAAATAATAGCACTGAAACCTCATGGCTGCCAGAAGATGACAATAGCTATATTTATTACCATAACTATTATAAAACGGTAGATGAATGAATATGACAAACTCATCACCTTAAATAGGACACACAAACATCAAACATTTAAAACCCAAATGAAAAATATATATGATGAACTCCAAACAAGAACCTTAGTAGTATTTCTTGTGAAGCAATTCTTGATCTTCTTGTGAACAAAAAACATCAAATACATAAAACTGTCATCAGACTAATTTCTATATATAAGGATAATTTTGCATAGGCCAGTGTGGAAATAAAATTGAATGCTTACCGATTTTCTTAGCAGCAATCATCTTGTTGCTAACATATTTCTCACTAGCAGGATCTTCACCAACCAAAACAGCAATCAAGCATGGTACCCTGTGTCCTCGTTCAATCCATTCTGTCAGTTCTTGGTGCAATTCCTTATGGATATCATCTGCGATTTTCTTACCGTCAATAAGCTGAGCTCCATCACTGCAAGAAAGTATTATTGATTATGCTCTAGCAACCACATCCATGTGAACAAAAAACATATTCTAGCCTTCGTTAGAATGCTCTCCTTTCGTCTCAATTATCGGCCAGCTAAAGTGAGATCAATCATATGACTTCATTCATAAATACAATGCAAATGACTAAACATTACTACAGATGCATAACTTACATCAAACGCATCTTGACAGCTTCCTTATGAGGAATATAATCAAATTTGTTTTTTAACTTGCTACAATGACACGTGAATATGGACTAATATGTAACTGTATTGTTATAGAATTTATATATCTGGATGTAAGAGAATGTGTGGAAATAATTAATGCTAAAAACAAGATAAGATGTAATTACATCAGATAGATTGGAAAAAATATGACTGACAAGTTATATTGCATCACAAATGTTATTTCTTACGCAGTTTTTGTTAACAAGTAATGGCAAAAATTACTATTAGCAAAGAAATGGCAAACCATTGCATATCGGATTGCTTTCTGCTATACAATAAAAGTATTTTATTTAAAGATAATACTTAATAAGCAACAGTAATCTACTGTTCTCAAGGTAGATATAGAATGGGTTTTCAATTTTTTTTTTCAGAAGATACACGAGTAAGTAGCAGTCCCCAAAAATATATAAAAGTAACATCAAACACCGAAATAGTATAGGACCAGGTCTTGACCTAGTCAACAACTAGTGATGCTAACTTCAGTAGACAGTAGAACCTCACAACCATTATATTAACTTTACTTGTGAATCAAAAAAATATGATCAATTTTTCATTTAGAATACAACAATCGAAAAATATCTCAAAAAGCCATCAAGGAGATTGACGCTTTACTTCCCACATAATATGGTATTAATTTAAAAACAAAATAATGATTTTAAAATAATAAAATTTTGAAAATATTTTAAATATCAGGAAACATGAATTCTTTAGCAATTCTCCAAATGTTCGATTTTTCTAAAATTGTAACATATCTGAAATTAATTTCAAATGGATCAGTAGTTCTGAAATCTGAAAAATGTTAAACTAATGGATATCACTGAATGTGAAATATTGAATCAACCTAGTAGACCATTTTTTTAAAGGCTTAATAGCAGTACTTAAATTATTTATTTTCTCAATTACTTTAGTGATTGATAAACCAGAAGTGAACTTCCAGAAATTCAGAATGTAATATGAAAAGTTTGATTTCGGACTTCCATTGTCTATAAAATTTTGAGTATCACGACGTTTCGATTGATGTGCTATCTTCAATCGTCTTCAGGTGAACTGGCGAACACGTTCCTTTCATGCCTATTTATACTCCGTACGGTGACGTGTCGTTGTGTGTGGTCTGTTCTGATTGGTTCCCGATGCGCGGTATTCCGGTCTGCTGACGTGAGCACAACGACACGTCACCGGACGGGGTATAAATAGGCATGAAAGGAAAGTGTTCGCCAGTTCACCTGAAGACGATTGAAGATAGCACATCAATCGAAACGTCGTGATACTCAAAATTTTATAGACAATGGAAGTCCGAAATCAAACTTTTCATAAATCCACCTTGTCTACAAGTTTCAAACAACAGAATGTAATACTCTCCAAAATATCATATTTGTGAAAAAATAAATAGTTTTTGTTCGAAATGTTCAAAATAAATCATCGTCAACGATTTAAATATAAATCCAAACGCGTCACTGTAAGAGAGTTTTGTTTGTGAAACTATGTGTTAAATACACAATTATTTTATCTCCCTAAATTTCAGAAATTTTACATTACTGCAATTTGCTTGCTTTAATCGTTTGTCATTTTGCCAGCTCAAATTTTCAACATATTTTCATTCTTATTGAAATTTGTATCAATTTCTATAATACAATATTATATTCTCTACATTCTGCCAACACCAGTTTAAGGAGAAATTAATGATAATGATAAACTTCTTGTTCCTCCTTATATGAAGGAAGCCTGTTATGGTTAATAACTAATAATAGTTTGTTAGGTTAAAGTGACATATACCAGAAAACTAAATTGTTTTTGAAAATATAGAACTCTTACTTCTACTAAAATATAAAATATATATTAAAGAAATGTGGGACATAAATAGTGTGTCATTCAACTTGTGTGTCCTAACTGGGTACATAAATAGCTATTACTAATATTGTTTCATATTTCCAGATCACAATGCAGAATGAAATCTTACCAGATTTCTTTACCACAAAAGGCCCCATCTATACTAATGTCACTCCACTCAAATTTGGGAATGGTACCTACTGGATGGCCACAATTACTGGTGATGAACAATCCCCTGTCCAGAAGCCAAGTTTTAGGCCTTATGAAGACAATGAAGAGGGTTTAATAGACTGTGAAGATGTAGAAGATACCTATGATATACTTCTTACAAAGTCAGGGAAGTTTATGACAACATTTTATGTTCCCTCAAGCTTGCTCTCATTTATAATAGGTCCCAAAGGGTCAAAACTGAAAAACCTTCAAAGAAGTACTAATACACTTATCAAAGTACCAAGACTAAATGAGAAAGGTGATGTGAAAGTTACAGGAGACACTGAAAGGAGTGTTGCCTCTGCCAGAACACAAATATCAATGATTGTTATGCAGAGAAAAGAGAAAGTTCCCTTCAATCATTTTGTATCAATTCCTATCAACTCTGAAGGTATAAAAACAAAATTTATTGAATTTCAAGAAGGTATTCTAAAAGATCCACCAAGAGGTGTGACAGAGTCTATTTTTCAGGTGCCAAATAAGTTACATTTAACTATCTGTACTCTAACTCTCTTAGAAGAAGAAGAAATCATAATTGCAAAGAATATTTTGAAGAAATGTTATGATGAAGTAATCACAAAACTATTGAAGAAAAACCAAATTTACAGGATAATTGTAGAAGGTGTGGAAATAATGAATGATGACCCATCAGAAGTAAATGTACTGTATGGCAAGGTACGCATGTCAAATGATGAAGATACAGCAAAACTACAAGAAATATCTGACCGAATTGCTGATTATTATCACAAGTCTGGATTAGCAAAGAGACAGTATGACAGAGTAAAATTACATGCTACCTTGATGAATACTTCGTTCATGAATGTTGAAGAAAGAGGAAGAACTTTTGATGCCACCAATATCATGAAAAAGTATGCAATGTACCACTTTGGATCTATGAATTTCCAGCACATTCACATGTCTATACGCTACTCGGGAAAAGGTGATTATTATGAACCTGCATTCATATTAGATGTATGAATTGGTTATTCTAAAATAAAAGTACCTTATTCCAGACATTTTTTGTCTAACAGCTGCACTCCTACTAATGACACCTTTAAACAAAACATGAAACAACTGTAATGACTTGGGCGAGAACATGGCTCATAATGATTGTTCTTAATGGAGGTAGAAATGTCATATTGCAATCAAAACTGCAGTGGTCAGCCTTTTACGAATGATTTTTATTAACATGAGGAACTGCAGCAAATGCTACAAATAACAATTAGGTTAGGAAGTAAATCCTCGTGTTTGAAAGATGTCATATTTTTTTATTATTGTTTTGTGGATGTCAAAAGATCATGGTCAAGGTGTAGTCAGGTGCAGGTGTCAAGCATATTGTAATTTCAATGATATTTTATATGTTTGCCAATAAAAGCCGTTATGAATATTAGGTATCGTTCCGCAATCTCGCAATGAAAATTTAATAGGTTCCTCTAGTCTGGTGTCTGGACCTTCATGTATAGCAATCAATGAATCAGTGCTAACTAGTGATGTAAATTCGCTGCTGGGGTTCTCCACATATCATAATTGTTTGGGTGTTTATTGATAAAGTCCATATGGTTTATGAGATCATGAATTACAAAACACCAGTCTTATCTCTATATGTACTTACTGTATCAATTGATATATTTACTTACTTGCTCATATTTTACGATGATGTTTATAAACTATTATATCGGAAAGGCAATCTTTACAGGTTTAGTCTTTAGATAGAGTGAGTGAAAAGTGAGAGTGACGTTTCACCTACTATAAAATATACAGCATTACCCCTCGCCAAACCACGTTATTTAAACTCGACACATCACTATCTTAACATCTTCAACATTCGTCAAAAAGTTGACAACCTTGATGCGTGTGGAGTATATGAAAATAGTTGTAGTGACTGTAACAAACGTTACATATAGGACAAACTAAGAGATCTATAAGGACTAGATTTAACAAGCACCTTGAGCACTTAAAAAATGGCAGAATAGAAAAGTATAGTGTGGCTGAACAATAGTCAAGTATTTAAGCAATTTAGAATTAGTTCAGAGTCTTGAAAACTTTAAAAGCTGCAAGTTCACGAAAGCCTAGATATATCAAAGAAAATACACAATGTAATAAATAAGGACAAATCGCCTGTCTATAACTGCCTGCTGTTTACGTTAGCTTCTTGAAAATGACGTGTCTTTCTGACAGTTTACAAATTTTGAAATGTTACCGTTGTCAGCATACGACAGTTATATAAGACAACTATCTGTAATAATTTAGTTTCACTCTTACCCTGAATATGCTAATATAGTTAGCGAAACACGTGTTGGGTTTAAATAAAGTGGTTATTGGCGAGTGATATAGCTGTGTTACGTATGAGGGTGCTACACCAAAGCATTCAGTATCACCATTGAGTAATATATTATTTTCCTATAGTCCTTAATAATCAATGGTATCAGATATCCACATGTCGCCAAAAAAATTTATAATTAAATTTAAAAAAAAAGTCGGGTTGAGGAATGCGGTTTCTACAGAGAAATAAATATTATCATGTAAATCTTCTAAATTACATAGAAGAACTGGAACCCTATAATTATAAAAACTGATTTAGAATGGATTCCAAAACATATCAAGAACTATAATTGGGTTTGGTTTCTGCACACATTACCAAAAAAATACGAATATGAGAGAAGCAATACTAGTACAGGAAAAGCTTACTTTAACTGTAAGATTTTTGGCAAGAAGAAGATCTTTTGAGGATCTAAAATTTTTTGCGTTAATTTCCCCAACGATAATCAGCGAAATCGTTTCAGAGACATGTGAAGTTATAATTTATTAGTAGTATAAAGGATTACATTAAAGTAAGCAAACTCAACTTATATATTTATTACCTTAGAATTAACAATATTATGGATTAAAATTGGAAACTTATAAAAGTTTTGTAATGTTCACTGCGTGGATTCACTTCGTTAAGATGGTTGCGTTTCCGATCTTTGCAAATATTGATATTCAGGTGACTGGAGGGGTGTTGAAACAGTTGAATGACCCATGCTGGAAGAGATGGTGCCGTTGGAAGGTGACTATCTGGGCATTTAATTTTAACATAGTGCCTGTGAAGGGTACCTAATCTCGCTTCTAATAATACGTCATTTATCACTTTTTCAGTCTGCTGAGGTTCCTATGCCTTTAATTTTTTGACCAGATCGATGTGATATTCTCCATCATTCTTTTTTCATATTTGACAAATACTTAGAAACAACTAATATAATAAGTGATTTTCCTGCGATATTTTTTCTGTTGGTTTTACCACTTTTGTTAATAGCCGATTTCATAGACGCCTTGGTTCGAATATGATGTGGAAATGATAATAATTTCATATTCCATTAACAGAAGATGAGTGGAAACAGGTTGCTTCGGAATATGGCTATTTTTTTGAATATTATTGGTGCTAAAGACAGAAAACACGTTAATATTACTAAAGCACCGAACTGTGGGTCCCAATATTTTAATTATAAAGGAAATCATAGTGTTGTATTGATAGCTATTGTGAATGCTAATTACGAGTTCATGATTGTCGATGTGGGAGTGTTTCAGATGTTGGAGTGGTGTATAACACAAAATTTCCGGAGATGCTGCAAAATAATGTGTTGAATATACCTAAACCTGCTAAACTACCAAATTCAGATATTATTTTCCCTTGTGTATTTTTTGGAGATGATACTTATGCCCCGGTTACCAATTTGATGAATCATATATGTAATTGGAATCAGAGCTGAATGCATTTATGACTATCGACTCTCCAGAGCCCGAAGAGAAATACAGAACGCCTTTGGAATGCTTACAAGAGTTGGAATTTTTCAGAAACCCATAAATATGTCTCCGGAAAAAGTCTCTACTATTACATTGGCATGTTGCTACTTACATATTTTTTTAATGCGCAAAGCTTTTGCGAATTATTGCACGAATAATATTTTCATATACGAGAACTTGGAAACGGGGCAACATGAAGTTGAACGTGAAAGAACAAAAATTGAATTAACACCACTGAAAATGGGCGCATTTAGAAATTCATCAAATAATTTGAGAGATATCAGAAATAATTATAGAAATTATTTTAACAAAGAGGGATAAGTACCTTGGCAAAATAATGTTATGTAAAAAGTTTTTAGAATTAGTTACTGCAAATATCTATTCTTAGTTTTATATTTTTACTTTTTAACCAATTTTTTTTACTAAATAAAAGTAGTTTCATGTATTTGTTAATTCATACTTACCCCAGTTGTTTCAGGCAAAGGCTGTTATCAATCTTTTCTACATTAGTTAAAAACTAATACTCATGATATCGGCTTATAAGTGTCATTAGTAGAACTTCGCTGAGAGTCCCTGATTTTTTAAGCTCTTTTCTATACTTTGTCCTTAAAGAATTAATTTTTTTTGACGATTTTTGCATCTCTTAATTTTTTTCATATATTTGCAATAACTTTCTATAGAACTCATTTTTTTGTCTCTGTCCGAAAATTCTTTTAATGAATTATTCCTGATTATTGGGATTTCACGATAGATACAAATAAAAGTCATTAAAATATCTCGCTCAGTGTCCTCAGTTGTTTCGCTCTCTAGTAACGATTCTACTGGTGAAACCGGAGTTGCTGCTTCAGTTACTATGCAACTGAGACAATTATTATCAATATGGCACTCGAACGATCAAATTATTGTCAATATAATTGGACGCGCCCAAAATATTTTTTATCTCAAAAATACCTCAATATATTTACAATATTAAAATATTAATCCTAATACGGTCAATATTATTGTCAATATTATCATCAATATCGCAAATTTGATTTGATTGACAATAATATCGTGTGAGGACCGCTTAACGGCGATACAAAAAGTTCGTTTCGTGTTATTCGACATTAAACCGGATCTGGATGTACCCGACTCCGGATTTGAATACATAAACCGTATTCTGATCCGGAGTGCGGATCATGGTTATATATGGGCATACAAGATAAAAAACAGTAGGTATAATTTGCTGCACAAAATTTTAATTTTAAGTGGATGCAGAAACAACTTTCTTATTTTCATATAAAATACTTGTGTGGCTATATTTTCCGATGAAGGACAATGCACGAGTACCTAATATATAAAACTACACTTCATATTGATCACAGGCAGAAACACAAGTACTGCAAGTAGTTCACTGATCTGCACAAAAATAAAAATCACTTTCCGCATTACAAGCTCACGAAACATGAAATCCAAATTAACAAGAGAACAAATCAAAAATAAACGGCCTACCACCAAAACATTTGTGGCGAACGAAAGAGTATTTATATTCCCAAAATAAATCAAGTATCGGATCCATATTCGGATCTTTGATCCGAATCTTATATACGAATATTGTATCCGGAACGGAATTTTCCATGTTTAAAAATATGGATAAAATCCGGATTAAAAAAGTGTCCGGATCTGATGTGCAGCATTGCTAGATAAACAAGTAATTTACGTCAACTGCCACCTTTAATAGGTCGTCACCTGCTTCTTAGTGATAATAATAATTCACTTCATTTGGAAAAATACAAGGAAAATGTTCAGTATCCTCATAAAGAAGCAAGAAATCACATTGCGTTAATATTATAATATAAAGATACACAAATTCAGGACATTAATCTATACAAAGCTTATACAAAGACAAGAAATATAATTCCAGGAGTATAAAACTTTTTTTTTGTTTCCAGGATAATAAAACATTCAAAAACTTTGGAAAATTATGGTATGTAGTATTGTTAAAAATATATATACATTTCTCTGATAAGGAAGTCATCTAAACTGTATATAGCGATGACAGTAAAGGTGCTTTTATTTGAGTTTTAAATTTATTTTTTGAAAGGTCTTTCAAGTTTTGAAATAGTTAATTGAACAGTTTTACTGACATATTTATGTGTGCAAACGATGTTGGGGTATGATTAACTGATCCTTTTGCCTTTTATCATATTCATGGTTAGTTTCGTTTGTCGGATATCTATGCAGGTTTGTTTTTACAAATAACAAACAGTGCAGCAAATTTAATTATGTGTAGTTCTTTTGAAACCTCGACGGAGTCTCTCGGAATGACTTGAGGAGGCCTATGGGGATGCTGCTATGAGTCGCTCAGCAGTGCGGTCAAGCATCGCCGATTCTTCACGACAATGCGCCGCACTGCTGGTAAGGGAGTTTCTGTCAAAGTACAGGGTTGACACGTTTCCCCAACCAACAGTCCAGATCCTGCTTTGCCGGACTTCTTCCTCTCCTCGGCTCAAGTGGGATCTCAAGGGAAACCGATAAGGCTCCCAAGACATGCAACGGGCCGAGACGGCATCTCTTAAGATGACACCGGAGAGTTTCAGAATGCGTATCCGCAAAAGGAATCGCGTTGTATCGAAGCAAAAGGATGTCATTCGGTGGACTATCAAGGATTTTCACACTTAGTTGAAAAAAATTAAATCAGTCCTACTACTTTTTGGTCCTACCTTGTAGTAAATTGGCTAAACTCCAAAATACAAAATAGGGTGAAGTATTTGCAAATAACTACAACACAAACTTGTGATTTTCACTTATATTCTATCTGCTGCACAAGCTTTCGGCGATGGAGCGTAAATTCAGCACATCTAATCGTTTTGAAACTTTTTAATCATTACCGTGTTTTTTTCCGAGATTAATTTTAGAAAAATGTTTAATTATTTAGAACCAGCTTAGGAGAAATTGATTCCCAAAAATACTTCAGGAAAGACTTAAGGCAGAAACACATTGCTGATGCGATGCTACGCCACCCACGCTATGCCATGCCATCTGATGCCACGTCAGCAAGATCTGGCACTTTATTTTCTTATGTATGTGAGCATACTTGTCTGACGCTACCACACTCCACGCCATATGACGTGTTGCAAATCCCAACTTATTAGATTTTCATCACGACGCGTGGCATAGCGTAGCGTGATATTTGAATAGTATGCACATGAATAGGGGATGATGCAGACGAAAATGAACAAAATTGTAAAGCACCTAAGTAATGTGGGAAGTTCCATATCCTTTCATAATTTAGAACAACTTCTATCCACTTAGCAGGAGTTGGTGTTGGCATCACAATCGGCATTACTACTTGCCTTGTCCAAAAGATTGATCAGAATATGGTACTCTCCATGAAGATATCGTTCAGAATTTATTAGATGTACCCAGTATTTCCTTTTTATTTCATTTTGAGCAAATTATTACAACTGCGGCAAAATTCATTCTTCTTCCCACTCATCCGATGAACAGGTTGTCGCCATGACAATTGAGAATAAATAATATGTACCGTGGCGTCTGCCGTCAGATGGAGTAGCAAGTGTGCACATAGCACATCTGACGCATCACATCGGATGGCGTAACGTAGCATCGGATCAGAGCAATGTGTCCCTGCCTTTATTAATATTAGTCTGTACTCAGTTTAAAGTGTATTTTAGGAATGATACAGAGGTAGTATATTTTGTAATTTATTTAAAGTAAAGGTACGTTATACATTAAAAAACCTTACAACACTATCTTACCACAAAATAAAACGAAAACTAGACTACACATACATTTTTCCTGCAAAATTCGTACAGTAAAAACATTAAAATTGAACACTTGTTTTGTCTGTTACTAGTCAAACTGTAGAAATGCTGCCTGTCAACTTAATATCTTATTAGCTGTCTGAACAGATGGTTAAAGTTGACTTCAAAAATGACAACCAATAAAGTGCAGTAAAACATTAATATATGGTATATATTATGAATGATGATAGACACATACAGTGAAAAGTTATCTTTGATCTCATTTTAGCAAAGTGTATATACACTTTAATTAAATGCCTTCAATGATAACTGTTTGGCAGGATACAAAAAATGAACATTAATTCTACAATGAATTTATGCATTAAGTTTAAGTGAATTGCAATTTACGCTCTTTCTCCTCTGATTCGGCGCGCCAACTGTATGTCTTTAGGCATGATGGTCACACGTTTGGCGTGGATGGCGCATAAGTTCGTGTCTTCAAACAGACCTACCAGATATGCTTCACTAGCCTCCTGAAAATAAACAAAACAATTCAGTTAATTTCACATTAGCCTGGAACTTGAGAGGATATTTCACAATAAGGTTGTTGACTGAAAAGTTTCATTTTTTTACGTCATTATATGACATTCTAGTGGGAGTGCATTTATTACAGACAGACAGATCTAGATAGAATATACCAATAGTTGTGCAATACCAGTTTGAGTGAGTGTGTAAAGTTAGTGAATGTAAATATTTAGGAATAATTGACAGATGAAAAGGTTTTAGTCATATTCAAATTATAAATATCCAATTTGAAAGCTATAGCTGACCCACCAACTAATCCACATAAATTTTTTATGAAACAGATCATCACAGGATCTGTGGTCTAGTGATGAAAGCAATGGATTTCCAAAATCATGTTTTTTTTTAAAATGACGATTTTTGATCATTTCAATTACTTGCGTTTTTTGCTGATTACTTTGCTGCCAACAGACCAGTAGCAGGCAGTGCATTTCCAACATGGGAAGGCTGGGTCAGTGATGCTGTTAACCACTGATGTTTTCTATACCAATTGCTACTGAAATCAAGGTACTGTTTACCATCATCATCATAGATTCTAATGTTATCAAATTGGGGCTTGAATGCCTTAGACCGTTAATTGATAGCAATTTAGTTTCAATATTTAATTCCACAAAAAGAATTATGTAATAATCATCCATGCTACACTAAACACTATAAAGCCAAGCAAATAAACTAAAAAAGCAGTCTCCTCTGGATACATGAAATATGTGCCATAATGGGTTGCCCAGTTTGAGGGGGAATACCGCAAGCATTTTAAATGGGAGAGGAACAAATCCTCTCCTCTCCATATGTATAACATTGTG
This sequence comes from Bruchidius siliquastri, assembly GCA_949316355.1. Classification (NCBI taxonomy): domain Eukaryota; kingdom Metazoa; phylum Arthropoda; class Insecta; order Coleoptera; family Chrysomelidae; genus Bruchidius; species Bruchidius siliquastri. Next base: position 41,950,897 of record OX438529.1, read on the forward strand.
GATGTTGCCATGTCGCCAGTGCCAAAAGAAGCGCGCTGCTGCGAGGTCAGTCAAGTTATACAAAAAAAGCTGACATTCTTGAAATAATCCCATACTTAGTTAAAATCAGGTTAATTTTGGACAGAAAAATTATATTGAAATTTATTTATTTTCTTTCAAAACCTCATAGGGAAGCTGAGCCAAACATATTTTAAAACCATTTTTTTGTAGTGTTACAGTAAATTGATAATTTTATTGTAAAGAGGCTTTAAAACATCAATAACAACCACTTTGCTAAACATCTTTGACAAATAATTTTTTGTAGTAGTCACCCTGAATAAATAAACAAGATTACCACAAATCGATGAAAAACCACAGCAAAAACTGAAAAAACTATAACCATGCTGCAATCTGGAGAAATAATACATTGAAATGAATCATTACCTGTAAGGCACCAATGGCTGCAGACTGGAAACGCAGATCTGTCTTGAAGTCCTGTGCAATTTCTCTGACCAACCTCTGGAAAGGCAATTTTCTGATGAGTAATTCAGTTGACTTCTGGTATCTCCTGATCTCACGAAGAGCTACAGTACCGGGACGGTAACGATGGGGCTTCTTGACACCACCTGTAGAAGGCGCCGACTTTCTTGCAGCCTTTGTGGCCAGCTGTTTACGGGGTGCTTTTCCTCCCGTAGATTTACGGGCAGTCTGCTTTGTACGTGCCATACTTCAGTACAATCTAGAATGAAATTATCAGTTACTTCATTACCTTTTTACGTTCTCTGTTCAATAATGAAATGACAAATATAATGAATAGTTGTTGAATTGTCTACGACTTCACAGAAGAAATCCCTTTTGTAGATAATATATAACAGCAAGCATTTTATTTTTTGCTGGCTTCAACAAAGTACAAAACAGAGTAAACAAAATTGATTTTGAAAATTTAATGTCGTTAATATTTATACCAGCGCAATCATAGCATCATGTAATGCTATGCTCTTTTGGGTAGTACAGCACTAAATAAAATCAGCATAGGTTTACAGTTCCTGCATGTCATGTAGTTTTCGAGATATTCATTGAAACCTTTAAATGTGAACTTTTGGTGAAATTTCAATTCTGGGCACACGCCTATGCTACTCACTATCACCTTTCATAACCATGTACAATAATTCTCATTTCGATACGCCTGTATATTTCATCAAATCTGACGAAAATTAATCAAAATCTACATTGACAGTGTAATTACGATACCATGATTAATTTCCAGGTAATCCCATTTGAATGTATTATACTTGTATCTGTTACATTTCGAGTTCCACTGTGTATATCTATTGTCTTAAAATCGAAATTACACAATTAACTCATCTATGCCGTTTCAAGGATTGCTTTTAGATTATTGGGTACTAAATAAAATCAGCTTTCGAACGATAGGATCACCCTTTTTGCATGTCATGTAGATTTCGAGATAGCAATTAAAACGTTAAAATGTAAATTTTCCGTGAAACTTCAATTTTAGACACCCTATATGCTAACACGTTCTTTCATAACCAACAGAACCTTATTCGAACAACTCAAAAAAAAATTATTACGCCCTGTATATTTCATCAAAGTTGACGAATATCCATGGAATGTACAATTTCGACATCACGCACCATTCCCAGGTAATTGCCCTTAAAAATTATCTTATACCTGTATATGTTACATTTTTTGTCACTTGGTCTAGATAAGACTATTTCTTATTTACTTATTAATAAATTATACATTAAAGTTTTTAATACTGTTTTTCTTGTCGTTAGTTTTTGCTATTCAAAGTCCTTGAAGTTTGCTTATTGCAAAAAAATCAATTATGTAGATCTATCAAAATCAAAAGCGAGAAATGGAAAAACAGGTGTTAAGAGCAATGAAAACTTCCGGTTCCCACCCCCATGGTCTATTTTGAGGAATTCTGGTAAGAGGGATTCCACTATGTTGTTACAAATTATTTTTTTTTGTGATTTAGCCCACCAAAACCAGAATGTTCCTTAATAAGGGGGCCTCAAAAGTGTATTATTGGTTTATTTAGTACAAAAATACGAAATTAAAATAAACCAGACAATGAACCTTGCATAAAAAAAAAATTGGCGCCAAAATTCTCAGAAAATTTGCAACCTACGACAAAATAGCCAAATTATACCCTAAGGATGCAAACTACTAAGAATAAATACCATCATCCTTAGACATTTCCTTAATTATTAAACATTTTGGAAACTAGAAAGAAAACCTATGACTATACGACTTCAGAAAGACAACATGGCTGACAATTTCCCTGTTCAATAGACGATAACCAGAATCGCTCCCTATTCAGTTATTTTAGGTTAATTTATCGATAAAAACAATTTGGGTAGCGTTAAAATTGTATTCTGCCTTGGAAGTAATCAAAAAATGAATGTTTTACTTACAAATTTCCAAAAATGAAACTGGAAAATGCACAAGCGATCAACAGAACACCACGAAGGAGAAAGTCAAAGTGACGCTTGTTTCGACCATTTCTATTGGTTTGCTAGCGCGGGCCGGAGCCTCGATTCTACAACGCCATTGGTTGAAATAAGATGCGCTGCTATTGGATACCTCGTTTTGCATTTTCCTAAGAAGGGCCTCTATTTTCCGAAAGTTTGTGCTACATGAAAAGTTTCACAAACAATATAGTTCTATAGAAACATATAGTTAACTAGTTTGTTATATGTGTTTCATTGAGTATAAGACTTGTATACCTGTATTTTAAATGGGTTTCCCAAAATAAGTTGAAAATTATAATTCAAAAAGTACCTACCTTCCAGCACAAGGAACCTAATTCGGGACTTCATATACTTCTTTAAATTTAAATCTCTCGCCATTGCTAACAGTCAAAATTATAGGAAACTAGGAAACCCATTTTAGGATTGCATTTAAGATTTATGATCGCTTTGTCGCTATTTGTCCCTGTTGTAGTTTGCATAGGATTACCAGACTTTGTTTTGAGTGCAAATGTCCGCTTTTTTAATGGGTAGGTAATTCTCTGCCTTCGTCCGCTTTTTCCGTGCATTTCGAGGATCTCAAAAATGATGAATTTTATTAAAATTCTAATTTTTTCACACTTTTATCTACCAGTCTTTTGAGATTGGCGGTAGATAAGCTTTTTTTGGCCTTCAGATTTTTCAAGAGATTTTCGGCACTAGTGGGCAGTGATTGCCGTCCGAGAGTCTGTCCGATTTCTCACTCGGATAGTCCGGTATCCCGGTATCTAAGTTTGCAGTCATGATGGAATATCAAATACTGTTTGAAATTGGAATTTTCTAGATTGGCCATTGGACAAAGATCAAACAAAATTGAATTAGAAATTCCTCCAAAATTCTATTTGATTTGGATGCTCTCTTAAGTTGTTTGTGTACATCTATCAGAGCATTTCTTCAAGTTAGAAACACAGTAGAAAATTTTCTCAGTACCTACTATAGTGTGATGACTTAAATTAGGTCAGTGGAAAAATACTCAGAAACATATATTATGGGTATTCCAATTTTCAGTAAAAATCAGCATGCAATATCTGAATCAAGCTGGTAAAAGTTAAGATAAAAGATAGCTATAGATTATTCAATCCATAGTTGCACTATCTAATAAAAAAAATACAGGATCAGGCTCAAAAATTTCAAGTTAGACCCCTCAAAGGAGGCTACACAGTATCCACAGAATTTCCATTATTCAAAGAAAGAAATAAATTCTGATACCTTACCTCTTTTTTATTCTGCTGGAAGGCTAACTACTCAGTTGTCCTAATTATTTGAAATAATTTCCTATGAATTCCCCACAATCAAATAAAAATACAAAAATGTCTTTGGATTGAACGTTCTGCCAAGCAATGTATTCCCTGGCTGGTCATGTGATTGAAGCAAGGCAAATTAATTGGCACATCACGAGCGTGCCCTGCGCGTGTTAAATGCGCGGTAGTGATTACAAAATGCCGTCAGAGTCCAAACCTTTGTTGACAGCTCAGACAGAAAAGCCAAATCATTACTCGTAAGTGTATTTTTAGTGTGTGATTCTGGTTGTGACGTATTTAAATATTAATGTAGTGCAATTTCTAGTGTTTTCTAAACGGAATGTCACGTTGTTTTGTAGATATTTGAAGGAATTTCGTGTCGAGCAATGCCCGCTCTTCTTACAACACAAATGTACACAGCATCGACCATTCACCTGTTTTCATTGGCATTTTATGAATCAAAGGCGTCGTAGGCCTGTACGTCGTCGAGATGGAACATTCAATTACAGCGCAGATAATTATTGTACAAAATACGATGAAACAACTGGCATTTGTCCCGATGGAGACGAGTAAGTATACCTTTTTTGGTTAACTTCATCTGTCAATGTATGTTGTTGTGGGTGTGACAGATTTGAGGCGCAATTTGATCAAATTTACATATTTACGGAAAAACATATTTATTTTCACATATAATCGGTTACCAGCATACATTCAAACAGGTTGCCAAGTTTTTGTATTGCCAAGCAGCTTTCCAAAATGGTTTTGGCTGTTAAAGTGCCAGTGAGAAAACCCACAACAAACAAAACAATGTCATGGACCTACCTCAACAGAACAGTGGCTTTATAAAGATTACATAATTAATTTGTACTAAGGTTGCCACCTGCTAATGTTTCCTGGCCAGGATATAGTGGTGACTTAAGGGATGTAGTAATATATTGCTATAAAGTTAGGGGGGGGGGGATTTAATCCTAAATCTATCTGTCATTAATATGTAATCATGAGACAATCAAAATAAAAGCTAGGAACACAAACACACACACACATATATATATATATATATATATATCACAAACACACACACACACACATAATATATATATATATATATATATATATATATATATATATATATATATATATATATATATATATATATATATAATTCATAATTACATTAGTCTAGATCTTCATAAAGAGAAATATATTTTTATATATATATATATATATATATATATATATATATATATATATATAATTCATAATTACATTAGTCTAGATCTTCATAAAGAGAAATATTTTTTTAGGTTGAAATTATCTATGACTTTGATATCATAGAAAAGATAAGAAAGATGCAACTTTTGATATTATGAACATTTAAGATTTTTCTAGTCATTTTTTAATCCATTTAACATATTTATGTAAAAAGTGCATAAAATACCAGATAATATTGACAAAAAAAGGTATGGGATAAAGCAACAATTATGTATGTATGCAGCTAACACCAAAACCTCTAAATTCTGAAATATTAAGTTGACAAAATAGGTATAATATATATGCTCTGAGAGTACATAGGGGAGGATTACTTTAATATTTAAATATTTGTTCACAGGATTTTGTGAAGATTTAATAGATAATTGATGTCAAAATGATTTTATCTATTTAAATAATTGGAATTGACTCTAGATAGGGAAATTCCTTATTGGATTCTATTTTTGATCAGCTCTATGTAGAAACTAACATTTGTGGGCTAATTTGTGCTCAGTTTGGAAATTGCAAAAAAGGTGTTAAATAAAAAAGATTGAAAATACCAAATAAAAAAAATTGTAGTTCAATTAAATAAAAAAATGAGGAGTCATATAGCAATATAATTACCATTATTTACCATTCAATTCAAGATTAATAGAAATGAACTCATAGATCTTGAGGAAACTTGTAGACAAGGTGGATTTATGAAAAGTTTGATTTCGGACTTCCATTGTCTATAAAATTTTGAGTATCACGACGTTTCGATTGATGTGCTATCTTCAATTGTCTTCAGGTGAACTGATAGCACATCAATCGAAACGTCGTGATACTCAAAATTTTATAGACAATGGAAGTCCGAAATCAAACTTTTCATAGATCTTGAGGAGACTTATTGTTCTATTAATATTAAGTTCACGAAACAATCCTTTGTATCCCTATATATTTCTACAAAATCTGTGTTGTCTTATAGGGTCAGATATTCCAGTCTTTGGTAGATTTATCTGAATATTTAGAACAATAATTGATTGATTCCATCCACATGGTTATCATTATCTATTACAAAGCAAGACATTATATTTTTAGTAATATCAAATCTGCACACAAGTTTATTACATTGAAAAAATTTAGTTTAATACAGTTCACAATCAATTCAGATAAGATTATGTATTACAAATCAGGCTATCAGAAACTGACCACTAATTTTATTTTAGTGTTTCCATGGTAAATGTTCTACCAGAGTGATAGCTGCAAAATATCTTTGGCTTAACCTCTGGGTATGATATGCTATGCTTATTTTGGATTGAATGCCAGTCTAACAGAAATTTTTAGTGTAAGTCACCTAAGATTAAGCTTCTGTTAGGCAAGGTGATGCAAGTAGCCCTCAGGGTTTCAAGTTCAATGTTTTACCTTACATTAGATTCTTTAGTCTCAGTGATGGTCAGTACTATCAGAAGTGCCATAAATCTTTTTCAGTTGTCCATTTCTGCACAGAACAGCTGGTGATACAGAAAGGAGATACCATTTAAGATATTATAAGACATGCATGTGTGTCCATGATACAGACTCAAGAGGATATTGTGTGAAGAATGGCATGCACTGTGCATTTGCACATGGCAGCCACGATCACCGGCCACCTGTCTATGATATTAAGGAGATTCAAGCATTGGAGGCGGCCGAAGCTGAGGGTAGTGGTTCCTCAAATGGGCCCAATGCGTTAGACAAAGAGAGAAATCTTATGAATGAGGATCCTAAATGGCAAGGTACTGTTTTTAATTTATTTCATTGATGATTTAACTCATAATTGATCAGGTCAGGTATGTGCAAGTACAATGCTTAATATATATCAAATTATAACTAGTTGGTTTTATAAATAATAAATATAAACACTAGACAGTTTTAGCACTCACCAAACTACTTTTTCAAACTTGACATGCGTTTCTCCAGCTATGTTGACAAGAAACTAGACCAGCCTTGATTCAATGTAGTTTGCCACATTGGACCATATAATTGCTAAATTTCACTGAAGGATCATAATGATTGTAAAGGAAGGTTAACCAGCCCATGACATACTAATAACTAGTACAATATATTAATAGATGAGAATTCACTCAAAAAAAAAAACTGAAGAAAGTGCAAAATATCAAGCAAGTACAGTTTTAAGATATAACAAGGAATCCTTATAAAAAAAGTACACTGGAGAATGTTCCTTGTAAGACAATTATGGGGTGGAAAGTATCATGTCAATCTACTCTGTGGCTCCATTTGTCTTAGTAGGTCTACATGGAAAATCATCCCTTAATATATTGTACAATTGTAGAATAATTTTGTTGCTAATATTTTGTTTAATAAATTATATAATAACTTTTTTTCAGACACAAATTATGTCTTAGCTAATTATAAAACAGAATCTTGCAAAAGGCCGCCAAGGCTATGTAGACAAGGTTATGCATGTCCTCAATATCATAATAGCAAAGATAAAAGACGAAGTCCTCGGAAATTCAAATATAGGTAAGTTTAAAAAATTTAAATCCATTTCATTCAATTAAAGTATGCTGTTTTGACAGCAGGTGATTTCCATTTCCGAAAGAACAAGAGATGCTGATGACTCTATTTAATAGATATTGAACTTCCAATTTGTCAATTTGTTTCCGTCAATTTCTCGAAAATCGAGAATAATAATTTCCAAAACAAACGTACGGAAAAGGCGTTGGCCGTAATAGAGACAGCATAACGTTCATATAACTATCTTGATTGAACTGGCTACCGGTATGCCGATGCGCATCCGACGCTATCGATCTCGTCCTGCGTGACGTCACAGAGAGTAAAATCACAAGCGAGAAATGAAATTATGTGTGTCTCCGACGCCTATATGCGCCCACTATTTCTATTAGTCTGGCAACAGTGAATCCACTATTCATCACATTACTTAATACATAATTCAAGTGACAGGAGAACTATTGAATGATGAGAATGATCCAGTTGGTGTTATGATTGATTTCAATCTTTTAGTCGAGCATAAGGACCTGTAGGAAATACGCGATTGGCGATTTGACTGATCGCTAAAAAGCGAATTTTGCATATTTTGAAACATGATCTGGCTGCATGAGTTTGTTACATTTACGTTTATATGTGTCAGGATGAATTTTTTTTGACTATTCAAACCATATTTCGAATTATTGATTTCTTATCTGGTGAATTAGCAACTAAGTATCCTCCAATCATGACATTATTTGTTGAGAATTTAAAATTTCAGATCAACGCCTTGTCCAAACGTGAAACACGGCGAAGAATGGGGTGAACCGGGTAACTGTGATGCTGGAGATTTGTGCTCTTATTGCCATACTAGGACAGAGCAACAGTTTCATCCTGAGATATACAAAAGTACAAAATGCAATGACGTTCAACAATCTGGGTATTGTCCTAGAGGTGTTTTCTGTGCATTTGCTCATGTAGAACGTAAGTAATTGATAATAATACAGTTGTCTGGAAAAATGGAAAAACGGCAGCTGATCGCTAAAATGTGTTTGAAATATTGTCATCTGGGTAATTTTGAAAAACGGGATGCTGGACACTAAAAAATATGTTCACTGAATGTTTTGCTACATTGCGCAGTAGTCATTGGCGAGAGTTAGTTCTAGCATAGGGAAAGCAATGTAGCCAGCCATTTGAAAACTGCTACCAGTCTTGTTTTGAGAGAGATTGCTTTTGGCATTTTTATTAACACATATTCATTCCTGGTTTGATAAACACATTCATATTTACTCGTATACTGAACTTTGTTATTTTGATTGAAGTAAATTTTGTTTGCAGAAGAATTAGGAGTTACAAGAGATACAGGAGACACAGGCACAAATCTAGCAGAAATATTATCCAATGCTCTTCCGCAGGCTAGTTCAGATATTAAATTGAAAGAAAAAAGCAGTGATAGTTCTGTAAGTAGTTATAACATATAATTTCGGTGTTTCTGGTTCATATGTGTTGTATTTTATTAAGTAGAATAATGACTCAATCAGGCGCTTCTGTTGAAATGAAAAAAATGATTATCAAGTAGACTGACTTGGTACTGCTAAGCATGAATTCAAATGTCAATTTGAAAATATGCAAAATATATTTCTAAATTTCCACAATTCTCAATATTTCCAAAACCTACTTCAATTGGATCATTTTTAGTGAGTGAATCTACTTGACACTATTTATTAAGTGACTAAAAGACACTCGTTTAACGTGTAAAAAAATATATAACACTGTTTGTAACTATTGTAAATCATTCATCCATTTGTCCAGACGATTACCGTGTCAAAGTTTATAATTCGTAGGATCTTTTATCAACGCCAAAAAATGGGAATTTCCGGTTTCTCCACCATCAATTTTTTACCCTCATTAATTTTTGGGCATGATCCATGGCTTCTGATGTTTCCAAAATCAAGTTGAGCCATCTTTTTTTTTGTGGTAACTACCGATTTACAGAATAGGAAACATGAATTGATAACTAGAAATTTTGGAGGTTTAATATTTTTTCACCAAATGACAATGATAATGATGCAAAATCTCAGTGAAAAATTAAGCACTTTGAATGTCTCGCGAAACGTGTCCCGAAAAAAATTGTATCCTATAAAATCATCTAAATATATATATTTTTTCAAATTTAGTCGTTAAAAAATTTAGCCCCTTGAAATAACCGGAGCTTTGACAACTATAGAGACATTAATTTTTGCACTTTTGATTGTTTGACATCTGTCGGTCATATGTTTTTATTACTCTCAATAACCTTCATTCAAATATGAATACAACTTCAGTAAATTTTCATTTTTTGCAGAATGGTTGTAGTGAAGTTAGCGAATCATCATCAACTTCTTCAGAATTAGGAAATTCAGTCAATAATTTGAATAGCAATCTATTGAATGCCAATTCGACCACACCTATCAGTTCAAATAAAGCTCCTGGATCTCAGCTATCACATAAACCAATTCCTTTTCAAAGAAGACCGACTATAGGCTTAGAATTGACCAATAAATTGGTAGCTATTGACAAGGATCCTACATTAGGTAAGTAACTGTTATGTTGACTCATATAATATAGATATTATATAACATGTTTACCGATTTATCCCAAGGATGGAGTGCAACTGAATGCAACAAATTATTTTAACACATGACAGGGTAGACGCAGTCAATCTAATCGGTATTTTTGAGGTATACATAGGGATAAGATTCTGTTGACTTGCATTATAGCAAATTTAATTTTACATCGTACACTACTAATGACATTAGTATTCGTTTCAAGTCACATGAAAAATTCAAACAAGGCCTATTTAATATTTCAGTTTTCTGCATTTGAACAACACTAAAATCATGAGTTTTGTTCTTGAATAACACATCAATTGTATTCTCTGCTTTCACATATAGAGTATGATAGTAGTCTGCTTCTGCAACATTCTTATATTCATCTTTTGTTCTACACAGAATCATATGATTTCTTACTAATTTTACTTTGTCTAAAACAATATTCAGTACAGCTTAAACAGTACATGTATTTTTCAGATTCACTGGAGAGAGAACAGAGAAAACAGACGTTATGCTTTGCGTATAGTAATTTAGGAGCTGGCTCATTTTTTAGTACGGGAAATGACACTGTAGAAAGTGTAGTTGGTAAGTAATATATAATATATATGTTTGTGTATTAATCGTAACTCTCCTCCTGTAATAACTTTTCAGCATGCAAAAGTCATCCACTTTTTCAATAATTTTGCAGTAATTGTCAAATTATTGATGAAACCGTATTTCAAAAATATATTTTGGGAACTAGGTTACCTGATAAGAACAACCGAATCTTCGACGTTATTTTCACCATCCACCTCAGATTAATTTTGAATTTTACATATTTATCCAGGACCGATGACAATACAATAGCCTGATAAGTTTATCCAATTATATATTTTTATAAAGCAATAAATTTAGAAGTTATTATATGAATTAACATTATGATTGAATTTTCTACCAGTTCTTGAAGCAATACTTTTAAAGGTGATGATACGAATGACATTTAATATTTCTTCTTAACATACTTTTTTTAGTTCCTGTATCTATAGAAACAGAATTTGTGAAATATAACGTTACGGGACTCATCCGAGGTCCCGTAAATGGAGAGAATACCCTTCAGACCCTCATTTAAGATCCATCATAGAGCAAGTCAAGTCTGATTTCAGCGGCCACGTGATTGTGGCTTCAAATATCCAAGTACAACTATACATTCATCAAGGAATAAATGATAATTCGAAAAACATATTCAAAATGATGATTTTTCAAACAAATGGTTGCTGCCGACGCAGTGCAGTTACGATGACAGCATAATTCGGTATTCCTCAACACTGTGCTTTGCAGGAAACGCATTGGATGAACTGAACTTAGAAGACTCTCTGAATTTGTCCGGTGCGCTGGATAGGGATCTAGACGCAGATTCTCCGACGGTGTCGAATTCGATATCGGTCGGCCTGGCGTCCTCGGCAGGACTTTTGGGCAGTTCGGCGCCCGTCAACATTCCTGGTTCCAGGTCTGGATTGGCGGCAACAGGATACAGCCCGACAAGTAATAGTCCCATGCAGTCCTTTCTTTCCGCTACCAGGTTTGTATTGCTTTACGATCGTTTGTTGAATAGGAAGATCCGGTAAAATGTTGAGAATGCACATTTTTAGTATTTTTTCGTTGTCAGAAAATAAAAGTACTGTTAGGTGAAACAACATATGTGAGCAAAATCTGGATAGATTAGAGATGTATTAGATGTTTCTCATTTTACGTGTTTTTTTATACTTATATATCGGTGAATGATTTTTCCTACCAAATCACATTGTCTAAACTAATGAATTAATATACTTTTATAGCATTTCAAATTACACCCGACATATCTGATTTAAATATAACTTAGCTATATTTTTGTAGGTTCTCAGCATCCGATATTGACTTTCTGAATCAGTCGACTCAGATGCAGTTGAGTAGCAGTGCGTCAAAAATGAATAACTATCCGGGATTTTTTGATTTTCAAGCCCAGAGCATCTCGCCCAGTTCTAGGAATCATAATAACTTTAGCATGTCTCCTAGCATAAACAGTAATTTGGAGGTTGTGAGGTGAGGATGATTAAATTTTATTTTCGTTTTAATATTATGATATATATACATATATATATATATATATACATATATATATATATATATATATACATATATATATGTATGTATATTTATACATTATCAACCTATTTGATGCCATGACAGACAGACTCTTTTTACACTATCAGGTTACGGGAAGAGCTGACGAACTGCCGCATCCAGCTGAGCAATTGGGAGGAGCGTTTGCAGCAAGCAAGGGCCGCCTGCGACGTTTGGCAGCGTGAAGCGGATGAAGCGAATAGGAAAAGCCAACAGATAGAGGGCAAATTGAATGACACTTTGACCCAGTATAATAGTCTCAAGCAAGAATACGAGTCTTTGCAGGGTGGACCGCACATAAGAAGTATCACTGAAGTCTCCGAGCTGGGAAAGCTCTCGTTGGGCGTGCTGAAGAATCTGAAAGCCCAGCTCAGGCAGGATCTAGAGGAGATTGAAAAGGTAGGTTGCGTATTGAGTAGCGTGGTAAGTAGGTTAAAAGTATTTTCATGATATAACATTTTGTGTGTCCGACTCGAGGTAAGTTACATGTAAGGGAATATTCACATATCTGATTAGTTTCTGTTCTATTGCCCATTGCGATCTCAGTTCTCAGATCCTTTTTGAGGGGGAACTCTACCTAGAATAAAAGGTGTTCTCCATGGCTTTCCAATATTTTGTTTCAACACCATTTATTTTAGGAAGAGTTCCCTCTCAAGACTTCAATCTCATATGATTAGATTCTTGGTAAATTCATACACTTTTTCATTTTATTCGTAAATACTTGGAATGAATTGTTTGCCGTAGTTCTCTAGGGAGTATATTGAGCACCTGGGTTCCAAAAAAGAATATGATCTCTACAACTTTTTCCTGACTGATTTTTATTTTGGGTATCCTGAGTGTCTTTAACGTCTATTTTTGTCACTGAGTTATGCTCGGTATTGTATATAAATATTAACGTAAGTCTGTTGGATATAATTTTGTTTTTTTTAACTGTCTTGATAATTCAGATAAAAAATGTTGTATTATGGCGTTTCGATTTATATTTGAATCATCGCCGGACTGTCAGATTTGACTGTTCACAAAGGCTACCCAGGTTACTTGGCATCTAGTTAATTAGATCCTGTTAATACAAAACTAGTATTCTCAAATTCTTCATTTTTTTGTTTCAACTGAATTAAGGAAAATATTTCTTAGGCGACTGCATTTGCACTACTGTTAAGGAAAAACCCCTAGAGAACCTTAACCATTGCTGTCAAAATATCCACAAGAGAGGACTCTACCTAGAATAAGAGGTGTTTTGCATGGGTTTCCAATATTTCATTACCAGTGCCCATTGTTCAAGATAATGGTACGATTTCTTTTTGAAAATGATAGAGAAAGGTTGGTTTTATAATTGTGTGAAGCCTTTTTTTTCAATTTTAATCCAACATTTTAGATATTGTCTCAAGGACGCTCGTATCAGCGGTAAAAATATGTCCATGTACGGTGCCACAATATTTCGTTTGAAGCGCTTGATTTTGAACATATTGCACCTATTTTTTTGTAGATCATGAGAAAGGGCAGGGCGGCTCCATTACCGTGCGAAGTTCTTTTATTAATATTTTGGTTACTTTTGTTACAAAAGGTTAAAAAGCATCCGGAATTAAATAAAAAATGTCAATATTCATGTGACAATATCTAAAATTTTGTATAAAAAATTGTTAAATGGGCTGCGTACAAGCATAGGATCAACCTTTCTCCATCATTTGCAAAAACCTTCCATTATCTTGAAAAATGAGCGCTGGAAACGAAATATTGTTAAGCCAAGTGAAACGCGTTTTATTCTATGTAGAGTCCCCTCTTTGAGATGTGTGTCTCTTAAATTACCGTTAATTTACACAATTTATACTTATCTTGCAACACTAGTAATGTGTCGCTGTTCTAATGATAGTTCTTCGATAAAAGGTGCTGTATAGCAAGACGGCCTCCAAGTGCATGGTGTGCGAGGAACGCAACCGTACGGTAACGCTGACCTGCAACCACTTCGTATTGTGCGACACGTGCGCCGGTACACAGAACGAATGCCCGTATTGTCAGACACCCAATAATCTGGTGAATAATATGTGAAGGCGAGGAAATTAGGCAAGCCGGACGGACAGCCGCATCTATTTGTCGTTACGAACTTCCGAAATACAGCCACTTTGCTATTGATTTATATTTTGGGGGGAGTGACAGTTTTGCTCTCAACCACACTTGATCAGGGTAGTATCACTTCAATCCATTGACGATGAACTATATCAAAACTCCTTAGCGATATATATGGAATATAAATACAAAAGCCGCAACGTTGCCATGATATTTATTCCAGTCGGGCTAGTCTCACAATGTATATTATGCGTTTTTTTTTCAGCCAAAAGCTGATATTCAGCTGTTTCTGATTGAAATGGATATAAAACAAAATGGCGACCACCTGGACAATACATATTTAATCTCATGCTATTCAATGAGTTCCACAAATGGAATTGTCACTTTCAACCGGCTAGTAAAATCACGACGCTAATTTTCAATATGTTCTCGCGTTCTATATCTTCCTTTGCACCTTAACCGAAAATTTAGCGAGCTGTTTCTTGACTCCACCTGCAAATTACAACCTGTCATCTGGGAAGGTGACTTTCATGGTGTTCATCACAGACATCTTGTTGCCTAACCTTCTTTGACAGCTAATTATTAGTTCTAAAAAGATAGTCGCATCCAGTATAATATCGATACTGTTAGGCTTGTAGCATTGAGGATCTGCTAAGTGGATATTCGAGGGGATCCGCACATAAGATACATAGGAATGCTATTTATATTTCAATACGATTATATGTGAAAGAGAATGATCAATTCCAATGATACTAACGTTTATGTGTGGCTTTACTAGCTTGAATCGCTCACATCTGGACCTTGTGAAACAGTTAGACATAGAAGAGTCTGGCAAGACTCTGCATTGCTGATAAACTGTTCGTGAAGCTACAACGGAACACTGTTATGGACTGCAATTTAGGATTGATGTCTTATGAATTCTTTGAAGTCTTCGAATGTAGATCGGTTACCCTGTTGATCTTACTTGACAGTTGAAATATTAACGAGGCGACTCAATTCATAGTTGTTTGCCCAATATGTTCTAAAGCTTGCAGTATGTGGTCCCCAAAATGTTACCTTCTATTTTCTATGTTGCCGCCTGGAAAGCGCGAATCGATAATGGATTTCAAAAACGGCAAACAAGCCTTCATCATTTTCATAATACTGCAAATTGGAAACATTCTGCAATACGGGATACGTATTATGCACACGTATTTTAGATATAATAAATATTCAATTACAATACTCATTCTGTGAATATATATTCAACCTATATAATAATTATTGAAAATTTACATTATTTAATCCAATTAGACGATTCAAATGGACATCAAAGAATATATTATATGGCGTAAAATTTTTGCCGGCTGATTGTCGATCAGACATTTAGTTTTATATCCGTTTACTAACCAAAAACCTAATAATCTGTCTCGAAAATATTGTCAGGCACCATTTTAGATGATAAATAGCAAAGTTACTGTGGTTGTTCGGTATTTTGTGATGATGCGGATGTGAGTCTAGCTATTTAACAAATTTTTAAATTTATTTAGAGTAATAGGTTTATCAATTTTTTTAAATTTTAATAACACTGAAGATTTTCCAATATTATTCATCACTACATTATTTTTAATATTGATATTTCACTGTAATATTTTTTTCAGGTAGTCATCCATATTAAAGTTTTGACTTTTTCATTTAACTGTACTAAAGGTTTGATATCTTATTGGAGTAAATGATATAATTGATTTTAAAGATTAAACTTTTTGACTATAATTATATTATTATAAAGGGGTACAATTAAGAAGCTATAAAAATATTTTCTGAGTAGTAGCGTTCAAAATTAATATAACGACCTGTTCTTTAATGAATGCATTTAAAAATTGTTTTTATGGCATACACTTGCCATAGGTTTATGAAAATTTCTATAATATTGTTCTTGAATTTATTCTGAGAAAGAATGCTATTGTACTTCCTATTATAAAATATTTCTGTAAAATAGCTGGCATATTTGAAATTGATATTGTTAATAAGTGCAAAGTATGAAGACTTATAAGCAACGAAGTAAACTGATATATCATATATTCATAGGAATGTGGACCACGTCTATATATTGTTTAGTGATAGAATTCCACTTCTCATTTGATATCTATATCGTAATTCGATTCACCCAATATACTAATGGAACTAATTCTTTGCAAAATCATCATGATATTTGAAAGAATAAAATAAAGGATGTAAGTAACTACATTTCACTTCTATGTAGCATCCTAATTTGAAACATAATGACCGTTTGTTAGGGTAGACGTCGTCCAAAAATAATTATTGTAATATATCTAAAATAATTATTTTGGTTTACTTTATTTATTTTAAAATAAATATACTTCAGGGAAAATGACACAAATATTTGCAAGTTTAGTACTTGTATTATATATATGTATTTTTATACTCTGAATATTTTTACTACCTCAACTGAATAATGAACCAAAAGAAGCAAACCTTTAATTTCACAATGTTTTGGAATTTTAATATGGACACTTATTTAGGATTAAAAAAAATTGGTTAATTCATCAATTTAATATGCTGCCCTGTCAAACACATATCAATCCTTTTATGTGGTAATTAATGTATTAGAAATACATTTATAGATATGTGATTTAATTTAATATGACGAGATTATAATAATATTTTAACTAACGGGTGTTTTTTAAGGATTTTTATTCCTCGAAGATACCGTATAAATGTATTTGGTGAAATACATTTAGAAGGAAATGTTTTTGTCTTGGAAGATACTGAAATATTATTTCATTATATTTTTGAAAAAATGATTAAAGATGCTGTATTTACATTTTTAAGAATTTATTGATCCCGAGCTAATTTGAAACGATTCTTTGTATTGTGCACGATTTTCAACAAGTACTTTGAAAATGTGCAAACTTTTTTTACTTAACTCTTTCAATAAAAGGATTGATATTGCAGTCTTAACATTCCTTCCGGCAGTGTGTATATCAATATAGGTTATATTCAGCAAACAATAAGTCATAATTACATAATTTTCGAATTTTGTGTTCATTGTTATGTTTATATATGTGCTCCTAACAAGATTTGAATACAAAAGAAGAGCATTTCTGAGCAAAATACTGGTAGATTGGCTAAAGACTGTTTTAGATTACAAAATTTCTTGTAAAAGGTACGCCTCAGTTTCTTCAACAATATAAACTAGTATTATACATTAGGTTGTTTAAAAAGTAGATTGAACTAAAAATTAATTGGAGACCATTTTTTTAGCCGGCGCATGCATGTTTACTCTCATTTTTTTAAATTTTTTTTATGTTCGAATTTCGGACGTTATTAAATAAAAAAATAGGTATGTATATATAATAGGTACATGTTTTGATGACAAATATTCATTTTCGTTTAAAACCTTGTACAGGGAGTTGTATAATCTAAAACCGTCTTATCATGGTTTTGTTTGGGAAACACTGCGGTATGGTAGCACTGGAACAGTTGTGGCATCCAAACCATGGTTCTTGTTGGCATAAAAATAATAATTATTCACAAGTAGTTTGAATAATTATAAGATTATGTGCATCTAATGATGAGATTGAATATATATCCAAACATCTGATTATGACAAATCCTATAGGTGATAAATTAGTTTGACGTGCCTGAAACAGAAGCCTGTCAATTTTTATGTGCTCTGTTGACAATCACTGAAACGGGTGCAAACGTTAGATACAACCAGTTTTCTAAAATGCAATGCGTTAAAATTTTTTTTATCTGGCGTCTAGTAATTGGAAGACATTTTCATTGTGATTGGTTAAATTCGTTGATATCAATTATGCACGCTGGCACTATTGTCTAGGAATCATTTCCTTTACGGGAAAATTATGCGTTAATAAGTCCGTTACAACCGTTGATAATCTTGGTATCAAAGCAATTAGATACAATGTTGCTGACACAATCGGTTTATTCTGTACTTTATGTACAGTCTAAGAACATTTAACTTATACATAGATATAAAAAAACGCCAGTGTTACCAATGAACAGCAGTGTTATAATTTTTATAAATGCAGGGAAGCATCGGCGGACTGTTAAGGCCCTCACACCATTTGTTTTAACCATACGGGTAAAACTGTATACGCAGAATTGTCAATGTCTGGCTGAAAGTCGTCTTTTTTGACGGCGTATATAAAAAAATTCCAATAAAAAATCCTCAGAGTTGTTTAGTATTAATATCAGAAAATATTCACAACAGCTAGTCTATGAAAAAATACAACGGCTGTTCGGGGAATCCCGACGTTCAAACACGATTCGGCTTACCCATTCCGGATAATTTATTTCAGAATTGCACATACACTTTTATGTTTACCCATAGGGTTGAATCACGTTCAGTTAAAACATTCGCGAATTCCGAAAGTCTATGGGTCGTTTAAGTGTATTGTTTCTCACAGTTTAGAAGGATTTTTTTTCAGCATCTGGCGTATGAGAATCCAAATGTATTTGTTTTTTCAGATAACTACTACACAAAAATATTTTACAGTTTCATAGAAATTTAATGGGTTCGTAGGAAGTCTTATAACACGGTAAGAAATGAATACTATAAATAATATATTCTTTAGCAATTCTTCCTGTATAGCTTTATCGAACGGTTAAAACTATCAGAAAAAAAAACGTATGTTGGGGCATTTACTTTTGTGTAATTAATTCGTTAGTCGATTTCTGGTTTCTTTACCCATTACACATTGAAAGTTTCTATATTCTAATCTTACCAAGGTACAAATGTTTGGCAATACATTCATTGCAAAAAATCACTTCATTATCATTTTTGTGCCTCATTCATGAGGAATATATTATTTTTTTAGTAGAGAAGCATTTGGCCGATTTTTGCATTCACATTCAATTTCGTATTGAAGTGTTCGATATTTATATTGGCGTTGAAAAGTATTATTATTATTAATATGTATAGTCACATTAGGTTGTAAAATTTGGGCGAACTTGAATTTCTTTACAAGAATATGAGTAAAGCTTAGACTTGAATATTTTATATCTTTTTGTGTGGAGCATATCCCTTATAATAATAAAGTTGCTGTATGTGAACATTACGAGTATTATTTATACATGATATCCCACGACGATTTTACAAAAACAGTTCAGAAATATTGACACCTAGGCATCTGGAAATATGAATACTCTGATCTCTTAATACATATATGGATATTTCAGAAATTTAGACTTGAATTATCGCTTTCGGTACTGTGTGGAAATAACAGATTACATATTAATCATAAGGTAAGTCTCTTACCGCGAATCATGATCTCTGGTTTTTGTTTTAATTTGATATTGGCATGAAATTTGGAACTTTACTCAATGGATCACATTTATCGTTTGACTTAAATTTATAAATTATACTATGTACATATTTCAGAAGCAGTCAGCATTGATTATAATAGAAATGTTCACAATAATTTAATCTGAATTATGCTGAGATACGTAGGTTTTTACTTATAGGCTTATAAAAACTATTTCATACAAAAAGTACTAAAAACTCAAGTCAGCTTGAAGATTTTTCTATCTTTTTTACATATAACTGAATTTGAATGTATCTTTTAAATTAGTTTTAGAATATAAAAACTTACCTTCTTATTTGAATCATATTCAAGCTCTTGGGAAAACTCAAGCAAGTATCATTCTTCCAAAAGAGCGAACAGCCCTCTTATTTTTCAAATAAATAAGACATCTAGATAGATATAGTGTTGATAATAAAAGTAGTGGGCCTATAGTTATTATGCATTAGAAATTCGATTTTTTTCTAGGTGCAAAACAATTATTTTTCTCAGTGAGCAGATTGCAGATTTTTGTATGCATTCGACAAACATATTTTTGTTGAGCAATTGCTTTATGTTTCTTATAGCTTATCAACAATTCTGGACATGCGCGTGGACATTTGAGGAATGAATCTAGGAGCTGTATAACTCGGATTACGTAAGGCAGAACTTTAATTTTTCTGTATTGAATGTTTGTTTTCGAAAAGCCTTGCGATTTTGGATTATTTAAACTGATTGTCTCGGGATCATATGTTCGATCTATTAATTGTCACTTGTAGTGCATTTTTGATAATACCTATTTGTCCAATGCACGAAACATTGAATTTGTGGTAATTTTGTAAAGCTGTTTGAATCTTTATTTATATAAATGTGACTAGCTTTGTGATTTCGATATTAAAATAGAATTAAAAAAATATTTCATGGTATCTCTGCTACTGAATAAACTGTTTTAAAATATCAAACATGTCAATTTTTCATGTGGTGTGGCACACCTGGTGCAGAATCATTAGGCAATCTTGACTACCGAAAAATTGTTTGGATTCTTGTCGTGCTTCTTTATCTAGGAATTAATCTGCAGATAAATAAACTCAGTTCAGTTTAGTTGAAAATTGAAACTATAGTTATAATTTTCCCCTCAAGATGCTATAAAGTAGTTTGTGGTTGCATTGTCTAAGGATTCAGTATCAGAATATGTCGATAAAGCCTAATCGTCCTGCACCACTCTTCAAATATTCATACAAAATGCTAGATATTTATTTTGTGACAATATATTCGTACCCGTATTACTTTTGAAAGAACGGATTAGCAGTTTTCTTTTATAATGGTGTAACGTTTTTCAAGAAATTATAGTGTAATGAGATGCATTTATAGTTTAAAAGAATATTTCGTATATAATCATAACTAAAACGGGAGTACAAACAGAAGAAAGGAACTACAGTTTTGCAATATGTGTGTGTAATTAGATATATTAAAAGAACTATTTTTAACAATGGCTTAGACCCGACGAGCTCCTGAGCTGAATGTCGGTTAGACGAGAACATTATGTACCGATTTTTTTGTACATCTATTATTTATCTTTACAATAAAATACATTAATTGGAAAATATTTTATGATTTTCCCATTTCCTATTATCTGCTACGTTAGTAAAAGGTTTGTCTCCACGAGAGCTCTTCACATAACTTGAGAGATGAGACTTCAGTTACGTAATTGAAAATAAAATTCATAATTTTTATTTTGGTTTACAGAAAACTAGTTGGTGAGTCAGGATTTGTGGTTGTATGCACGAGGAAAAGGAAGATTTAAGACACTTTGGAGGGATAAAGTCCGAAAATATTGTTGAGGCAGAGCGGTGTGGCGCGACGCGTTGTGGTGAAGCTTCCAAGAATCGGCGATGTCTGGCAGTACGCGGAGGACGCGTTTGCGAAACCTGTCAAGCACTTCCACGTGAAATCAGGCATTCACAGTGTGTCCAGGGGGTTTAAAGTCCTGTGAACCACACAACGACGCTCAAAAATTGATTAGCATAAATTTGGCCTTTGACTAGGATCATTCTGACTTTTTCTACTTGAACACTGTTGAGCAACTCATGGCAGCATCCCCGTAAGCGTTTCGGAGGGTCTTCTTCTCGGTTTTCTTGAGTTTAAAGCAGAAGTTGACATGTTGGCGTATCACAGCTTGAGATTTTGCTTCATCTTGGATCACAACGACACTTCTTAACAGAGGTTTTCAAAAATCACAGTGCTTATTTTCCGTTTTACCGCAGGCGACTGGAAAAAATATCGGTCTCTTTGGAAAAACCCACTATCACGCCCAGGTGGTCCCACCGTTTTGTTCGCGCTGCAGAAATTCAGTCCTACTACTTTTTGATCCTACCCTGTATGAATGTAAGAATATCCACGTATTTGCTAGTTTGAAATTGAAAACAGGCAAATTAATCTGTGATATAAACAATGTTGCCGGACGTGTGGATGCTGTCCAGAAAGAGTGAGTGAGTGATATAGGAAATATGACCTTTATTGTAGGTGGTTTTAATTTTTACAAAGGGGTTCTGGAGCTGAAAATTCTGTCAGGTATGGACTTGATAGGATATGCGACCTAGCAATGATGGTGACAATCAAAGAGAACGACTAGAAAAAAAATTCTAGCATTGGTGATTGAGCCTTTCTTCATACCTGGCCGCCATTCTCTTGATCTCGTCGACTACCAGAGGTATATTCAAATCGCGATGAATATCCTTATTACGAATGTACCAAAGGGCATTAACAATAGCTCTTGAAACTTTATTTTGGAATCTTTGTATAATCTTGATGTTAGAATCTTTCGAACAACCCCACAGTTGACAACCGTAGAGCCAAATGGATTTAAGAATCTGATTATAGATCATGATTTTGTTATGGAGGGACAGTTTTGAGGATCTTCCTAATAACCAGTACTATTGTTTGTAACGAAGGTTGAGTTCTTCCCGCTTTTTTTTATGTGATGTTTCCATTTCAGTCTTGCGTCAAGGGTCATACCTAGGTACTTGGCGTTAACTTCTCGTGGTACAGTGGTCCCATTAACGCTTATTGGAGGAGGATTTATCTGTCTTCGGTTAGGAAAGCAGACATGGATCAATTTTAATTCATTTAGTTTGATTTTCCACTTCTGTGACCAAGTCACTAATTCGTTGGCAGCTGTCTGAACTTTGTTAGTAGACAAAGCAAGTCAGTGGACATATGGGCGATACATAACTCCCTAATCATTTTTTCTGTTCTTAGTACACCTTCGATTGGCTGTTACGTAATATTTTGGACAAACTCCAGTCTTAAGAGGGGACCTCAAATTTTGCATGGGTTTCCGATATGTCGTTTCCAGCGCTTATTTTCAAGATAACGGATTTTTCTTGAAAATGATAGGAACAGGTTGGTTCTATAGTCGTGCGAAGTCCTTTTTACGTATTAATACAACAAAAGAGGGCAGAGAGAAAAAAGTATAAATTTTTTAAAATGCATTTTATTCTCCCTACTACTTCATCAAGCATGGATGTATAGCAAAATTCACAGCATGTATGCTTGTACAAATAGATCAAAAAACATTCATTGGTTGCATATATTTACAAAAAAATATATAGTATACTGAAACAAGTGATTGCGTCTGGAATTTGATATGGCGTAGAAGCGGAAGTTTTAATCATAGTAAAATATAAAAATCATACATTAGTACAACAAGTAAATAATAACAATTCACTAATAAAATATTGCCTAACAAATTCCAGTACATTAACATGTTGAAAATAAAATATCACAAAAGCATAACAATATATCTAGTGCATTAACTGGGGGATTTTTTTGAGTAATATGATCAAACATACGCTTGTTGGTACTTTATACTTCTCACTTAATAATTAAATATTTGCGAAAGTTTGGATAAATATAAATCAGTGGCCTCTATAACAAAATATGTATAAGATAAGATTTATACTGATGATGGCCAGGAATTTGGTATTTTTTCCTGGAAAACTTTCCGGAAGTTTTGGAAATTGTTGCATGACGCAGGGGTTGAGTAACAAATTTGTGAGCCGGCATGCCATTTTTCATTTTTGAGTTAATGATGTCAAGGTTTCTGTGGATAGTATTGTCTGACAAATTTTTTCTTTGCGGCAAATTTAATTTTTATTTTGTACATCCGAATTGTGTTGATTTCTGTCATGAAACTGCGAAAAATGCTATATACAATACAACTGGAGACATTATCCGAGAATCAAAAAGATAAATACCTCAAGAAGGAACTACTCTTTGCCATATCACCATTAACCAAAGAGCTAAAATATGAGAAGACAGCATTAGTGTGGTGGAATTAGCAGGTCCGACTTACAAAAGAAAGTTATAACACTGAAAGGTCATTTCAAAACGGATATTACCTCAAATACATGTTATATTGTAGACAAATTTGAAGAGTTGAAACTGAATAATATAATCGCTTTTTGCATATATATAAGATTTAGTCTTAAAGCAACGTTTTTAATTTATATTTACACTTTTTCTATTTATATCCTATTATTACGTTCGTGATGTCTGATATTGAAGGAAATGGAAGGCTTTTCAAATTTTGGAGCAACATCGAAATATTCCATACAAACCATTATAAAGTACTTTTACTCCATGGAAAGGCTTTTTAATCATGACCTGAATCAAAACTCGATATAAAATTAACGATCTTAACGTAGTAACACACATGATAGTCCAGTCAAATTAGAACAGAAATATAAGGTGATAATGCAGACACCGTAATTCCAACATACCACATTTTTACAGTACATACAAAAATGCATGGTAAATATACGTTCTAACAATTCTATCAGATCTGGCGTTTATGACTTCGCTTTATTCTTGATGTGTTTTAATTACTGAAACTAGCATTTTCAAGCAGCCATTAAATCAAGTTCATATACGGCTATTAAATTTTATTGCGAGCAAGGTAAAAAGTATTCGAGATCAGATTTCATTGAAGCATCTTTCTCTAATTCAACTGGACTATATAAAAGGAAATCTTTAAATATACCGCCGACAGAAGCACTATATTGCTTTCAAATTAGTATTCATTTTCGCCTTAGATTACATTTGTTTCACTTATTCTGTTACATCTACAGTTAAAGCATTTCATCTTTGGACAAACATTATTAGACTTTTAAAACCTACAGAATGGGATTTGTTATATCTAATTTACGAACAAGACCAATAAATTTGAGATACAGCCGAATTTTTATTGGTATTTTTTGTTAGATCTATATTTCCTTTATATTCTTGAGAATATTATGTAGTTAAAAGGCGAAACCCATGAAAAGTTTATCAATCAGGCTGCCTTCGTCTAGGGCGTTACATTGTGCCATAACCTGGATCACTTTGCCACGATCACACTCTGAATTAAATTGTGCAATTGTGGTGGTTTGCAGACCTGAAGCAAATCCAGCATCTACTAAAATACATTTAGGAACACTTTTTTCACTTATTCCTAGTGAATTTTCTCTAATTCGAACATCTACTTAATACATATTAGTTTAGTCAAAAGTAAATGCAATTTAAATGAGAAAACAAGGCCCCATATCATGAAAAATCACGTGCCTTGGGTGTATGGAGAGATCTAATCAAAATATTTATAATCGAAACAATCTGAAATTAAGGTCTATTCAGATTTCACTTTAAATTTGGGAGGTTGTATTTCGATTTCACTCCTACTTAAATTTACTCCGGAACGAATTTAACGATTAATGGTTATAAAAGCTCTATTATTTAAGAGGGTTTTCCTTTCCAGCGCTCATTTTCCCAGATAATGGAACGTTTTTTTTTGAAAATGATAAAAGGTTGGTTCTATACTCGTACAAAGCCCTTTTCAATTTTTGGTGAAAATTTTTAGATATTGTTTCATGGGCGCTCGTATCAGCGGTAAAAATATGTTCATGTACGGTACTACGATATTTCGTGCAAAGCGCTTCAATTTGAACATAATGAAAATATGTTTTATGCAGATAATAAAGAAAAGACGGCTCTATGCCCGTGCGAAGCCCTATTTCTGATATTTTGGTTACTTTGGTTACTAAAAGCCTAAAAAAGTACCTAAATGAGTCGAAAAATTAAATATTCATGTGACAATATCTAAAATTTTGTATCAAAAATTGCAAAAAAGTCTTCGCACGAGCATACCTTATTATTTGCAAAAAAAATCGCTTCATTATCTTGAAAAATGAGCGCTGAAAAGAAAGCCATGCGATACGCCTTTTATTTAGGTTGAGTCCCCTCTGAAGGAAAAGTACCAATAAATTCTGGCTGTATATCTGCACATACGCAAAATATGCTGTAATTCATAATTATTTATAGTTCTGTAATGGAAACTCGTACCCAGAATTTTCCGACTGAGAGTGATGCAAGCAGCATTTTGTATTGATCACTTACCATTACAAAGAGCTGCTAGCAATATTCGAGAATACTTCCACATAATTACTTCCCTCTAACTGCTTTTTTCTTCATCATGCAAAACACTTTCAAAGGTTGTTATTCTTGACATAGCGATGTATCAATAGGTTTTTTTGGTAGAAAACACTATACTGGGATTCATAGTCAGACAGTTGTACCGTAGGTGCAAAAGACGACCCTTGTGCTGTCGCTATCCAGAGTGACGTCCTCCGGACTGGCAAGGTCGACGCGAACGCTTCCAGAGTTGTTGCGCCTTCGCTGACCCCAGTTGCTCAACGTCCATTGATACACCCCGCTACTGTCTGTACCACCACCTGCAGTAGTGACATATTTTATTTAATAAATTGATGTACAGAACGAAACGCATTCCTTAATTCTTTGTATCTAATCCCAAGGCAAACCCGCATTGTATTTGAGCTCGCAGCATATACGCCTTCCTGAAGAAATAAATATGTATTTTGTCATGCTAAGCTAATTGAAATATTACCAAAAACATGGGTTGCAAAATCGTGACATACGTTAATTGCAATAATTAAAGCTTATATGCTGAGCATGGCAAGAGAAGACAAAAAACTCACACGATTCAACTGTACAGTACAATTGTTTACAGTATGTTATGACCGTATAATGTTAAACAAAGACCCTATGAGCGAATGACTTTTCAGTTAAGTACCTGCAGCAGTGCGATCTCTCCCCGTCGTAGAAACAGCCCCCTCATCATCAGCATCATCGTCATCAGTACTGCGCCTTTCGGCTCGAGGACTGTCCAGAGTAGTACCAGAACTAGAGTCCGTCTCGTATGAATCACAACCATTTCGCAATCGACCTATCCCTGTAAAATTGTACACCAATTAACGAAGAGACCACACGACAAATACAATTTGAAACAGATTGCTCGTTTTTGGATTATATCTAGAAGCTGTAGGGTGTGCTTCGGTGCGAGCACATGCGAGCAGTACTATAGAACGTGTTACCTAGCCTAGTAGAGTGTATATGAATACACATTTGGCGTGGCCACGTCTGGTACACTCGAACTCAAAAGGTGTACCGGTCTAGTATAATCTCCCAGATGATACAAATGTACGTATCTCGTATAGCAAATAATAAAAACAAATTAGTTCATTTTAGTTTCATGCAGTTAACAAGGGTGCCCTCATCTATGAAGTTGTAAATTGGATTGGATGTCATTTCCAACAGTCTTGCCAAAAGCCGCTGAAAACAATATTAAACAAAAACAATAATTTTGGGCTGTAACTGACCGAAAACGAACCTTCGGTAGGATACTAATACAAATTGAACATCATCAAATGTCATTTAAATCCAAAAGCTTTCAACAAAGTTTTATAGGGTAATACCTGGACGATACTTACCGCTGTCATCAGGTGAAGTGTGACTGTCCTCTATTCCTCTCAATATACTCTGACAGTTTTCTGACTCCAGAGGAATGGGATCATCCGAATCCCTGTTGTATATTGTAACGGCTATGTGCGCAGGATGCGGAATAGGCAAGGGAATCACCATTTTGTCAGGGCAAAACGGACGACTATGTTTCTTCCACGGCATCCACAGCGTTGCCCTCGAGTTTACTCTCAAGGAACCCAATGCTGTTGTGGATTCGCTAAAAATAAATGATGAATATGTATAAGGTTATCATGAAGATATATTTTTATATTGATTATTATAAAGTTTATTCCTGAGATTTAGCCAAAAGAATTCGGGATCGTTCAACTTACGCTCGTAAAAAAACAGAACGAGTTGGAACATTTTTTTTTACATAATTCAACAATAACTTACACTTTTTTATCTGATTTCTTTCCAGTAGCTGATGTTTTTGATCTTGGATTGAATGCAGATACGTCCAAGTAAGGTGAGTGTACTTGAATGTTGCCCCTAGGGGTGTAGACATTTCCCAACAAATCTGGACCTCCCGCACCTACAAAATATTATCAATTCGTAAAAAAGAAAAAACGGACAGAAACGTTTAGCGAAAGGCAATCCGTTCAGAATAATTTTCTCACAAAAACAAAAAGCATTTACAGTTAACATGATTAAAAGAATAAATAATTAAAAAATAATGTCGTCGAGAACTCAAACATGTTTCTATATCTATCCAAGTTTGATGATCTTGAATATATGTCTGTCTATCCACTACAGTAACACATAGTAGAAGTACTAACCAAGCGGTTTGTAATTTGTTGTTGTAAAACCTGGAAATCCTAATTTTGAGGCACTTTTGTTGTGGAATTTTAATTTTTTACCTTATAGCATGTAACTGTTCATTTATACTATATTAGCCCTGTAATTGGAGTGATCTGTTTGAAAACAAAGATAATTATTATTATTATCACTTCAGATAATAAAAATCTTATGCAACTGTAATAACATTCTTTAAAACTCTTCACCGTTCCTTTGTACACTTTACGATCTACTCACCCAGCTGTGCACACTGCACCATTTCGGTATATCTGGTCAAATCGACTTGTGGATGCGGATCCAGCCTGAAGCTTGTGTCCACGTGATCTAGGGGTGTCAAGATGTCCAAACTGAACAGTTCTGAATAGAGCAGTCCAGCAAGTCCAGCCCAATCACCTGGACTGAGATTCCTATTTTCCCAAAATTGCTCCTCTGTGCAGCCCAATTTGGAGAGGATGTGTGTAGGGTAAAAACGTTCAAGCATCAGCGCTCCTTGTTGTATGGCGATCTGCAAAATATTAGTACTCTAAGATTAAATTGATATGAAGAAAGAAATTCATAACCAAATGATTTACAGGAACTGGTTGCATGAATCGCCACTGAAGTATCATGAATCATTGAGATTGTAGGTGTTGATGAAAATCATCATTCTACTTAATCATACACGTCAATTATTAACGGATATATCGAACTGCACAGTGTACACACTTTATTATGCATACTTTTGGTGTACAAGTCTATGTCAATGGAGTTGAAAAGACTAGTGAACTTGAAAATTAAATATTTTTCTTTGTTGTGAAAGTGCACTAATGAGATGGAATATTAATCAATATTGGTTTTATGTACTCTAGTATAATATATAATCCTTATTTCCAAAATCGTGTTAGTTGCGAATATCTAATTTTCGATTATCTAATATGAAAACTACTGCATTTCTCAATAAAAGCATAGACAAATTCCATCTTTACCTTCAGTTCTGGAGTACACAGTTTGATCTTGCTCTTTATTGACACACTGAGTCCAGTCTGCAGATCTCTCCTCCTTTTTTCCAGCTTTTCATGTAGCACAGACATCAAATCCTGAGCCTCTTTTTCCAGATTTTTATAGGGGCCATTTTTGGCCAATTGTGCCGAAAAACCCCCAAAGCACGCTTCCATAAAGTGACTGAAGTCTTTCTGTGGTTGTAATATCGTATTCTCCATGACCGATTGATACGCGTCCAATTCGTCCCATTCCATTTTGGCCTATTATAATTTTAATCAAATATGTTATTTTCAATCAAAAAACCTTTTACATTTGCGTATTTACTTCATTCACATTCATGTGGTTTCAAGAACTAGTCAATGTAAGTTG
The DNA here is from genome assembly GCA_949316355.1 of Bruchidius siliquastri. NCBI lineage: Eukaryota > Metazoa > Arthropoda > Insecta > Coleoptera > Chrysomelidae > Bruchidius > Bruchidius siliquastri. The sequence goes on from OX438529.1 coordinate 41,980,458, forward strand.
GATGAGTAATAGCAACTTACCTCAAAAGCAGCCAGTGCTTGTTCGGGGCTGATTTGGAAATAGTAGTCATTGGCTAATCCAGGTCCTGCTATCCTCTTCACTATAAAACTGTCGCTGGCTGGTATTCGACCGCGCTTCTTGATGATCAAATGAAAAGTAGCCGTGTCCCATAGAAGACGAAGCCAGTACCTCGCCACACCTCCTGTGTATACAGATATGAGATCAAACATAAAGACGTTTTAAGGTAAAATTCTGCATTTTATCCACTATGTTTCATGAATTATATTAGTGAAATTACCTGCCAAAATGACCAACGTAACCATGGGACACAATATAGCGGCAACAATGATGGCTGCTACAGGCTGCATCAATCCTTGTATGGCAATGTTCCACAGCAGAGCCTCACAGAGGACGAAGTATCTGTTTCTTTTCGGTTCTGGGGAATCCAGGTCATAAACCAGCAAATTTGTTAGTTGTATGGTCATAGTCAACAGTGGCATCCATAGTATTGTGCTGACAGCGATGAACAAACTGGATATGATTACAGCGAAGCAGACTATTGGAAAGATCACAACCAAGCCGATAGTTCCGAAGAAACTGAAACAGACCAACAAAGCCATCAAGGTGTGTTAAGGTTATTCACAGTATATCAGCAAAAAAATACACACCAAGTTCTCAAACTTAACTGAACTCTTGTGTACCATCGATTTGGAGAACGATAAAATTTCCGTCCGTTTTCAGCGTGCGGGCGATTACTGGAAGTTTCACCACGACAAAGTGCTACGCCACACCGCGCTGCTCTTGAAGAGGTTTCCGTCCGGGCACAGGGTTGAAACATTACCCACACCCTAAAGTCCAGATTTTGCATTACCGGTCCTCTTCCTCTCTCCTTGGCTCAAGCTGAACCTCAAGGGAAAGCGAGACAGCTCCGTAGAAGACGTACAAGGGGCCGTAACAGCATATCTCAAGGGGATCCCGGAAAGCGAGTTACAGAAGGCATATGCGCAGACGGAATCGCGTAATATCAAAGCACAAAGGTGCCATTTTGAGGACTACTAAGGATATGTACAATTATTTCAATTAAAAAAATTAAATTAAATCAGTCCTAATACTTTTTAATCCTACCCTGCATAATGAACTGAACCATACAAAATACCAATATTTGCATTTCAGCTAAAAGTCGAATGAAACAGTAATAGTAATGTAAAGGCATGCAATATAGAAACAAAGAAACATAGATCCTCGATAAAAATCGGTCAAGTAATTCTTTCATTATTTACCACCCGGATATGTATGAAATTTATACCGACTGTTTAGTTATTGCATGTCGTTGACAAGCTGAAAAAATCGGAATGTTATTTCTCACTGATATTGCAATTTCTCATAATATAAATTAGTGACAGAGATCTTTGTGGTGTAGTTATTACGAGAATTTAAAAAACACTCAATCAAACATTCTCGCAATCACAAAAGAGTATCACTTACCCCTTAAAGAAATAATTCCAGATCCTATTTACATGCCTAGTGAAATCCTTTCCTATGAATCCGGTATCAGGTTTCGTCTCGAATTTGGTCCGAGACTTTGATATGTGCCTCCACAGACTGATCAGTCTCGAGGTGAGCGTCGAGGTGAGGCTGCTTTTTCTGGGAAATAGTGTTCCGTTGATCTGAGACAACTCCAGGTCCGGCATAAATGGTTCCATGCAAAACAGTGCCCGCAGCCCTACTGGACTGCACCATGGCAGAACGATACCAAAGAAAAACATGGCGTTCCATGTCCAGCACCACGTCCGGTGGAAATAATTGAACACTCGCCACATCGGCCAGCGAGTCGTCGTTGTGCGAATTGTTTCTTTCTCCACGAGAAATACCTAAAGGATTATTAGGGTATAAGTAAACGTCAATCGACAAATCCTTGGCCAATTTGAATGTTAATAAATAAATAAATATACCAAGGAAATTTTGACGGCGATAGTTGAGGTTTTCTAGATGATGAGTTTTCTTACCGGTTGGCTGGGATCAGATCTTGGAGTTGTGATACTAGTCGCCTGCTTACTCAAAACAGTGGGCACTATTTCAGACTGTCCTTGGAAGCTCCTTGTCACCACCCAATTGGTAGGTAACCAGATCTGCGTCGGCCAGAAGAAAGTGCGAGTGGGTATTTTATCTTTCCTCAGTTCCCTTAGCAATGCCGGCTCTCTCTCTTTCATAAAACTCAAATCCCTGTTCATATATGTGACAAAAATTATGTATTATTAAGATGGACGAATAGGCCATTGAATATGGCGATTCAGGCTTAGTTTTTGCAAGGAAATCGTAAATAATAACGCTCCACAAATAGCGATGAATGATAAGAGTGGGCGGTCGGGGGCTAATCAGAATTATTAATGCATTCGGAAATGCAGTCTATCCATTGTACTAACAGACATTGCTTCGCCCTATCTCAGCTCTCAATTGACGGAACTCTCATACCAAATCAGATACGTAGGTGTCATTCTCGAAAAGAGCATGACCTGGCAGAAAGAGACTGATTCATTATATTTTCGAATGGTCGCTAATTAAAACGAGATACGATAAATGAATCTTTACGGACGTTTCGGCTGCTTCATCAAAGTACAAAACAGAACAGAACTATATTGAAGCTTAAAAATAATTAGGCTATAATAGTTTTGTTCTGTGGCTTGAACCTATGGAGCTACAATAAGATTTTTTACATCAGATTTAAATTATCGCTCTCTCCTAGTAAAAATGTACTATACAAAAATGAAATAAAATAACTATCCAACTCATAGAACAGGTGGGATGTTATCCAAATCACACTCATAATGATACATCTATCTGTTCTGCTAGACATAGCAATACTGACCTGTTGAGAAAATATACGGTCTGCAAGAGCCGCTGGGCGAGGCACAGCGTCAGCGCCTCCTCGTGCGCGCTCCACTGGTTCTCTTGGCTGAACTTTTGCTCCGCCCTTCTCAGTCTGGATCTTAGCCAAGGTCCTATTCTAGATAAAACTGGATGGAAATTGCAAAGTCGTGTCCTGACTTCTTCCTGAGATTTTTGGAGGCGATGTTGAACGTTTTCAACGGCTCTGAAATATATTTGTTACCTTTTTTCTCCGCAAAGCATTTTATTACTCACCTATGCATTAACACTACAGTTTGGGCTTGTTGTACTAATAATTGAGCAATGCCCTCTCCTAAATTGATAATATCGGGATGTGACAAAATACTGTTATATACTCTCTGGAGATATTCATTCATGACGGCTTCATTTACCTCCTGAAAATAAAATTATGATCACAACCAGAATGCTTTGCTTCACAATTGAATTAGAATCTTTCATACTTCCCATTTGTTTTCATGTATCTCTATCTGCATTTTGAAGCTTCTATTATTGGTCTCAGCAAAACATATTATCAAATTGAATAATAATATAAATATAATAAATCAATGGAAGGAAACCTAATTCAAACTGGCTAATGATAGTATAGGTCACTTACTGGTGAACATATTAATCATAAAAGTTTTCATACCCTCTCGATATCATCGTCTGGTATTTTCTGAGCCCTCATCTCAGCGATCAGTCTTTCACGGAAATGCAAAAACCATCCCCTTGTCTCTCGTTCTAATATTGTAACTAATATGGGCAGTGCTTTCCGCATCAAAGATCTATCCCATAAACGCAGATCTAATTCAGTACCTACAACATACATAAATCACAGATACCTGTACGAATGCGTGTACATCAATCGCGACCACCATTTGTATACCTACCTGAGGGTGTAAGGAATCTATAAGTAAGCGCTACTGGAGGTTGAGAACATTCCCTTGTCACTTCGAATTTTTCAGTTGCTGCTCTCCTCAAATGCTTCTTGATGAACGAGCACAATAATTCCAGTGAATCTTCATTTTCAGCCTGCAAGACAATCATTCAGTGAGCTGAATTGGTAATTGGAACAGCCAAACATTCAGTTACTGTTATTGCTATACCCCACAAATGTTATTTGAATTTTTTAAATAATAGTAATGGCTTCAAATATACAAAAATGCACTGAATAGTAACAGTGCGAAACACCGTGACAATATAAGTAATTGAAGATCACAAGAAGTTAGACTAATCAAAAGTCCTTAAAATATTTCGATGAGGGAACTCCTACCTACTCAGATTACAGCGCTCATTTTTCAAGATAACGGAACAATTTATTTGCAAATATTAGAGAAGGTTGGTTCAATGTTCATGTGAAGCCCTTTTTCAATTATATTATTCAAAATCTTAGATATTGTCACATCAATATATTCAAAATCAAGCGTTTCAAACAAAATATTGTGGCACCGACAGTAGGTAAAATTTATATCAAAAATTGAAAAAAGTGCTTCGCACGAGCATAGAACCAATCTCTCTCTATTATATGCAAAACATTCGTTCCATTATCTTGAAAAATGAGCGCGTTGGAAACAAAATATTGGAAAACCATGCAAAACGCCTTTTATTCTAGGTAGAGTCCCCTTTAAGCAATTTTGAGTTTATAACACCAAGGCCTGAGCACGAATGTTTCCTAATATGAGTTTTGGGAAGTAACTCTTTGAAACTGGATGATTAACTCTCTAGAAGGTCGATTAATGTCGTATTCAGATGACAACAGAAACAATGGAGTCAAGCAAGCTGATATTGTACTTCCCACGTAGTGTTATCAGTTCATAATTTTTTTTTTCATTTAATAAAATTGATAAAAATTGTGTGTTTAACACAAAGTATTCGTGATACAATTTGTGAAAATTGGCTTTCATATGTCTTTTAGGTGAATTAAGTCTCCATCACGAAAATCCATGTCACTATCATTTACGACAGTCTTGTTAGCGCTTATCTATCTTCGTAACCCCCCATACCTATATCAATACGTAAATTGAGCTGTATTGTAGACGTCACAGAAAAAATACATAATGAACATTACATGAGCAGACTGGTATTCTGAGGATAACAAAATATCAAAACCAATGGCAGGAGCATATATAAAATATATTTGTCAACGAGAGAGAGAGAGGAGAAATAACCAATTCTTTTACCTGCTAAGTAAATGTACAGTTCTTTTTCAATAAATGTTTTACGCATCTATCAAACAAGTCACTTCCGACAACGAATTTAATTTGATGGAAATAAGCTCACAAACATTCGTTTAATTGATCTGGACTTGTAGTACAATCTAACTACAGGTCGTAAGACGATAGGTAAATACGGTTGGTATGAGTTGAGACACGATGCTGCCATATATCCGTAAACTTTCGAATTTCCGGAATCTCACAATTCTGTTGGACAAAGTCATACTAACAATTTGCTTGATTATGTACCACAAAAGCATTTTTCTGACTGAAAAACATATTCGACGAATTTTTTTTTCATCACTCACCCTACAAACGAGCTCGGCCACAAGGTACTTGTTCCTCTCCTCGCGAATCTTCGCGTCCAAATTGTGCGCTTGTAGGCTGGGCAGTCCAATGAAAATATCAACGATCCTGAGCAGTCCGGTCAGAAGACACTTCACGGCCTGTGAAACGCTAAAAAAATGCGATACGATCCGGCTCTTAGCCGTGACCACAATGAAATGCACGGCCAGCGCCAGATCGTTCAGCAGCGAGTTGTGCGTGTTGACGATGCCCTTTTGCAGAAGTTGGGACAGTCGCCAGCGGTGCTGTTGGCCGGGGAAGTTGAGTGACTCTACTTCAAAGTATCTGCAAGATTCATGAACGTACACTGGTGAAGATGGCGGCCAAGTGTAAAACTTGCACAGATTTTGTACAGACGACTACATAAAATTTTATTTAACGGATCGTAAACACAAAGCTAAATGATGGATGTTGGCCTGATTATGAGATATAGTATGAGGAGATGTTGAATGCGTTCGAACACCGGTTTATGGTAGTTTATCAAATGTATTGTGGCGATGTATTTTTATATTGTTGAAATCTATATCAAGTTGCTGAACTCCACATTTAATGAAGATGTGATGATTCTCCTCCCAAGCTTTTGGTATGCGGAATACCCTAGTTTGAAGATAAGTATTACGAACTTACAAATAGCAGAACGCCACCACTTAACTGTTGATAGAATTGCCAGCAATTGGCAGTTCTACCGGAATATTATCCGATTTTCAGATTGTATTCGGAAATTATAATTATATCCATCGACACATCATCAATTTACCTCATAAAATATCTGTTTACAGAAAAGACCAACTTGTATGAAATAAAAATCAAACGAAACTAATTAAAACCAGTGTAAGGTGCACAAAAATATTTATCGCGTATTTGGTAGAAGTATAAATGATTAGTTAAACATCGGAGAAAAGAGACATAAAGAATCGCTACTTAGGTTGTTCAAAAGTATAGTACTGAAATCCTGATAGATTCTAAACAATCTAATCTCAACAAGAATAAGAACAAGAATTGATTCTCTACTGTTCAGGTAGACTGAATTACATAACAATACCAAAATCCAAGAAGGATATATGTTATAAAAAATTAATACGTTAAATGGGAGGATATCAATGTCAACTAAGCATAAAATAATCACCTCGTCTATTCATCATTTCTTGCAATGTATAGTTTAGCAATCTTAACAGTAGTTGAAAATATCTTGGCTGCATCCTCTAAGTAACAAGCATACTTTATGCAAATCTCATTCACTTATACTTCTCGCAAAAATTCAAATGAAATGAAGGATGTGAAACAACCATGCTGTTTAATGGAGAAAAAAATGATCTCAATGAATGTTCCCCATGTGTATTGGTATGACTATGTTGACTCATCGAGAATATAACGCTATGAAATGCACACACAGAGCAACTAAAATCAAAGTAAAATCCAATTAGTTGCAGAAAACAGATTGAGATCAAACACAAGATAGTCAAACATACCCATGTAATCTAATACTTTCTAGTTGCTGCTGGTTCAATCTTTTTCGTTTTCCAAATTTATCCTTGTGCAAGCTTTACAGAAAATATGTTGTATTTATAAAATCAATAAATAAAATAAATAATGATAAATATAATCTAAAATACTTTCATAGTACTTTCAATTGAAACGCTTTATTTTATAGATGTCAAATGTGAGCCATAAATTAGATTTTCCAAGTTTTGCTTAATGAAAAATGGCTAGCAGAGATTCGCGATTTGAACAAATCAATGACTAAGCTCTTTACATGTCCAATTTAGCAAGGTTCGTCACGTAAAATATTATATTCAAGGAAAATTTTATAGTAAATTCCACTACAATCTAAAAGGAATTAAGATATGGGCGATTATAACTCAATTATTGATAATTGATATACAGGGTAGGATCAAAAAGTAGTAGGATAAATTAATTTGTTTTTTATTGAACTAATCGGTATAAATTCTTAGTAACTCTCGAAATAGCATTGTTGTGCTCTGACACAACGCGTATAACGCGATTCCTTCTGTGCATACGCCTTCTGGAACCTGCTTTGCGGGATCCCCTTGAGAGATCCGCTAACAGACCGTCTCACGGCAACATGTCAACCCTTTACTTGCGACAGAAACTCCCTCACCAGCAGCGTGTTGTCGTGGTGAAGCTTCCAAGAATCGGCGATGTTTGGCAGCACGAGGAGGACCTATCAAGCACGTCCACGTAAAATCTGGCATTCACAGTTTGTCCAAGGGGTACAAATTCTATGTGAAGCACAACACGACGCGAGGATTGAAAAAGCAGATGAGCATGGATTTAACCTATTGACTTGGCAGCATCCCCATATGCTTCCTTAATTATTGTGAGGGTGTCCGTCGCGAGTTTGAAGCAAAATTTAATGGCGTATCGCGGCTCCAGATTTATCTTCATCTTGGATCACGACGACACTTATTAACAGAGGCTCTCAGAAATCGACGTGCTTGCTCCCCCCTTGACCACAGACGACTGAAAAAAATATCAGTCTCTTCGGAAGGCTTCCCATTACCACGTCCAAGTGGTCCGACTGCCCTCCACCGCTCCGTTCGCACTGACATCCACTCCAACGCTTTATAGAAATTATTTGAAAGCTGTATTTTTCATTATGCACCGTTCAAAGTTGATGGTAAGCAATTTGTGACTTCGTAGAAACATTGGAGATCCAAAACCTTCAAAGAGACTTTTTGTATGTTTCATTCAACTTGATATTAAGCCCCTGCGGAATTGAAATTGAAAACAGGAAGCTTCAGTCTTCCTATCATATTACCAACATACCATATAAATTTTTTTATTGATTAATATTGCCAATACCGAACGGGTGGATATAGTGACCGCTCTTGTACACCATACAACACTTCCATATATTTCTAGTTTGTGATAATTTTTTTCTGTTACTATTGTTTTGGTTTCTTCCAAGTTCATTTCATACCCAGTGGGTGATATGTTCGGCTATATTTTTTATCCAGTCTACCATAACTTATATCTGAAGCATTACGGCCACTAAGAGATAAACAGTTTTAATATTTCTAAGGACGATCTTGCAAAGTAAATCTTTAAATACGTTTATTAACTTAAATGACAAGTTTTCAATGCAAGGTATGAAATAAAAGTAATTGGATGTGAGCGCAGAATCGCTGGATTTTTTAATCTCAACCTGAATGTGCTGATGGAATATTTTGTTTATGAAATCTTGAGAATTAAAATAAGTTTGCTTGTACACCAAACTTCAGAATGGTTTCCCCTCACAACCGCCTTGTGCCCCAATTTAATCCACCTCTTAAGACGTCTTCTCCATCTGAGGAATTTAAAATGGCTGTACTTGTACCACATCTGACTGATATTTAAAACCAAATTAATGACTGAAATCAATTACATTTCGGTTGCTTCCGCACAGCAAAAAAGCAGGAGAAAGTTGTTTTGAGTCATGTATGTTTTTAGTTCATCACTGAGAAAAAAATGAGAACTTTGAATTTACTTGATGGTCCGTCCAGACCGGGCATCCAACCCTACCGAAGGCACATGTAAAATGAGAGTTTCGAGCAGGCGAATGCGGTGTGGACAGCGCTAGCAAATGGCATCAAATATGCTGCCTCGTTTGGACCGGGCACCGAACGCAAATACAGGCACATGTGGGGAGGTTTGACGCCGTTCATTCGCACAGTCCGAACGCTAGCCGAGCGTATACATCAATCTCCAGCGTTGGAAAGCGATCGGGCCTTGATCAATAAACATCACAGGATTTGGTCAGGAAAGAATTCAAGATGACCTGTTCCTATGCAATTTTCTGTGTAACAATCATTTTATCACTTCCCATTTTCCAATTCTTGTATTTTTACTAGATAACATAGAAAATAGTCAAGTAGATTAACTCGGTACTTCGCACTTTAGTTTAATTTTTACCTCACAGCCAGGGAGGTGTCGCAATCACAATATTTTGTGATGGCTACATCACGGAAATCTCATGTCACTCATCGTTTTTATGCCGATTTGTCGGTTTTTCAGTATGTCTGTCTGTCGGTATTTCTGTCTTTTGGTCTATCTGCCTATTTGTCAGTCTGGTCTTGGTTTGTGGATTGTCGGTCTGTCTATCAGTCTGTCTGCCGCTCCGTCGGTCGCTCTGTCTCTCTGTCTGTCGGTCTACCTCTCAGTCTGGCGGTCTATCTGCCTATCTGGATGTTGGTCGGTGTTACTGTATGTCTGTAGCTTTTTTTCATTGTTCAATCTCAGTAACTGCTAGAAGAGTTAAGGAAAATTCCATTTCGAGGCTTATAAGTTTTAGACCAATCATTGTATGTAATGTATCTGAATAAGTACCCATCGATGTATGGATCATGTAACCATCAAAGTTGTTTGAAAATTCTGAATGATGTACCTTCGGTACATACTTTATATTTTGAATAAATAAAAAACTAAATCTTAACTAATTCTAAAAACTAAACTAGCATGTCAATTACCTAGTCAGTCAACTTGCTCATATTATTATAACCGCAGTTAGGTGTAAACAGATGCAAGAGATTAAAAAATGTAAATTGAGATAAGTTTTTTCTCGTGTTTAGACGAATTAAAATTCAATTTTTTAAAACTGTATGCTTTATTACACCTTGCACTTGTATACTTTTCAGGACAAATCAAACCTTATTTCGGTCTGTAGTAAAAAAACGTCAGATTCTATCCTAGTGCCCCTCCCCAAATTTAATAAAAATCGGTGCAGTAGTTACCGAGATCACAAGCTACACATTAACAGAAACATCGACGGACTGAGATACCGACAGACAGACAAACAGACAGAGAGACAGACCGACGTATAGATGGAATGAGAGATCTGGATTTTTGTGTTTTCTAAAAAACTAAAGATTTAGTGATCACAATATCTCCATAAAACTTTTCTGTGGAGGAAAAATCAAACCAGAATGTAGTATTGATGCAATCTACTAGACTTCATTATTTATTTAATTCATTTTGTGAACTTTGATATACAAGAATCGAAAAATGTGAAGTGAATGGTTTTTACATTGCATAGTAAAAAGTCATCTTGAATTGTCTTGATCTTTTTCCTTCGATTCACGACATGTAGTAGGTAATTCTCTAAATTTGTCTGGGCTCATACCCCACAATTTTTACAAATAGCTATATATAACTGTCGCTTCAAACATCCTATGATAAATTAGTGCCGCCGCAAGACTGAATGACCATCTATAAGAAATATATGGGTCATCCGCTGACAACTAGTTGGCTGACATTAAATAAAATCTATTAATTGTATTCCTGACATGTAGAACCACAGCGTATCAACCGTGGTATCAATATGTGCTGCCAAACTCTGGCTTGATGCTACATCGGACTCCCTTCATCGGCAAACGTTGTATGATCGTGTGTAGCGTTCACCGTTGAATCTCGATCTGGATGGATCGACTGCTCGACCAATGCCGAATCCCAATGACAAATGTGCCATTCGGCGTTGGTTTTGGTCTGGACGTGCCATGAAACAAGTGGAGTAAAGACAACCATACCCTCTTTCTCTGATATATTCCAGCTGCTTATTAGTCAGTTTCCTGGGTTCTCCTTTCCCGTCGACGGCGACAGCGTCCAACTCGTCGAAAGAGGTAGCAATGAAAAGATCACGCAGGTGGTACTTAGTCTTCGTCCTACACAGGGAACCATCAGAAGACATTTGTGATGTGTTGAACGAATCGCATTGAGATACGGGACTCGGAAGAACTGGAAATAACAATGATATTAAATCTGACCACAGATATGACGCGTGGATTATTTTCGTGATGATGTGTATTGAGATCTTATAAATTTATGATGTAGCGTGTTCTTTGTCACGATACCAACAAAATTCAAGCATAAACGTATTTTAGCATTACTCATAACCTATCTTTAATCATTATTCACTTACTTATAGGAAAAGTTCTCCAGTGATAGAGAAACTGCTCAGCGACCTGTTTAATGTTGTTAACAAGTTGTTCCACTTCTGGCGGTGCTCCCACCAGATTAACCTCGAAGACTATTGGCTCCCTCTCAGGCTGCATCGGGTCATTGCCTCCAATCCCACTGTCGTTAAGCCTGAGAGGGTATAACGAAGTAGGTCTGTTCGTGCGATTTCCGACTTCCTGAATACCATGGGTTGAATAGAATTCTGGTCTTGGCAATACTGAAAATTTTTTGTTTATAGAACTATTACTACTAAATATAATACATGACATTGGGTTGTTAGATGCAATGATTGAACCCCAGATTGATAGAAATACAAGTACAGAATGGAAGTTAGTGATTTTACTGAATTAAATTGTACAGGGTGTATGTTTTGTTGTCAATTTGCCTTTAGATCCTGAATATCTACCTCTAGAAGCATTTGAATCCCTCTCAGTATCCCTTTCCTGTACTCCAGACTTGGACCGGTAGTGACCATGCCTATAGGGTGCATGGTGATCAGAGGTCAGACTTTGTGCAGAGTCTGACTTGTGATATGAGCTATTAGAACTATGCCTATGATGACTGCTAGACTCTGATCTCCTATGCCCTGTTGAAACTCTAGAACCAGAACTTGGCCTTGAACTCATTGTTTGTTTTAGCTGGTACCACTCTGGGTCATGGGTATTTCATCCATCTTCTGAAAACATATACTTATGGAAAATAACTGGAAAGCTTTTATAAGTCTTGAAGATGAAAAACATATTTTATTTATACTGCTCAATTTTGAATCAATAGATAGGTACATTCTTATTATGCTGAGTTCAGTAGATTTTACTTCATCCTCCTCTGACTGAATTAGTAGCATTTGAATACTATGGAAACATAATTCAATTATTCTAAATTTCCATGAGCTGAGACAATCTCCTATAATTTTAAATGAAAATAATTAACTAAGCAATGTGTTTGCTAACAATCAATTCAGGGAATTTTGTATATCAAGAGTGAATAATGAATATAAATTTTAAATCTTTTTTATGCAGATCATAGATGCTCTTACTTGGTGAAACTTTTCCATCATGCAGATAAAAACTTGATATTCTATGTAAACTTTTTAAATATCTTAAGTCATGGAATGCATTAAAAAAAGAATGAAATAGCTTAAGGAATAGAATATCTTAAAAGGATGGAATATCTTAAGAATTAAAATACTTTATCACATGGAACATCTGGAAGACATTTTGCAGAAATTGTTAAGGTTTTCTATGGGTTTCCCCTCAACACTACAGTAAATGCAGTTGGCAAAAAAATTTTCTCCTAAGACAGACAAAAGAAAAAATAATTTAATAGATCAATATTTAAACAGAATGAATAGTCCTCTATATTTGATAACTCTTGTTTTGTATTCATGATAGGAACTAGTTTAGCTATTTGACAAGTAACCTGGATAGCCTTTGTAAACAGTCAAATCTAAAAGTCTGATATTCATTTAAATATAAATTGTAATGAATTCAAGAAAAAAGTTTTACTTGTGAAACTTGTGTTAAATCGACAATTTTTCATCTTAATCAAACTACATTTCTAAAGGACATTAAATCAAATATGTTTACTGTCTAGATTGGGCATCACTCATATCATGAAATCTCAAGGTTAAATAGTTAATTTCTGGTAGCATAGCAGGAAGTTCACCTATCAGTTTTCAACTAGGCTAATAAACATATCTACAAACCTAATGTATGTATAAATTGATAATGAAAACAAAGAAATACATTTCAAATTGTGATGTGATGAGGTTGATATAACAAATATCAGTTCAATCCAGTTCTTATTTTATCATGCCTACCATGAAATTGGCATAGTATCCAAAACTGTATTGGACTGGAAAGATATTCAATACTACATGAATATGTGGTCAGCATTGTGATATTACAGCACAAAAACAAATCTGATGTTTGAAAAACTTGGATATCAGGAGTACCTAACTAACTCATTAAAAACATGGTAAATTAGATCAGCAAAAGCTATGAAAGTTGTATTGCAACTTAAAAGAGAACAAGAGAATAGTTGAATGGAAAATACTATTTGTGGTAGGAGGGCCAGTTCAAAAATAGCTTGATGGCAATTATTGCCGCGAAGAAAGTATCAATACTACAAGTTCAGTTCAGAACAATTATCTGATTCTTTGCACCCTCTAGGTTCGAGGTAATACGTTTCAGCAATATTTGAAGCTCTAGTTATTATATATCCAATTACCTATGACCTAAAAACGCTCATATTGGGGTAACTACATTTTAATACCACATTACAATAAATTACTAAAATAAGCAAAAGCAGGCAGCACAGTTATTATCTCATTTTTTTAAATAAATTGTAAGATAGATAGTTTACAAATGATAAACTTACCTTCTGTAAACAATACATTCCTTAGTCAAAACTATACCACATGTAACCCAATATCATGATGCAGCAAAGAGTTAGCTGATATTATCCTAAATAAACAGATTCCTAAGCATATCTTTCTTTCATGCTATATGTTAAGGCCACAAAGGAAAGGGACATTTCAACAAATCACCATTCTTATCATTTTCTACACCCCTCCTTGTGAAGATTCAAAGAAAACTCCATGGCTTTGACGTATGTGTCAAATATACACCATGCAAAGAAATAACGATAGATGCCTGATTTGTTGTTTGAGTGTAAACAGCTATTGATATGACAATTCCCCAGAAGATGTCAGTATGTGCAACCAGATAGTTTTGTTGTCAAGGATGAGAGATGACTGTGGAGTAGTTCACACTGTCAACTAGTGACTGGATTATGGATATGGACGGTATCCAAGAGTGTCCGACGAATGTAGTTAAATTATGGTGGCGCTAGTGTAGCACGTAGATAAATTTTAAAAGGAGCGCCGAAAAATACTAAAGTAGGATGGAAAATTAAACAAGGAAAGAATAAAATGGAAGTTTTATATCAATAAGCAATATAAAATAACAAAAAATTAATAAAATCTGTAATATTTACGAAATTATTTTGGACTCGTAAATGGTTGAGGTTCTGTATATTGTAGTTTTCTATTAACTATTCTAGTCACCAAAAGTATTTATTACATTTTTCAACTCAGCGCCTTCCACTCTGATGTCTACAACTGCTACATTCATTTCATACTCTTTTGCTACTCTAGCGTTATTCTGGGGGAATTCAGACTTCTTATTAACAGCTGGACACTTTTTCAACAGATTCCCCATATTATCCTTGCCTCTATCCTCTATAAACAAGATGCAAAAATACAAAATAGCCTCTATGGCAGAAATATAGTTCTCACTATATCGATCTTTCGGCCCAACTCTTGTATTTAGTACAATCAGACCGAGTTTCTCTCAATCCTAGTACAATTTCAGAGTAGCCTTGCGGCAACCCTTGATGCCAGATGCCATTCTAAAATCTACATAGAGTTGGCCCGTCGCCCATGTATTATACAATTTACGTGGAGCCGCCAAGTGGACTTTTGAACACTAACATAGGTTACTCCCGTGTCCCGTATTTAAAACCTAGCCTATACTTGACATTTCACTTGTTTCAGTGGTAGGATGGGAATAGAAACCAGGCAACTTGCAATAGACTATTGCGCGATATGAGTTGCCTGAAATTTATATAGATTGTCCTGACATCTATTATTCAATACCTAGACTATACATGACATTTCACTCGTTTCAGTATTAGAATAGTTGAATAGATACCGGACAACTTACAATAAATACACTGTCGCGCAATATGTGTTGCCTGCAATTTATATCTATCGTTCTCACATCTGAGCACCAAGCTAGAATTTTTTATTGTTATTTAATAGGCGCTTGAAAAAAAATTTAATTTAGAGAATCAAAAATAAGCTAATCAAATTTATTACTCTCATCCAGTACCCCTTAAAATTAAGGTAGTTATTCCATGTTTTGATATATTGTCGATCTTTTGAGCTTCATTTCCCGATATTTGTGTGCTGTACATTCAATGTGTGTGTGTTTTGTGTTGTGCATAATAAATTATATCATCAACTTGAAATATTCACACATTAAACTTTACACTAGCAAACTATACCAAATTAAATTTGATTCCAAGACTCCACTGGCCCTCCCAAACAAGAGAATGGAAAGATATCAAGTCATCATGTCACGCCTGCCAATTGGACATACCATCTCCTCACATGGTTACATGCACATCTTCAGAAAGAGAATCCGCAGCCCAATGTGCAACGTGTAACACAAGTTTAAGTGTGACGCACATCCTAATCTGTGATTGCCTCGAAATCTCAAGCCTGCATTAACATCTAAACACAATCACACCCTAAATTTCATCAAAGTTATCGGATACTATAAATTGATTTGAGTTTATATGTAAACATTTGTACGTAATAATTATCCAGTGACGTTCCACCGCTAATGGCCCTGCGGTTGATGCGTTTTTTTTTAATTAGAAAAAACTTTCCTGCATCGACGAATTGAATCACAAACTTGCACAAAAGCATACCACTAAGAGTGATTTTCTAGGTTCATCTAATGTTTTGTTCACATTTTGGAAAAAAGGAAAAACCAAAACAAACAAAGTGGTGCTGTTTAGACTGTGAGCTTTCCACTTTTTCCATTGCACGAAATCACAAATACGAAAAATACTGCATATCCCACATATCTAGGGAGTAACTCAGAGCTAGCTGATAATAAAACTTTTCTTGAAAATTTATATTTTCGTTGACTTGAAATTCCCGGTATCTTTGATTCTTCTTAAAATAAGATTTTTTGAAATTCACAGGAAGTTAGAGCGTAAATAGTTTTCCGAGAATTAAAAGAATAAACCTTTTTGTGATTCACAGGCTTGACATAAAAATGTGTCCAAGTATATTCGACTCTTATAATCTTGAAAATAATGAATTTTTTTATAGAAGATGAAAATAGTATTTATCCTGAACTTTGGAATGCCGTGAGTGGCATTCAAAAATTGTGCAATTGTTTTTTTTCACCTAATTGTGGAAATTTTTTGCCAGAGTTTTCGTGTAAGACTTTAATTTTTGAGTTATAGCGATCAAAAAACATAGTTATGCTATTTTTGGAACTATATTAGAATTTATCCCAAAGTTTTATGTCAACTATTCCCCCCTCAAATGACATTGGTACAACTATCCGTATTTAGGAGATTTAAACAACACAAGTTAAAAAAGTTCCTAAAAGTGAAAAATCTAATATTTGGAAAATTAGTGTCATTTTATGCCGGGATGTTGTATAAGCATTTGGTGAGAACTGCTTGGAATAGTGCTGGTACATTCAGGAGCTGGAGAGACATTTCTTTTCAAGCCAAAACCCACTTGGCAGGTAAGTATCTTGGGTACCAGACATCTTTCTGCTTCCTTACCCTCTGAAGGTTCTGATTTACTCTTTGGAACCTTTTTCGGCATTTTATCTACATATTCTAGTTTCTGGAATAAAAATAAATATGATGGGATCTACTTCCATGTGATAAAGTTTTGACCAAGCATTACCTTTAGACAACCGTCGACCCTCAATGCATTTGATCCGATTTTTGAATGATTCGCCCAGTAAAAATCTACCATTTCGTTATCCCAGCTTACGTAATCCAAGTCACAGTAAAATCTGCTAAGTGTAACCATTTTAACTATTTCGTCTTTAGGTTCCTCAACCGGGGAAGGAGAATCGTTTTTTGCTTCTTCCGTCGTTATATCTGTCTTATCCTTATTCGTTTTGCCTTTTTTACCTTTCTCATCTTTCTTACTATTTTTATCTTCCTTTCCTTTTTTCTTTTTATCTTTTTTGTCCTTTTTACCCTTCTTTTTAGCTGACGCTGCCGGTAGAACCTTCAACAAAATAATATACGTATATCAAATTCAAATTCCTTGGAGTATGAGTGATATTCTTTAAACTATACGTAAAATATGAAAAAGGAAATCAAGATTCAGGAAGAAATTTGATTTATCTGATGCATAATTGGGTTGCATAAAACTACTTTAAATATGACTATTGCTTTCTCCAAACAATGAGAATAATTTGTGGAAGCAGATGATTATTATTTGAGACTAATTCCACTAGCAATAAAATATAGTGACAAGGGCATTTGAATATATGTCAACGTTTTCAAACAATGCGAGGTCTGAAGTCCTGCAGAGCAGGATCTTGCGCACTATCATTAACACCTCACGTTATGTCTCCAATAAGGCCTTTCACGGAGATCAGTCGATCAAGATGGTTTCCTACTACTGTGAACAAAATTAAACCATTACACATCGTAATTTATGACCTCGCCTGACTGTTTTCTGAAGGAGTTTATGGGTTATCCATGTTGAACATATGGATGACCTCAAGCCTAAGGTAACTAGGCGTGACACAACTGTATCTTCTATATTTGTCAGACTAACAGAGGACTCGAGGAATATTTCTGCAAAATTTCTCTTCTGAACAATATCAGCTTTGTCCGAATTGGAGTTTCCCCTGATGTCATTGTGTTCCAGAGTGATACCAGTTGTTTGATGTACCACCTATCATTCGTGTGAGGAAGAGGATTTAGTCATTTTTATTTCCCCCTTAAAAACAAAATTATCATATTTCAAAGAACTGAATTTATTCATAAAATTGTGGTTTACCTTGAGATACACAACCCTCACAGTCACACGACTCCTCAAGGTATCTCGTATCGTGAATAGATTATTATGAGGTGGATCAATGTGAATTGGAAAAAACTCCATTATTTTACTCCAAGGTTTCTTCTCAGTTTTGAAACTATAGTTTTGGGCTTCCCGTTCAGCATCATATTCATCTGCAGCATCATAAGGGGATGGATTTTTTGGAGGTTTCTTTTTCTTCTTTCCTTTTTCAGGTGGAGCTTGCGCTGCAGCATCTCGCTTTTCAACAATTTTTTGCAACTTTATCTCATGGGCTTCTTCTAGTAACGGAAATTCTGCCTCAATGTGGATAGTCTGAATATGTTTTTTCTAGAGAAATATAAGTCATTGAGAAATAGTTGTATTAGGAAGTCAATAAAGGAGAAAGATGCCTCAGTTAGAAGAGAAGTGCTTTACATAACTGTTATTTATTTTTGATTAGCTTCATGCATCTGTGGATATTTCAGTGTATGTACAGGTGCTGTGAATACAAACTGACAGAAAATGTTAAGAAGAATGTGACAAATGGGAAGCCAATATAAAAAAATTGCAACGCTTTGTATGTATATCACTATTGAAGTCAACAGTAATATATGATCAGAGGTATAACAGAAAACGAACAATCTAAAAATAAGTTATAACCAACAGATACGTACTTTTGGTAGCTAGGAGGTCTGGGAGAGTTCTCATAGATGTAAAACACAATTGTAGACGATATAGAAGAGCAACAGCTCGTATGTTCACGTGAAATGAATGAATGCAGACAGATTACCAAGTAATGTCTTAGACAGCACAAGAAAATAGGAAACGAGCAAGACCAGGCCACTTCGCTTAAGAGACTATGTCAGAGAGATCCTTATACGATGAAAATTGTTGGGATAGACAGACTTGGCGAGTAGGGAAAGAAGAGATATATAATATGATTAATAAGCATTACCTACTGAGCGTCCATATCCCTCCCCAGATTTCAACAAAATCGATGTAGCGGTTTTTGAATCAATACTACAGAAATTCATAAATGGAGGAACAGAACTTGTAAGTAATAATGTCAATATATTTCCAAAATAATTTTTTTCATTCTGCTTTTTTAGTTTGATAAAGGCTGCCGAAGATTTCCATTATACGTATTTGGTTTCAATTTGCGGCCAGCAGAAAATGGATTAACTGTAATTGACAGAAAATGTCATGCTGCGACAATTTTGTCATGAAACAATGAACAAAAGTTAAGAACTGTAGCTGCTAATATAATCTAACATAATATATGATAAATAAATGACAAAATTAAAAAAAATCGATTTAATTTCCTTAACTATTTCTACTTATCGTACTAACATCTTTAGGAGGTTTTTTCAATCCCATGAGTCTATAGCAAATGAAAATGAATGTTGGTGCGAAATCTTTGTCATAAGAAGAATCTCTCAATTTGTCCTCGGTATATGGTACAATTCTATCCAGAAAACGTATGGATGGCAAGTTTGCGAATACCTCGTCCTTGTAAGATGGATAAAGCTGTAAAATTGGGATTAGATAATTATTATCACGAGTAATGTAACAAACGTTACATGATGTATGGAGGAGTGACAGTAGAATGTTGCAATTGTTACATGAATATCATTTTATTTTCAATTATTTATTAGTCCAGCATAAGTGAATTACAATTTACAGCTGTTTGTTCTTTATCTACCTGAATATAGTTTCTATACTAACGCTTTACCAACACGATGGATTTCAAAAATTTGTGTTTACTGGTCATTCAATTGTTTACTCTTACATTCAAGATTAAGGTTATTAACTTACTAACAATAAATTTAAAAAAAAATAGAGAAAAATTGTTTCAAGGATCGACTTATTTACTAGATATTTGACTTTTTGAAATTATACTCAATATAACAAATACGTCTAGTATTATAGAATTTTATCGGATTACACTGCAATTCGTAAGTGGAGAATGCAGGAGGTTGTGGGTTCGATCCCCACTGGCGACAAATTTTTCTTTCTAATTTTTCTAAATATCATTAAATACGTCTAGACTGTATTCATGTTGAGGGATTCCCTGATTCGTTGGATGCATTCCATAGCGTAGTTGTCTGGTACGATAAGAAAAAGTTTCTAAAAAAGTGTACAAACTTGAATAATTTATGAGTGCTAGATTTTTTTAAGGACTGCCTTGAGAAAATGGGCGAGACAAAGCACGAGTGTAATTCAAAAACTGAAGTTATCAGATAAGTTTGATAAATGATTGTGAGATTTTATTTACTTATTTGATTTAACCTATCTAATATCGCGTTACTGGAGCGAAAAGCGCCAATCTCTGCAGAAAGATAGGAAAAACCAGAAGAGCCTGCGTCTAAACTACATTCATACATTTACCAATCATAGGTGTTTTGAAAATTCAAATTTTTACACACTATTTTAAACAAAAACTGTAAAGAAGTATCGTTCCACCCATTCTGAATGAAAATGCTGTTTGCCATAAAATTTGTAACAGCAGGCCAACTCTAATACTACCGTTTAATCTGCTGTTCTGTTTCAAAATTCACACCACAATTCAAACTGAGATCTGAGCTCAATATCGCCAGAGATTCGTATACATATGTCCGTTCATTCAAACATCAAAGTATCTGTTTATGTTTATTATAAAAATTTACGAAATTTATGAATATGTTGATTTTTAAGTTTGTAATTTTGAAATATGTTGTGAGCTATCAGAATTGACTCTACGTGCTACCGGTAGCTCGCGATCGACGAGTTGGCGACCACCGCACTTTAACGTTCGAAATTAAGACACCTTGGATTCAGCTCTGAAATGTTTGCTTCTATATTAAAACTGTTTGAAGGGATACAAAGGGGCTGCTCTTTCGTCGGGTCAGTTTCATCGTTGAATATGGCGGTGATATTTTACGCAACGTATCAATCAAAGAATTAACCATTTTACGTATCTTTCAAAATTTATTAAAATATCAACCATCGTTTATCATTAATTTAAGCATAACAGCTCTAATATCTTTCACTGGGATATTCAGACCGCTATACAGATTGTACTAAAATAACTTATATTGTATTCAAGAAATTAATTAAGCAGATTGATAGAACAAATAAGTTTTTATAGTTTTAATTTACATAAAAACTAATAATGATGTAAATGGTAGAACAGGTATGCATCATATTTATGTTGGACAACTGAACTTCGTTCATTCGTCATACTTTTTTTTAGATGAAGTTGTTTGGCGGATAAAGACGTTAATTATTGTTATTAATTATTATTATTAACTCAGCGGTCGTCAAAGGTACTGGACACTGGTGGGCATGATTAGTAATCAACAACACTGGTATACAGGTATGTATATTTATATTGGGTTGAGGATCATGCCAAAATATTCTGGTGTAGAACATCTGATCAATGAAAATCATTATGCTACAACTACAGAAATTAAACGAAAAGGTACCTTGAAAAAAGCAGATATCAGTTAAATATTACAACTAATTTATCTTTTATTACAAAATTAGGTCATGTTAGTATGAAAGTACAGCTCAGGGAATAAGGAAATAGGTTCCTCCGAACGATGTTGGAATTGAAATTAATTTTCTTTGACAAATGACATTGTTTACGTCAATTTTTCCATAAATTCTATTTGTGATGCAAAGTTACTAATAAAAATATAACGATCATTGTATTTTTAGCAATACAATAGTAACGCAGTTAACAAAATGAACAAAGCGATAAAGTCGGAGCTCGTGTACATTTGCGAGTAACTTGTTACAGTTATAAAAATGTCACTGTCAGAACAGCAAATACTGGATGAAAATAATTACTACAAGTGACTTGCGACAGGAACTGATGCAGGGTATGTTCAAGTATGAACCAACCCTTATTTGTTGCTTCTCATGGTTATTAATTTAAATTTGTTAAACTATGATTTACCAGGAATAGCGCAGTTGCATCGAGTAACTTACATAGCAAGGATTACCTTCCAATTGCAAGGATTCCAGGGAAGGAAGCTTTCTCACAGCTTCCAATATAGAGCTCAAATTACAAAAGCTATTTTCAGAGAGATCGAGACTAATCAACTTGCCAAATCTTCTGCTTCTCTCCATAAGATGACGTGAGTTATCTGAAATTTTAATCTGTTTCCGGTTCATTAACAAAACAAACAAAATTCTACTAACGATGTTAACAAAGTATCCTAACTAATCGTCACATTCGGCATTTTCTGCTGGTCTATTTTCAGGTTTACAATCAAAATAAATTGTAAAAACAAATATTTGGATTCAATACAAATATAGCGCATTAGAGACAAAAAATATTTTTTTGTGAGAGAAAAAAAATTAAAAACAAAACAACGATTTATTTAGGGTGGTTAGGTAAAAAATTATAGTAAAAAAACCAAAAAACACGCTTTTATAGTTAATCGAAATAAAAAGTGAAAAATAATTCTCAGTATAAGAATAAAGAAATTAACCAGAAAATTAATGTCAAGCCAGCTTCGCAGAACTTGGCCAGACCAAACTATTAGTCTACTGGTTATGAACATTGGATTCTTAGGAGCGATCAGAAATAATCTAGGCTGCACATCTTTTACTTTCTTTTCCTAAATAATAATGATAATAATACCTTCGAAATTCATCCATATTCATGCGTGGTAAGTGCCGAGTGAATCTATCTGGCTCCATTTTTTGTACATAGTGCGCTGTGTGACAGTAACTAGTAACGTGGCTTGTTTGCGCTCAACTTTTTCAAAAAGAAACCATTTCTGGCTTTGATATATTATGCACATATTATATAACACGCTAACCACGTTGACGTGACTGTGTCCTCTAATATGTACGTGAAAAAATACTCGGTCGCATCTCTGTATATTAATAATAATTATGAAAAAACTCTGCTGGACATGTTTGCATTGTCAAGTATGTTGAGCTGACATGACGTGATGTACGTGTCAGGAAAATTACGCATGGCACATAGTGTTATGGTGCTTCCTGGAAAAAATGTTGGACTTCTGGAAAATGTTTAAATTGCCAAGCAAATTCCCTCAGCTCTTCTCACGAACAACCGGAAGGAGGTTTTTAAATGCTCATTTTACTTTTTGGTATAATCGATAATAGATTGTAGATATTTTATATTTTAGTGGTTCAGGTTCTTAAGTGAGACACACGACGATAAGCAAGATTTTTTTAATAACTATTATTTATTCCTCCCAACTGGAGATTCAATGATTATAACTGAGCAACTATATTTTTTGTTGGTGGTGAAGGAGGACTATGTCAGTCTTGATAGCTAATACAACCTAGAGTGTGGAGAACGAGTAGTTCCACTAGATTTGGCATTTCTCCTTCTCCATAATAGATTCAATGCCCCGTGGAGCGTAGGATAACACAGGTATCTCATTTATAACGTAGGAGTGCATCAACTGATAATACAGCAATCGTAGAGCTGTGTTGTTTGGAAAGTACGTAAGCAGTGCCTGACTACACCCTACACGCTGACATGATATGTATTCGCATCTCTGGCGCCTGGCGGTATACTCTGCAGTTAGTACCGGATATTTCCATGCCCATAAACCTAAGGTGTTAAAAAAACCATCTTCGCACTAGACTAGAAAAGAGAATGCCAACTGCCAGCCGTGCTATTCTAGATTTTTATAGATTTTATGCATGTGCTTGTCTTTTTGAAGCCTTGCAGGGGAATTGGCTCCAGCCGTTTTAATGTGGGTTTTTAGGTGGACAGAAATAATCTTTGTAATGGACTGCTGATTATCCTACTGGTCAGGTTTGAGGTTGGGTTTCTCTGCTGCTCTGTTTGCTGGCCTAAACAGAAAGGCTTCTTCACCCGCATTTTCGTGAGCATGAACAAATTGGATGAGGGGTCGCTGCTCCTCATAACATCGTTCCAATCTCCATAGCAAACGCCTTCTTCGGTATCTTGGAAGCTATATACGCGAGTCTGAGGACCTATAATGCAAACTTAGCACTTAGTTTTAGTATTGAATAGTGGTATTTATATTTTTATATTTAGACTCTTCTTTCAAGTCAAATGACTAAAGCAATTCATCAGGAGGAAATCATGTTCGGTAGCTAACATCAAACATTTATCGATGAATTGGTGCTATTAGACAGAAAAACAACAGTCGTGCGTTCCCATAGCAAATCACCTTCCCAGGCCGTTATTATATTTATTTTATTCCGGCAGAACTCCATTATTATCCGCTGGTAAACAGGGACTTATAAAATATGCAGACGCTTCGTGTCTGGCTGCTTTTCTCCAACTGTGCTATTCCTTCAGCCTTTTTTCGGTAAATGAATCAAATTACATGTTGTTGAACTTGTAACAGGATTTATGACATCGGACATAATGACAGCGGAGAACGAGAAATGGTTTGGGTTAAACGGTGATATTAAAGATCTGGTCCTGTTTCGTGGAAATAAATGTTTACAAATAAATTGTTGATTCCAGGCAATTTTGGTTTCGCTAGAACGTCCTTTTTTGTATCGCCGCGACATTGAACCTTACGAGACACAGATATGTAATCTGTTGGAACTGTTTCAAACACCTTATGTATTCAGTTGTGGATCGTCTCATGAACCGTCACATATCATCTTGGAATGCTTTAAACGTACTGTGCATGTCCGGGATGGTTCGGTAATCTGGATTGTCGGAACAAGTTCTTTATATAGTTTCAGATAGTTTCACGGATAAAAAAAGTTTTGTCGACGCTCGTTTCTATAAATTGCTGACTAGGTTCTAGAAACACTTCATATATCTCATGATCTGGTAATAATATGTATAGGTCTTTTCACCAATTTTAGCGGGTACCAGCTAAGCAGATATAACTTTCACAGCGCCATTTCCCTCATATATACATTCTAAGTTCTAAGTTATACCTTTATGTATGGCCGCTTGTTATTCAAGCTAACAGATATACGTGTAATCTTCAACTGCACTTTCACCAGTTACTTTCCATGTGACTGCATTTTGATATATTTGTTATATGCAAATTTAGTGCATAATATGTTACATAAATGACTGAAAGTAGAATCAGTGAGCAGTGTCGACAATACAGGGGCCCAAGCAGTGTATCCTAACCTTGTCGAAGTCCCAACACCTCAAATCAAAACGTTGTGTAATAGCCTGCCAGGGATTTGTCCACCGATAGTTACCATTTACAGCATTTTGAGGTCAATGTGAATACACGATAAGGGAAGGTACATATACCAATGCGATACAAATTCCTATGCTGGTGCTTTTTACGATAAATTTATATTTGTGTTCAAGTTTATAAATAAATTTCCCAATAATTATCAATAATTTGCCATATAGTATAGAAAAAATTACCAATGGTGCAACTAATTGTTAACTATCGATAAAAATGGCATTATAAATATTAGGTTATTTAATTTTTTTTTGTACACGATTCTTTGCTGTCGATCAATGAGAGACGTAGAACATGCCATTTTCCTCCACGATTTTCACGTAAATCTATACTAATAAGGCACCTAATCAAAGACTGAGCAAGTCATACACTGATATCCAGCTGAATACCGTATTGCTGAAATTTTTCAAGAGAGGGTGAGATATAAGTAAAATGATACAAATAACTTTAGTGATGGACGATTCAAAGGGAGCGAATGGGATCCATTAGTTGTTCACCTGATGCGAATGTCCTAGCCCCTTACGCTTGTATCTGTTATTATAAAAACATAGAAACTCAATTTACCGATTCCCTTCAATTAAGCCGCCCTCTACTTCTTTAGCAAATGGAGCTCATGTCACCCACAGCTAAACAGGGATTTCGTTTCAAAACAGCCGTGTGATATATTCCTCCGTCATTATTCATCATTTCCCAATTAGCGTAATTAGGTGTTGCCGCTTCTCTCCGAAGGACCTGATGACCCGGTTGTAGCTTCGGGTGCGAAATTGCCCAAACGTTGAAGTAACTCTTGCATTCACTTTAGTTTTTTAAATAATTCTGTTGCTTATTAAATCCAGTGGCGGTCGGTGAGAGAAGGAAAGGGAAGCTCAGCCCCCCCACCAGTTTTTGAAAGATAATAACTTTTTTGCTACATTTCCTTTTCTGCCTGAAATAAACCTAATGGTCCTATTTAAAGTAACATTCAGCTATCGTTATGTATTAGTGACTGACCACCGCGGCAGCGCGCTTCTTTCGGCACGGGCAACATGGCAACATCCGCAACGTTGTACATACGGAGAGGAGGCTATACCGTGATTGCCTCCTCTTTTGTTTAAAAATTAGGCAACCTATTATGCATAGCCACAATTTCACGAATCCAGAGGAAGCTGCTTTCCTTGACCAATCAAAGACGCGGATATGCAGCGGATTGGTTTTCGTCACCTGTTTTCGTTATTTAGATACGTTTGGATTGAATCCTACAGCAGGTTGAAGTTAGGTTAGAGTGTATTTAGTCAATACATTTTATTTATCTTTTTTGGTTTTTTTGCTTGGCTTTATAGTATAGGTATAGTGTAGCATGGATGATTATTGCATGATTCTTTTTCAGTGTTAATGTTGGAACTAAATTGCATTTAGTTAAACGTATGAATTGATAACATTGAAATCTATCAATTGTAAACAGTATTGTAGTTTCAGTTGCAATTTTTATAGATAATGTTAGTGGTTAACAGTAAGGCTTTTAATTAGGTAAAAGAGGTCTGGAAAAGTTGTATAGCACGTTTTCGGTTCTGGAAACCAGATAAGCAAAACTGCAGAAAAATTTTGAAAGAAATTAGGATACAACTTTGTATGTTGAAATAAGACATAGGTGGAATAAGCTTTTGTACAAAACTCCTCCTCATTGTTGCAAGAGGTGGTACCAATCGAAGCTGTTTAATGAAATGGAAAGTTTGCATGTTCGCTAACTTTATTCTTCTTCAGGTGAAGATCAGCAACATGGTTTCACGTGGGTAGATGCTGCACTTCCTACACAATTGAATTAGTTATACATAAATTAAATTTACGATATTTCCAATAATTCCAAAATGAGGTGTAAGTTATATAGTCCCATTGAAAGCTCTAAAGAACTCATACCACTGCATGTTAAATACAAAGTGAAACTACTCGACGTCATGTTTTAGATTGATTAATAGCAATTGTGTGGTTATTTATTACTCTGTTACAGTGAAATTGCAGTAATCCGTAGTAGCAGTTACTGAAAGAGAGAGAAGCGAAATTAGTAACCTCTCGAATGTTAACTAGGCCCTTCATTGCCACACAACCTACACAAATTTTTTGAAGTTGTATGAAATATTTAAAATATATAGAACATTCCCTGTATTAGTAAGATCACATGTACTGAATATAAATTTATCCTTTCTGCATTCCTAGTGCAAATCTGCGTAAAGTTACAACTAATAAATAGAAGGATTATATTATAAATCTCAAAAAAAGGAATAATCTTATCACTCCTACTCTTTATTTCCAATTTGTGAACCTCAACCTATTCACAAATTGTTCAGGTGCCTTCATCACATTCCAAGTGGTACTTCAATCAATCAATATTAGCCTATGCTTTACCGAAATTCACATAAAAAATAACAGCAATGCTGCTAATTAATATCTGCAATTTAACCCACCCGCTATGCTATATTTCGTACATACGAAAATCTCTGAATCAAGTCTCCAAATCTCATACATTTTTGAATATCAATTTCGGCTTTTATTCATGGCAACATTTTCAACTCGAGAGCACTTGAGGGTCCGGTAATCTTGTGGCTTGAACTGAGATCAAATCCATTTGCTTTAATAATTTAAAATTTATTGTTAAATACAGTTTGTACATCAATATATGCAGTCAGAAAAGCCGCAAATTCTGTTACTGTCTGAGATACAAGTCGCCTCGTTAGCAATGGACAATTGCTTCAGATACTGCAGCTATGACTTATATACCCGATTCACACGAATATTTGGTGTATGCGTATATGTTAAATTGAATCTGGATTCGACATTACCTGGCTCAAAGTATCTTTTAAATTCGTTCAAATTCACCTGCTGCATGTACAGACCACTGAGTAGCAAAAACATAGAGCTTTTCGAGAATATTTAAACATGTTACTGCCGTCGATTCCATGCAGAAATCAAGGATGCTGTCATCTGCGAAACTGTAAATTGGGTTGGATATCATTCGTTCATTCAAAATCGGTCACTGATGGAGTTATCCAACCACTGGCATAGACCCAGTGGCGACTCATAGGCAGATTCTATCAATTACAATGGAAAACAGTTACTCCATTTAACAACCACCTCAGATAACTTACCACCTGGATTTCGCTCTGGACTCACATCAGGTGCATATACAGTTACATCCAAATTTTTGCCGGAGTGATGGCGAAGCTAATGGAAGTCGAAATACGACGCGTCAACAGCGCCATCTGGCCTAAGTACGAGTGCAGGTTGCGCTCGTATAAACATATTATGATTTAATGTGCGACGTCGTGATGACCCCCTGCATTCTGCCACCCTCCACGTTGCCCTGATTATTAATTATTATGGGCTCGTAAAGGGCCAGCTCGCCGACCGAGCGACTTTTATCTCGTTTTGTCAGACGCTGCTGGGTCCATCGGGTCGTGTCAGAGATGCAGATGAAATGTGGCACTAAACGTGGACACCTCTTCTTTTTGGCGCGCCGTCACCGTGCCCTCTCGCTGACATTTTTGATATAATGGTTGCTGCGCGAGGCTTTTTGTTAATTGTTGTTTATACGTACCACTGCTAGGAGGATATACATTATTCATTTGTAGATATTCAACAAATATGTCTTTTTCGCCGATTCAGTAGCATCATTATAGTAAAATTCAATTTTTGGTATTTATCCATGATGTGGCGATCGATATATTGCTCAGAACTAGAAGATGTGTCACAGACAGTTGATGATAGTGGTTTTAGGCTATTGAAAGTTTTAAAGTAAAGTTAATGGGAGATTACAGATAGATAGATAGATTGAAGATGTTCTCACTTGTTGAAACTCTTCCATCAATCAGACAAAAATTGTTTGTTTAACAGAAAAAAGTTTCACAACTCTTTGTTTTTCAGTGCGCGTGTCGATTTATATTTAAATCATCGTTACCTAGGTTACTTGTCAACTAGCTAACTAGGTCCAATGGTGAATTCTAAGTTATCAAATTTAACATACTATTCGCCCTGTCACGCTATTGTTCTATTAAATTATTTTTAAGGTGGTCTCTCTTAGGCGAAATATTTTTTGGCGAATGCATTTGATCCAGTATTAAGGAAAACCACTAGAAAATTTAATCAACGCCTTCAAATTATTTTAAAGATAATTCATGTAATGCTCAGCTGTTAAGTTCAACGAAACACATTTCACGATACACTCATTCAGCACTATAGAATAGGCAAAATGGACATTTTTGACATTATCCTTGTTTGACGTGGAACCAAGTTGCTGAAAAATCAGATGATGATTTTGTCTGTGCCTCTCTAATTTAGTTATCAATTTTGGTGCTTCCAACCGCTATCTCTGAGGATATTACATCAAGATCAAAACATAGATGCCACAGGATCCCAAGCTATACTAATTTAATTCTCTTAACAATTGTGCTTGTAACCGGAATGGTATGCTTTATGCTGTCTGTCGGTCCCCATCTTCCGGTATGTCTTTCGGGTTGTTTGTTGGTCTTTTTGTCAGTATGAACTTTGGTCCATCTGTTGGCCGGTTGTCGGTTTTGGTCAGTTGGCGTTTTTATCACCTCTTTTCCGTATCTCGATGAAATGTGGGGAGTAATGATGGATTTAGCCTAATGAGTTTGGGGTATTGTAAACAAAGCAATAGCATTTTTTTTATATTGGTTCAACATTTGGGTCATGTTTATTAAAACTGTATATCTGTTCTGCTCAACCAGTTAGACATATAGAAGAACACAAGACAACCTTAAGCGTAAGCGTACGGAAGAAAGAGGTAGATAGAATCGTAAGTTTGTTGGTAGTGTGAAAAATAACTTGTCCATGACATAAACCACTAAGCAGTCTGTCACAATTGTGGTCGGCCAACAGCGTCGAAATTGTAAATATTCTCTCTGTGGCAAAAAGGTGTTGACACGCAGCCATTACACATCGGACATGTCCCTAATGGTCAGTCCTTCGTCTTTGTCTCGTGGTAACCCGCACGAAATTAAACCTCTCAAATTAGGAACATATTTTAAACAATTATTATTATTCTCGTAGACGTCCGTTCTCATGACCGCTGACATTAATAAATTGCCGGCTGGTAGGCAAAAGCTCATAGGCGGAGTAGGCAATGCAATAAGTATGAGATAGATACAGAAATTTTACACTGAGTTCAGCAATATCTACATAGTTTTACTTTATGAATTCAGTAGGCTTGCCGTATATCGTAACGCGCTTAGACAAGATACTCTTGTTGGTTGTGGTGCATGAAAATACCTTATTTGCCCTTGAACCTCAGTTATATCGTGTTCATTATTCGCAGACTCGGACAGTCTATATAAACTATCTCCCAAGAAACGTCAAGTTGGTATCAAGGCCTCCTATTTTATTTTGAATGAATTATCTAATTTGTTTCATTTTTATTTTTACGAAAACTAGGAAAAACACAAGAGTAATTATTTTTAGCAAATTGAAGGTAGAATTCGAAAAATTGCGCGTTTCGCAAAAAAACAGTGACATACATTTTTATTTGGAAAAATAATGGCACTAATCCCCTGTATCTCCGCCACTGGTGCACTTTAATTTTAAGTAAGGACTTTTGAATATGGACACATAACTCAGGTAAATCTACATACCAAATTTTACTTCATTCCAGTTGACGGTTTTGAAGATATTAATTTTATTTTTGAACTCCAACACGATAATGAAGCCCTCGGGAAAAAAATGTTACATGAAAGACCCCCCTTAAAATACGTCCCTGTGTATGATGTTTCGTTTTTGGTCACGATTTTTAATCACCCTGTATATAAACCTAATAGTGAATGGTCTGGCCACAAGGCGTAGTAGCTTGATTAGAGGATAATTTGGTTAAACTGTGCCATGACTGTGATCAAGGAACTGCTCTAACAGTGTTGTATTGAGGAACAAGTAGAATATCTTTGTTATCTGACGTATGCTTTTTTGGATCAATGATCTTTGAAAAATCACTAGCCCGACGTCCCTGTCGAAAGAACCTAAGCTGATTTGTGTTGACAGAGAAGTGAAGAGCTGCTATGCATAGCTCGCACTACGCTTTTCAACCCGCTGATTAATGGTTGTTCTGTTTAAACGAAACTGACCAAACGGGCAAGGTGGAGTGTTACAAATTTGTTTAGTTTTAAGTGCTGAGTGTTTCGGGTATAGTTGCGGACAACGGATAGGAAGTTGAATTAGCTGTGTTTTTGCTGGCCAGCGCCACGCAATTGTTTGTCAGCAGAAGACGACGGAATAACAGTTGATGCTGAAGTCGCTTCTATTCTAATGTCTTGGTTTTTTCTTGTGGAATGGATTTAGCTATTTGTAGCTTTAGTTGATAAGTATATCGTACGAATCATTCAGAGGTCAAACAAACTTACTTGTCATCAATCTCTATTTTATGAAATTTTGCTCTATCTATGTAATAAAAACTCATGAATTCAAGGAATACGATTCTTACCCCTTTTCAGTTCAATAAGATCAGCAATATGATTTCCCATCTCCAATGATTCTCATTCATCGATATTATTAACCATAAAATGCTACGAATAAATGACGACTACATTTTGTTGTCCTTGAGACCAGTCGGTGCAATATAGGCAATGAGTTACAGTTTCATTTGTTCAACCAAAGACAATCATAGATCAGGCATTTTCTGAAAGAAAACAATACGAAATCGTCTACGATTATTTTTGGGTGAGTGAATGCAACTATTTGTTTATACACCGCATGACTTTTAGTAGTTCAACTGGCAGGAGTCATTATGCTCGCAACAAAGACTAAAATGTTGCTATACCCTCGCAGTGGCGTAACTAGAATTCTCTGAATCCAAAGCAAAATACATCAAGAGGCTCCCACAACTTGAAAAATATTTATTTTTAGCAAAGAAAAATAAAACGGTATAATACCTTTGAACTCAAACTAAGTAGGCGTTTGTTTCTCATTGAAGGAAACCAATAATTATTTAACGTTAAATACTTCGAATTTAAATCAATTAGTTATTAACGAAATATAATATCACATACCTATTGCAAAATCATTAATTAAATCTTCAAGAATTAATTTGTTGGCAGCTTCACTTTCGACGGAAATCAAAAATAAATATTTCAATCGCTCTTGCCCTGAATGATTCATTGAATAATTTTCCTAAATTGTCCCAATTTACTTAAAGATATTTTAGCAGATGCAGCTGTGATTGATATGCTGAACTATAATACGACAATGAATCATCATTAGGTGATAATAATTTTTGAGGCTGTTGAATGGTGGACACCCAGATTTTGCTGAGCATTTAGTCTCACGGTACCAAAGCTTAGCATCATCCCTCTTCATCTTTTAAACAAAAATCCAATCCCCCAGGCCAACGAAAACTCAAATTGTTACCGAATTTTCCAACTTATTCATTGTTAAGATATCATATTGGTAAATTTTATCGATTTATTTCCAAGTTCAGAAATTGCTGTATCAGTATGCAAACTAGCTGTACCCTCTTCATTCGGATTTTGTTTTAGTTTGTACCTATACGAGTATCGTAAACAGATAGACGAACAGATACAACTAAGACTAGCACTAGCAACAAATAGCTATCATAAGAAATCATAATTTTCATGGTATTAGAAATCTACACTAGTGCATAGATCCTTTCTAACTTACATATCGTTATTAGATTTATCTATGTTTGGGTATCATTTAAACTCACTGATACTCTCACTTTGAATAAAAATTAAAATGACTCGATTTTCCGTGATAAAAAAATTCATAAAAAATTTACAGCTTGCTATTATCAACTTTGACGTAAAACAAACTCGTTTTTCATCGATTTTCTCCGTCTCTATTTTTAATTATAAATTAGCCTAATTGGGTTTCGCGTTACAAAATATTATTTTGCCTATTTTCATACGGTAAAATGGAATTAAACATTGAGGCTCATACAATTTTTAATCAACTAGAAGCATGGACTGCAAAATATCCAATAATATTTTGTACCGGATGAGTCACTAATAAAGGTTGTATCTTGTTAACCGTTTGATGCATAACTAAATGATAAAGGTATTTATAGCAAAGTGACTAATAGATATTCAGTAAAATTATGTTCAACTTTTTGAGATGATCGATTGGGGGAGTACACAGACAGAAGCTGGGGGGCACCGTCCACTTCAGATAATGGCATTCGCCGACTCATCTTATAATATAGACTCAATGATAGAAAATTTACAAAACGATGCTCATCACATCTTTTATTTTGAAAATTACTTTCTCACATTTACTATTTGCGAGATAAATGTAATCTATACAATTTTGCGCTCCTACCCCCGCTACTTCCGCGAGTCTGAGTTTTGAAAGGTTAGAGTTAAGCTTTCTGGTTATAATCAAGTTATTCCACTGAATATGATCACATATTGACATGTTGTTGTTAACAATTATTACATTTCGTTGCGCTGTAACCACGAAGCGCCATTTACTCTTTGTATTTTCCATTCTACAGTATGGACTCAATGACATAATCTGATGAAGTCATTTCCCTTACATTTTTTTGTTTTAATACTTTTTTCAGGTTTTACTTTTAGCGTCAATCTCAATGTAACTTCTGAAATCTAATTCGTCGACACCTTGAGGAAGGCTCTGAGGTAGGCGAAACGTTAATAACATACGTTCAGTAGTCATAGGTGGTAATTAGTAATCAGGAGGGGTGAGATCAAGGACATCATCAATTTCATATTGGTCCAACTACTCGCTGCCAAAAACCCCGCTAATCAGTTGTCATCAATGAAATATATTTCAAAAATTAATACTTACAGCAACTATAACAAAAATCATTATATGCCTGGCCACAAAGATACAAGGCATTCAACATATTTTTTTAATTATTTTCCTGTACCTCCGCCACTGTTCTTTCATGAATTTTACAGTTCTTTTTGATCAAAGAGTTTACAATTAAGTTTTCACAATTTGTTGTATTTATTCGTGTATAAGGCTTATTTTTTGAGAAAAAACTATTTGTCTATAGAAAAATAAATGTATGGCCTTACATTTGTGATTGAGAAAACCGACATAAAGAATAACATCCATATGAACCGTTATATTTCCAGGACAGGGTGCTGAGAGTTTTTCAAATAAATGGTTTGAGATATTTTTATCGGCCCATGAATCGGAATAAAAGCGAAATTTTTGAAAATAGACCACCGAATAACAACCACATTGAGAACAATAAACCCTTTTCTAGCACTCGGTGTCGTGGTAGTTTATATGCATATGGCATTGTATTTGGTTACATGATCTCCCTCAATGTACCATAAAGTATTATTTCACATCAACCAACGACGTTAAAACTACTCCCACCACAGATGCAAAATATCGCCTGTTTCTGTCTGTCGAGCGACCCTCTGTGAATTATTAAACAGCGGCAGCGTAAAAATTGAGGAGTTCATTTTGTAGGAAACCATCAAGTCGCCTGCGACTGGACGTTTACATTATTAAGAGCTCGGGGACGGGAACGGCTCGGCAAAAGGACGTGCGCTTCGGGAAAAATTACGCCCGCTAAAACTTTTACAGTTCCCTATTCACGAAAACTACCTACACTTTCTAGACGATTGATACTGAAATAATAAACGTTGGCATGCATGCGGCCAACCACTCGTCTGCCGCTCAATTAAAATGGATGGTAGCTCTGGTACAATATACGGGGAGTAAAAGTACATATATCTAGTAGGCTGTACCTTCTGCTTCAATTTAGATCCCCTCCTTAACGTAACCAGTGGTTCTGTTTTACAAGAAGTCACTTTTACTTATTTCCAACAAGAAAAGTGGTTCTGGACAGAAAGGCGTTGACCAAGATATCGAGGGGGAGCTTCAAAAAACATTTGTTGATTTTCAAATTATTTCAGTCCTCATAGCCTTATCTAAGATCTATAAAAAATGAGGTCAAGACGATGGATTAAGTTCTTTCCATGCTGTAATTTGCTTGGAAAGAACTTTGAAAGATATAATGCGATTAGAATTTTTGAGATCCCCTTGTAGACTGCAAACTTAGCTTGATTGATTTCTTGAACATTTTATGCGAATCTGTGTTCGATGGAAATTGTTTCTATTGAGCTGCTGTATGCACATTATGTATGCATCATCACTGAAATGACATCGTGTGAATTTTGCAATTTTGTATCAGCCTGATGGAATATTGTTTTTGAAAATGCTTATAGAATATCCCCTGTTCATTGAGAAACCTCTTATGCCACTGACATGAGGAGTCATGAAGAAGGAATCAACATAACTATAAATCAGGAAAAAGTGAGGCACAATCCAAACTTCCAAATATCATTAAGGTTGTGGTGTAGCATTATTAAACCTCCAGAAAATTGAAATCGTTACATGGGTTCATATGAAAATGAAGTTAGCTTGAAAAAGTTATGATGAATATTATATAACACACAGTTTCACAAATACAACTCTCTTTCTTCCAGTGATGCGTTTAGATTTATATTTAAATCGTCGTCGAAGATATATACAAAGGTTAATTTTTCGTCCTCAGAAAATTACATTTTACTGTGAACATTAATATTGTTATGTCAGCAAAATATCTACTCACCGTCATTCAAGCAGTTTCTTCCCAGCCCCAAGTGTAGCAATGATTTCGGTGCCTTCCTAACTAAACTTTGAATACACTGGATAAAATTGTTATACAGTTCCAGGAACATCAAACCTCTAGGAAGGTTACATCCTTCAACATCTCTTAAATTGTTTCCGGATAATATTAGAACTTGTAGGTTACTGAAACTTTTTAGACCATAATCAATTCGTTTTATCTGCAAGTAAACACGTCTTGCTTCAATCATTTAAACAAATTCCAAAGAGAAATACTTAAAATGAAGAAACTTTTAGCTATCTAGTTTTTTCTGAAATTTCTCTAGGATGTGTTAGTACTATTTTTATGGAAAACGGTATATAGGGTATTAGGAGCAGCAGCAGCTCATTTAAATTATACCTGAATACATATGCTATATAGTCTATTAAGATATGCTCAATTCCATTTTGAAGAACAGCCTTGTACTTACGTAGAAGTTCATCAACCTTACTCCCTCCAAAGTCTTTCGCAGCCACTCATTCTCGACAACATCTCGCTTATTGATGGTATCTATGAGTAGATCCAATGAATTATCAAATAATAGGTTATTTTTCTCGAACTTTTCAGTTTCTTTCGAGGTAAGCAATTTCATTTGGTAATTAGTGATTAATAATTTATTCTCGTTCAGATATGAGTCTTGATCCTGTTGCCTATTGAATGTGTCTACATATTCTCCAAACACAGTTTTCCGGAGCCTCATGTTGAATCCATCTGAGAAATTAAGTTGGTATTTGGGATACAAAGTCTTCCTGCGGTTTCGGTTGAGTCTAAGTATTTCCTCATCGTAAGACCATGTCATTTTCTCGAATTTTGCTCTTCTAAAATCCTTCTCAAATGTGTGTTCATCGTTAGGTGGATTCATATCGAAATTTTTTGGAATGTACCACAGAATGTGACGAAATACAAAAATTTATTAATACATAAACTACGAATAAATGTCAGGTGTTGGACGCCATACAAGGTATAAAGCTGTCTACATAATTATCGAAATAATAGCGACCGGAGGCATAGTTGAGGTTAACCTTGCTGTCATTGAAACTTGGTTGCGTTTGTCGATGAACGACAAGTGAGCAGTTAAGCGCCAGTCAGCTTCGTAAGCGCTTTTAAAAAGTGCTGTTTTCATTAGCGGAAACGTATTTATATCATCATGTCAGGATTGTCATTGCAAGCGTCATCTTCACCGTCTTGTGAATGGAGTTTCCATATCTTTAAATTCAAATTATTGAAATAATGGCTAACGATAACCGGATTGCCGCTCCGAATGATAAAGGCGAAGTCGTGTTGAAAAAAAACTATATTTGTTTGCAGCATAAGCTAGACAGTAGGTACATCTGACATAGGGTTGGCATGTTTTTAAAAAATTGTGGAAAAGTTTGGAGCGACACGGGTTAATAAAACGCGGAATGCACAACTAAAATGTAAACAAATTAAATATAAATTGACGATGCAGAACTGCTCGTTGCTTTGAAGTAGGTTTTAGAAATTACCGACATTAGTAAAAACTTTAACATATTGGGAACACAACAGATTATAAAGCGAAATTCTCCATTATATTTTAAATTTAATTCAACTATTGACACCTCCAAAATACAATCCAGGACCCTATTTTTAGAGTAATGCCATTGCGTGGGAAGTAAAGCTTCGATCAACTTGACGTCATTTTTTGCAGCGTCAATTGACTGGAAAGTATATTTGTTTTTCTTCGGGGGTCAATCAATGCTAATGGTATTATAATTTTTGAATTTAATGTCTCTTACAACATTGTACTGACAAATCTGAACAAGACAAAACGACGCTGACGCCATCTGGAATTGCTTTGGGATGGAAGACATTGCCATTTTTTGTCCATGATCAATTAGTTTGTAGTTAGCGTTGCTAGGGCCGCTAAATTAAAACAACTTTTGTATTTGGAACACTGATTCTAATCATGACACACAAGACGAAGTTCTATAATACTGTAGTGACAATAAATCACATTAATTAATTTCGGTTAGGATCTTATAACGTTTGTTTACATCCAATCTTTCTGGCTGTGGGATCTCTTTTATCTCAATTAAAGTAAATCCAGACGTGAATCGTAATTTTATTAGCAAATTGAGCGTATGGCTACGAAACGAGCAGACCCTTGCTAATAACCATTTAATTAAAAGATATTTTTGGGCGCTCCTGGGTAGGATTTAGATAGTACGCAATTTAAATAATATCAAAGTTTAATTTCGTGGAAAAGCGTGGCGATCTCCGGACTAAAGGATTATCTGAAGGATTGCGGTATTCAGACGTAATAGGTAAATAACTACTCGAGGGATCTGTCTTACTGTTAGGATCAATTAAAATAAATTACAGCCCTCTCATCCAGTGTGGCTGTGTTTGGAACAGTTTCATCAATTCGATATATTCATATAAGAACTTTCCATCACTTTCAGAGAAGTTCTTTAATTACATAGAAACATAACTTATCTTGTAGCTTTACCTGTAAATTAATATCTTCCTTGTTCATGTTTTTGTGCAAATATTAGTTATCTGGCCATCCAAGCCAAGTTAACTTCGATGGTTCGATGCAATCTTCTGGACATGATTTTTCAAGTGAGTTTGCAAGACGACAGGTGTGGTGGCTTGTGAAACAGAACATTCTGAGGGACTAAATTAAAAGCATACTAAGAAATTATGCAATGCAAACACAACACTGGAAGCCATGTGATCCATGCTTTGACCTTCCAAGATGAAACCAATATGAGGGAGTGCAGAACTTTACTAAAATTGTTGTAGCCTTTGTCAAAGCAAAAGATGTAAGACCAATTTAAAAAATATAATTTCATTGAAATGTAATAAAAATGCGTTTGCGATAGTTCTGATAAAATACAATAGTGAACTTATTGTTGTTATTTTTGCTATGATCGTCTAATCACTATCTATTTGATGATACTACCAACGTTGTCTTGACAGGATACAGATGCTAATTACTGCTAAACGATAGTTGGTGGTGGTGTGGCGGGAGATTTGGAGAAGAACAAATTCTTTTCAAGTGCGACCACCAACCATAGAGCAGTCTAGAACTACTGATCCTAGAGGAACCTTCACGAACAATTTAAACCTATCCAAGCAGATAATCCGGCCTTTAAGGCTGCCTGTAGAAGAACTCATCACCCCAAGGTACTGCAAATCCTCATGAACACAGAATAAATTCGTGGTGGCTTAGAAGGCGCTGAGAATTTTGCAACTCCTTGCCATTCCGGTATGGTTTGTCAAAGCCCAAAGACCGGAAATTGGAATGATCTAGGACTACATGTGATTACAGTATTTTAAAAGAAAGAGCAAAGTCATTATTGAACGATCATTGTTTCTATGATTTTGATGAATATCTGACTGTAGTCTGGTAGCTTAGTTATATGTTTATAATCTTCAGGGATTCTTTTTATTCCCCTTCTATGTAGATTATTTTATTGTTATTTTGACATACCATATATACATATTGTGTCTTTTGTGGTTGTAATTAGATACCTTCAAATTGTGTAACATGAAGTTTCAATTTCGTCAGGATTTCAGACTAAAATTATTGGAGTTACATCGGATTCGATCTACAAACATACAGACAAAATGAAAGAGGGAGGTTAATGATTAGAATTACAGGGGACATGAGAAAAAACAAACCATAAAATATGGTCTAGTACATTCAATCTAGACTTAAAGTGATTTGTCAGAAAACGGTTTCATTGGACACCGAATAGGAGCTTGGAAAGCAAGAGTCGTCTATTTTTACTTCGATTGTGTGAACAAAAAGCGCTCAAGGTTGAAAACGACCAAGCATAAACACGAACATGAACAGAAAACTTTCATACAGATAAATTGCAGTAGTTTGATATATTAAGGTGATGGTACAATGGTGAAATTCATAACGACTGAGTAGCTTTAGTGGAGTAGAGTAGATATAGAGATATATCAAAGAGTTTCGCTCTTCGGATGAAGAAACATATATAGTATACTTTTTCTCTAATATGAAGGCTTCTTTTTAACTAAAATAACCTAGTACGACCCGACTAACCTTTCAGCCCGAACACGTCTGCCAATCAATCAAATCGTATTTTCATATCTTGCAAGTTGCTTCCCTTCAGCTCCGTCTCGTTTTATACTGATTGAAAAATAATAACGTGCTTATATCGGAAGCCTTATGAATTATTCCGGCAACATCGATAAATTTTTCGGAGAGATTCGATTTTGTGGAGCCAATGTTATTAAAGAAGGCAATTGGACAGATTAGCTGATTTTTCTTATCGCAGTTCAGGCGAGTTATTCGACAGTTCTTTATATATTACCAAGCCGATCCAACAAGTGTGGCGAAGTATAATGGAAGAAATTGATAATCTTCCCTGCTATCCAAAACAACAGAACCACCGGTGGAGGCGAAGCGGTTTGTTATATAACCGATATTTGTTGGGAGAGTATCGAGCATCGTGATCCACTTTGCTTTTGTTTAGTAGAATACCACGTCTTCTGAACTAAAACTAACTCTATGTCGATAAATATTCCAAAGAATGATCCTGCATATGCAGTACTGTATTGCTGTTTTGTAAATACAAATGCATAATTATAAAGTTAGAGAAAGTATCTGGTAGTAGCGGAATTTGAATTCACTTATCCACATATTCACTATGACACACTATTGCTAAAATAAGTGATCATAATTGAAGTGCCAAAGTTAACCCAGGTAGATTAGGCTCAACAAGAGTATGTTTCTGTTGGATGCCTCAAAGATATTTGTCAAGGTATAGCATTAAGTCCTCCTCCATATCAAGCGAGTTGCCTTGGCGGTTCCGTTGGTGGGCCACACCAGGACTGAGGAGATGGCGGAAAGCAACCTCCCCATTTCCTCACTCAGGGTAGCAAGGGCCAACGATAAGATAAGGTTCGATAGGAGATTGTCACTCACTATGCCCTCTAGGGAAAAGTGGACAGGAGGGAAGATAAGATTTTCGCCCCACAGCATGGTAAGCTATACCGATGAATCTCACTTAAAAGACATTGAATCCAGTGGTGCGG
Organism: Bruchidius siliquastri; assembly: GCA_949316355.1. Classification (NCBI taxonomy): domain Eukaryota; kingdom Metazoa; phylum Arthropoda; class Insecta; order Coleoptera; family Chrysomelidae; genus Bruchidius; species Bruchidius siliquastri. The sequence continues at coordinate 42,021,288 of OX438529.1, forward strand.
GAGTGTGCCTGGAAGGTAAAGGTGTGGAGGCAAGCGTAACGCTAGGAACCCACACATCAATTTCTCATGCGGATATATTTGCCATTCTAATGTTGGCATATTCAGCAGAACTACAGCAGTGCACGGAGCAGGACATCTATATATGCCCCGATAGTCAGGCGGCTTTGAGAGTGATATCATCTCCAGGATCAGATCACCACTGGTCCAGGAATGCAGCGCCGCCCTCCAACGCTTAGCCCAATGCAAGAGCATGACCCTCATGTGGATCCCTGGTCAAAGCGGGGTGCCAGGTAACGAGAAAGCGGACTGCCTAGCGAGGATGGGAGCATTGGCTCCGCACCCTTGCTGGGCATTAGAAGAGGCTAGGTCAGAAATGCCCCACATGATTGGGCATATAACGAACTGGCAGAAGAATGGTTGGAGAGAGATGACTGCAGATAGTCCAAGAGGTTCATAGAAGGCTCCAATAAACGTAGACGTTTGACAGAGAAGAGTGTTACTCAGCGGAATGGTTGGACATCATGACCTTTATTCAAAGGTCTGGAAGGTTCCTTAACTATCATGTCTATTTCTAGTGATGGTCTTCGGGGTCAGCAAAAAGGGCCAAAGGTTGCCAACCGGCCAGGCTTTTCCTCACCATTACTACTACTAAGTCCTCCTCCATAAGCTAACTCAAAATGGGCTTACTTTAAATAATTTACTTTTCATTACATAGTCTGTAGATGTTTGGTATTCGGACGTGAAGTCCCTTTTCCCAAGAGTTGTGGAGACTGCCTTAATGCTAGCGATGGCTTATACATTAGTATGTCGTTGTAGATAGGATGAAATTACTCGATATCAGCTGTAGAGCTCGAGCTTCTGCAAGACGATCATACAGTGAAACATCACACAGGTGAAAGCCGAGGTGGAGCTGGTATAGTTCAGGGGAGGAGTTTTCCAGAAAGAGTTACCAGCGACTTCGATTATAAACATTTTCACCCTATAGTTCTGCAATGTATGGCTGACCTGATCTAGCTGGCATATTTATTCATCATACCATTAAGTAATAGGCGCCTATTATAAGCAGTTGATTTTTCATAAATAATGGTTATCAGTTTTGTGAATTATGATGAACTGCGGAATCACTTTGTGAAGTAGGAGGTATAATCGTGCATCAAGGGAATGTATCTCACAGTTGATTAACTTGGGAACATTTAAGGTTGCTATGTACATTTGCGGGGGTCGGGAGGTCGATGAGGAGGGAGGCGGGTGAGTTCAAACAGAAATGGGGCGGCATCGACTAACGAGCATTATTGGATTGAATTTGAATCGGTTTAGGCCGAACATCGTAGAGGTGGAGAGAGGCTGACGAGTGATTGAATTTGAATGCGGCACACAAACCAATTGTTGGCGAGGTACACGTGTCAATTGTGCTAATGATCTGCAGACCAACTCACATTTTTGGCTGGTAATTGGAGGAAAGTTAAGTTCATTGACATATCGTTATGTCGGTGACTATGACACTCTCACCATATATGAGAGCGTCTACTAGAAAGGTGTTTATAGCAACTAATATCTACTACGTTAGAATCGCAAAATATAGAACTTTCAGTATCTTTTATATAATAATGGCGTCAAGTAGGTTGCCGCTTCAGTTTCCACGAAATGGAATCAGTTTATTAGAGAATGTGTCTTGAAATTTAATTTAAATAGAAAAATATTGAAAATACTGCGAGTCTCTCATTCAATAAAATCCAGAAATTTACTATACTTTCATATGTTTTGAGGATAAAATGCTTCATGCAAAAGTTGCAACTCTCCGAATGTTTATATCTTTTACGTATAACTTCTCCAATATGAAGCCTAGTTCAGACAAAAATCATCTTCTGATCAATTTTCTTGTTTTTATTTGTCACTTTTTCGGTTTACTATATACTATTTGCATCTTTTATCCGAATATATACACTGCATTATAGTTTTTCCACAATATGTGTAGTATTTTCCGAGTTCAGATTGGTCTAAGTATACAGGACAGGCGATAGACAAACAGACGACAAGTAGACGACAGACGGAAGGAAGTGAGTGAAACAAAAAACAGAATGTCAAATTTTTAGATATTACAGTGCTTCCCCGAATTTTGCTCGTAGCGAATGAGACTTTTAAAAGTGTCTATTACGGACCACACTATGATGTGCTTACCACGCCCTATACCTATGAATACTGAAAGATTCAGAACCAAACTACACAACAAGGATATTTTATTCTAATTTGATTTTCTTGAATCCTTAAAATCTGTATTCATACGGGAAGTAATTGTTGTATTGAGGAAACTCTGGAACAGAATTTTAACTTTTTCAGATATTTTATATAAAGATAGAACGGTACTTATGAAATAAATTCCAAAAGCCTTATTTTTATTCTATTATCATACTCTCCAATCGCTAAATCGATTTTCGAAAATAAAGCATTACTTATATACTTCGGAACATCATATTCCAACCTGAATTATACAGAAATCGTAAAGCGTTTAAGCATAGTGCACAGTATCGTGGGTTTTAATAGACAGGCGGCTATAATGGATGACATGAGACGGGAATTTGCGGCAGCGTCTTATATCACATTGAATTTTTGTCACTAGACTTTTGCTTGGGATGTAAAAATAGAAAAGCTGATGAAACCGATATCGCCCAGCTGAGGAAGGATTACCTGGTAGCGCAAAAAAGTCTTCGAAAACTGATCGAAGAAAATTCAAGACATCAAACTATTTATTTACTATCAAAACAATGTTCTTGAAGTCTACGAAAGAAGCACTTCTCGATATATTTTATAAACCACCTAAAAGCTAAACGGAGATCATTTTGCCCGTGAATAAAAAAAAATAACACGGCTTAGAAATGAGCATCCATAGATACTATATGAAAATTAAATCGCCGTTTGAATGAAGCATATATAGGCATGAAGGAATTCAATTCGGAGAGGTCCATATTCCAGAGCATAACGCTACGCTACCCCAGCAACCTAACCGCAGCTAGCTTATTTTCCGAATAAATTCAAATTATTTTCGGAATAAATGGCACAACTGTTTACCTAATCAAATTGTGTTTAGATTACATTAAATTTAACCACTAGTTATAGTAGAAAGGTACACAATACACAAAGTAAACGTATATAGTTATAAGCTTAAATGTATTTGGCTTTAGAAGGGAGACCAAGTGTTTTGTTATCAATATTTGATGGCCGGCGCACTAGTCTGCCCTTCAGGATAAATGGCGGCTATTCGATAGACTGGTACGTGGATGTATCCGTCAGTAACTAGAGATTTTTTTCATGGTATTTGAAAATCATGGGTCTATATAAATAAAAGAATTATGTTAATTTTTCTATTTAATCTTTTGGAAGATGAACCTCACACCATAAGATAAAAATAGTAGTTTGACATCACAGGGTACTACATTTTCATAGCGATACACATTAATTTGAAAACTCGGATAAGGCGCGTGACTAAGTATAACAAATTTGGGTATATTACATGCACTGAAAGAAAGGCGCTTCAATAACTACCAACGTCCTTTCAGAAAAAACAAAAACTCCGTTCAACTAAAAAAATCTTACGGTTAGCGTCGATATCACTCGAACATTCAAGTTTTCCTTCTCCTGAAAATTCATTGATAGTGATAGTGTGAGAGCGCGTGTGAGATTAAGTAATTGATAAAAGTACATACCTGTGTATGAGTTTGCTTGTCAGTGATTTATGTTAAATTTTTTATAGGTTTCTTCCTTCTGTAAAATCATTAGATTTCGTATGTAAATATGTAACGGGATCTCGGTGTGTATATTTAAAAAATGTGATTGATGGCTATTCAGTTATCAGTGAATGATTGTTTAGGTCTGCAAACTCACGATTTTTAATATATTTTCCTAAGGCATAGAAATTAAATTTATAAGTTTCTCCCACCAATTTACCATATTCCGTAAAATCAAAAAAGTCTCAACATAACCTAGATGTTTTAGGAAGACCACCTAGCCAGACTTGATGTTTACTTGTCCTCTGACACAATCTGGTATTTTAATAACTCATTATTCATTACTATAATAACACCCAGTAAATAATAATTTTTGCATTGCCTACATAGATAAGTTTTATTGTACATAGGTCAAACAGCTACGCTTTGAATTCCTATTAGTCTTGTTATACAAGCAAGCTGCCATGTTTCATTTAATATTTGTATTGTGCTATATTATTTTGATGATTAGTGGTCAAAATTATTCACCAAGTCCAGGCTATATTCCATACGGATATGGTTATCCAGTAAGTAAACCGTTTACATACATATAGCGTAGTAGAAGTAAAAAAACAGAAAGCAATAGTGATTATGAATATTCCATAATCTGAAGTAAATTGTATGTTCCTCTAACTTACACTGATATAATATAACTTGTGTAATATTCACCCGGGTTATGTAACGTAAAAAAATGGAGTCAAGTAGATTTACTCAGTGCTTCCCATGTGGTAATCGCTTGAAAAAATTACTCACTGGTATGATGAGGACAAAACTTGCTTTTCGAGAAGAGCGTGCCCATACCTTTCTCGAGTTTCTAATAATTTTGAGTCATAGTGTCCAGAAATTTTGAAAAAGTGACCGAAACTCTTATTCACATGTTTCACAAGCTTATGACCTTTTTGTACTTTATTTTTTTTTGAGGAATATTTTTTTTTTAATTCACCAAACAAATAGTATTTAAAATAGCAAACAATCTTATATAAAATATTAATTATGTATTCTGTATTTAATCGCCGCCGTATAAATAAGTACAAAGTATCCTCGACAAACTAAAAAACATGTCATATATTTTACTTGCTGTTTCATGATATAGGAAGGATCTCATAAAATAACTAAATTATGACGGACAATGGCACTTTAGCCAGTAGTAAATATGAATGAGTAAGAAGTACTAAGTCAATATGCTTGACTTTTTTTTATATGATTTTAGAGAATGTTTCCTTTGGTTAGGTATACAGACAGCTTCATCCCCCGTACGTTGAACCCTATATGCAGTCAGGTAATCAACAGTACGGATCTGGTTCGCCGGATACTTACTATGGAAGTAATCACCCGGTGGAAGTTATAGACGTCAGTCCAGAGGTATTCCAAGCAGAAATGAGGAAACTAGGAATATTACAGACGCCATCTCAGGGTGACGTCAACAACATACCGCCCCAAGCTGAATACGCACTATACCAGAGTCCGACGTCAGACCCCCAGCTCAGCTATTCACTAGGTGGATCATATTATCAGGTTACGAATTACATAATACAGTAAGGCTAGTGTCACACAGAGCTACTCGGAACATAATTAAATATAGAAAATGCATAAATTTGACGCATTCAGCATCGGCACTAGCATCTTGGGACGCACTATTCAGTACAACTCTCCGGTATAAACGGTAGAAATTACTTAACTAACTTTTTTCCACGCATATCACGCTGTGAGTAAGACGGAGGCAGATATTATTGTCCAAATTTGCCAGCAAGCCTTGCAAAAAAAGAATGTGAGTACATTAAGACATTGATTGTAGAGTTACGACAAACTGATTATCTATTTTCTCTTTCTTGACGCATGATGATAATGCTACAGAAGAAGATAAATTAGTATGTATAGTACAAGAAAACATATAATTCGAAGCTAAAAGCGTTGTATCTGCATGTGCAAACAAACTTCTCATGTGCATCAAATTTGCCAGAAAATGAATCGATGCTACTGTATTGGACAAGGCGGGCATCTAAGCAGTTGCAATAAAATGTAATCATGTGCTCAATGTATAAGTATCGAATTTTAATCAATATTTGGTGGAGCTGTATTCAGTTCAGAATTTATACATGCCTACATTTCTTATGAGCTGCATGTGTGTGGAGCCAGATTTAGATCTACGAGTATTGTGCACCGAGAGTCGTGAAAATGCACCTTCTAGGCGAAGCAATTAGAGTGGTTCTGCGACAAAATACTTAAAATTTGTCTAATTATTGTATCAAAGATAGTGCGTAGATATATCAGTAGATTGATAGACGGTTAAATATAAAACAATGTAATTTTTTCACTTTGTGGTTTTTTTAAACACTAATGGAACAATCTCAGTGCTGTTGTTTGAAACTTGTAGACAAGGTGGATTTATCAAAAGTTTGATTTCGGACTTCCATTGTCTATAAAATTTTGAGTATCACGACGTTTCGATTGATGTGCTATCTTCAATCGTCTTCAGGTGAACTGGCGAACACGTTCCTTTCATGCCTATTTATACCCCGTCCGGTGACGTGTCGTTTCACAGTGCTCCCAAAGCCAAAATGTACAGAATAGAAAAGGCTATAAACTCGAATAGCTCAATCAGATTATAACTGACAGAGAACTAAAATAAACGAAAAAAGTGATATTTAATAAAATTATCTACACTATTTTCAAAGTCCAAACCTGTTGTGAAATAGCATAGACAGATACGTTCTCTATTTATGCAAAAATAAAGCACACTTGTATAATATTAGTTTCTTTATATTTGAATATATCAATTTCAATACACTATTTCAATTAGATTCAATAAATTATTTTTAAAGTAGAATTGCACAAAATTTTCTGATTTTACACAAAAAAAAGAAAATGGCCAAATAAGTGAGTGGTTTGGGTGAAGCACCGAGGCAGCTGAAAGGAAAAGTCTTAGGCCATTTTGGTGATACTTTATAAGGTTCTCAGGTACCATAACAGATTGGAAAACTGGTGAAGGTATCTATATATGCACAAAAAGGGAGGTTTTCCGAAGTTGTTATAAATAATATTTTTGGAATAAGGTGGAAAATGGGCGATTGTATTTTCCTACATAAGCCAGGGAAGAGCCACAGTGATCCTGCCAGCTATAGACCTATTACTTTATTAAATATCATGGGAAAAATTTTAGAGCGAATTGTATATAACCGTCTTCTACCATTTCTTGAGCAGATAGTTCCAAGCTACCAGCATGGCTTCATGGTTGAGAGAGGAACAGCAACGCAAATTATGAGAACTACTCACTATATATGTGATGCGCTAGAGCAACGAGAAAACGTGGCTATGCTCTCTACAGATCTGAGCAAAGCTTTTGACTGCATACATCATAAGGGGCTAATTTACAAACTTATACGTTACGATCTCCCAGCAAACCTAATAATATTGATAGAGAATTACCTTACTTCAAGACACGTACGAGGACGATTCTGTAACAGCATTACACCTCCAATGCTAGTGCCAAACGGATTCCCCCAAGGATCTATATTGGGACCCGCTCTCTGGAATTTGTACCTAAGCGAGCTGCCAAGTGACAATATTTCAGGAACACTATTATCTCAATATGCAGATGACCTGTGTGTGCTTAACCGTTCAAAGAATCCTACCACTGCTATTAGACGTACTGAATGGGCAGCTAGAGATATAACAAATTATTATAAATGCTGGGGACTGAAGTGCAATCCACAGAAAACTGACTGCATCTTATTTGGATTTTCAAGAAACTTTCCCAAGACTGTACACGTCGATAGTGAAGAAGTTCCTCTAAATAATGTAGTAAGATATCTTGGTGTTCAACTAAATAGGCGACTTAGCACCAAAGCTCATCTGGAAGACATAATTAATAGAGCTAAAAGAGCAATTGCCTCATTAGATCATAAAAATCATAAATTCCTGTATTTTACCTATTCTGGATTATGGGACTATACAGCTGCTCCCACGTCTCTGTAAAACAGGATTGCAGAAACTTGAGCGTCTTGTTAAAGGGACGTACAAGAGAGCAGGAGGTTTTCCAAAATCTTTACCTGACGCCACGTTATGGGAAATGCTAGATACAGACCCATACCACGTTAGGATTGCAGACTTACAAAGGTCACAACTGCAACGCATTTTTGGTGCAAACCTCGAGGGATTTCCATCTACCGAGCAAGCGAATCACATCGCATACACCAGGAATGGACAACATTCGGTACTTCTGCCAACTACGAGGCTAGGAGGCACTGCCATCCCCGGGCTTCTAAATAAAAAGGAGAGGCGACTTCCACCATCAAAAAGAACAGGGCCACCTGTGCAGCGGGGACGTCTGTAGAGTGGATTTAATGTAACACTCTGCACGAAGCAAATTGACATGCCAAACATTAAAATGCAGCACGCTCAGACTCGGGTGTATTCACGAAATACCCACAACAAAAACAAAACACAATAAAAAATATCCACCCCGACGGGAATGATAAGTATTGTAACACTAGCAATTTTCACATGTATGATAAGTATAGAAAATAAAAGTTATTTATTATTATTATTATGAAATTTCGACATGACGTTACTTTCTAAATATACAAAACAAGAAATTATGTTTATTGTCTAACTTTTACATTAATAGTTGTTCTCATAGCACTATGGAAAAGATACGAACAGGTAAAACACTATTCTTCGCATGCATTCCTCTTAAAGAGTACCTACAACTTAGACGCGAGCTTTAAATATTCAATTAGCATCAAAAAGGTTGCTTTCTTGTGGTTTGGGAGTTTTCTGTCAAAAATATTAGTGAAGTGACCTTGCCGGTGATAGAACTTCTCATTCAAGCAAAAAGTAATCTATGAGACTCTGTCAGATTGAAAATTAGTTGAAATACATCCTAGAGCTGCTAGTTTTGAGAACAGCTATTTGTTCATCATAGTTGTACCTAGTTAGTGGAAGGGATTATAAAAAATAGCAAATTCTTTTGAGTGAAAAATTGGGGATGGGTGTTTTGACAATGGTAATTTTCCAAATTTTTAAAAAATATATGATTGTTCACATGTCAAAGTAGATTCATTTTTAATAGCTGGCGAACGTTTTAAACAAATTGTACCATTAAGTAGTTGATTTTTTAACGGGGTTAACTTGTTCTACTTCTGTTTTACCAATTATTGCTAAATTTTATTGGAATTTAACTAAATAGAGATCATAAATAGTTACCAGAATCCTATTCGACGTCTTGAAAATGGTGCACGGAAGGTTAAATCTGCATTTAACCCTGGGCGGTATCAGTTAGTTGATGATTTTGCTCGGATTTCAGAACGGTTAATGAAGTACTTTAAGAAAATATTGGTATTTATAATATAATACTTGAAGCCATTTTTTTCGAAACTTTTGTGAAATAAGTTCTTCCTGCTCATGGCGTAATATTTTTCTTATCACAACTAGTGATATCAAAGTTACAACTTTTAGAACAATTGTCAGCTTCAAAATGCGCCACTTTAAATGCAAACTTGAAAAGTTCAATCTCTTGATCTTTTTCATACTGAAAGCTGAAATAACTTTTCAGCCTAGCCAGTATATGCAAAGACATCACACACCATATGGCGTATCAGAATCACGAATAGTTTCTCAGATGCTTGACCTCCCTGTCAATATATCTTCTCAGGATATCCTGAATTCACCTCATGCCAGCATTCCTTATACACCAAACGGATATCAACAAGTTCCAGCACAAAATTATAAGGCATCAGTAGGCCATGTGCAGCCAGAGTTCACGTACATACCAACTTATCAGTACAAAAATCAACCTGGATATCCAGTTGTGAAGAAAAGAAGGAATCGTCATAGATATGTGATAAAGAAAGATAGCTCCCAGAATAATGGCAATCAAAGCGAATCTAGGGTGATCGACAAGCATGAAATTCAAAGGAAGACTTACACCTTTAGGTAAGGTTTTGATTCTGCCTTGGAACATTTCTATATAACGTTTCTATAACTAAAGGTTTGTATGGTATATAAACCCAACGATATAAAGTATAACTTTAATGAAACCAAATGTTTCCTAAATATATATACGTATATAGCACTGTTTACCTATCTATTCAATAATTTTAAGAATAATATTCATTCAATTTAATTGATATACTTATTATATTCATCACATTTCAAAGATAGCATGTGATCAGAATTTAATATTTATACTAGCTCAGTCTCGGCACGCGTAACGCTGTGCTGTTCAGGGTAGTTGAGTTACATAAAATAAGCTTTCGAACGATAGGTGTAACGTTTCTGTATGTCAAGTATTTTCCGAGATATCTATTGAAACGTTGAAATATACATTTTCGGCTACATTTCAATTTTGGACACTATGCTAGTCTCTTCAAAAGTTTTGCCGTCCCTGTATATCATGTAGTTTTCGAGATATCTATTAAAACATTTAAATGTATATTTTCGGCTAGATTTCAATCTAGGACACACTCTGTATATGCTAATCACTTCATAACTATTACCGTCCCTGTATATCATGTAGTTTTCGAGATATCTATTAAAACGTTAAATATGTTGTTGTTTTGTTGAAAATGAATTTCAGGGGAAATTTTAATTTGGCACACCCTGTACATCATGTCGTTTTCGAAATATCTATTTAAATGTTTAAGTCTGAATTTTCGGCGAAATTTAAATTTTGGGCACATCCTGTATATGCTAATCAATTCCACACTTATGCCATCCCTGAATATCATGTAGTTTTGGGGATATCAATTAAAACGTTAAATTGTATTTTTTGTTGAAATTTTAATTTTAGACACCTCCTGTATATGCTAATCACTTGACACGTTTTCGTTTTTGTATTTCATGTGGTTTTCGCGATATCCAGCAAAACGTTGAAAATGAATTTTAGGGGAAATTTTAATTTGGCACACCCTGTATATCACAATTACTGTAATATGTTTGGCATTCCTGTATATCATAGAGTTTTCGAAATATCTATTAAAATGTTTAAGTCTGAATTTTAGGCGAAATTTAAATTTGGGACACCCCCTGTATATGTTAATCAATCAAACAGTTTTGTTTCATTTCAGATACTATATACTAACCACTTAAGCACAATTTCTGTTTCGGGATATCATATAGTTTTCAACATATCTATTCAAACCTGAAAATGCGATTTTTCGGTGATAAATAAATTTTAGACAAACGGTATATATTAATCGTTTCAACATGTTTGCCCTCTTTCTATATGGTGTACTTTCCGAGATATCTATTAAAATGATGAAATTTGAATTTTCGGTGAATTTTTTATCTCAAATCCACCCCTGTATATGGTAATCAATGCAACATGATTTCCGTTTTTCAAGTATTAGGTTCATAAAATCAGCTTTTGAACCGTAGATATGCCGTCTCGGTATGTCTTGCAGATGCTGCTTCAAATGCTTTTTCGATTAAGCAGTTTTGCCCATCTTTACACGGCAGTGGTTCACAGAAATGTTTGCTATACGGTATCCCATTACCCTCTAGTAGACAGTACAGTCGGTAATAAAAATTTCTGTAATGACGACTACAACTGATCACGTGTATCAGATGCAGTCGACTTTGGAGGGAAAGTGTGTTTACATTTGGATGAAATTCAATACATTTTCGATAATTTTCAATATCCTGACCAAAATTGATGGAATCGGGCAGAGAAAAAACGTCTAACTATTAAGGAAACCCTGAATTTTCATCGCGCGAAAGAAAAAGTCGATTATATAGTGTGACAAATGAGATGTACGTCGATTTTCCGAGTTTCGTATGGATTTGAAAGGGACCTCATGGATTTTACGTAGTGATTGTTGGAAAAATAGCTGTATTTTGTGGAAAGTGTGTGTCGGTATGGAAAGCTCAGCTCAAAGCTTGACTTGTCCGGTGAGTAGTATTCGTTTTCTGTATAAATATATGAGTGATTTTTCCGAAAGAAGGAAACCGACACGTCCGCGGCCCGTCTTCGTGTAGCCAAGTTTTTTCGAAATATCTCGGAAACGGATAGAACGATCTTTGAAAACTTTTCGATTTTATCTATTGTGGAATCTCCTCTGTACCCGAATATAGGTTTTGCGTTAGTCTTTCGAATTATTCGTGCAGCTCTGTCGAAGTGCATGGTTGACACCGGTTTTAAGGGTCTGATTCGAAAAATTTCACTATACGTTTCTCCAGTTTTCTGGAAAACCGAAAGGAGGGCAGAATCGGTCCCTGTGTGTCGTGAAGACCGTTTCGAGAGGAAAAAAAGACGCTAAAAAATTTCCTGGATAAGAAGCTCGAAATATGAAAAAACGGACGTAGAATGCGACGTCGCAGAAAGTGTTATTTTTTAGAGAAAATTTTAAACGGTCATAAATCGAAAACGGTGCAATTTACCAACCTGGATTTATATTTAATGACTGCCTGCTCTCATGCAGAGCCTCGAAAAAAATGCATAAAGCTTGTAAATGCAGTGATAAGTGCGGTGATACGCGCACAGAATGGGAAGGCACGTTTTAACTCTAAGAATCATCACCATTTTGCCACTTTGAACGTTATTTTGAGCAAAAGTGGCATATTATTTAAAAAAAGTAATTCTTTACGATTCGTAGTACTCGCCGAGATGTATAAATCGCGGTACTTTCCATTAGAAAAATTAAGCGACATCCCTTGTACATCGTCAAAGTGCATACACTTAAACTACGATTCATCTGTCACTGCTCTTATTTAATATTATTATTCAGAAAGAGCCAGTACTGAAATAAGTAAATTTCTTGTTTTTTTGGTCTTAAGGACTAAAGATCCACAGCTTTCAATTGTTTAATGCGTGCCAACTAATATTTTTAATTTTTGTTGTGTCTTTAAGCCTCCATTCCAGAAATAAAAACTTTTACTTTAGATGTAAATTTTGATCTAGAGTCTCGTATAGCTGATGTAAAGTCTTCTATATGATTTTTTGAGGTTTTATTCCACCCACACTTGATGGAAGATGCTAAGTGCAGGAATGAAACTATGCTAGGCTTCAGAATATTTGGAGAGAATGTCACCGCCTGAGATTTTATCAGAATTCATCATTCTCACTACGAACTTGAAAAAACAACATATCATCTGACCTGCTCATGAATCAAACTATAACTAATCATTTTACTGCGACCCATATGAAAAAAGCATTAACGTAGGGTAATAGGAAAAGTGTGGTATCTATACTGGTCATTCCAATTATAATGCCTTTTAAGCTAGTGCACTGGAGAGACATATTTGTTATTATGTTTATATAAATAAACATTTTTGTAGTAAATATGGGAGGTACCGCTTTTCGGTTCAGTAAACATCTAAATAAACGTACTGTAAGTTCTATGATGAGCTTGACTCAAAATGGAAATTTGGGTCCTCCTTTTTTATGACAGCAGCATAAAACTACAAAATTAATTGAAATATATTTTTTCTACGAGTACTGGCACATAGACGCCGATTCATATAAAAAAGAAACCTACGTGGTGAATTTTTATTAATTTTAGAAAAACATTCGTCGTAACACCTGAAAAAAGACCAAGTGGACCGATAACCATCAATCTAGTGAATGGCATTCCAATTACAACAGCTAATCCTGAAGAAATCACAGTGACTACTATACCCACAACCACTACGGAGGATAATGAAATTCCAGAAGATACTACTGGGTTTTTGAACTTATTCAATCAGAACTGAATTATGATTTCCTTACAGCTTATCGTTTCTGTTAGCTTATAATTATCATATTATAAAATATACAATGTAAAAAGAAATAAATAAATAACCAAAAGATAATAGATAGATAATTATTGTTTTCCATATAATTATCGTACACTTGGAATACTCGTATATACTGCACAATATTCACACTTAGAAGACAATCAATTCAAATTTCGCTGTTAAATATATTCAATTGTTGAAAAGCTTGGAGAATCTAGTTCTCTAGATGCCGGTAAGGTTAAGATGCTGCTGGGGCCTGCACATCAGGGGATGAAACGAGATCTTTCAGTATCAGTATAAGTTACCTGTATCTCATGTGCAGAGATCTGATTTTGATCGAATTTTATGCACCTTGGTTGAAAATTCAGTCGATACCTAAGAATGGTTCGTTTAACAGATGCATGTTGATGTTGTTGGTCAAAAAAGCTTATGGATCTTCAATGGTCGTTTCTCTATCGTAAACAGCATGTCAAACACCCTATGTTGCTACTATTAATTGATAATTTAATTTTCCTTACCTTCTTAACTCATTACATACGCAGATATTTTGATATATATTTACACATTGTGCTTCTGGAGCACGAGGTTATCTTTGAAAAAATGTGATTATTCTAAGAACACCTTAGATTCTATCATATCAACAGCAGACCATAGTCGTGCTTCTGTCGTAACGAATCTATAACAACATGATGCCAGCATCACCGCAGGACTGCAATTACAGCTTTGCACACCGTTAGATGGAAGGGAGGAAGGGGAGAGGTAGTGGGTTCCAGAGTGTAAAGTGCCCCTCAGCGAGTACGGGTAAATGAAGACACGTATCTGGCGGAGTATGCAAATTCCAATCTACCGATAATAATGACTACGACGCGTGGACTACTTCTTATTGAACTAATTTGACAGCGGTTTGCGAACCGCTTCAGCTTTTCTGCTGATATATTTTCCGTGGAAGCCCTTAGAACGACCGATGCCGAAGCTAACGCAGACGACGCCTACGCCGACGCCAGAATTATCTCTCTTTCTCTCCATTAGTTTCTCTCTTTCTCTGCATGTCGCGTGCGTATGTGAGTGAGTGAGTAAGCAATTAGCGCCTGTTTGAAACTAACAACGTTTTAGTCCCACTACCATTGGCTATGGTAATTGTTTGCTTGTAATCTAAGCATAGGTAAAAGAAGGTTTGAGGGTTTCTGAGCTTACGTGAAATGACATATATTTATTGTTCGCCTTCTCTGATCGATTCATGTGAACTTAAAATGTATGAAGAAATTGATTATGTTCCAGTTTATTGCACAAGCACTATTAAATTTTGTACTGAGTGGATACGTGTGCTGCACATGACACAGAGTTCGACACGAAAAAATTCCTGCTCTAATGTATGACCCCCACTGAGGCTATATAGGTATTATGATATTAAAAACTATAAAATATATGATAACAGTTTTTTTGTAAATTCTTCCAAATCAACCATAGCTTCGTCTTCAAAAATATGCTCATCTCCTATGTCAAGGTACTTACAAACATGCAAAGGTTTGATCTTTGAAACTTAGATTTCTAATTGATTTGAATTACATCAATGATAAAACGATCACCCTACTCAATGAATTCCCATATGGCACAAACGGATTGTAGTGACATCCTAGTACTATACAGTACTTAGCTTGAATTTGTTGATTTTTAAATAATATAGTACTTTTTCACTTTAATTTATAGGCTTTTTACCAGGATTATACATTTAGTAAATAAAGAAACCCAAAAGAAATGATAGATGGGTTAAAACCACCCTGGTACCTTTTTAAAATATCTTACGGGTGGTAATACGATTCTAGGTTTTTTTTAACGAGATGCCTCATTCGTTACATTTATTATTTTACTCTTGTTAAAACTATGCGTAAATCGCATAGTTTCGAAGAAAATACTTTTCATCAAACTCTGGTTACCGATATTCCATATAGCACAAACTTCAGACACACCCAACCATGCACCATCACACCAGAAGAAGTTGGACACCTGGACATTCAATTCAAGAACTTTATGTTAACTTTTACTTACGGACCGAATCACAAAAGCAGGAAAATCACAAAAACCTTACCAATTAACCAACTGTGAATTAGATAACTTCTAAGGACGGATTTATCATCAGAAGTTCAAAATGATGAAAAGCAAAAGAACAGTGATTCTTGTCAATAGCACCTCATTAATACAGAAATGATTGTGGGGCGACGGAGACCGAACAATTAAGAAACTCCATTTCTATGTTGGCTTTTGCTTTCCAATAAAATCCAATGTCATTAAATTTAATATCCAAGCAGGTTACGAATTTGCTGTGCTGCTTCGAAGCAAACTTTCCGGTCTCCATTGTCGTAGGGTAACTATAGTGCTATATTATGTAATGTATTTATTTGTATGCGATCTTGATGTGCTTTGTTGTCCTATTAGAGAGCACCAAACTTCCAAGGCTTTTTTTTGGATGACCAAATCATTGCAGAATCACTATAGATGTCACCTTTGCAAACTAAGACATAATCATTATCTGTACAATCAAATTCAAAACAACATTATTTAAATTTTTGTCAATAGGAAATCATACATCCACGTGAGATTTTATACCTTCTGCGTAACTCGATTTGGAGCGGAGTAATAGAGCCATACTTGACAAAATTCATACGACGTAGCATGAGGGACTTCTATCCACGCTTGGTATCTATAGACTTGAAGGACCGATCCTTATTCCTAATGGATTGAGATGCTCCCAATGTTTTTATCAACGCCGGTGATACTCCGGAATCTGTTTTCTGTTAGCCACATATTAACGAACTACTAGAAATAACATCTAATCACATTTACAGCTTCACATATGACGAAACACATATATTTCATGAAACTAGATCAATGAGCACATTGAATTTTTTTTTGAATGATGACTATTAAATTGAGCTGTTTTGGATAATTACACCGAGAACTATCAGTACAACGAACACTAGTAAAGCCTAAGGGCTGACAAGTTCGAAGGTAAAACATCTATAATGAGAGTATGTATTCCAAGGGTAAATTTTTTTAAGACTAACAATTGTGGAATGAGCTGCCAGGGAGCTTATTCGCTGATAGTCATACTTTACAGCACTTATGCCCAATCAGTCAGTATGGTTAAACAGTTTCGTGTTTGTTATTCAAAATTATGCACAAAATGTGGCAGTTGCGGCACAAACACTAAGTGTTAGATTTTTTAGTTCATCAAAAATACTACGATCCCATTCCACCAAAGGTCGGTATTTAAAACAAGGTAATTGAATATCTAATATTATAGGTATGAAAAGCCCATGGCAATTTTGAAGAAGATATCTTAAACCTATTGAGCTAAAATTTGGTATACCTACACGTTTAGTTTGGATGACAATGCATGGTTAGCTTATGACGACATTTTAAATTCAACATGGCGGAGCACCCAAGATGGCGGACTATTTATTTTCATGCACTCCTACAATATGGGTGTCAAATGAAAGGACTGGGGTCTTTGCAGAACTTTCCACCAATAACTAAAAAGCGAAGAATAAACTAAAAGGGAAAAAAATTTTTTTGAGCCAAGCTTTTTTCAAATGCGCTAAAAATAATAAAATAAACTTTTTCATTTAAGACTATACGAGTAAGTGACTTAGCTTCTTCAAATAAATTGGTTGTCGACGCCGCTGCTGTTGCCGCTAACAGCTCCTATTAATGAGCTGGTGTGCGGTTAATGAATCACGGGATCATTATAACCGAACCATGTACAAGGATCCCGCTATTAAAAAGAAGAACTCTTATTCTTTATTATTACGCGTAGGCAGCTTCTTCGGCGCTTCAAGCCGACGCCGACGCCGACGCTTCACTTCGACGCTACTTCGCGTTTCCGCCTGGATGGTCGCCGACATTTTTTCGGATCTCTTTCTTAATTGCGCCTGTTTCACTTGTTCATCCGGTAATTTATTATAAAGAATGAAGTCAGTATTTTGCATGAAATTTGTATGATATGTGATAAGTACTCAATGCTGCCACGAATCTATGTCAATCAGCGGCAAGTGCAAGTCATGTCTAATTCATTTTATCCACGTTTTCACGTGAAAAGAGGTAAATAGGTGATCCAGTACACCTCATAGAATTTGGCCTGCAGAATATGGTATCTATAGCCTCTATAAAATAATTAACGTGCAGGAAGAGGACATCTTTTTATGTTTGTTTTGTATTAATATATAATCCCGAAAAATTACATATTTGATTCATGGTTCATGAGATATCACGAAAAACCAGGTCATTCATTTCCATCGGTCTGCCTGTTTGCCAATTATATATATATATATATATATATATATATATATATATATATATATATATATATATATATATATATATATATATATATATATATATATATATATATCAAAACTTTAATTATACAAAGTAACGTTATTTAAAGTTGCCTTCTCAAGATGTGATGTGATGGTGAAGTTTTTCAATTGAAATGTGTGACTTCAAAAGGATAATTATTTTTTAATTAGTGGTATTATTAGACTATAATGTTTTGTTCATAGATTTGTTTACAGATTATTGAATTATATCTGAATAATGGTAATAAATGATTTCAAAAGTGCGCCTTTAAAAAAATAACGGCAGGTTTGTTGATTTTGTGATATAAGCTCACTAAGTATTGATATCGGAATTCAGTGAACTTTTAAAAAACTCATATATCTTGGGAACTTTTTAAATCATAGAAGATGCAAGGTCTATAAATAGTTCCAATATAATATAAAGAATTGAGATTCAAAAGATCTGCTAAGGATGCGCCCGTTGGCTAGTCTAGTGATTCTACTGATGACTATTTATCAATATCCTAGATCGCAGAAGTCCATTGTAAAGTCCACCAGATATACTGCTTCCTTTCTGGATTGAACTCAGCGTGCCTTGGAGCGCATCCCCACAAATGCTAGCAGTATTCTAGGGATGGTCTGATCCGAGCCTTGTAGAGTGGAGTAATCAATGTTCTGGCTATTCAAATTTTCTCAAGCTGAAGACAAATTCTTGGCGCAACATTATCATGTGCTATCGTGCCAGGACATATTATTTGCCCATAAGCTTAATGGAAAATGATTCGATTATAGGGAGGCCCTTAGATTTTTTTACATTTATTATACCTCCCTTATTGCGGACGTGGGAATCGTGGGATGTAAAACAGTTCACACTATGGAAAAATTGAACACGGAGCTTTTCTTCAGCACAATTAAAAATTATCTAGACCCATTAAAAAATACAGTTAACAGTTAACAGTTAACAGAACAGCGGTTACTGAGATTACATGCTAAAAAAATGTAGATACTACATAGCCCGTCAGCAGTGAGTGAGCACGGGTTTCTGTTATGAGCTATTTAAAGGGAAGAAACGTCATTCAAATTCATAAAGAACTTCGTTGTTAGGAAGTCTCTCCTTTCCACCATAAAATATTCTAACGCTGTTTGCCGAAGTAATAAAAACGTTCACTGTCTGTAATATAAGCTAATAGAACCGAAAAGGTTCCTTTATTGGATTTGTTGGCGCATAGGAAATATGTGATTTTTATTAAATTTTTAAGAAGCCATGTGGAACGAGTAAATTTTATTCGAATGAATTCGGATTCAAGCACATTTTCCTTTAGCATGCTCAAGATGTTATAGTTCTACTTTGACAGTTTTCAGGAATATGTTTATTGCACAGGTATTGTGTATGAGAAAAATTATCTAACTTCATTCCTCACACCCTGATATGGTTGAGGGAGGTATTACAACATTCGAACTTAGATTATGTTTTTAGATGTTTCACGAACAAAAAAAATGTCACTCATACATGTCTGTTTGTTATTTTGTCTACCGATCAGTCAGATAATTCTTGAGCAAAAGGGGACAATTAATATGATATAAAAACTTGTCGCATTATTTACCTGTGTAGATAAACAAGTAATTTAAATAACTTGATCTGATAAATGGTGTAATGATGTTATGAGCTGATGGTAACAGTTTTAAATCAAATGTTGATTTTATTCTTTTTAGCGCATCAAATAAAAGCTTGTTTTCGAAAAAAGTTTTTTTGGGTTCTAGACTTTTAACCTTGAGATATATATATATATATATATCTCCTCTATGCACTGACGATAAACCTCGTATGTTTACAAAAAATTTCGTCAGACATTGGTGCACAGTTGCCAGAACTCACCAAAGGACTACAATAACATCAATTTTTCTACATAGCTAGTTCACAAGATCTCATGAATATGTTCTACAATGAATATCTTAGCCGTTGAACAGTAAGGAAAGTTAAAAATAACTTTATAATTTAGAACAAACCTGCAATGTTAATCACACCTCACACACTAGCTGGCAACATGGCTTTATAGTAAATTCTGGCTGCTACTAGCCGCTACGTATCATTTTTCATTCATCTTTTGCAAATTTGAACGTCTGTCGGCATTTAAACAGAACCGAACCGTCAACCGTCTACGTCAGGTCACTGTCAACCGCATGGAATTTTGACTTGAGCGTTCGAATCAAACATCGTAGTTTTTGTTCATTTTCTCTGTTTGATCTGGTTTGAATTTTGCTTATTGTTGCCAAAATGATGATATATTGTTATGTGTTTAAGCTGTTCAGCACCCAGGCTGAAGCTGCAGGTGTAACCTTCCATCAGTAAGTATAATTGTGAACTTTTTCAAATTCCCGCCATGTCAAATTTCGTGATTCATCCAAATGTCATCGACGTTTACAAACATCAAGCGGCCATCTTGCCACCTTCCCCTCTCCCCGCTGGTCCCCTCGCCCAAAGTCATGTTTGACTATAGACATAAATGAATTTATGAATGAGATGCCAGGTCTTCAGTTGTTTTATCGTCGTTGCCTCTATGACTTCCATACCATTTTTTTTGTAAAAAAAACAATTTATATCTTATGATTCGTCCTGATTCTTGCATGATCAATATATCAATTAGCTTCATGCACACATTCAACTACACGCTCACATATGAGACTTTCACCTGTCACAACCCATAGATCTGTTACGAGTGGAGATACGTCTGTTTTTAACGTTCCCAATAATATCATAACCCTTCCGCTGGTATGTGCGGGAGTTTTAATCGAATGCCTGTCAGTTAGCCGCCTGGGCCGACGCCAGAGGCTGTGTTGCCTTCCACAGAACTAAAAGTGTCATAGAAAACATCGCTGTGAGATTAGCTTACTGGGTGAAGCACATTTATTCAGTAATTTCAAAACTCACCGATGAATGATAAACTCTGAAAATCTGCTTGCTATCAGTCTGACTTATTCATATAAAAACCAGTCAAGTAGACCGATTCAGCATGTTCCACGCATCCATGTTTTTTCACAGCCAGTAGCAATACCACATTTTGCTGTCGTGAATACCGTTGTTCGATATAATCAAGTTACTCAGTACTTGACCAGATCCCCTCGTAGTTCCTGGAGAACATTTATGAATATTTCTTGTGAGTTGTTGATGTTTTACATAGTTTCATCGCATAATTGATGATGATTAGCATTAGAAAATAATTTTATTTTAATGTTAACAAGAATTGTGTATTATTTTTTCAACACTGTTTTTTGTACTTTCATTTCTTGCAGTACTGTCCGAAAGAGTAGACATTGAAGGAGTTTTGTGGTTTTATAATGTACACCGTTATCATATCTTCGATAAATTCTTATAGGAAGCAACATTAGAAAATGGTAACAGAAAATAAATTGTATGAAATAATTATACTACGGATAGAGCGACAAAATTGACAGAGCAAAGAAATTACTCCATAGTGTTGAATAGCTGGCAAACAATCGTAGGATAATATGGATAATATGTTTACAGAATATTTGCATTTGCATCAACAGCAGTTACCCCTACCCCTACCCCTACAGTTATTTTTGCGTACTCTGTCTGTTCGATTCAGCCAACTTAAAGCAAAATAGATCTTGATGTATCCAATTGTCCGGTTTTTTTATTGTTTTAAGAGAGATTTATTTTGTGTACTGTTTCTAGTTCTTGGGCGTAATTCCTCCTGTTTCTGGTGTTCTTGATTCAAAGATCGCTGGATAAGCCCCGTTCCCCTTTTGAGTGGTTGCGCCGTCGGCTTTGCAAAATTAATATTCCCGAACGCGGCCGGAATGATGGTGGGGGTAGGGGAGTGGGGGTGTGCGACTTGCTTACCTATGCTAATTAATTTAACGGGTCGCTCAAAATTTTAATAGACAAGGAAATCTCTCTGCAGCCACCCTCTATTATTCACTGTTTGACCCGAATCTATCAGGAACTTGGTATATCGGTACCTTGGAGCTTGATGATGTCAGAGGTCTGCTAATCTTATGGACATTACAAAAGTTCTGTAAAGGCCTCTGGTATTTATAGTGCTTTCACCTTTTTATCCACAATTTTCGTTTTTTTAGCAAACATTGAAGTTAATTGAGCAGGCATACCTATACCCATTCGGAAAATTAACACGAGAAACCATCTATTAGTTAATTTGTGCCAATATTTTTCACCGCGTAATTCAGTATCACCTGCAGCATCGATTGATTGATGTTCTTACTCACTATTTTATATCTACCCTAAAATAGTTCCCTGTATTATTGTAGTATTTTTTCAATTATCCAATATAAAACATACTATATAATAATGTCCTCTTATCTAATAGTTATTCTAAATTTGTGTCATGTGCTGTTTATAGGCATTTTTAACATGAAATTTTAGATCAATTTTTATTACCGTAGCTACCACAACTCGTTCTTTCCCCAAGATCCATAACTGCTTCTATTGTGTATTTGCTTTTTCTCAATTCATATTGCATCAGGTATAGTGACGTAGCCTCCAACTGTCCTCAATTTAGATCTGTCTGGCTTGTCAAAAGTGATCTATTTGACTGTTTAACAAACTGAGCTAAAAAATGGAATCAGCAGCATTGACAGATGATTAGATCTTCATGGAGAGCTCCTGCAATGTCAATCTCTCTCTTTACGTGCAATATCGAGTGAAGAATTGGACATGTTCCTGTCATTTATCATTGAGATTCTGTAAAACTCTGGAAATGTAATGTCAAAATAAAATAGTGCTCTCGGTTCACAGCGTTTCGAGCCTTGGCCAAATTTCATTTAAGTATGTGAAGTGGTTACTGACATCACGCGGTGACAAAAACGACAACTAACATGCAAACCTATAAACATATAAAGTTCCTTAAAAATTCATTTCATTCATTTTAAAACAAGTAATATGTGATCATGTATGTTAAAAAAACATTTAAAAGAGAGATTTTGAATATTCCAAGAAAATTTGGCCACTATTATTTGGTATTTGATACAGTAAGAAAGGTTTTCCAGTTTTGAGTTATTCTGAGACTTTATCATTTCCAGACACATCGTTTGAAGGGTAATTTTTTTTCGTTGAAACGCGATTTTTCTCAATTTTATGTTTTTCTTCCCAAAGTAACTGAAATAAATTTAAAGTGAAATAAACTTTTTTCAAAACAAAGTCAAATTTAAATTTCATTTTTTTTCTTGTTTATCTACACAGGTAAATCTAAAATAAATTGTGTACTGACGTTATCAGTTGATAGTAAAAGTTTTAAAGTAATAGTTAATTTTATTCCTTAGAGCTCATTTAAATAAAAGATTGTTTAAAAAAAATACTTTTAATTTATATTTTACTTTCTAGTTATTGCTGACGGATTGGAGCAACGGAGTTTATGATCACCATCTTTTTTTACTTTTATTTGTATTCTCAGCAAGTCCTTTCATCTGATACCCATAATGTAGTTAAGCTCGAAAAACTTAGTCCGCCATTTTCAGAAGAATTGAATTTAAAGCTTCACTTTATTTTTCAAGTTATTCTCAGCAAGCCCTTTCATTTGATACCCATATTGTAAGAGTGCATTAAAAATAACTAGTCCGCCATCTTGTGTGCTCCGCCATGTTGGATATAGAATGACGTCACACAGCTAACTATGTATTGTCATCTGAACTAAACGTGTATACATAATTTCAGCTCAATCGGTCGAAGATATCTGCTTCAAAATTGAGTTGCAAGATTCCACCGAATAAACATATGTAGTTACATAGTTGCATAGATACATACATAGATTGAAAGATAAATAAAATAATGTAAAAAGTACACTGATCCCGTGATCGTATTTGAGATTAAATGTTTAATGATGTCTATGTCACGAAAATCCAAGTCACTAATTTACGGTCATCTGTCGGTCTATCGGTCTGCGGGCATATCTCTACTTGACACAATTTATATCAAATCCCGAAACGTAAGGCAATTTTCAATAATTGAATATTGTTGAGATAGGTTTGAAGCTAAATAGCTAAAGAAAAGAACATTAAAATGATAAAGACAAACTTTCACATAAATGACGATAGGCGATTCTAGTTTTGACAACATATTATGTCTTACCAGACCAACTTGCCAATTAGATACGGTTTGTAATTTGATTTTAAATATATTCTCACTATTGACAGATAATAACAAGCAAAGACCACCACTTGTCAACATATAGCTGTTAACAAAAACAATAAAATACATATTTATAATGTACTGGATGGATACCTACACATCCAAATACGTGTTGGACGAATTTGGCTTCTAGAAAAAATACTGGCGACACATAAATTTTGTCCTTCAATTGACATTTTTCTGCTATAAAGAGCTATGAGATTGCTGAATATTATACTCAGATTATCTAACGGCTCTTAGATTTACATCTATTTTATTCTGTGTCATTTGACGTATTTCTTTTTGTGTATTTGATTCTCTATAGAGTTTCTAGCTTAATTTTTAAAGTGAGGATATTTCAGAAATCCCGAGAATGAGTAATTGATCTAATATCGAATCAGGGAGATTGACTCGGTTGGTGAATTGAATTCCGACACATCCGTATTTTCAACTCCACAGAATGGCGACACGATCAAAACAGATAATTGAAAACCACCTCGCAATGCTCTTTTGGAAATACAAACTACGAGTGTTGAGACTGGAAAACCGTTTAGAAAGCACTTTTTCCCGATATATTTTTCGTATGTATGAGTGAAATTGATCATTTTTGAGGGCGAGTCATAGTATGCGTAATTTTGACATTACATAAATGAAAGATGTCACTTGTTTCAGCATCGTTTTATCATTGGCTAAGACGCAGCCATTTTGACATTTGACATACAGGGCGTGCGAATCAATCATAGAAAAAATGTTTCAACACACGGCACCTTATGCCTACTAATAGGGTTGCCAGCAGCATTTGATCTACCAGGAGCTGTTAAAGTAGATAAAATATATTTCCATTTCAACTTTATATAGCAAATTTCTACAATATTGCATATAGATGACCTTAAGAGGTTTTTCAAGAATCGGAAAAACTACAGATCATTTTTTATAGTCCAAAAAAAGATATTTTTTGTATATGGTATCGAATCGTTTTGGGTTCATTGATTTTTGACTGCAGCTCAAGTTGGCAACCCTAGATAACGGAATGTCTGTTGATGTGTTTCCAACGGGCTAGAAAATACGTGTGCTCAGTTCTATAGCAATCACATAAGAAGAGATAATACATTATTCCAAATAAATCCTTAAAAGTGAATTTTAATTATATTCCGGGTTCCATAAGCCATCTCGTATTTAAGATATAACCTTTGATATATCTCATATACTTTATCCTATATAACCATATTTATATTATAAAATACCTCAAAACAAAAAACGAAAATAACGATAACGAAATAAGTCATAAAGACTCCAATTTTCAAAATAGGCGGCTGCTAGTCTTTGATTATTTAGTTTGGATTCACCATCATTTTATACATAAACACATATAAACAACAAAGGGAAATATCTTTTTTTGGACAACTTAGTAAGTACGTGTAGTGTAACCTTGAGCTTGAGAGACAACAATAAAAAATTAGGCCTAGCAAATTGTAAGCCCCAAATTTACATTTTTAACTCTTATAAATAAGTAGCTATGATTGAGTTTCATTCAGAGAAATATATATATATATATATATATATATATATATATATATATATATACATAATATCGTTATATCGTATGGTATCGAAGATTGTAGCACCTAACAAATAATTTCTAGTCCCTGCAATATTGCCTGCTATTAGCATTATCTCCGTATTAATAAATCCCCCGTGGCTCTGAAATTCAACAAATTCTTGCTGGAAATTGACATTATCTTGAGGAAAGTTCGCCCAATTAGAAGATTACCGCCGCAAACTAGGTTCCGTTAATGATGCAATTAATATGTGAATTCTCCTTTATTCCCGCCTGCGATGTGAAACCAGTCCAAATAAGGGGGATGTAGTAGAATGGGAAAGCATGCAGTGGCGTGCACGTTTCAAGCTTGAAGAGAACAGATTCAACGTATGTATATTAGGTGTCGTATAAATATAGAGCAACCAAATCTATTACTAAAGGAAGCCAAGTCTTTGACTATGCGTTTCATTATCTATCCACAATTATCCATTAACTGAAAACAGATTTATGTTTCAGTTATTGACATGTTTATAATACTAGATACATTCTGCGCCAATAGGTGAGTAGGTATTGCAAGTTTTTTTAACTTGCGAATTATTATTTTGGGACGCCTTAAGTGAGCATTTCGAAAATCCATGCCTCATTTCTGTCGATCTGTTTGTGATTTGTTGGACTATATCACAGTCCACCTATCTTTCTGTTAATAATAATCGGCCTATATTAATTTAACTGGTGAAGTAATAAAAATATAAAATAATGAATATTAATGCGTTTGCCTACTAAGAAGGAATGTGGTAAAATTAATTTAATATATAAGAAATCGGAAGAGTAGTGCTCCTAAGAAATAAAAAAATTACAAACGTGGTTGCCGTCATCGATGCTCCTGAATACCTTAAAAAAACTGTAAGCATGATTTTATTCGTTATGATGAGAGTCAATGCAAATTGATTTGTTTCAACAAGAAATCAAGCTGGATAATGATTGCTGAGCTTGTCTCACGGAATATAAAATGTATGTAGCAACTTTTGCGGTAGCCTGATCAATGGTGTCTTCCTTCACATCGACTTGGATTTGGTTTATGACTTCTTCAACTGATATCTCAGCGCCATTATTAATTATTCTATAGGTATATCTAGTAGATGAGAGTATATAACATAACAGTCACGATAATATGAGAAGCTTCTTTATGCTACTCTTACACAAAGTGCTAAAAATAAAACTGTCGCTGTAGTGTAAAGCGTTACACTCCATTTGAATGGATCATTATACTGTAAAATAATTCATTTGAGTGGAATGGAGAGGGCGACACTTCATTTCGGAAAATACCAAAATACACACTGTTTGGTCGTAATGGTGGAATGTTAGAATTATTCTTGACAATGTGATCAATAGGTATTTTGACAATTCTTTTCTAGAATATAGTATTCCGCTCTTTTTGTTTTGCTTGTTCCGCATAATCGAACTTTGTTTGATTCTATGCCATTAATTAATTAATGGGTGTCATTTGATTGTGCCCGATCAATTGCATATCTACACGAATAACTACCCTTTTCAAACTGTCCCGATCAAGTGTGTCATCCTTATACCGCCGGCAGAGTCGTTTGTACACCCGACGAGTTTCGAACAAATGAAAGAATGTCGCAACTTTGTAACAACCCCAATTCTTCCACACGGCGTAGCGCTTCTCTCAGGCGGGCTGGAGTAGTGGGGGGATGAGGGGGCGACACGGGAAAGGGGTTCCTTTCATTAGCGCGAGGTATCTGTTGTTGTTTTAAGCATGCCTTTATCTAATCAGACAAAAGCGCGACTCTCGTTATGGCGGTCCTTTCCCTCATACCGATCAGTGGTGGAGTTTTGGATGGTATTTTCCTTTGAATAGGGGTAACTTATAGTCTGTTGATCAGGTGCCAGTCATTGCTAAAGGTACAGATCAAAATTTAGACAAGATTATTGGAAAAAATGCTTTTCACTGATTTTCGGTGAATATATTATTATTTGTCCTGCGTTGAGGACGAACTTTACAATACTACAGGTTTTGAGGAATACAGACGTTTGGAAGATTCTGTCTAAATTTTGTCCAGTCCTAGTTGCTGTGTGCGTGAGGCCTGAGACTAACATAATGACGGAGATAATAATACCTTTTTATTGCTTCCAGAGTCACGTCATTTATGTTGTGAGATCTGTATATTTAGATATCTTCCCAGTATAGGTGCTTTGAATATTTTTGTCATTGGCGATAGAAATATCTATTAAATAGGTGACTATCTCTGCCTGAAGCTGAAATACGATATCAGGTATATTGGTTGGGATAGTCTTGTCGGCATATATTCGAATCTCCCACATAAAAACGACACTCGAAAAAACATTCTTTAGCGCCTTTCCAGTGTCCTACTGGTAGCACTGGTTATATCACGGCAATGGTACGGTCATGTCCAAAGAATGCCAGAACACAGAATGCCAAAAAGAATATTAGATTGGGATCCCCCAGGAAGAAGACGTAGGGGAAGACCTGCTCTAAAATGGGAAACATATATTGGACATGCTATGGTAGATAGAGACCTCATAGTAGGTAACTGGGACGTCAGGGATTTGTGGAGGGCAAAAACGGCGATCTCGTAATGGGAAAATGCCGAAGAAGAAAAAGGTATATTGGTTGGGACTGTCTTGTCGGTATACGAGGTGTGATAAAAAAATAAGGTGAGTTTTCGTTTTTCTCAAAGAATATTTATTTTTTCTAATCCTCAAAGCATTTCAACAAATTATTTTTCGAGATTTCTTCAGCTCCCCCTTCGATGCCGTCTTTATTTCCACAACTGTTGCAAAACGCCGTCCTTTCATGGGCCTTTTCAGTTTCGGGAACAAGAAGAAGTCGCAGGGGGCCAGGTCTGGGGAATACGTGGCTTGCGGCATCATTAGCGTGTTGGTTTTAGCCAAAAATTCGCGCACAAGCAAGGATGTGTGAGCAGTGGCGTTATCATGGTGCAAAAGCCACTTTTTGTTCTTCCACAAATTCGGACGTTTCTGGCGGAGTGCTTCGCGCAAATTGGGCATAACTTGCAGGTAATATTCCCTATTCACTGTTCTGCCCTGTGGCAAGAACCACGCCTCTGCAATCGAAGAAAACTGTAAGCAAAACCTTCACATTTGATCGAACTTGGCGTGCTTTTTTTGGTCTTGGTGATCCAGAATGCCTCCACTGGGACGATTGAGTTTCGACGTCATAACCGTACACCCATGTTTCGTCACCTGTTATGACCCTGTTGAGTAAATCTGGGTCGTCGTTGACGTCATTCAATAGCTCTTGGGAGATGCTCATGCGACGGTTCTTTTGGTCGAAATTGAGCAATTTCGGAACAAACTTCGCTGGCACATGTCTTATGTCCAAAACACCCGTTAAAATGGCTTGGCACGAACCAAACGAGATGCCGATATCATCAGCAATTTCTCTAATGGTAATTCGACGATTTCTTAACACTATTTTCTTTACTTCTTCAACGTTCTCTTCAGTTGTTGACGTGCTGGAATGTCCAGAGCGAGGTTCGTCATTGGTGTCTTCTCGGCCTCCTTGGAATAGTTTATACCACTTGTAAACATTTTCTTGGCCTTAAGTAGACTCACCGTATGCCACTTTCAACATTTCAAGTGTTTTGGAGCACTTGATTCCATTTTTCACACAAAATTTAATGCAAACTCTTTGATCCATGTTCTTCGACAGCAGAAAGTCGTGGCACGCAAAACACTTCTAACCTTTATGCCTATCACAAACAAACTAAAGATGCTACATACCTGAAATTTGGAACATATGTTCGAGACGAGTGTACCAACATAACCAAATACCATACCAAATCATAAAAAAACCGAAGATCGAACGGCTGTAGCCCGCTGCATTTGAAAATTCGCCTTATTTTTAGATCACATACGAGGTGTGATCTAAAAATAATCTGGAATCTCCCATATAAGTACGCTTATATAGAGGAGGCACTGGTCCGACCACGGGTGGAAGCTTTCCATCATTTTTTCAGTTCAAATGAGCACACAGTGGATTACAATCCTGCTGTCTTTGAAAAAGGAAATTAAAGACATTAAAAGAACATAAAAAACCCTAGTGGAGTCCGAGTCATGCGGTTGAATTCGGCACTAAAATATTACATTAGGAACTGTATATATTTATAATAACGATTTCTACAGGTTTGTATTTTGTGGGCAGTGCTTGAAGTGTAATTTTTGCTGCAGAGTTATGTCTGGCTGTGTATTGACCCAGAGCGAAAAATAAAAAAAAAATCGTTTCGGTCTTCTAGCCCTCCGCAAAAGTTGTAGAGATACCTCACATCATCGCAAAAATCCAAGGATCAGCTTCTTGCAGCATCGTCTTCATGTTATGCATGTCATTTGAAAATTTTCACTTTTTATGAAGTAATATCAAAACTCAGATAATGATTATGTATAATTTTGGCAACGCGAAAAAACTATATATCAATATCAGTGTATATGAAAAAGCTATTAGTTCAAGGCCACGTTGATATAAATTTTCCATTTCAATAGTGATGAACAACAAAGCGGCTTTTTCGCAGCTCTCTACTAGTCCGATCAATATTTCATTCAAAATTTATATTAATATGGATGCAACTCGAGTGCCACGATAACCACTCTCCCACTCGCGAAAGTGAGTTGATACCATTAGGGTGCTTTGACATGTTTTTTGGTTTCAGGTTTTGGATTAAGCGCCTATTATTTCAAATTGTTTCTGATGCCACCATCCCGTGACTTGTGTCCAAACATCTGTTGTGAGGATACAGAAACAAATTCACCTCTCGACCGCTTCGCTGTTGCAAGGAACACTCCAATAATCATGTATCTCAGCTGTCGCGCTTTGGTTACTTCCTCCAATGGAGCTAAGGTCTTCCACGCTAAGAAGAGTAGTAATGGGAGGCTCAGATTTTCGTCTTTACGCAGTCACTAATCTGAGTTAAGTTTGTGTATTGCAAAACTTCCCTCATCCGTTGAATTCGTACTTCATTTCGTAATGTTCAAAATTTTGCGGCGTCTATGCGAACTTCTTGCCTATCATCTACCAGTATTGTGACCAATAATTTTTTTGAGTGAGCCTTATAATTATTGCTTTGAACTATCTTATATCTTTTTGGAAGGTAATTCGTTCTTACTATTGAAGATCACACATTTTTGTAGGAGTTGGTGATTTTAGAACTGACTAGAATTGAAAATCATGAAGGAACAGAGACTCGTATGATAAATGTCTACAATGTAACGAGTTCCCTTGAACGCCTAATTTGGGTGACATATTCCCTCGAGAAGTGAGTTCAGGCTGCTGACAAGTATCACGCCTCTGGTTAGAGATCCCAGAACCATAGCTAGTTATCATGAGCACTCACCCATGTTACTTGGCTTTTACTGTAGAAAAAATAATGTCATATTGACGCTAAGCAAATCGCGCACCGTTCCCACAAATCAGCACCAGTCAAGCTCTGCAACCGTATGTTGGAGAACACTAAATTTGAGAACTCAATTTTTATATTCACGTCAGGACTTAGCTAGTTGATAAGTAACCTGGATAGCCTGTGGCCTGTGCCACTGGCTGGATAGATTTCTCAGGGATCGTTCGTTATTTGTGGCTGTGGATGGATATGCCTCCGATGTACTTACCATCAATTCGGGTGTTCCTTAAGGATCTGTCCTCTCCAACTCACTTCTTCGCTGATGACATCGTCCTTATTTTGCATGAAACCGGGTAAACCATTCCGAGATGCCGTATTTAGGCGGGGGCAGCATGCTGTTCAGATCAATGATGACATTGAGAGAATGGATATACAAACGGAGTTCAGTTTAACGCGCAGAAGATTCAGACAACAATCCTGACAAAGAAGTACCATGCTGGTCTGACAGCCGTGGAGATAGAGGTACACCTAATAATTGAACCATCTTCCATCAAGCCTCAGATCAGACCATCGCTGGAATACATACATACAGGGCACTCCCTGAAGCTTCTGGACTCGATCCAGAAGCGAGGAATACGTCTAGTGGATGCGCCTGACCTCACATCGACCTCCAGAGGCTAGAACATTGAAGAAGATGGCTGATCTGTCCATATTCTATAGATATTATCACGATAGGTGTTCGAATGAGCAATTACCGATATCTCACGGTATATCTAAGAACGAAAATTTTGTTCAGGACTGCAACGCTGTTATGTAGTATATCCATATAAAATTGCGTAGAAGCATAGAAATGTGCCTTGGTGCATAAAGTTCCAAGCTGGTCCTAATAAGAGGGCAGCAAAGGATGGAGTCGCCTCGTCCGAAGTGTACGAGTAATTGGGGGGCTTTAATTTCTAATTAACCAAAACGCAGGCGTCTGACTGTAGGGCTCTGTATTTAATTCGAACCTGAGGTATTATCGAATGAACTAGACAAAGTATTATTCGGCAAAGCGAAATGATATGACAGTCATATTAGTATAATTTCGAAAGATAAAAGGTGTACCTCGCCTAAATTCGTATCGATAGTTTTAGAGTTATTAGTGTAGGGTATTGGCATCTATTCAAGCAAAGCAAAGTATGTCCATAACTGATTTTGAGAGATGCAAGAATAATACAAATAAAAAATAATTGGCTAAATTGAACAACTTTCCTGATAGATACTTAAAATGAATCTAAGATAACAACATGCTGGCGCTAGCAGTGGCAGTTGGCACTGGAAAACACCTCATGGATATAAAAAATGGTTATTTTGAAAATACATCCAGTGACAGGCCAGAATGAAAACATTAATAAGATTCAATTTCATTTTGCAAGTTCCATTCATATTCTTTGTTGAGATAGCATAACCGTTACAAAATTTTCTTGGATTGTATATTGTAAATGAAGTGCTACACTTCATCTTTTTTGATTAATTTTTATAATTTCGACTCATTTTGGTCATAATGTTAATATCTGAAGTGATTTCGAGGTGTTGATCCGGAAAAAGGTTTTACATTTTAGCATTCAATGTCACATGTCTCTATTTCAAATCGAAATACCTCGCGACCTAGCGACTTTTAATAAGATTTTTTTTAAGAAAAATGTAATGCAAGGTCGTAAAAATGTTATGAACCTTTAAAAGTGAGAAAACACATGTGAATGGCGCCCCCTACAAGTAATAACTAACTCAAGATGAAATTCAAGTTTCTAATGTCAAACGGACCCAGGTACCATTTAGGTATCATTTAGGAAACTATGCAGAAAAACATATTTATAAATAAAAATTTCAGTCCCTGTATCTAGGAAATGAAGAAGTATAGATCACATGTTTATATTTACATTTTATCTCGAAAGATCTTCTAGTATCTAGGAGTTTCTGGTCAGAAAAGTACATAATAGACTAAAATTTGGCATGGCGGTAGTTTGTCACACTAAGTTAAAAATTAAGTCTCATCTCACCGAAGACAGTTGATATTATTTTTTGTTTGTAAAAAAATGAACAACTTTTTCAGTTATCAATTTTTTTAAATTCTTATCAATCATGTGAAGTTATAAGCAAACTTGCTTGCGACTCATATGGAAAGGAATGTATTTTCCTTGGTACTCTGTACGCAGGTTGTCAGATGCTGGGTTCTTTACAGTTAGCTTTTTCAGTCCTGTGTGTTGCTGCTGAAAGCTGTACTCAACAATAGCGAATATGCTATTTAATTTCGAGTGAATCCTTCATTATGTTACCTATAATAACTGTTCTATAAATTTGGCATGCGCGCGCGGAACTATAGGATTTCCAAACTGCTTTGCGAAGACTTAGTTCTAATACTAATTACGAGCGCCAATTAGCACTAATTAAATTGCAGACTGACCCATTATCTGGTTTCCTCTCACTCCTAAGGCGTCCTATTCTCTTTACAGGTTCCTCGAATACCGCTTCCTTATTAGCAATAATTAGTGAATTCTGAGCGAAATATAAAGCCTTCCATTTAATGTGTTGTTTGAGAGGTATAGTTTGAGTACCTCTACAAATAAGTTTTACTAATATACAGAAAAGATCATAGCTTAGCTCTATCTCCCCATATCATTGCAAATTCTTCATTTTATCACTTCCCACACCAATAGGCGAAAAATTTAGAATTTGATAATTGTGTTATCTTGATGTTTACTGACATAGTTACACAGAACGAATTGTTCTTCATTTCCGTCTGTCTGTCTGTCTGGCTGTCGCTCAAATCTCGTGTTTAGTCGTTTCCGAGACCCCCGATCATTTCTAAATTTGGTTGGGGGAGGGGTCTAAATTCGGAGTTGAGGTGGAGATAGGAGGTGCAGGATATGTAATTTTTTGAGGTAGACATTCTATTTTCTGGAAACATTTTACTCTGTTCATTGTTAGTACTTTTCAAACATAGATGGTTGTTGACTCTTTAGCCTTCTAAGCAGATAAACATGTATGCGAGATGTCCGTCGATTCTCTACGTCTACGCAGAAATCACGTCGCAGATTCATCAATAGGAGAGAATGTACCTACTGTACTTTTCGGAAACCTTTGAGGCAGACGATAGCGGTGAGATACAGTAATACCAGGTCTCACACCTTTTCAGGAGATCATGTTTCGAAGAGGATTTTTATAAAACTTCAATGATACTTGAACTACAAATATGGCGAAACAAACAAAACGAACTTATTTATTTCGATCCATTTCAGTTTCTGATTTGGCTAAAAACAGTGTTGCGGTAAACTATGAGCATTTTTTTGTAACCTATAGTCTTAGAGACTATTACAGTTCTATAATTCTTAACCGAAACCAAATTTTCAAACTAACACCATTACGTGGGAAAGACAGGGTGAACCTAGTTGACGTAATTGTTTCTTAATGAAGGAGCTGCCTCTGAATCAATTTTCAAACTCAATGAAGACTTGCTATTTTTACTGAAATAATACTCTACTGAAATGACATAGGAGCTTACCAAAATATAAATATGAAAAATAAATATAGATTGGCTGTGAATTGTTATCGAGCGAACATACAGGATGTAGAAAGTTGATGGTCTTACTTGGTGAAACTTTGTCATCATTAGTAACATTCATATACAATAAGAAGAAGAAATTTATTGAAATAGGATAACCCTAATACACATTCCGATAGAATACAACTCAATAATTAAAATTAAAAAAAACATCATACATCAAATATATAAAACATAAACAATAGATATTAGTACGTACTTCAAATATTCACATTTATAAAAAAAAATTAAAAAAAACCTTAACAATTGAATTGAATTTTGTGAACCTATTTTAGAAAACAAATCTAAATTTTTGACAATGCACCAGAAGCCACGACGCTTCTTGGATGTTCGTCATCCTAGTGAAGAAGGAGGTGATATGACTCAGAGGAGCGAGAAGGAGCTGCAGAAAACCTGTGAAATATACTTAAAAATATATCAAATACAGCAACGCTATATCAATTAGATTGTTTATGTTATTACTAACTAAAATTCTCCTATCATTACGATGAAATTGTGCAATCGTGACATAAGGCTTCCTATAAGAAGTTATTTTTTTATGACGATGCTTTTTAAAGATTAAAGCGAAAGGAGTCACAAAAACTATATTTTATCAATATGGTATAACATAATATTGTTTAAATGCCTCAAATTTTAGGTCTGACAACGCTATATCTGGTAAGTTGTAATCTCAGCAAGCCACCATTCAACTTCTCCATCCGATTCAGTCTATTATCCTAGCGTTATTGCCTCTGATTCCCCTAGAACAAAAAAAAACCGTATCTTTTTATGGTGAACACATTACGTTCGGATAAAAAACTCAACGAAAATAAAATGGAAATCTCCCAATTCAGTCAGAGATTCAATCATTTGATAGCCACGCCTCCCAGGCGGTTCGGAAGTTCTTTCATTTGTTATCTCGGTGACATCAACCGGCTTTACAGCCGATCGTCGGGGTTACGTTACAAGAGATTTCGGCAGCTATTGGAGAGCAGAGTCGGTTTTCTTGCTGAACAAAGCGTTTAGTAATGACCAGAAGTCAAAAAAGAAGAGCCACTTCCGCCACAGCTCGATTCCCATTGGTTTACTGGGTAATCACACGTCTTTATTTTATCGGAGACTGGATAACCAAATATTAGCTTTTACTCTTCTCTACCACTGGTAATCCGTCGACAGGGACGGGACAGATGATAACGGGGACATTTGGCCGACTCAGCTGAATAATTTATTTGTCGGCTTTTGATATCGCTTCATGAAATCTTTAGAGTACAGGGTACTCACAAGGATAAATCTATTTATTTTGAGTATACGAGTATATGAATGAGTACAATAATATATTGTGTGTTAAAATTCCTAGAATCAGACTGTTAACAAATTGATGATTGACGCTTTTGGAAAAAAATATGACAGTTTACTTGTTTTTTAGCACCTCAATAAATTTTTAATTTCATAGCTTGTACGGTGATTGTTTGTGATATTACCTGTAGTTTACAAAATTTAAAATGAAAAATTGTTACTTCACGCTACAGTAACAACTGAAACAACTGACATCCCAAATTCAACTGTCAAATTAATGTTTTTGACCAACATTCCTGTTGATCCATCTTGCTTGTTGTGGCAGAATGATGTGACAAACGGGAAGTGGAAGTGGGCGAGAGGAAAGGGCTTAAAGGCGTGAAAGATCAAGCCCGTTCAGAAAAAGGATGAACACGGGTAGTCTATGGAATATCTAATAATGGAAATTATAATGAAGTCATTCATTTTCTCTCAGGTGAAAAGTTTAAAATTATTTTCTCTGAAAAATTAGGTTATTGTAGATGTAAAAAGATGCTATGCAATTCATAGAAACTGTTTTGATTTTAAATTAAAATATAATTTAATATGATAAATAAAATTACAAAATACTCATAATCCACATATTCATCGAATTCATTCATTAGCGATGACAAATTATTTTGAATGAAATAAATGGGAAAGTCAAAAAATGGTTGTTTTGGCTGACTATAAATTGCATTACATCAATAATTCTTAGGGAAAGCTTGAAGAACTACTGAAATCTGACCCTTCTTGGCTGATGCAGTTAAGGATGTTGTTTAG
Source organism: Bruchidius siliquastri (assembly GCA_949316355.1). Classification (NCBI taxonomy): domain Eukaryota; kingdom Metazoa; phylum Arthropoda; class Insecta; order Coleoptera; family Chrysomelidae; genus Bruchidius; species Bruchidius siliquastri. Next base: position 42,057,852 of record OX438529.1, read on the forward strand.
GCTACCACAATAACATCAGTATATAGCTTCAGTCGTCTGATCTGAACCCGTGGTTTTGGTCTGTCAAGTATTTTCCATATTTAACAATATCGAGGGACACAAAGTCATTTCAATGCCACTCAATTATCATTGAATCAATTAAAACATATGAACTAAATAAACCCAAAAGGTGAACCTTTCAGCTAGTTTTTCCGGGTGCCAACGGCTAATAATATGAGCGTGAGTCATGACAGAGATGTATGTAGGGAGAGGATTCCTTTGTTTCGAAAATTTGAATTATGTATGGAAATTAAGTAGTGTCAACGAAATCTATAAAACACGTAATAAGGTCAAAAAATTTCATTTTTAAATAAATATATTGTGTTTAGTTTTGTTTATATGGCACATAATTTTTGTTAGGAAACCCTACATAAAAGCTGCGATTCCACATTGCGCATCCTCCCCTTCCACTTATAACCTGGTCAACTGTGCTGGGAACAGCCGACGGAAAGGAATCAATGGAACGGGTATTTTAATTGATAAAAAATCAAATTGTTGAAAAAAATTATGGAGCTCCCCTAACATTTTTGTATGTAAGATCTGAGAAAGGCACAACAATTTTAATTTGTGCATCGGTATCGATAGCAAAAGGTGAAAAACCCGAGTTTACAGAAGCGTGCACATACACCTAATTAGCAGCTGCCGTTTACAAGCAACTCCGGAAAACTGGAGGCTGGCCGCCCTCAGGTCGGTTCGATGTTTTCCCAATTAGAGAATAAAGAAATTTAAATTTCCTTTTGGAAAAAACCGTAAGCTTATCGAGCTGGGGAAAACGGGCTGCCAGCAACATGCGATATTGGAAAACTGGACGATGCACATACTAGAGATGTGTAAAATATGATTCGATTGTCTGAGAGAACTGACGATCATTCCACCTTCTTAGGGAAATTAATGGTGATCGTAGAGAATCTCACGTGTGATTAATAATGAAGCTAATCTCTTCATGTTCATTTATATAACTTATTATGAATTTTCATCATATAATAAATAACATCAGTATGAATACAATAAATGACACAGCCACACTGGCCGCGAAAACTTCTATATATATATATATATATATATATATATATATATATATATATTCTGCCAAATGCGTGTGGTATGGACTTGAACTGCAAACAAACATTTGCGAGTACTTGCTGGCATTCCAAGTGAAATCAGTAAGAACGAAGGATTTTTTAAATTGGATTTCTTGTTATTTTGGTCACCGAAGTCACCAATAGAATGCTAAATTAAGCAGTTTTAGGCTGTAAATTTCTTTTACTTAGCGTCTATTTATATTTTTTGTCATTTTGTGTTAGAATTTCCTGATTGGATTCTATAATATGTTAACATTTCATTTTATAGTTTATATATAGAGAGGATATGGGATAATGTGATCACCAAACATGTATACAGCTCATACACCTGGGCAAATATTCAAATTCAAATGTTTCCGACTTTTAATATTCTTGTTGGATTATTGTTTTTAATCTACATGAAGCAATAAACACACAAAATGCATGCAGATTTATAGAAAACATTCAAGGACAGCATTTCTATACAAGATTCAGTTTTGTTGGAATTTTCGTAAACATCACAGCAATATGGAACTTCTACGAATTCTTGCAAATCACTCATTGTTCTGTCACGTTTTATTCAGTGAGAACAGCACGTTTGAATACGTGAACGTTTGCTAACACTGTTTGAAAATGGAACATGCAACAGAATGGTGTCACAAATCCTAGATTTCGAGCTATTGTGTTTCTGGAGGAGAATCTAATTATTGTTCTCTATCACTTTCAAAATATTTTGAGTATGATGAACTGATAAATTGCAATCATGAACTAGAGTATTATGCCGCGATGTTCAGAACAGAAGATACATTTGGAGGTGGCCATTTCACATGGTGGAACATGGATATGTTTCTGATGTATTTACCATCAATGCTCATGTTTCCCGGACCATCACTGGAGAATTGATCGCACGTGTGTGAATGTCGTCCTAAGCACTTTAAAGTTTCTAGGAGTAATCCAGAAAAGCACAATATGTCTAGTGGATGCGCCTGATAACTATAGAAGTTGCGTATGGCCAGATCGAATCGTTTTATCGAATTATGTTTTTGTATCAAGTTACCAGCTATAAAAATAATGTAAATAACATCTAAACAACAAGATGCAACATACCCGGGTAGATAGGAGATAAATTCATTGCGAAGAGTCACTCAACCCATACCGGCTCCGTTGTCAAACTCCCAGCCAGGGGCGACTTGATATTTTCTTTTGCTTGGTCATCATTTGCTTGGATGGTCAGAGCGGACCCCCTTCTCTCTACATCTCGTTATATACACAATAAATATGGGCTAATAGAACCGTTCTGATGTACGTAAACATCGTTATCCCGAGTGAAAACCCTCCTGCAGGTAATTCCTACAAATTCGCAATGTATATCTTGTTTGCTTTACTTAATAGAATCTCTTATTGCCAATTATATGCTTCGATACGTTCGACGGAATAGAGAAAAACATTTCCCCAGCTGCAGGGGATATAATCGATCAGATGAAAATTTAATTTTCAGATGGCCGAATGTTAATGGTTAATATCGGAAATCAGATACAATACTGATCAGTTTGTTAGCTAATCCTCAAACCAAAGATACATGACAGCACAAACTTGTTTGTGTCTATTACATCCTTGTCTCAAATCAATGTTGAGTCTTATAAGTTGCGTTTATACGCATATATTAATTTGACCAGTGAACTTAAAATGTTTTGCAAACAAATCCCAGTGAGAATTCCTTGTAGTCATCAGTGTTTTAGTATTATGAATATTAAGAAAATGTCTTGTTGCTATACGAGATGCTTCTGAGAAACTACTGAGAGCAAGTAATATGCAACAGATCAACCTCCTCAACATTATCCTCAGCCCTGAAACGTTTTATTGAAACTAAAAAATGACTTTTACAATAAATAATAATGCCCATATTTTTCAAATGGGTTTCATTTTACGAAATGTGGCAATAATTATACTCCATCCATTTAGGGGGTTTATTCAAATTACATTGTTGAAGACACAACAAGGAGTGTCGAATTAGTATAAGGGAAACTCCAAAAGTTACTCCTTGAAAAATGATGAAATACTCTGAAAATTATTGTTACCGCGATCACATAAAAACAATACTTCATGTCACCCAGTGGTCATGAAGAAGGAATTATCTGGACGCTCATAGAAATATCTGAGAATAATCGTATCTGCAACGCCGAAATAGCATTGAAGTATGATATTTGATCCATTGAAGATGAACTCTTCAGAAATGAGTGTTCAAGAAGGCTGGCCGAATAGGTACTACAGAGGAGCACTACTTACAGGAAAATAGATTAGGCAGTGCTCCGATATTTGATAATTTCAACATACGTGGAGAGAGTCTTAGATGCGATCAGAAATAATAAGTCGACGATACGGGGCCCAGTCTAGGTATTCAAAGAGCACTATCATCTGCAGTTTCAAAACAAAAAGCAAGCCAAGGATAGAAACCATGATTGCAAGGTCTACATTTACCAGAGATGTGAAACAACATGTAGTTTGGATTATTCCAGCCATTTGATTTCACGAGGTCAAAGTTCTAAGGGACATAGTTTACCACAAATACAAATATTATCACCTTTATCCTTTAAATAAAACTCAAACCTCCTACCTCCTGGAGTGACGAATTTAGACCTCCACTACGCTTGAGAATTGCTCTAGAAATGCATATTTAGTTATTGCCCTAGACTTGTCAGTATAGCCTGGTGGTCTAATTCAAGAGAGCAAGTTGGTGGTGTATAAGTAACTCAGTCAAGGGTATGATGGCTCATCTCCAAGCGTGGCGCGCGATGGCGCTGCTTGTAAAGGTTGGGACCTTGACTCCGTAAGTTGCCTATGGGCAGCACCACCGTGCGTGATGCTTGGAAATGAATATTTAATTCACTAGATAACTTTTTTTGCTCTTTAGCTTTGTTTCGCCTTAAGTTTTACTACACTAAAACGTCACGAATATTAAATTATCACATACGCAGCTTCACCAACCTAATTAATATAAGAGCTAATATATGTATATGTATATGTATATGTCATGAAATGTCAAGAAAATATAAGATATCAAATTGGAATCTCTTTGCGATTAGAATATTGAATTTGCCACTGGCGTGGTTGGCGAAAAGCGAGAACATTTTAAACAATCACATAAGAAGATACGAATGACAGAAACCTGAACGTAAACATGCATTTCGAATACCTCCTACCATGATCTTAAAGCATTTATTAGTGAACAGGCAATAGTTATGTTAATCACAGCCACAACCTATCACGCCTGCATTCTTATATTACTAATAAAATGATGCTCTTTGAAGTGATCACGACTTACTGATGGACTTTTTGCACGTACGTGTGTATGTAGGTTGTCTGATATGAGGATGCATTTTTGTTATTAAACTTAGAGTTATTGACGTTTGTCATGCTTGAGCATAAGTTGATAATATTTTGTCATTATACAAGACGTTTCTCCTTCTAACTGCATACCTAACCTGCATTTATTTGTATTATCAGTATTATATTATGCGGTTTGTGTGAAGAATACACGATGTGGTTTTCGTTGAGCAGCATTTCTAGTCGTTTATAAATCTACTACTTTCATCAAAATGATGTATATGTATAATCTGCTTATTATCTCCTCACAATACTCATACAGCTCTCAAAACAACCGTGTATTGTTAGGAACTATGCGATGTAGCAGCCTAACCACACAGATTCATTGTCAATGCAATTTTAAGCATCTGGGATCAGTTTCTTCACATTACATAGACATACACATAGAGCGTAAGCGGTCTATTACGCTGACTAGTATTCTCCGCCTCCCTGTGCTGAACCCTCTGTGACATAGCATCAACTGAATTGATGATGGATCCAATTCGCCTTTTCCATTGGTCGTTCTACGAGTAACATTATGCTCATCCTTATTACCTTATGTGTCTAAACAAGTGTTTTATTGCATTTCTGCTACGGTGCCGCCAATGTTGATTATGAATGATAAGTATCAGCAACACTGTTTTATTCGGAACAACTGTTAAGCTACTTACCAGGATGGAAAACTGGAGATGTGGGTACCAACTCTAACGATACCGTATTCTTTTCTGGCTTTTTAGCACACAATTGTATTCGACCATTCATTTTGCGCATCTCTATCCAAAATTGTCTGCTACTTTTGACTGTAGCTGTGACTGTGGCATATCCATGTAGATGAATCATTGTGAATGACATCGAATATGCGTATAGAACATGAACCAGCCTCCTAATTGGAGATACTGCCCGCTTTTTGTTTCCACTCTCGCCTCATTATCCTGCTTTTACTGGACCGACCACAGATGTATCAGTTACTGTCATTGTAGGCTCGGATGGAACACGTTAACTGGTCCAGTTTCAAACTGGACGCAACGTTGTCGGCATGGCGCAGTGGCAATCGTAATAGTATGATCAAATAATCTAAGCATGTTAGTTGAATTGTGTTACTTAAGGTGCAATTTAATATTATATATATTCAATTTTATTTCTTATCTTAATTGAGGTGAATCAAAACACTTCCAGATTCATTCCTTATTTGTCACCCTTCTGGGAAACTTATTTACTGATCAAAGATCAAGATATAAAAACATATTAACATAGCTTGCAACGCGGTCAAACAAAGAAGATTTGTGAAGCGTTCCAAAATATACCAAAATACACTTGAAAATTACTACTGATCTCTTATAGTATTTGCTGTACTGGCGACTGAGAGCTGCGAGACAGCTCGGTCGAACATCTGCCATGATTCATATTATGAAACATTCAAAATAATGATATACGTAAAGCATTTGTAGGGCTTCAACGACAAAAAGGTAAGCACGATTTTTTCCATATCAGGCTGAGATGAGGAGTTAATGAATGTTATAATGGATTTTTCAAAAGTGAACCTGGGTAATAAACAAATCGGTAGATTCGCTAGATCATCCGCTAGACTAATTTTATTTAAAAAATAAGCTGTGATTCTTCATAAGCTTAGTTTTGGCATTAGTCTCAAAATAATAAATGTAGTCCTATCTATTTATCGTCATTTTTAGCAGTAAGCACCTATTCAATATACTTAAATTTTAAGCTCGATTCAATTATTATTTTAAATAAGTTCCGTCACCCAAAACTATTTTCATTAATCATTTTATGAAAATTTATTCTAATTTGACTAGCCTATGATGTTTGAAAATAGCGGTACCGGCCATTGTTGAGTTGGGGTGGGCGCTGGCCTGTGAAATTCAATAACTTCGAATGCATTTGCCAGGCACTAGCAGTGGCTTTAGTATAATGTAGCACTGGTTGTTGTTGTCAACTTAATTGTACTGTAGATAGTACACAAAGGAAAAAAATAATGTTAAGCTATTTGCCAGAAATCTCACGAATCCTTGATAGCTTATATGTTGATCACATATTTGCAATACTGGTCCTTACAAGGTCCTCTCGCATCGTCAAATGATCACACACTGACATCCTCATCCGAATAGAGCTCACAAAACACAGGATAATACTCAGGCAAAGAAAAGAAAAACTACTCAGCAAATTCGCACAGCTACACACAGTCACAATAGGAAAACATAGACACATAGTCGCAGAAAACACTCGATGGAAAATATCGATAATATGACATCATTAATGGACCAGTACTCGAGTGCTGGTCTTATCTGAGCCTTGCGGACTAGCAGTAGCTGCGGTGAATACAACCTTCTAGAGAGGAAGAGAATCCCTAGCTTCAGCCACATTCAACTCTGCAACAAAAGTTGTACGCAGACAGGGTTACCTATTGTAGATTGTCACTTTCGGACCTCACATCCACAACATTTACACGACACACAACAATTATATGAAAAATTGTAAAAAACCTTCCAAAAGTCTGTGATTTTCAAGACATGTACCTAGTGTTGTAATATGTACATCTGTTACATCCCCATTCTCATTTATTTGACAAATTTTTTACATCTTCAAGTTGCTGGATATTTACTTGTTTTCCAAATAATCTAAGCGGCATAGCTGAAATGTGTGTGCGGTCTTTGGATAGAAAGCTGGGAATATTGTCGTATTCTAATGTCATTTTATTTTTCAGTGGTTTAGACGCTTTGATAATGTCATCCTCACTTATGAAGCAGTGAAAATACGATCGATATTTCCTTTCAAACCACAATATGAAACATATACCTACCAGATTCTAACTAAGATACAACACAAATTAAAGGTATCATCGCCAAACGACCTCCCCCTAACGTGGTAGTGGAGGAATTTAATGTGCACAACTCCCTGTGGATAAACAGCAACACTAGATATCCGAGGTTGAGTCATTGAAAAAAATGAGATGAATTAAATCTATCGTTGCTTTTTCGATTGCGTTGTTTTGCCATGACCTGGTTTATTGTTTCAGACTTCACGCATGCTTTCCATGTGAATGAATAGTATCAGTGGTATTGTGTATCTATGCCGACGGATCGTAACAACTACGTTTGCCCCAATGATTAAAAAGATACTACATGTGTGCCAATATATTGCATTAGATGGTCCTCCGGTCATGTCGGAATACCAGATAGAGAACACGCGACTTAATTAGCAGGTGATGCTGCATCTAGTACTGTATACGAAAGTCTTGTTCACCCTAAACACCTTCAAAACAATCTTAAAAGTAAAATGAATTCTGTCGGCAAGCAAGGAGGGACAAATGTGAAACAACACTTAAGAGATACAAATCAACGGTAAAAAAATGGTGTTTATCATCGTTTACTCGTAGAAGAAGTGTAACGTTTGCGTATAGGCCATACTAACATCAAACCCTCCAGAATGTCAGAACTATCTGTCTATCTACCTATCTATCTAAGAACATCCTTAAAAAATATTTTTTTTTACTGAAAATATTAATGTATTAAAAAACTGCTAAGGAAAACTTGAGAAGGCTTAGAGTAACCTGAAGATAATCTACGGCTGTTGTTTTAACCTTATACAGAAAAAAAATTCATAATGCATTTCACGCGTCAGATAACTCAGTTTTTAGTGACAGTATAAATAAATCATAGCCTCAAGTTTGTTCACAATTTTTCGATCTACAAAAATTGATTATTCTTATACATAACTTTTTGCAAAATGGCAGAGGTAGCACTGGCAGTTGGGTGTTAAAACTTGGGATTATTCATTACTCGATCGATTTATACAAGATAATCAAGTAATAGAATTACCCTCGGGATTACCTGTCGTTTTTGCACCATTTATTCATTTAAATACATTCATATCATCAGCGTATTTTTTTCTTCCTGTAGCCAAAAAATCCCCTAACACATGAAACATAATTTTCTAGTAGCCTGCGTAGCCATTAACAAACTGCCAATGTTACAAAATGCTATGTTACGCACTTTTATATTTTAAATTTTATGTTACGTTATTATAACCGTAATTAGACTAGAGGAACAATAAGCAAAGTTCAATGAGGCGCATTCGCACATTACCTAATCGGTACACATATCCTCTCAGAGGTTCTCGTTAAATATTAACGACACGTCCGATCATAAACCGCGTCTGGCCGCCACGCCATCGACATCTTCCGTCCCCGATGGATTGTCATAACACTTGTCAGAGTGTTACCGTTGGGAAAAACTGCAGCTAAACGCCTGGCTACGACGCCTCCTCCAAGGAGAATTTTCTCTAAATGATGGAATAGATATTGGCGGGTGGTACAGATGCGTGCCTTGTCCTCGTTAAACATTCACCGAAACATGACCTGAGGCATTCGTCTGATGACGTGACGGCTGTCCCTCGACGTGCATTGGAAATTGATGTCAGAGGTGGATGGCGTTGGAGGGCCCCAGAAGACGACGACCATCACGGAAGCAGCTGGAGCTGGTGGAGAGCCAAGTGGTGGGGGATGGCGTATGTGCTGTATACGTCTATAATTAAAGGGGTTTATTAATTAGCTTATAAAACTTTAAAGAAGTTAATATGGACAGTACAGTACAGTAGTGACATGCTTCTAAATAAGATCAAGCTTTATTGATCAAATTTCATGCTTGTCTCAATGATGCCTAAAATATGAAGATAAGTAGACAAACACAGTAGAAGAGCTTATTTACTATTGAGTATTTGATTTTGGACTTAAAGAGACGAGATTAAATCACTTTTTGCAGGCCAAAAATGTAAAGTAACATTTTTTGATCCTCGCATATTAATATGAAGTGAACTGGATGATAGAAATAAAGTGACTGCCACTTTTCGCTCTTAAGTAACACTAATAATGCAGAACAGTATAACAGTATAACCCTACTACCCCCAATTTCCCTAAGAAAACTGGGTGAAGAGTGCTAACTAGCCACCAGCAGCTCAAAGAGAGAAACGAGACCTGTCAGGGTGTGAGTCACTAGGTATGAGGTGGAATAATCGGGAAATAAAACATACAACATCTAAATGAAAAAAATTTATTAAAAAAATAAGAACAAAATGTCTCTGTTTGTATATATTAGCATTACAAAATAAAAATCTATCTTGAGCTGGGGACGTTTTGAGTCCCCAGGATCCTATGGCGTTGATGGTCATTCCCTGCAGAGCAGCATTGTTCAGTCCCAGGAAGATGGGCTGCAAAGCAGGTTAGAGCCGAAGAAAAGGTTCCATTAAGGACTTCGGAGGCTGGAGAGCAAGAAGAAGAACGGTGCAGAAGAAAAAAATTCCTCTAGAAAAAATTCCTCTAGAAGAAAAAGGGCTCCTCCAGAAAAGGTGTTCTTCTAAGGAATCAGCATGAATAATATTTAAATTACAAAAGAAATTTGAAAATCTTTAGTTACTAATTTTGATCTGGTATGTCGCATTTTTAGAACTAGGTCAATAAAAACAGAAACTTCCTGTATTCTTTATGCAAGGTTGCAACTAATATATAGCTATCTACCAGTTACACCTGAATTATTTTAAACGGAAACAAGTTGACCAGTTGACCGTTATGCCTGGATAAATTGTATTAACAATTGGGTATAAATGACTTTGACTCAACTACACCGCTTGCCAAAACGCATGATAAATTATGTTCCAATGAGTATAAACTAGAACATACATTTAGTTTGAATATGAAATTACGTTCACCCTAATAACTTTAATCGCTCAGATGTTAGGTAGTTTGACCGATTAAGTAGCCATTGAGGCTAAATTTTGCTGTTTGTACTATGTATAATAGCACCATAATGAAATTTTAAAAGAACGCATAGTAGACTTGTAGTCGTAAGTTGGTGAAACTACGAAGTGTATCTGCTTTTTTTGACAATGGAGCAACATTGAATGATTACAACTTTTTGATGTATTTCGAATCTCATTAAAAAAATGATTCATTAATTTTTTGTTGTACAGCATCTTAGGACACGGTGTACTTGTTTTATAAAAGTACTACAACAGCATTTTAACTGAATAATAACAAAATAATTACAGTGAGTGCTACAGGTATCTAGCTTCTTGAAAAATGGCGACAAGTAGCAACTAACATCCATACGAGATAATATGTACTTAGCATTTTATTCCTAGACAGAAATGTGATTTGATACTGGTAAAACCCATATTTCTCTAATGAGGAGTACAGCGACAGTTAAAGCATTCAGCATACTGAGCCGAATTTTCCGCATGACATGTATAAACTGTGTCAGATGAACATAACGTTTGCTCTCACAGTTATAACCCATTCGAAGGTAATTTTCCTGCAGCAAGACCAGTTTTAGCTTCAGCTATTAGCCTCATGGTACGAGCAAACTTTAATTGAAAGAGAAAGACTCGGTCGAGATCCGCCGGATTCTTGCTCGGATATTTCTAAATAAATTTGTTTTATGGCCGGCAGTTCGCAATAGAACGTGCAATTACTACGTAATATGTCTTTTGTCATGTTATTTAATTCTTCGGATTCAAAGTGGTTACTGCATACACGACGAAGTAGCAGCTTCTTTTAATTAAAATGTTCAACTGTTTCTAATTAAAACGTGAATAGTGATAAAGAAACTGATGCAATTAACGGATAAATTTAGGTGACTTGTTCAGTCTAAAAAAATAATGCTCCATACAACTTACGAGGTGCATGACTGTGGACGTCGTTTCCGTATAAAAAAGATATTCAAACAAATGCAGTAGTGAAAACGACACGGTATACAAATACTGCATTGACTTCTTCCCTTGGCTTACTGGCCACAAGTAAGACATTTTTGTGGATATTTTGCCATTATTTAGGCACTAAAACAATGTACACAGGTAGAGTAGGACTGCATATACCTCATCGTATTGTAAGACCCTGGAGCTAATGTGTTTTCCTTTCAAATACACCACGAAATCAATCAAAACAGTCGGAGATAAAACAAATGCCACCAAGAAACACCTTAATGGTTCTCGCGGCGTTGTCGGATTTACGGTTCTTGACTATTGTGCTAAGTTCTCGGTTCTGTGCTTGACTGATATTTTGAATCTTACCGTCTAAACACCCCCCCGCGCTGCGGGTGTAGCTGCGGTTGCTTCGCCATCTACCTTGTGTTCAAATGAATAATTACAAAAATACAGTCATATTCACCCCTTACGGTCCCCCTCCTGTTTGGCGTAAAACTATACGACTCCAAAGAAAACTTATCGTAGTGACGTTTTTCGGCTGAAAATGGTCCACTTCAGATGAATTCAGAGAAGTAGCGATGCTAATACTTTTTACACTTCTTCATTAACACATATTCACTGAAAATAGTAATTGTATAGGTCTAGTTCATAAGCTAGTTACAGGTAATCATTATATCTTCTGGGTATCTCTAAGGTGGTCCATTTTGGGTTCGATAAAATATCATTACAACTAAGTTTTCGTTGAAGCATAATCTCTTTCTGAGTATAATTTCTTACGGTTTCTGATAAATTTCATCAAAAGCTGTTTTGTCAACTTGTTTTAAATCATTCTCAGAAATTTGAAATGGCGTAGCTTTAGCAATTGTACTATTGATACCTCTCAAGAAATCGATTGCTCAGTTAGTACATAGAATACATTTGGCAACGTCGGAATCTTGTTCGCTACTTCACAGATGTATGTCAGATTTTTCATAACTCTAAGGTGTTTTGGAAGTTTTTAAACACAAAGTGGGGTACTTGTCTGATTTAACTACAGTTACACACCAAATTCAGATTATCTCTCAAAGAAAATCTATCAAAATACAGATGAAGCGTAATTTTATATACCAAAACTATGGTATGTACAACTGAAAATTCTTGTCGATTTTTTCGGAAATCGTCAAAATCTATCCATTTCGTCAACTTTTTAATTTTTTTACTGACTGCGCTAAGTAACATGGTTACCCAAAATCAGCCAACTTGCTAACATTGCTTCCGCATCACTAGTTTCTCAGCCACGTTTCTCTAGCTTGCGCTTCAGGTCCACCATGACCAATTTACACAGTCTTTTCGCAGTTGTTCAACTTCTGTCACCAGCTGTAACGTTCTTAAAACACATTAAGTATATGCATGGCGACCTTTTCCAGTAACGCTGATCTCGTGGCGACACGCTAGAATAGAAAATAAATATTGTGGCAGAACACATGTTCGATAGTAAACGCATATCGATAGATTTGAGCAATTTAAAATAAGTTTGTAATGTTGTAGACTTTAAGAAGTTGTATACGAAAACTGAGAGATAAAGGACATACATAGTAATTAATAAAGATCCCCAACAGCTTGTTTGAAGTGTCTACCTGACTTGTCTCAACAGAAGTTGACCCACCTAATTGAAGATACGTGTTACGACTTGTAACACACTTAAGGTATATAAGCCAATAACTAGGCCTATTCATTTAGCTTAAAACTTCTCCTAAACATTCTAACGAGAAGCGAAATAAATGTCGGATATAAAATAGTGGTTTGGCGAGTAGTAAGATTGTGTACCGTTTATGAACACGGGCTCATGTTATAGGTGGATATATGCAGCATTAATATAGTATTGAATAATCACAACGATGGTGCTTATATTAAATCAATGCAGCCCATTTTATCTCTGAATTATATAGGTATACTAGTGTTGTTAGGAATAGATTACAAAGAGACAGAGAGCAATGAACACGGTAAAGCAAGGCAGTACGAGTATGTCACCAAGTTTCAGTGCCTATATTTTGTGAAGGAAGGTTTAAATGAAAACAAACGACAAACGCACTGATATCATTCTAGAAATAGAAATTTGAATCGTTTCCAATTTATCACAAGAATGTGTTGTTTCCATAAAATTTCGATTACTGCCACGGCAGCTTTAAATCCGATAAAAATCCCCAATACACCAGTACTACTGGAAGTGAAATGCCTGTCGTCAAGAGGCTAAATAGTATTTTTGTCATAATTTATGATCCTTATTCAATTAAAATACAGTAATTGGTAATAAGTAGGGGATCCATTTGGCGAATCAAAATAGGCTTCTGGACAAATTGTCAATATGCGTATTTCTATTAGTTATTTTCTTTTTGATGTCACATCATAAAAAAACATCACAGATTTACATAGTTAACCAGTCTATACGAATTTAATTGTGGAGTTCGTCTAAGGTGCCACAGCAAGTAATTGTCAATGTCTCAATTCTAGGATTAATACGGCAAGAATGGTAAATTTGGTATAAAATCCCACAAATATATAAAAGATGAATGAGTAATGGTCGCTTAGGGACGGGGTGTGGTAAATGGACATTATGCCCTGAATGAATACCAACAAATGATTGAAGAGCCGAGAAGTAGCCTAGGATTTACAGTGGTGGCGTGTTTCATCAAGTTTTATTTGGCACGAACGAGGCTATATTGATTCTGGAGCTAATATAATTGCGTTATCACAGAAGAAACACGAATCTGCATTAACACCAACTTTTAACTATACTGAATATAGATAATATATATTTATGTCGTAAGGGTACACTTCAGTTCTATAAGACGGCACAATGAGATAAATTATGATTTTACTGCTTTTAGTACCTCAGCTCATCAACAATTACATTATAGGTGAAGCAATGATTACCGTTTCCTGAAAAAATGAGCAAAACTTTTCAGTCTTTCAAATTCCGGTGAATTGCGCCTTTATTTTGAGATAATTATTTCACATATATTTTTATTATTCACTTTTTCCAAAGATCAGAATCGTTTTGGGAGACCTTGATGATATTCAATTTCATGAGGTAGCATTCAGCGGTATGGGCAGAATTATGGGACCTTACATAACTAAATAGTTTATTAGCCCCAATTTTCAACTAAATATTCTTCACAGAATCTTTATAACGTTCGAGAAAATACTTGCTTGACAATGTCGTGTCTTTTGTAATGTCATGTGATGTATGATGCCCAAAACTGTTCGTAGTACACCACTGTTACCTTAGCACTTTTCTGTAGGTCTCATCTAGTTGGCAGTGTCTCAGGCGCTCCCTTTAATTAACAGAAAGTGGTTCATTAGAGCTTATTCATTAAAGCAACGAGTAATTAGCAAACTCTAATGAATGCTGTAATATCTAACAGAGAGAGATAGGGAGAGAAAGTACGTTCTGTACTTATAGTGTATTTTGTCTGACGTAGAGAGGATGTACTCAATTCTAATTTTCCTTGTGCTTTACGAAGAGAAGATGATGCCTGATTTAAGCTGGAATTTTTTAATATCATTATCTAGATGTATGTAATTTGATGTTTATCTCAACATTGCTTTATATTCAATTTCAATTATTATCAACTACAAAATCACGTTTATGTTACATTGAAACTATCACAATCCCTAAATTTGAGCACAATAAATATAAAAATTTAAGCTGAAACAAAATTAAATGACTTTCCATGGAGCATGGACATTTTTTATTTGACCAATATATCCTCTGGCTATGATATTCGTGAGTGTCATCCATATTAAATTTTGTCTAATAGCACCTCATGATGTTATTGGTAGATATGGTACAACAATTTGCAAAAGCTGTCAGTTCACACGTGGACAGAGATGTATTCTTACTTAGAACATGTAGCTCTTTGCTTGTAAAAGTGTGTGTGATGTAGATCATATCTGATATCGCTTAAGAAAAAGACAGTTCTGCAATTAGATAAAAGAAGTAGTTAATATGTGCATGATGAGTGAAGGTTTCTGCCTAAATTGAATAAATATAGAAGCTTACATTTGCGATGAAAATTTCAACGAAAAATCAGACTATATAACTCCTTCAGTGTAAACTTATTCAGAGAAAACTTAATCAATCGTTTTTTGGGTTCTGGGTTCTGCATTGTTTGAATTCACTATTTTTTTTGTCATTCAATATCCCATCTCGATTATTCTTATTAGATCTGTTATTTTGTCATCTTTACCTAACTTGTTTTGTAATTAAGATTTTCAAAACCATCCCTGGTTTCGCACTTGCGCTCCTATCTCGTGCATCGTGTGATCTAGCTAGGTAGAAGGTTGTACCCTTCCCACTCCGATTTTCACCACTATCCAGTAATGCGTGACCCAATGGCGTCCGGTTTCGTGGATTAAATAAAAGAGGTTGAGTAAAAATAGCAATGCACATGTTAAGCACCCCTAGTGTTTGGGAATTGCTTAATACCTAGTAAGTATTAGACTGTTAATTATGTTTATTACGCATTTGATTCCGCTATTAATTCGCATTTTACGCTGAAACACTGTGTTCAACAAAGATATCCATTCTCGAGATCACTCTATATATCGATGATCCTCATGTTTTATTTTCATCCTGTGCAATAAAACTTATAGAAATGTTTTCCTGAATTGAAGGTTTTATGTATTTTCACCAATGGTGTACGAAATCATTATTTTTTTCGAGTTAACACCATTGCCCTGAGTGCACGAATTAAGTTGTAACATGCTGCAATATTGCATGAAAGAGGTGTACCCCATCCACAATCTTTATTTTTATTATTTGAAAATTTATGCTTCACAGGGATGTTGTGACTGAGGGTTTATACTACCGTTTTAAACATGTGCATTCACATATTATCTTTCTGTATGTTCCTGCCATAAATGTGCAATTAACTGTTCTTTGTAATCGTCACAGGACATCAGAAGCATTTTGTTTCCTCTCCAGGAGGAACACCCCTTTTTCTTCTCCGTCGACCTTTTTCTTTATGGAGCTTTTCTCCGGCGCAGCCTTTTCCTCGCAGCCCTTCTTCGCGGGTGCAAACACAACAATGCTGCCCTCCAGTTGCTGAGGCTAACCATCTTCACCATGGGGACATGGGGAAGCCAGAATATTTTCAGCCCAAGATAAATTCCTTTGTAATGTCCATCTATGAATAAATTGTTCACATTTAAACTTTGTATGTGTTTCTCTTTTCCATTCTTCCCACCTCATGCCTAGCGACTCACTCCCTGATCA
Source organism: Bruchidius siliquastri (assembly GCA_949316355.1). Taxonomy (NCBI): domain Eukaryota; kingdom Metazoa; phylum Arthropoda; class Insecta; order Coleoptera; family Chrysomelidae; genus Bruchidius; species Bruchidius siliquastri. The sequence goes on from OX438529.1 coordinate 42,074,283, forward strand.
GTCTCATCTCTCTCTGAGACCGCTTGCTAGTTAGCACTCTTCACCCAGTTTTCTTAGGAAAATTGGGGGAAGTAGGGTTATACAATCTACACCTATTTAATGAATCAGCCGGAGCAAGGGCGGACCTCGACATATTTTAGACATAAGCTGGTGTCGGCACAAGTATACTTAAACCATGTGGTGGCGAAACCAATTTGTAGAAGCTTGTGAAACATTTTTGACTCAGCTTCAAGCTACCAGTACCGTATGTAGCCACCATTCTACTTATTTGTTCTTGTAGTTTTAATTAACGTCAGGCTACTTGAATCTGCCAGTCAAAACGATCGGATCTACATTCACGTTTTAATACGGGTCACATGATAAATACATATACTCGATTGCAAAGTGGAAGTGGTATTGAGAATTAATATCATTTATCGGAAAATATTGTTTTCACTGTTGAGTCGAGTACTTGGAAAAGAGCAGTAGGCACATACATATCAAATCGTACTATAGAGTGTCATCGAAAATGTTTAATATTCATGTACAATGAAAAATATTAATAAAATATAGTTGCAGTGGCCAATTTAGCCAGGTAAATCCTTTTATATGCAAATAATGAAAATTTTTTGGTGGTAGTTGAAAAATATACTGCCTGTTGTCTTGGTTTTTAACCTTTGAGAGAGGCATGAACCACATAACACACATTATTATGTCTTGCTACTGTGCATATATATAAAACACAATTCAATTAACATATTTAATTCATTTTGTTTTAGTGGAGCTTGCACCTCTCCTCCACCTGAAGTTTTTAGCCAGATTAACCACTGGGTTAATTGTTGCTGGAATGCAAGTTAGGAAATACTTATACAAGATTGCTAACAATTCCGTGGTGTACAATCACGGAAATTAATTCTCAGCCGGAACGGAGAGTCTAGGATGGAAAAATTCTCAAACATTCACGAAACTCTCAACGTTGACCAGTAGATATGCTTAAGGTTCTTATAGTACAGTTAATTTAAGTTTGATCACGGTTATTATACGAATCTAAGCACGTGTGCATCATTATGATAACATATTTTTTGATGCCTACCAAATAGGTGTACTACTGAAAAATAACAAACCGTACACGTATATCGCTTCATCTCTTTACGTGTAAAGGCGAGTAGAGAATTACACATGTTTGTCTTCGAAAATTTGTATCGATTCGACTGGTTTTTGAATATCAAAAATTAATAAGATTGGGAGAATAAGGAACGTGTTAGAAATATAATGTCATGGCACAATAAACCAGTAAAAATAGTCAACAATATATCCATCTCCACATTCCGTCAATATCAGTAAATGCTATTGACATTGCGTTTTACGAAACGGAAACTGACGTGCAAATCGATAGTTTGGCTGTTATTGCGTTCGAAAAACTAAAGACAGATAGACAGACAAGACGACAAACAAACGACATGCAGATAGAGAGACAGACTATTACGACGGACGACGGACGACGGACGACGGACGACGGACGACGGACGACGGACGACGGACGACGGACGACGGACGACGGACGACGGACGACGGACGACGGACGACGGACGACGGACGACGGACGACGGACGACGGACGACGGACGACGGACGACGGACGACGGACGACGGACGACGGACGACGGACGACGGACGACGGACGACGGACGACGGACGACGGACGACGGACGACGGACGACGGACGACGGACGACGGACGACGGACGACGGACGACGGACGACGGACGACGGACGACGGACGACGGACGACGGACGACGGACGACGGACGACGGACGACGGACGACGGACGACGGACGACGGACGACGGACGACGGACGACGGACGACGGACGACGGACGACGGACGACGGACGACGGACGACGGACGACGGACGACGGACGACGGACGACGGACGACGGACGACGGACGACGGACGACGGACGACGGACGACGGACGACGGACGACGGACGACGGACGACGGACGACGGACGACGGACGACGGACGACGGACGACGGACGACGGACGACGGACGACGGACGACGGACGACGGACGACGGACGACGGACGACGGACGACGGACGACGGACGACGGACGACGGACGACGGACGACGGACGACGGACGACGGACGACGGACGACGGACGACGGACGACGGACGACGGACGACGGACGACGGACGACGGACGACGGACGACGGACGACGGACGACGGACGACGGACGACGGACGACGGACGACGGACGACGGACGACGGACGACGGACAACATTTCAGTTCACCTATTATAACATCGCCATCACTCGAGGTAATTTTGGTATGTTTGTATCTGTACCAAAGCCACCGGACTACCTAACTTGCTTCCTACAAGAGCTAGAGCAAAAATATTGTAGGTATTTAATGTGGAGTGCTCCCATTGCAAAGTTATGCCCGGAATTAATTAATCCTTTTCAATTAATACGCGTACGCTGGCGTACGCCACAGTGCCGGTACTCAGAGCTACTTAACATATTAGACCTTTAAACGGGCCCTAGATCAAAGGGGCATCGCTTATGCTGAGCAGGAAAGGACACTACATACAGTGGTATGTATGTGCATGCCCTTTCCCTATATGTAGCCTACGCTGCTTCACTAGGGCTCTTCAGGCTCTACCCGTCCGAGAAACACACGTGTAATTAATTATGAGCCACGAAGCTTTGTGGAGCCATGAGACACAACAGTTTTTATACGAATGCAAGGAAATTGGCTAATTAGGAACACTTAACTCGAGAGGGTATTTACGCTTAGAGATTCTATGGTTTTGTGGGATTTTTCTCCATTTGAGCAGGACGGTTTTTTAATTAGCTTAGCTTAGCTGTACACTGCAGAGTTGTCAAAAAATGTTAGCTATTCTGAAATTCAATTTTTTGCTGATGACATACAACACATTTTCTATTTTGATAAGTATGATCTGCATGAAGTTCAAAACAATTTGAACCATGATAGTGATAAGCTCTGCCAGGTTTCGAATTCACACAATCTCACTGTTAATGCGTAAAAATCCAACGCAATGATTTTTTGAAGCCTAGAAGGCAAACTAATAGTATTAAATCAAATCTGGCAATTAGGGTTGGCGCTGAGATGTTAACTTTCTCCTCATATACAATAATATTGGGAATAACTATTGATGAGAGATTATACGCGAATAAATTTGTCCTAAAATTTAAATTGGAGAAAAACCTTGTGAATCGCTTGTAATGCAAATTATTAGTTATTGAAGTATATTATTTCATCCATGTCTTGACGTGATAACTGAGAACAGGCTAAAGATCATCCATAATAGTTGTGAAAGACTTATTTTTGGTCTTAGACGTTTTAATCATCTAGCAAATTTATAACATTGTGTTGGTTAAAATTGCCGCAGTTGATCAAATTTACTTATATTGTGTTCGTGAATTAATGCTGACATCTGCACCTAAATACCTCAGAGAAAAGTATACCCAGAGGAAGTGCACATAATCTTCAGACCTATAAGGACAATAACCATTCCTTACCACCGTTCCTCTTTATTTCAGCGCAGTTTTAGTTATAATGCTGCAAGTTTATACGATAGTTTAGATGCTAACGGTAAAGTGATGCGGTTCAGAAAATATATCAAATGCCTTTTATACTTTATACTGATGAAAAATGCTTATAGTCAGACCTTATCACTTTTAAGTTAAGAATTATATTTAATAGTTTATACTTTTTTCCATACCATGGTATGCCTTTCCACGTAAGAGTATAACTTTGAGAATAGTTAATGGCTAAACTTCGCCTCTGGTGTTGGAGCCGTTTTTGAACATATTTTATACTTAACAGACGATTCACAAATCATGCTGTTACATAACTTAATCCATTCCTCAAACTTGATTAATGTATCAGTATCTGATTTTATGCAAAGATGTATCAACCGTTATTTTTTTATTTTCATAATACCGCATTTTTTTAAATAAGATCTTGGATACCATCTGAAAGCAATTTTCTTGATAAATATGAAATTTTAACACCTTTAATTTTCATACAAAAGCAAGTCTAGTGGTTGGTTAAAACACAATACACAATATACAATTTTAACTAATAATAATGAAAATGATATTTAGTTTCCTTTTGACAAATTAAACTTTGTATTGGAATCGTCAGATTTATAGAAAGTACGAAGTAAAAAACTCTATACTCTAACTATTTTGGGTCCAAGTATGTTTGGCGATTTACTACCAATTACATATTTTGAAAAATTGGTATGAATATTATTACTCTGCGTGGTGGTTATGCTATGCAGCTCTTTATTCAAAGTAAATTTGTTTATTATTTTTGAACTCATACAAAGCCAACTCGAAAATCACCAGAGAAGGTATTGCTAGAACTTTATATTTATTGTAGAGCTCTTTACAGCTGACATTGTGAACTATCTTCCTAGATATACCATAAATTTTGAAACTGAGTATCTAGGGAAGCCAATGTTAAAAATATAATAAAATAGTATGAGATGAGAGAAAAGGTTATCAAATTTTAGCAATTGAATTTGTTGGAATGAACTTGTAACGTGGACGTATGTTCTGGGATCACTGATGAAACTGCAACACGAGCCTTGAACATTTTAAATTCTATATTTTGTCACTTGATAAAGACCCTGAATAATGTACTCCGAATTATATAAGAGCTAAGGATGGTGTACAGACTAACAGACCGATGGAAATGAGTACATAAAATTTCCTTCAGTTTTGCTCACTACTGTAGGTAATGTTTCGTATTATCACCTCGCTACTGTTGAGTAACATATATCAATAGGACCGAAATTGAGTGGCACATCTTCTTCCGTCACGTAGACCTTTTCCAGAATACCCTGATTGACCTACCAAGCCATCAGACTCCATTGCTGGCAGCGCCGGAGGGGGGAGGAGTAACCTTAGCTCGGTTATTTCATTCGCCCTCGGCCTTTCTATGTACAATCAGCCGGCGATAATTTCACAATTCAAAGTTCATCAGAGACACGTTTCATCCTTTAATAGTAAGTTCTTGTTCTGCGACCACTGCATCGCATCGTGCATTTGGTTTATTCAGAAACACAGGATCGTATCCGTATTATCAGGTTTACTTAGACGTAATAGATTATATCTCAAGGCCAACATTAGACAATCATATTTTTCTGTCATAGATCTATGTGATATCTATGGTCATGGTGTATGATTGGAGAATATTATATCATCTTATTACACAGTATGTTAGATACTGCTTAAAAAATTATACAAGGTGAAGAAGAGAATCTAAGTCAAGCCATCGAATACAAGACGCAAAACGTTTCATTCACGATCCTCTATTGGAAGAGATTGAGTGAGAAGGTCCCAAATCCCAAACACCGAAAAACATTGATAAAGAATTGATGTAATTAGTACTCGTTTTATATTATCAAGAGTGGCAAAGTTTATTTCAACGGAAGATACACAAATGAGAAACAGTATAACTACGAAAGACCGTTTTATGGTAACACTTAGATTTAAGTTTTCGATATTGATTCTATGTACATAAAACCTCTAATTTGTGCATAAATCAATATCAGTGCCGACGTGAAACGATCAAAAAATATGAGAATTTAACGGATACCATGTAAAAGTAAGAATCTCTTTTGGTTCGGGTTTGTTTATCAACACTACATTTCGGTGTTTGCTGTGTTGTCAGATTGTGAAAATCTATCAGAATCTGGGTACGCGGAATATTCACACTTTGTGGCGTCACGATTTAAAAAATATTTAATCTTTCCGAAAACCGAGCAAACTTACAAAAGCGAAAAATTCCATTCACTTGTTTTCGATAACTATAAAAACCTTGTATATAATTATATCTTTACCCTCACATAATATCATAACTGCCAAGGTGTATTTGTTGGTTCATTCTTTTCACATGCAGATGAACTCGCGAACTGGTTTTGCTGAATCGGATCTGGCATTATACTAAGTATAATTTATATTTATGGTTGGAATACAATGTTTCATGATGGATTAGTTCCATTTCTGTTTAATATAGCTATATATGGTTTATATATTTGTAGTAAAGAAACTGAGATAGATTTAGTTATAATAACCTCAATCCCAGTCAATCTAGTCTGCTTTCAGCCACTCGCCAACGAAGCTACTCTGTAGCAGCGAAAATTATTATCTGCCTTAAGAATGAGTGAACGCATGTACCGTTCTTTTTCTATCACTATCTGGATTTGTGAGAATTATTTGTGTGTCTGAAAACTAATGATGTAATGTATGTGTATAATATGAATGTAAATTATTAGCGAAATATGTTTGCATACATGTGTGTTCAAAAGCCGAACATAATAAGTTACTAATGATTATAAAACTATTAAAACTTCCAAGGGAAAGCAAAGACTGTGGTTTGGGTCACAGAGAGTATACAGCAAGCTGATGACGTTACACTTGTGTTTGTCAAATTTCAATAATCCGACATCTGCCTATAACAGCCAGAGCAGCTTTAAAAGTCGAAATGAAATGATGTTATTTTTCCATGATGCTACGCTGCATACGCGCTAGTATTGTACCCTGGCAATTGAAAAGAATTCGATAATTCCCATTAAACAAGTAATAAAAGAGTGGAGCAATTCCTATTGGAATTTTTAATTAGTCAGAGTCGCGTATCAATATTGAAAAATACGTTTTGATTAATTTACCGGATGACGATAACAAAGCGGTGCACATGTGTTGTTTCCAGAAATAATCGTGATTAAATATTGATTTTGCAGCTACTTTGCATATCGCTCCATGACAGAAACTTTATGGCTGCTGCCTAGATTCATGTTGACATTTTCATTCGCTAACAATTAGTAACGTTATTCGTTTCAAGATGCAGTCTAATAAGGGTCATCATAAGCTAAGTGAAAGCTCCGGAATACAACGATCAAAAGTTTATAACCATAGTCCTTCAATTTATTCTCGTATAATTCTTATAGACTCAATACCTTAGCGGCAAAAAGAAATTAAACGACAACCCCCGTGTCATTGTCGGATCGATTTCATAAGATATTTTTCATTTTGTGAGCACTTAACAACAGAAACGAATAAACATCGAGTAGCGGACTTAGAACTGGTTTTTCACGCTATTATATTCATTTATTCCTGAAAATAATAGTAGTGTTCATTCATCATTTTACGTAGTTTTAGCCCTGTTTTCGACAATTTCGATCATGTTGCCGCTCATCCCTCTTTCCTACATCCCCCACAAGCAATATTGTCATATAGGCGGGCAATAATAATTTACAATGAGTTGAGTAGCCTTGTAGTTAATTGTTGGTATTATAAATAGTGCAAGTGGATAATCTTATGGCATTGAAAAGATGTCAGTACAAATATTTTCCATGCAGTCGGTGCACACTGACCCAATGTGACGTTATAGATCGACTGAATGTCTGACGCAGCTGTTTCTTATTACATTGTTTTCTTATCATAGTGCTCAAAGAAGCAGCAAATGTCAATATTTCCGGAAAACGTGTCAGTAGCCACACTTTGGAAAATTATTTGTGTGTCACTGAACACTGAACAAATTTGATTACAGTCTGCTTGCCGTCATGGTGTCATCCAACGGACTGTCAACGAAATGCAATAGCAAGCTAGCACTATCAAGTTTGGAGTATCCTCATGGCAAAGTGGTAACAACAAGACTTTTCAAGACGGTGAAGAAAAACTACACATTGATATTTGAGCAGCATTGCCAGAACTTTAGTTTCGATCCCAATTTGAGGAATATGAATTAACAAACGAGATAATGTTGATTATGTTAATTCGTACAATTTATATTGAATGCTTGTGTGATCATCAAATTACCTACAATTAATTGTAACGTACAATTGAATAAACTTCCAGATATGGTGAAAAATAATAAAATCATTATTATAATAAGCTGTATCAGTATGGCGACATAAGATTATGTGTCTTACGTTTGTATGTGTTTTACGTTTGTATTTACTTACCATATATTGTCATTAGTTTGATCGTTAACGTTCAACAGCTAAAATGTATACCCCTTGGAAGATTACTATAAGCCTCTAATTTCTATTATGTAACCCGACAGCAGTGATTAAAGTTTCGTTATTAATTTGGGAGGGCCGTAAAGTTTCGGTCATCTATGAGGAGGATATGCAAAGTAAGTGCAAAATCAATATTTAATCAGAATTATTTCCGAGAACAACACATATGTATCGTTCAGTTACCGCTTTTCAGTAGATTAATCCCCTTCCATTCTATGATATAATATGTTCATGAGAAGAGAGGTTGGACCTCCACCAAATTGTGAATAATAATAATAATAATAATAATAATAATAATAATAATGTTTATTCTCCAAAAGACAATTTTTACAAATCGTATTGGAATAGTCAATAAAGGTGAAATAGTATAAAATACAGATAAATTAAGTATTATTAGAAGCTACTACAATAAAATGAGATATAAAGGTTTAACATATTAATGTTCTAAGAATTCTACAATACCTACTATAAAATCCATTTGCTAATAAAACTTGTTTAACAGTTTTTATCGTTGTTAATGTAAATCGTGGTGTTTATGATGGAAATATTGGGATAATTATCGATTTACAATATCTCCACATTTTTACAAATTTTATCCACGAATATCAACAATCCTATCCTAATCTTTATTTCTGAGCTGATATCATTGCAAGTCCAGCATCAGCCCACATAAATTCATATTACCCAAATTCGTCGGTCTTTATATCTGAACATCGCACCTTCTCAGCAGCTACTCTGATGGAATTTGGGGAGTGACTTTATGTGAGTTTTTATGAAGTAAGCTTCAATTGCATTAAAATAAACATTGATAAGGGTTTCACAAAGCCTATGCGAAGCTATAGATAGGATTAGAATTTATTTCCAATAGTTTATTGATGTATAGCAAGAACAGCGTTGGAGATGGGACAAACCCTTGGGGGACTCCCGCGTTGAAGGTAAGAACATCGAATGCATATCCATCCATCATTCATCCAGGAAATTATCCAATCATTGACATAAACCCGGCATGCTATCTATATAATCTATACCTAAATATGATTTCAATCATGTGAATCTGTTTATAAAGTTGATACAAATCATGCATCGCTAGCTCAATCTGGCTACTCCGGCATCGGTACCAGTCTTGCTCCCTAATTCTTCTCGGATAAATAAATTTCCAGAATAACAATAAATCGTAGCAGGATAAGTAGGTGGACGCTACCACCGATACAGAATAACGAGCTGCCGATTCGTCCATGCGGACGTTTATGTTTCCGAAAAGGCACTCGACAAAGCCTTACGGTCAACGAGGCATTTTTAAAATGCATATACCCTGAAATCGCGAGAGTGGCAATTCTACCCGTCCACTACAATTACTTTGCCATCTTCTTGAAGAATATTTTCAGTACACAGTCAACATGTTTCGACTATTCACTTGGCTTACTTTATTGCTCTTTATGATTTTTCGCGTACAGGTAGTTAAGGTTTCAGTTTCTTTTCCTGACAAGATCATTTCTTAGGTAGCTGCACACATATTTTTTTGATGTTTCATTATATTTGCATCACAAAAATCCATTGCATATTGTCGTGGGTTTGTTTCTTTAATGCTTTTATTGTCACTGCGTTATCTCAGTAACCGCGGCATCTATTTCGGTAAAATTTAGCAGATATAATTTTTTTTTGAAGTCAGTGAGTTGATAGCGGAGTTATAAGAAGAAAAACAGCTATGTGATACTAGATATTTTTGGCAACCACAAATATAACACAGTTGTACCACTCGTCAAACCACTTTTTTAAACCCGACGCGTGTTTCACTAACTATGTAAGCATCTTCACGGGAAAAAATAAAACAAAAATATGACAGCTAGCTGTTGGCATATACCTGTCGTGTGTTGACGAACGTAAAATTTACCTGTCAGAAAGACACGTCAGGTAGAGACATCGTCTTTAAGAAGCTACCGCTAACAGCAAGCTATCAGGGTTAGGACACTTGTCCTTATTAATTACAGTGTTTATTTCGTTTTTCCTCAATTCTTTTGCAAATTTCTCTTGAGGGATATTTGGTAATATGCTCGAATCTCATTTTACTTCTCGCGAAAATAGGCTGATGAAGTATTGTGGTTACAAAAAATTTCGAAATCGCGTTATTATGTTTTCTAGATGCTAACGACATACACATTACCGAAAACTCTGTCACTCCTTTCATTCGCTCTCTCTGTATGTCTGTCTACCTATCTGTTTTCCTTCCATCTGTTCTGTTTGTTAGGGTGGGGAAGGGCGAGATCTTAAAAACCTTTTAGGTATTGCTAGATCCGTAATACGTTGAGAAACTGTACGACTTATATTTGTGGACTCTAGTGAATGATTTATACAATTACATCTCAGTGTAAGAGGATATATGTACATGTTCAAATCTTGTCAACACGAATTAATATTCCACGATAAGATAAACTTTTTTTATTAGTTCACATGTATAGTCGTAGAATAATTTATTAGAAATATAATGTTCAATATTTTTTTATCAAAAAAAAACATCGGATCAAGGTGTAGTTTATAAAAAAGAAGAAGTGGGTTACAATGAATTTATTTAAGGGTAATTAAAAAAAATAAATTAGGATTTGATAGTAATTTTTTATATTTATTTATAATGATCACAGCTCTAAAATATGTACATATCGCCCGTCGCTTTTATTTTAAAATGAAATAAGTCGTAACAAAGTAGATGTACTGGAAAGTGTATCCAGAAAGATCAAATTAGAGTTTGGTAAAAGCATTTTATTTACATTAAAAAGTTAGTTGTGAGATTCAATTTAATTTAAAATTAAAATATTTCTGACGAACTGATACCGTTGATATTGATATGGAAATGCCGGCCTCAATATACCAGCTAGAAGTGAGTCTTATACTGAGAGTCAGTTCCAGTTTATCTTGAGTTGATTTGAAGGCAACCTAATTTCTAATCAATCAATAATTCACAAGTCGAATTACGTGAAGTGATTAGATTTCAAAGTCATCGATGTTAACAATCCTGTCTGATATATCACAGTCTTTTCGTATTACTGTAGCTTGTTTTCAGTAAACTGCCGCTACGATTTGCTGCAAGCTTTAAAGTGTCAGCGGTCGTAGAAATCCTCTGAAAATTACCAGAGTACCATCAATACCGTCCGTTCGGGCTAAATCAGAAAATTGCCGAGCGATGACGAACCGATTCAACTGTCCCTAATTTGGACATGTCCTGGGGCAAAGGGAAGTGAGAGGGACGTCCCAACGGCGTATTAGCCACCCCTGGCACGCACTGCGCTAATCCCTCACTAACGAGACGTTCATTTAAGAGAGAACCCCCGGAATCCTTAATTATCGCCGAAAATACTAAACTACGTATAGACTGAGAGACAACTGTATTGTTGAGCAGCAGAGCAGAAAATGATAATATTCTCTTAAGTGGAATTTAAAACTAGAATCGAAATAATATTTGCTGACTGTAACCATGCCTGGTTATTTCTATGGTGGGTTTTATATTTTTTATCAACTGCTATGCAATAGCTTCCCTAAAGTTTAGACATGATTACCTCTGACTGCTTTCAGGAGAATAGCTTTGCTATCAAATAAGACCTTAATATGAATTATTATAAAGTGTTAGAATACTGGTAATGAATTTAAATTGTTTATGAATATTATCTCTTACATCATGTACTGGCACGACAAAAATTCTGATGAGATAATACAATATCTCTCTATTTGGAATTCAAGAGCACACTATAAACAATTCTAGAAAAAATTTCCCACTTATATCACCATTCAACTTTATAAAGGCATATACTTCGATCAACTTCTGCATTCTAGCTTTTCATAATAGTTGATACTAAGGTCTTGATGGAAAACAAAACCGTTTGTTTTAAATATAAGTAAAGCTGTTTAGGCAATCGTATGTGGTTTTATTAGCAGCCAGTAAAAAATATAAGATAAATAATATTTGCAAAAAAATGAATATAAAAGTCTATGTCGAGCCATACAGCTACACAATTCGTATATCAAATAAAACTATATCGCTATCCTTTGTGTTTATATGAATTCAACTGGCCTATAATTGATACTACATATGACCAATTAAATAATTTTACTAACGATTTTCCTGTATCAGTTTTTACAAAAGTACAAGAAACAAAAAATTGTTTTTTAGATAATATAATGCCTGTGTCAAGGGAATAGACTAATTATTTTTACGTTTTTTTTCCTTCTGTTTATTATATGCTGCAATAATCTGACCTAGACGTATAAAATTTCAATATTGCAAATGCATCACTGGTTACAGTGCTGACTAAACTAATAATAATCAGAAAAATTATAAAGCAAGATTTGTCACCAGTGGGGATCGAACCCACAATCTCCTGCATTCTAGGCAGACACCATGACGAACTGTGACAGAAAACGGCAATAACACTGTAGAAGGTACATCCCCCGCGTAATTCTTCCTAAGTCTCTAACCTATACAGCTTAATCTTTGGTTAGGCACACAGTGAAAACTATCTTCAGCCGACAATGCCTCATCTGCCAACTTCAGAAAATGAAATTACAGAGTTTTATCAGATAATTGCGCAGGAGGATATACCTTGGATAACGTATTTACCGTTCTGTGTGACAGTTCGTCATGGTCCAATGGTAAGGCGTCTGCCTAGAATGCACCACTGGCAACAATTTTTTCTTTCTAATTATCCTGATTATTCTTATTACGTCCCTGTTACGGATTGTAGTGTAATCAGATAAAATTCTGTCTGTGTGAATGAGGTTATGCGAAATACATGCAATTGCTAGCATTTTGTAGAAAAGTGACATCCGCCTCTCGGTCTATCGGTCTAATACACACATGGTTCCAACGGAATAGTACATCATTTAACGTTTTCCAGAGCCAGAGACAAGGCCGCTCTGGACCGCCTATATAGTTTAGTGATAATTAGAGACAGATGAAACGAGGATGGGAGAGGGGGTATACTGGTGACCAACGTGATGAACAGCAGCATGAATTCTTTCGACGACTGAGTCAAATGGTTGTATTTAGTTGATCCGCGGTAGCTGGCGTAGCTACCACAAGATTTCAGGATTTTCGATTGTGAGTTTGTTCCAAATAATAGTCATTAAGATTCATTTAGATCGGAAATTTTATGTATTTATAGAAACCATTGAAGAATATGAAAATTACGCTACACAAAAACGCTACTGAATTATTTATAACATATATAACATTTGCCCAGTGCGCATTTCCAATATAGCGGTACAATAAAATTGTCATCATACCAGTAGCACTCATAAAACTTATAAGCGATCATTAATTGCAGTTATGCTAGAAACATTAAAATATTAATTTTGAGATTCTCTGATTGAGTGGTCTTGAGTATTTTTTGAGTTTTGTGACTCTATGACGAAGTGTGAAACATTTTACCATTTACTACTCACAATGCAACGACTTTAAAAGGCAACAACATCAAAACCTTCTCTACATACCGACAGATCGACACACCCACGGACCGACTCATGGACTCCACCCCGAGGAGTTGAAACGGACCTGTCCTGTCAGAAGTGCTGGGAGGAGGACGAGACCTCGTTCCACTTCTTAGAAAGGTGTGCCAAATATCCCAGCCTTAGAGCTGAGGCACAACAGAATTTGGCAAGGCAGAATATATATACCTACACAGTGGAATGGTCTGACCTTGTGACCTTTATTGAAAGGTCTGATAGGTTCGACACTAAGAAATCGTCAATTTAGTTTTAGTGTTGGTCTTCGAGGTCGGCAAAAAGGGCCAAAACCTACCTACTTGCCAGGCAAGTATAATTTTTTGCATCGCTCGGCATCATTTTGAATTTAAAGAACGGATTCGGTAAGTAGACATTACAAACTATAGCCTCATATTAGGTTTCCAATAAGGTTCCCCAGTGAAGCACGGGTCTCCTTATACTTTGCTCCCTGTTTTAACATTGTCTGGCCAAACTATATTATGTATTTGTCTCTGTTTTACCCACGGCGCGATTCGCGAGGACGATGAGTTAATAGCGCGTTCCAACGCGAGAGTGATGAGACTATTCGTCAAAATTATTCATTTCCTAAAATCAATCTACAAGGCGTGTTTGCCATTATTTTGAGTTGGGATTTTCATAAAAATATTTTGTTGATGAGTCCTCAGGAAACACACATTTATACAAATAGATTGTTTGTTCGAACCGCGCCTATTCATTTTTTAGCTCTAGAGTGTGCCATATACTCTCCACCTTGCACAATGCTTTTATGAAAGTACCAGTGAGAATCATGAGCAAACGTTTTTACGCGACATCGATTAACAGATTTCGCGCACCTATAAATGGTTATCAATAACAAAATCATCGTTCTTATCTGCTCTGCTGGATTGTGCTAAACAAAACGCTTTACTACTCAAGGTTGGGGCTATAAGTCAAAAGCTAAATTCATTCTCCAATTTCCGCAGTTAATACATACATAACATTGAAGACAGTTACTACTCACAGGAATACAACCTGATTCCCCAAATAACTGCGAACCTAAACAAGGGATACTAAAGATAAAATTACGTGAATATAATCTCACCTGATCTAGTTTCGAATTTGTAATTAATCAGCTTCCTGAAAACACTTGAAAACCTAAGATACTTTCGAGTATACGTGCTAATAAAATTGAAAGCTATAGTGAAGAATATTACAAATAGCGCAAAAGCTTTCTAACTTGATGACATGGCAAAACCGGGAGTGGAAAAACATCCGGTGTATCTTATAATTAAAATCCTACATGAAGTCTTTGTAGCGCGCCGCCGCATTCGCCATTTCTCCACCACGTCGAAACTTCCTAATTATATGAACTAATTAAAATGTACCCAATTAACTCTGGCTCCAAAATATTATTTATTCTCCAGCAAAAGTGGAAAGAAGATCAGTCAGTCTTACAGTTCGCCTGCAAACAATGTATCAATAATTTCGGAAGATTAAAGCAGTATTTTCGTTATTCAGCTCAACACAGCTAACATAGGAAAATCGTCGCAGAAATGGATCAGTAGTGACTGAAAATCTTTGATCCAGATATATTGCGCATTTAGATCCGTGCGGAAACAGATACTTAGGCAGACCGACAGACTGACTGACCGACAGACCCACAGACTGAGAGACCGACAGACCGAAAAACCGACAGACCGGCAAACTGATAGACCAATAGTCCCACGCAAATCCTTTGCTTGTGATCAATTGTTTAAATGAGTCAACACAGGCTTAGCGGGAGCAGTATCATCTGGAAGTAATGTTTATTTAAGTCAAGTGTATCCTGAAAAAAATCATACGTATGTGGTTTCAATTAGCGGCCAGCAGAAAAGAATATAAATCAGAGAGGTAACCACATCTAGAAGATACATCTGAGAGGCACTGATTGGTTAAATGTGAACACGAGTGGCAAAGAATACCCAACTAACACCTTCACAAGCTTCAGAACCAGCCAGAATAAATTTGGTCCGCAATATAAACCGTCGTCGGTTTATCGACGATCTTAGAACATACCCGGCTCGTTTTTAGCTACAATTAGTGTTTAATTGAACAGTAAAACTTTGTTTATTACTGTATTGTCACGACTCGCAAATGAATACTTCAAACGTAATTCCGGCGGCATTCGCTAATTCACGCTCTATTGACAGATCGTTATTTGTTAATGGACTGTTAATTGAAAACGCTGCCTCCTAACGTGAGCAGATTTAAATATTTTTATACATTGCCAGACGATATTCCGTTTCAGTTTATTCCGTGAAACAGACCAATGCTGGCGAAAAAACCATGTCACGTGATGAGTATACAGTTATAAAAAGTTGAAGGAGCAAGGCTATTGCATTTGTTTTACCAGGTTACGTCAGAAAGTACTTGATGCAACGGCAACATGAAGATCTATTGTAGTTTTCAGTTAGTAATATGTCCAGCTCTTATTGTTGTTTGAAACTTGTAGACAAGATGGATTTATCAAAAGTTTGATTTCGGACTTCTGAAGGACTCCCAACACTTTGCAGAAATTGTCCAAAAAAACACAACTAAACGCTAAAGATCATCTGCTAAGTTTCGACATCGAGAGCCTGTATACTAACGTTCCAGTTGAAGAAGCATTGCAGGTAATTCAGAAGAAGTTACAGAAAGACGAACAACTGGAGAAAAGGACAGATCTTCCACTGGATGGAATAATGGAGTTGCTCACATTCTATCTGAAGAACAACTATTTCCAAGAGAAGGAAGACTTTTACAAATAAGAAGAAGGCCTGCCTATGGGATCACCGTTGTCTCCGGTTGTAGCCAACTTGTACATGGAATGGTTTGAGTCAACTGCCATCGAAAGTTCAAGTATTAAACCAAAGTTATGGCTTCGCTATGTGGATGACACATTCATCATCTGGAACCATGGAGAGAGCCAACTAAAAACATTCTTCAGTCATCTGAACAACATGCGACTTTCGATAAAATTCACGAAAGAAGAAGAGAGCAACAACTGCCTTCCATTTTTAGATGTTCTAGTAACGAGAAGAAACACCAAAATAGAAACAACAGTACACAGAAAACCAACTCACACAGGTCAATACTTACATTACACTTCAAACCACCCAACAGCCACGAAGAAAGGCGTCATCCGGATTTTAGTCGACCGAGCTAGGAGTATTTGCAACACAAAAGAGGGACTACAAAGAGAGCTCAATATTATTAAACAAGATCTATTAAGTAACGGATACCCAAAGAAGCTAGTGGAAGCAACAATACAGGAAAATACCAACAGTAGACGAATTAAACACGAAGAATCTCAGCACTTACTCATTCTGCCTTACGTCAAAGGAATATCAGATGGAATCAAAAGAATAGGTCAGCGATACAAGATCCAAACAAGATTCTCTAGGAATACCACCCTCAGAAGTATCCTAACAAAAACTAAGCCCAGGAATGAATCTCAAGAGACAAAGGACTGCATATACCAGATGCCATGTCAATGCGGTAAAATCTATGTTGGAGAAACAAAAAGGCCACTGGAAGTAAGAATCAAAGAACATCGTCTCAACACCTCGCGTGCAGAGACAGGAAAATCTGGAATAGCTGACGACGCATGGACGGAGCACCATAAAATAGCTTGGGACGACGCCAAGGAACCCCATTGGTATCGAAGGAAATTCAAGGAGGCGGCATTCATCACCAACAACAGCAAAGTGTACAGCAAACCCAGCGTAGACATTAAACCAATCTGGCAGCCACTCATAAAGAAGATCAATAGACTACGACTGGACCAGACAACAAACAATGACCGACAAACAGCCACATCAGCAGACCGGAATACCGCGCGTCGGGAACCAATCAGAACAGACCGCGCACAACGACACGTCACCGGACGGGGTATAAATAGGCGTGAAAGGAACGTGTTCGCCAGTTCACCTGAAGACGATTGAAGATAGAATATCAATCGAAACGTCGTGATACTCAAAATTTTTTAGACAATGGAAGTCCGAAATCAAATTTTTGATAAATCCAGCTCGTATCCTTCAAATATACTCCAGACCCTTATTCAGTATATCATTTCGAGAGCAATAACATATTATTTTATACGATATTAAAATATATTTGCCTTTCCACGAGTGTAATCCTCCAATTTATGATAGTGCAAGTCCCTTATTAGAAGTCACCTCAGAAGCTGCAGGAATAACAAGGAAAGTGCTTCTTGTTGCACAAGATTAATACACCTAATTGTGGAAACCCATTGATACTCCATAGAGTATTTTGGATTTGGCTCTTGCACGAAGATTGTAGGAACAGTTGAACTAACTCTCTAAGCTGGAAAACTGGAATTGGCCTGCTTTTGTGGACTAAAACTAGTTGAATGTAATGACCGAAGCTCCAGTCTAATATTGATATTAATAATACTAATAATAAATGGATTTATTTTTAATCTAACATTATAAATGGGCGAAGTTTAGCCTAAGTGCCTATTCTTCCACAATATTAATACTAACTAAATATAGATTTGAATATCATCATCATATCAAGTATAAAAGCATTATAGTCATATATGCAGAAGGTGCTGTTTTAAATGATAGTTAAACACATTTATCGAGTTTTAAACTTTTAGGTATAGAATTATATAGAATAATTGCATAAAATGTGGAGTATCTATTGAATATTGATGTCTCTGTCTGTGCCTATTCTTCCACAATATTAATACTAACTAAATATAGATTTGAATATCATCATCATCTCAAGCATAAAAACATTATAGTCATATATGCTGTTGCTGGTGCTGTTTTAAATGATAGTTAAACACATTTATCGAGTTTTAAACTTTTAGGTATAGAATTATATAGAATAATTGCATAAAATGTGAAGTATATATTGAATATTGATGTCTCAGGGTGTGACAGGTGTATTATTAATTCTGATTTTATGTACGATTGTGAGTAGATAATACTTGAGCAGACCAGAGATGTTCAGACAACCCATATTATCAATGCTCCTTGAAGTATGATCGTATTTCCTCGGATTATTGATAAAGCGACAAATATTTTTAACTTTTTGTAATCATTCGGTCTTGGTCTTAACATGGAGGAAGAAGCTAAAAATATGCAGATCAGTTTAGTAGTGGGAAATTACATAGAAAATGTAGTATGAAAATATCCTTATTGGTATCGGACGATAGTAGAAAACCCCTCAGACACAACATACTATTAATATTATATTAAGCGCTAGAGAGCGACGGATGTGCTTTAGGCAAAAATGACTGCATCCTTGGTGTTCTCTTCTTGGTCACAACAGCACATCACTCTTCAGATATCTTAATAAGAGCCAAAGAGAAAGGATGCCACTAAATAGCATGCTTTCCATGACCGATAATGTTGCTACGTCCCTTACACAAATCCGAACCTCTGAAGAGGACTAAACGGTGTGTAGAAACGACCAAATATTAATAAAAAGGAATTTCATTCTACAACAGGGTTGCAAAAATTGCAAAACAACAAGCGAGCTCATTCAGAGGACTTACATTTTTACCTCTGTGTGTAGTCAAGTAGTATTTCTGTGTACTATGCATTTCCAATATAGTGCAGAGAAAATGCGTAGTATAAATCTGCTAAATCCCAATTTTGTTCAGCTAATTATGCGTATCTTTGAATCTATGAATGTAAAACCCTAAAATCGTATATTACTTTCCAATTACCGGAATGGGGGTGAATGGCCTACGCAGGGTGAGGTGTAGAGGTCGAAAGTGACGAATTTAATAATTCTGAGTAGGTACCTACCATTAAAGTTAATAGGAAAAAGTAATTAGAGTCGAGGCGATGGTGAACCGTCTAAAGTCAACTGCTGGCATTCGTTCAATTTAGCCCAAGCTTTAGCCGGCTCGGCAGGACGGCAGCGACCGGGGTTTTAGGAGATTACACGGACGGATCGATTTTATTAGCTAATAGTGAGCGCGCTTACACTTATGTAATGACATTCGTACAACTGTAATTTCATTACCTGAATTGTAAATCTGCCCCCGCGCTGCCGATGTCTCCCTAATGAATTAACTTCCATCATCATTGGAGGTAGTAGTAGGAATTTGTCTGCTACAGTACTTGAGCTACTGTAGTGGATTATGCATATATTATTCAAAATATATTGACTTGTAACAGGAGAGCAACGTATTTATACTTGCTTGAGTTTGAAGCTAAAGTGATCCTTTAACTTCTCACTTATATGCGACGGAAAACCGTGATTATAAACATTTGTAGATTCCGTAAATGGTCTCCCTGTTTTGTCACTACGTAATCTTAGTAACTGCTGTACCAACTGACATTTGGTATGGTATGAAGTCACAGAAGGTGATACTGCTATATTTAAAAAAATCGGTACAATGACATCAAAGCAAAAGAAATAGAATTTCTTCTGTCGGTCCTTTGATACCGGTCGAGTAATAATGGAAACATGAATAATTGCTAGTTCTCGAAACTTATTTCTGGTGGTAGACGAATGAAATTTTTCAAGCACTGTTAACATCTTTTTACGTAAGGGGTAAATCGGCCTTAGAAACTTACGACACTAAAACCTGAAATATTATAATTTGTATAAAAATAAAAGATGAAGTTATTGATAAAGTGACTAGTTACTGATGTTGAAAACGTCGTTTCCGTGTAATACTTGAATGTATTTCATCATATGTGTATCCAAACGTCGTTGGTAGCGATCCTCTATAGTCTTCAATTTCTGGTGAAATAATTCCCTCTGTTCCTCGCTGATGTCCCCTAGATTTTTTGGAAAATGACTATGCAAATAGTGACTTTTGTTACTTATGTTTTACCTAAGCAATCTGAAACCGTCTAGTATTGTAACGGTTCAGCCGTTTACAAAGTCTATTCTATATGGTATGCTACACTTATATGTTATCGACTTGTATAATATTCGATTTTCAGTAATAATTCTCTACTCATTTATATTTCTCAGATCTTCACCTAGTTTTCTTTATCGCTAAATTCAATACCCCACCTCTATTATTCTAATAAGCAGGAAATCAATCTGTTATTTTGTCGTCCTTCCCTAACTTGTGTTGTAATCACGATTTGGTTTCGCACTTGCGCTCTTATCTCGTGCATCGTGTGATCTAGCTACGTAGAAGGTAGTACCCTTCCCACTCCGATTTTCACCGTCGACACGACAACTACTGTCCACTAATGCGTGACCCAATGGCGTCCGGTTTTGTGGATTAAATAAAAGATAATTGGTTGAGTAAAAGTCGTAATGCACATGTAAGGCAGTCCTAGTGTTTGGAAAATGCTTAATACCTAAAGGAACACCCTTTTTTCTCCGGAGCTTTTTTCTTCGGAGTCTTCTTCTTTGGAGCTTCTTCTTCGGCGCAGCCTTTTCCCCGTGGCCCTGCTTCGTAGCCATTCTTTGCGGGTGCGAACACTTAACAATGACTCTTGATGGCAACTGCTTCTCCCAGATGTCTCCATTGCCCTAGAGTGACTTTCTCCATGCTGCCCTCCAGTTGCTGAGGCTAACCATCTTCACCATGGGAACATGGGAATGCCATGATATCCCCAGCCCAAAATAAGTTCATTTGTAATGTCCATCTATGGCTAATACAGAGACATTTCTTAATTTCTTTTTAAATAAATTGTTCACATTTAAACTTGTATGTGTTTCTCTTTTCCATTCTTTCCACCTCATGTCTAGTGACTAACTCCCTTATTATAATCTCATTTCTCTCTGAGCTACCGGTTGGGTTACAGTATCTTGTTGATGACTTCTTCATAGTTGTCAGCCTTGCGCTTTTCCATAATAATGTACAGCTTTCCAATTCTACTGATTCGTTGAGCTTACGCAAGCACGGTCCTTAGTAAGTTGCGTTATATGTGGATCATCTAATATTCCAGCATTATGATTCACTGACCTCAACTAGGCTGTTCGGATCTTCAGGGCCCTTGTTCACAGCCGCCTTTCACAGCAACTCTGACGGAATGCTGCAAAGGCACAAAGCCTATCACACCTCATAAGCACTGCCAGATGCTAAATGTCTATTAACACCGAACTTAAAACGCTGTAAGTTTTAAAGATTGAAGAACAAACTCCCCGGTAGCTCATTCCATAACCCCGAGGTTCTCCAAAGGAACGACTTTTGAAGTGTTCCTCCAGCTCCACAGTGGCAGACCAGCATGCCAATTATTTGTCAGGGTTGTTGTCTGAGTCTTCTGTGCGTTGAACTGAGTTCTATTTGTAGATCTCCATTCCACAATTCTCTTATTTTATTCATTAATCTGAACAACATACTGCTTCAAATTTGTGGCACGTACATCCGAGTCTAACTGTCAGCAATCGACCTTTCCTTTAGATTTGGCGTATGCGAATATGTTTAATCAGGACTCTCCTGTCATCGAGAGAAAGACCTCCAGCCTGAGGTAGCGTCAACCTGATTGACGCACTTTTTGTATGCTGCCGAAACGTAATTGCAGGAATGTGATGAAACATTTTTGATTAATTATCGTTGAGAGAAAGTGGGATAAATTATTATTAACAATTCACAATGAGTAACTAACTTATTTTGTGAACATGTATGATAGTTGTTAAATACTTGCCTATTAAACTAATGTAACGTGGTGCAACCAGGATTAGTATAAATCAGTAGGTAATTTCATTTCCAAAATTGTAAATCTGTCCTCAATGTTGAAGCTCCCTGATCAATTAACTCCCGTAACTCGATTTGCCCGCAATTAAATAATTTTTGTCCATTAGGATAATTGACAATTTTATGGATAGGTGTGGGTTGTTACGTTACTATGAATGATAGAACGCTTTTGTTGATTCGTTGATCTATATCATGCCAAATGCTGTTCCAAAACAAATGATGATGGAGTACTACTTCATTAAAGCGAAAAATCTGCCGATAATATAGATTTTAATTACTCGGGTAGTGCTTAACCTGGTTTGGTTATATTGAAGATTTTTCATACGACTTTGTTAAATCAAAAAATGTAAACATCTTAGTTTGATATAATGAAATATTGATTGAAAGAATATGAACTAATTGATAATTTCATGCTAAATACCATTCGCCATAATGCATGATCGAATAACTATAGAAAGGATAATTATCTTACCAACTCAAGATAAAGCTCACCAGATAATTATAAAAACCGGAAGTTCGATTTATTTTTCGACTAACTCCCACTAAATAGGTGATAACAGATCTCTTTTCAATACATTCATGCTGATGAATTGAAAGTTGATGCGCAGATGCAGAAGAGTTAAATGCATTAATATGACAACAGCTGGGCAAGATAAATAGAATACAGAATTTGAGATGTTCAAGTCCAGGTCACTAAAAACCTACTTGTGAAACCTTGATTATAAGTTAGTGATGATAGAGTTTCACCAGGTGAGATCTATGAGTTTAAATTATCAAAGAGCATATTATTTGCATTCATATCCTATAAAAATGCTGGGGAACATTACAATAGCTTCTGACACATATATTCCAAAGGACTTTGTAAAATATCCTGTGATACAGGGGATTTTCTATAATTACAGTACAAATCATACTTAGGGTTTTCAAATGTGAATCTCAGTATACTATCTTTTAGTCTGATGAGCAGCATTTTTCTGATTCCTTTGACCAACCAAATTGTTTTTATTTGTTGCTCAAAATCGATTCGGATGATTTTAAAGCAGCGTTAGAATTCTCTTTCACTGATTTAAAATATACCAAGGGTCAGAAGTTATTGATATATTTGAATTTATTCAATGAAATTAAAACTTCAAGTCTAATTGAATATTAGTGTCCTAGCAGTAATTGAAAAATGAATAATACATCTGAACATTTTAATTTTTGCTATTTGCTAAACTTATTCGTACCGTGAAATTCTCCAAAAGAGTGTCAAAAATTTTCTGATAATTAATCTTAACATTTTTCTCGTGTGGAACTGACCATGTCAAAAATATGAAAAGTTGAATCTCAGAGCCCCTTTACTGTACTGATGCTACTGGTGGTCAATTTGGAAATTTAAAATTCAATGCCAATGGTTTGACGAACATAGAATGTCTCTGGGTTTTGAATTGCAATAAATATTTTCAAATATTGCAATAATTGTTTAAGCTTCCTATATGAAACCCTTAAAAATAAATAATGAAACTTTATAGAATAATATATCTGTTATAATACTATTTATTGTCAAAATACTAGTTTTATTAGAATGACGTAGGTCTGGCGGCTCTCGGATATCACCTTGATACATTTACTTATGCGAAACAAATCCTTACACCATTTCTTTAATACCTTTTAACCTTTCCATCTAACGTCGTTTCAAAAGACTGTACTGTATGGTCACCCTTAATGAACTATTCATGCTCAAACTACCACCAGTCATCCACATTCACTTACGGAGTCTAAACTAATTGCATATATTTACCCGCACATCTACAGTTAAGCCTGCTTTACGTGAATTTAATTTACTTCTGAAGTATTCAACGCGGATTCCTTGTAAATCTACTAGAAATTTAACCAATAACATAAAACCAGATTAAATTGGGATTTAGTTGAATAAAGAGAATGCGCACAATTTAGCTGAAGTGATTTTGAACAAAGTCATCCTAACTTTAATCATAAATTCTGGATTCAAATTGAATCTCGCGTCTCTGTCTCTCGCTTTCGCTGCCTCTGGAACATGTGAGTTTCAACTAATAATCAAATTCTCAAGATTTCAGGGCTTTGAAACCTCTATAGTGTCGTATCGTCTACGTATAGCAGTTTAGTCCAATCAATTTACGGAAAAGGAATGCTGATTTTGATAAAACTGTAAAAACGATAAAAAGAATATGGTCACAAAGAGAAAAATCTATAAAATAGCGCTAATGACGTTTAATGGTGTAATATACAAAAATTATAACAATCATGAACAAGGATTATTTACGTAACGAATTAGCTCAAAGAGCGACGGATCGTGATAGAAACATCAGAATTGGTTACGTACTATTCGAAAACACGAGTCTATGTTGTACTAGAGATCATTCACATACGTGTCATCTATTATATAAATTAGAATATCCAAGACTATGGAAACACTATAATCCGCTCGAACACGGACTCGCAAAATAGTGGAAAGTAAATTCAACTTTAATATCTAGTATGGGAAGGCCTGGTTAAATTATCTCATTATAGCTGCTGATTATTTTTTAAGCCTAAAAATTGCTGATTCAATCTTCTTAACTACCTCTTGTATATATATATATATATATATATATATATATACAATTTGTAATTACCATCAATATTTCACTGTCTGTATTCCTTGCATTGCTTTCCTCATGGTGTTCCTACGAGCTCACAAAGCTAAATACACCAGGCCTTAAATGGACCAAGGGAAGCAACCCATTTCATATATGTGTTGCAACACTTTACGATCCGAATATATGTAGACTTATTTGAATAATAATGAACTACTAATTCCTGCATTAACATGGAGAGCTTAAAACTTTATATTCATTGGAGGCAAAAGTCGAAATACCAATATTTTCCACTCGCATTAGAACGTTTTCTGAAGTCCGCAGACAATACAGTTAAAACCGCATAAATTTACTGGATATTTTTCGAGAGCTAACCAGATTAGGTTATTGTTTTACATGTAGAATTTCGAATGTAGTCCCTTCTTCCCGAATAAACAGGATTAAAAGTTTCTGTGGATGTAGCCATGCTTGTAATTCATGTATTCACGTGGACCACCGAGGATTTACAATTTTATATCCTTCTGTTTTCAGTAAACCTAGAATGATGACCATTACTATGATAGTGGTCTGTCCCTTGTTTTATTAACTTTAATTTTTTGTGTCTTGTCATCAAATGAGGTTAATTTTGATATCAAGACAATGTTTTAATATGCATAAATATGATTGTAAGTAAAGTAGCCAAACGAAAAGAAGGTATATGCGTATTGAAAAATCCATTTTTGATTTACTAGTTATTGCTAATAAAAGAAACGAATGAAGTGAAAAAGTGAACAAACTTTTATTGTCAGTCGCTCATGTTTTATATAGTTTCATGGTGTAAGGTTTAAAAATTTAATATGACATTCTTTGAAGGCTAGGAAGTTCACTTAATGCTCATTATTTTTATTCTTAAAATTGTTCAGCAAATTATCAGTTTTAATGTAACTTTTGGAAGATATCGAGATAGATATGATTCGGCTTAACTAACCTGCTTCTAATAGAAACAATATATAACTACTTAAGGAACTTTTTTAAGGTTTTGGCCACTGCGGTAGCTTCTGTAAAGGCACAAAAAATCAAATAAACAAATTTCGAGAATTACGAATCCATTTATTTTACTTGTACTGGACGACAACTAAAATCATATACGACTACTGAAAAATAATGTACTTCCAAGTAAGATGAACCAAAGTCAAGCAAAAGACACATTCCTGAATTTGTATTACAAACCTCACGTGAATGTAAAACCCAATAATTTATTTTTAGATGAGACAACTGCTGACTATGGCTCCTTGTGACATATATTTACTAGGGCAATTTGCTAGTAACAATGCGGATCTGGAGAAGTTGGGTGACATTGTCTGGCAGCGATACTTTTGACTGGACGGTACCTTTGATTTCATAACTCTTACCAAAAATGAATTCCATAGGCATTGGAAGTATCGATTAAAATGCTTTTAAACGTTCTAAAAGTATATATGGTTAATATCCATCTATCCATGTAACTAGACATGAAATAACTTTTCTCGTGGAAGCACACTCGTTGAACAAAACTCGTATATCTTCCGGTAGGTAACTTATGTCATTCGAAAGAATGAAAAATGACATATTTCCTGTTTCTTGAGGATTGTTGCTGGTCTTCTGGTTTCCACCCATTTTTTCTCGTCTCAAACTCAAAATTACTGAATGAAAATTTGTTTAAGCATAGTCCTTCCTATATTTTGAGCTACTTTTTCGAATGGTCAGGATATTTTTTCTTTATAGATTATTCTTTTGGATTAGTTGAAGTTTTGTCGAGCGTTCATAAAATACTGGACTAAGCAATTCCTTACAAAATGAGGTGTTTCGTGTATGCTGAACTCATATTGATTTTGTTAAATTTATATTATACTCTAATGAGAGTACTTGCAATAAATTTTCAGATATGAGATTTCTGTATAACACCTGGAACACTCGGGGCCCCCTTGAAAACTTGAAGAGCCAAAGAACAAACCGCATTGAAGACCTGAAAAACTTTAATTTGAAAATTTTGCAAAATCTATCATTTCCAAGACCTCTCCCGACGCACGGTCCATCCTAGACCCGGGGGTTTCACCACCCTCTCTTCGTGTCGTGCCTGGTGGGGTATCTAAA